>CM057453.1:1427650000-1428250000 GCA_016271365.2 Neoceratodus forsteri
TGGCGCTCTAGAGAACTCTAATCCAAGTAGGAATACATACTCTTCTGGCAGAAAAGAAAATTCTTTTTATTTTAACATTCATTTCCCGACACAGGCCCATCAAATTTAGTCAAGAATTTGTTGGTTGTTTAACTTTGTCCCATGTTGAAAAAGTGGAGAATTTGTCTAATGGGTCATGCACTGGACAATTGAAGTGCCTGCCCATGATATTAAAACAGCCTAATTAAAAAATGTAATTTCTGCTAAAACAAAATAAATTTCTAAAGCCTGTAAACCATGCATTAATTGAACATATGTCTTTGCCTTCAATATTTACATTTATTGCAACTATCCGACCTTGTGTGTTGTGTGCAGAATCTATTTTGCCTTTGAATAAGTTTAGATAGCAATGCTGGCACCCTTGCCTTTCCATTTGAATGACCTAAAGAGTAAAATAAACTGCCATTCCATTTTTTCTTGTATCAGTTTGTCAGGAAAACTTCTTGTAAAAAATCAAGTTAATTTCCTAATCATTGTTAAAATTCTGTATCTTAAAAGGGGAGTTAAACCCATTGATCCAGGTGGCTACTTTCAGAGCAAACACCATCCAAGTCCAGATAAGCTTTAAATCTATCTTTTTTTTTTTTTTCTGAGAACCACGGTCTGCACCATTCTTTGTGTGTACATAAAAATACATTTATGCATCAGTTAAGGTTTCTTAAAGTGTAAAAACCTGGGAAATTTGCCATTCTGGTTACCAACCCTTCCACCCCATTCCCCCCAACCACCAACAGGCATCTGTGCCTTGGAGTCATTGGCCCTAACTCTCACCCATTCCATGTATAAACAAGATGAGATGGTTCAGTATAGTGGTGTTGCTCTAATGATTTCCAAGGCACACCCAAACGCCTGTTGGGTGTGGTGGTGGTGGGGGTGGTAGGGTTGGACATTCTAACGCTTTAATTATGTTTATTACGCTTAATAAAACCCTAACTGATGCATTAATGGTTTTTTTTTTTTTTTTTTCTTTGCAATGAATTTCCCTTTTTGAGAAGGTTATATAAATGGCATGTGGTTGTGGGAGCATGGGCCGAACAGGCCCTGCGCCCCCTCGTGCTACCCATTGTTGCATAATATGCATAAATGGGAGCGTGGGTTCTCTGGTCCCTGCGCTCCCACTTACAAATAAGTACAGACAAAATGCAGCCCTATAGTCATGAAAAGTAACACTTGTAACACTAATTTGGCAATATCTCAATAACTGTAGCAACTATGGAAAATATTTCACTGCAGTTGTAATCGTGACTTCGAAACCTCCATAGGTGCTACCTAAAGGTGGGCTAAGCTGCAGAGTGAAAATCCATATCTTTAATAGTTTTAGATTGGCACTGAAAGGTGCCATTTTTAGCACTCCCACCTCATGAACAGTATCTGTCATTTTGTTAACCTGTCCCAAAAGTTGATTTTGCACAGCGAATGTGCCATTCTGTACCACAGGTGCAAAATCATGTTTTGGGCAGGATGTGAAAAATGACAGCTGTATACTGTTCATGAGGAGGTGTGGAAAAGAGTAATGTTGAAAATCAGGAGGGAAAATATTAAAAATGTGCAGTTACAAGCATATGTAGAAACTGCACAATGCACGCTCATAACATGGCCATTTTGGGGAATTTTTAACCAAATTTTCAACATGAGCTTTTTGGGGAAATCCTCCCCCCTCAACACTGGCACTGATTTTGTTAATCCATCCCGAATGTTTTTTTTGTACAGCAACGCACCATTGTGTGCCAGAGGTGCAAAAATGTATTTAAGGCAGGATATGAGATGACTGCTGTATACTGCTCATGAGGTGTGGAAAATGGTAATATTGAAAATCCGGAGTGAAAATATTGGCGAAGTTACAAGCATGCATAGAAACTGCAATGCACGCTTGCAACACTGCCATTTTTGCACCAAATACAGCTTCCCCTATTGGTGCAAAAAGGAGCCACAGTCCATAACTTCACTTCCCAGAATTACTGGCCATATCCCCCATTGGCAGTTGACTCCCAAGAGGGTCCCAATCTTGGTTGGTTGCTCAATACTCCATTTTAAGCGTCTCCCTCCTGATTGGATCCAACTTACAGTACTGATCCAAAATGGAGTGGCAAAGCACACAAAGTCCAGCTGCAAGAAAGGCAGGTTAAACGACTTGCATTCCCACTAATACTCTAAAGGGTACGGGGCAAACAGTTGTTTCTGGGAAGTGCTCACTCTGCCCCTTTAGTGACGACAGAAAATGGAGTGATTTTTTTTCAGTGTCTCGAGCAGGATTCAAGCAGAACAGTTCTAGTCTCCCCACCCCCCACCCCAAATACAAACTTATGTCTGTGAGCAGACTGCTCTTAGAGACAGTACTAGAGGCTCTAAAAGCACTCTCTGATAAACTGCTTGAATGCTGAACACCATTCAGGCTAGGAGAACTCTGCCAGCTCCTGGAAGACCCCTGGGGAACCCCCATTTGCAGGGGGGTTGCACTGTCTTGAGGGTTTTCAGCATCATTGCCTGGTCTCCCTTCCACTGTCTTTGTACTACTTGGGAATCCCACTGAAGGTGTGGTTCTATGGAGGGAGCTGTCATTGAAGATGGCTGAATTATACCAGTAACTGTTGGTTTCCTTTGAGCACAACTCCCACCTCCCTTCTGCATTAGGTGAGAGGCTATAAGAATAAATACCTGCTTGTTTTCAGAACTGCTGTGCCTCCTGTTGATCTGATCAGGGTTTTGGTCAGCCTTGATGGCTGGATGTAGTGTACAGACAGGAATGCAAAGTCTCAAATGGTCACCGTACACCACACGCATTGCTGGAACTTGAGACAATTGCTGTTAAACTGGGTTGTCTGGTACCTTTAATCTACTCTTGTTCTGTCATAAATGCCTTCAGTCTGCAGCTCCCCCCAACTAAGCTCTTGTACCTCTCCCTCAACTTGGTGTCCATCAGTTTTATGATGGATAATCAAACACTGCTGCTTACTGGTAGAGGTTTGTTACACTCGTAAAGCAATTGTATGGTTCTATACAGTATACTAAAGTTGATGCAATCCAGGCAGGGATGCATTCTGGCATACTTTTAGTACCACATTTAACATGGGGCAGCACTGAAGGCAAAATCCATAAGTATGATTTACCTTCTTAAATCTGTTTGGTATTGGGCCTACAGCTTGTACTGGCACGTTTAGTTAGCATGCATTCATTTCCCTTCTGTTTAGTGCTGAGGAAGCATACAAAACTTTGCATTCTCTTGACTGTGTGATTTACAATTGTGTGATCTGTGGTATAGCTGTTCCCTGTAGCACTAAAATGCTCTTGGAAGACTGGTAAACTGGTCTTTCAGGCTGAAAATAAACATGGCTGCTTAACCCTGGTCTGTTGGTATCTTAACAGTGATTACACAAGTCTGCACTATACCCCAGTATCTCACAGAACAGAGCTTTTGACACACAACTCTGCAATCTAAAACAGACCCCCAATCATGCATAAAGAGATGGCCTTTAATTTTGTGTGCATACAGTATTGCAAAATGCTTTACAAAGGGCAAAGAGGAACAGATGAGCTACAGTGATCAGACTTGTGGAATATGAAAGCAGTTGTAATAGATGCATATGTCAACAGTTGTAAGATCCCTGCTAGATGCAAAATGCTGCAACAGAATAGACAGTTGAAAGTGCGTCTGGGATGGAAGCCAGTCTCGAAATGGAGTGGTCAAGAATATGGCAGTTAAAAGTTTAACACCAAGAAGTGTAAGGTGATGCACATGGGTACAGTAAATTAACCCAAGAAAGACTTGCGCACTGGGCATAAATTAGAAGAATCTAAGATGAAACAGGACCTCTGAGTAAGTATCTAAAAGTGAAATGATGTGAAAAAGCAGCAGTGAAGGCCAGCAGCATCCTCCGTTACATACGTAGAGGGATTGTGAGCAGGAAGCGCAAGGTAATCCCCATGGTACAGGCCCTTGGACAGGCTGCACCTGGAATACTGGGTGCAGTTCTGAAAGCCCCACCTAAAAGGATATTGACCTCTCAAAGGATTCAGAAAGGCTACTAAGATGGTGGAGGGTCTTCATCAAGAACAGTATGAAAACAACTCTGAATTAAACTTACTTGAGCAAAGAAGAAATTTGGGGGGGGGGGTATGATAGAAATTTTCAGAATACATAAGGGGAATTGACACAACCCAGACAGAACCTGGTTCAGGAAAACAAAACGACATGTACAAGGGGGCACCATCTGTACCTAGTGGGAGGCAGATTTAGAACCAATATAAGGAAATGGAGAATGATGGAACCCCCAGCCCTCAGAAGTAGTAGTATCAGACTACAGAAACTCAAACTAGCATGGGATGGGCAATGTGGGCACCTGAAGAGGTAATAAAACAGGGAGGGGGGGTTAGCATTTTTTGGGCAGACTAGATGGATCACACTGTCCCCATCTGCTGGCTACTTATGTTATGTTCTTGGCTTCTTATAAGCTGTGGAGTACAGAGATTTTCAGTAAGGATTAAAATGGAAAGGTAGTCTGCTGATCACTTCTCATGGAGAGGTCTCTTCCATATGGTCAGTGCAGTGTAGAAAAAGGATGACCATTGATTGAATTTGCAAGAATGGAGAGGTTACAGCTAGCAGAGTGGACATTTATGCACATGGGGCAGAATTGTTTCCGCAAGATGGGCTTGATTCAGACCATGTAGGGCTTTAAAAGTCAAGACGTAACTTTGTAATGAATGCATTGCTCAACAGGAAGCCAGTGTAGATGCCCCTTGTGCTGGGTAGTTTGTGAAGATGTCCCCTTCAGGGGTGTTCAAATCAAAACTTTAGGATTTGCCCAGCAATGACTGTAGCTGAATTTTCACTTGCCCTTATTACAGATGTTACTTTCTGTACTTGCCTTTCAAGGAAATGTACTTGTCCCATACAGGGGGCAATGGGATTTGCACACCCCTGGCCACTTTGGTACATCTCTTCAAATTGGCATTTGAACTAGTACAGAACACCCGCACTTACTCTGCATATTTCACTTCATAATCCATCTAAACAATGCTGGGATCATAAATTACTTTATTAGTAACTGATGCCTTGCATCACAGCTGATCTCATTTGAGGAAAATGAGATCCTATTGAATGCATGTGTAATATGATGGTCTCCCTAAAATCTAACTTGTCAAATTTTGTTTGAAGCTGGGGCAGGGTGTAGCAACATATTGGTGTTGCACTCTCCTGGAAGGGGAGGTTTCAGATGGAAGCAACACAAGAAACTGCCCAAATTGGTTTTACTTGGACCCAGAGTATTCTGTAGGCCCAGTGTGATGCTGCATTAGGCTGCAACTGCTAGTAATGTAAACTTATTGATGCCATGTACTAGCAAGAAAGCCTACTCCAAGCTAGGCTAACTTATACCTCTATCCCTTGGCCATGGGCCACTTCCCACCACGTACTTCTATCTCCATGATTGTCCATGCCCACATCTCTAATACAGCTTATCTGTGCCGTTCTCCCTCCTACTGTGGTGCCATTGTTTTGTAAGATGCCTTAACCATTCATCTTTATGCTTTTGTTTAATTGCTCGTTTCCTGTATTTACAATTTGTGGGATTTAAAGTAAAGGATAGGTGGTCTGTGCAAGGGATCGCCAAGGGCAGGTGGCAGATGTAGAAAACGGGATGACTGGTGTCAGGAAAGATGACCACTGGGTGAAGGGTCAATAGGGGCAACCAGCCCTACTTGTATGCAGGCCAGTGAGGTGCACACCCAGCAAAATGGGTGAATTTGAAGCTTTGATGCCCTCTAAGGGCCAAGACTTGGTGACATGCACAAATTTGGTGGCGTGGGGAAAGTGATACCAGGATACACATAGAAAGGATGGTTCTGACAGGAAAAGGAGTGGCATGGCTTTCTAAGGAAGGGGTCTGGATGGGGGATAAAGTTGATCTGCATCCAGTTTGAAGCAAGAGGGAAGTCTAGGGGTGCCCCAAAGAACTCTGTGTAGCATGGTACCCAGTCATTTGGGGGAAGTCGGACCAGCCAAATTGAATGCAGTGGTGAATATGGGTATTTAGTCTAGTCATAGATGGTCTTTGGGAGGGGCAAAGGCAGTGCTGACTGTCCATGTCCACCTTCAAGGACTGCTTCTGTGAGCATCTTGCCCAGCAGGGACTAGATGGACACACACCAGGAGCTGAATAGCTAGCCCAATATTTTAAATGGTTTGGCAGCATCCTAACTAAACAGCTCATCAGCTCCAGGTGTATGGCGATCTCATTTAGGTTTTTTTTGGGCTTGTCTTCTGGATGGAGCTCCTTTTACAGGTGGTTTGCATCCCTACACCACAGTGCAACAGGGTAATAGGATTTAGGCAACCATTGACCTTGTTCTCAAACATGGGGATGGGGTCTCCTCCAGGAAGAAGTCCAGGATCTAGTGGGATGCAACTAGACAACCTCCCTAGCGATGGGAAAGACTAGCTTTGCTACAGCCACTGGGACCTGGAAATTCAGAAAGGCAGCTTTAACAAAGATGAAGGACCTGCTGACCAAGGGTCCTGATGAAGCCTTAATTGGTGAAGCACTGGGGACCTTGCATGTAACTGCTGTGCCTCTCTGCTTGTGTCAACAATTTGGAATAAAACCAGCAATTTTGCATTTACTAAAGCAACCTGGACTCTGGCATTTCTTTGACCTCCTTCACTGGAGGGATAACTGTCATGGTTCATGAGTGCATGGTGGTGTTTCTGGATCAGTTGCATGAGGCTGGTCTTGCAGAGCACATGTGGGAATCATTGAGGGTGATAAGCCACTGCAGATGTGTGCAAAGTATAGGAGCTACACACATTTCTTTTCAGTATTGTGTATAGAGTGGGAACTACAAGCAGGGCAGAATCTTGGAATCCATTGTCAAGGGCACAATAGAGCACTTGTATGAGGTTAAGTTCCCCCTACTCATCGTTTTGAGCTGGTGGTGACCAGGAATGTTGGAAGAGATGTAGATGTAGTATATCTGGACTTAGTAACGCCTTTGACACTGCCTCATGACAAGCTTTTGGGTGGAGTACAAGAGGCATGCAAAGTATATTGCTGTTTTGGGGGTATCATGGAGGATTGAGGTGGAGTACAGAGTTGAGAAGGTTACTTGGGTTTGCCTCAAGGATTGGTGCTGGGATGGGTGCTGTAACATTTATCAATGATCTGGAAGCTAGGGCTTCAAGCAGGCTGCTTGTCTGCTGACACTAAACTGGCAAATATTTCAAACTCCCTTGAGAATAGGGACACTTCAGAAGGACCTTAGCAGTGGTTGGTCAGTCTTCTGAAGTGTATACATAAGTTACCAGTGTGAGACATGAGTCAGTTTTTCAAATCCACAGTAAATAGTTTGATAAGCTTGTCCAGACACTGTCCCAAGACTAAAAACGGGACCATAATGTGAACTCCCTAACAAACTTGAGAAAAAGCACCTTACCATTGCATATGTAAGTGCACACCCTACTGTAGTTTACCAAGCATGTCAAGACATTGACCCAAGAATGAAAAATCTTATTGAGATGAACAAACTTGACAAATTCCCTTCAGTGTTGCATGTATAATAGTTGACATAACTAAACACCACTACAGCAGAGTTTAAGAAGCTTTGCATGGACCCCTTGCCCAAAAGTTCCACATCACTTTAAAAAGCCAATTCTAAGGCTATCCCCAGTCAGATGTTTTTGCTGAAATTGGGGAGGGGGGTGCACACATAAACATAACTTGCTGGAACACCATAGATTACACATGCCACAAACTTGGTAGAACCAGAAATGTTATACATTTAAAAACTAGGGTGAAAATGTCCAACAAAAGACCATGTCTCTAGCAGTTTGAAGTACAGCTAGAAGTTTTGCATAGAAGCATTTGAACATAGTGACCTTGCATGTCATGTTTTGCTGAGAGCTGCAGCATTTTGAAGCTGGATATAAAAGTGCACCGTAGCTTCTGAAATTATGTAATGCATCTGTACTTGTGGCCACCTTTTTAAACTGGAATCTAATTTCTGTAGCAATTACTTTCTGCATGAATTTTGAATGTGTTGGTTACATTGGTACCACCATATCATGGAATAACCCTGTAGCCAAATGCAAGATACTACACTTGTGGAAGGACAACCTACACTGTGGTTAAAATATTGCTGTAGTGGAGGAGGAAAAGGATCAGGGGGCGTGTAAGTCAAGGGGCTGAATCATGACCACTATGTGCTTGCTATCAAGAGGGCCAGCAGAATGCTGGGGTGATGCCAAGGCAGGAAAGGTAAATAAGGCATTGGTTCACTCGCACCTGGAATAATGCATGCAGTTCTGGGCTTCTCTGTACAAAGGACCACTGAGGCAGCTGAGCACTAGGATCTGAAGGGTCTTTGCCACTGCGACTGTAATGCGCCCATGTTTTAGCCACATGCAGATAGTTACTAGAGTGAAAATAGAATGTGCTTGATGCATGCCCATATATTGATGTGGTGCAGTTTGGGTTTTTAAACTAGCCTTTGAACTTAGGCTGGCATTACACAACTAAATGTACAGTAGACATCTGGGATATCTGGTCTGCTGCTGTGCAGTTCTCATGCACCCCACCAGTCTTTAGTTACAGGACTCCAACAAGGAGACAACATGGGGTTGACTTAAGACACTGCTTCTCTGTACTACAATCGGTCATCTCCAGGCTTCACTAGATTGGTCATGTGTATTGTGCTTTCTCCCAGAGACTGGCTTTGTGCCCTGAAGACGTCTAGGAGGAAATTAAATGTTCTGACTGGTCCTGGGGCCTCTGGCAGGCATGCCTGATCAACCAAGCTCCTCAGTGGCAGGAAAGGGTTCTGAGTAGTAACATTACTCACAGTGGTGAGAGGTGGATAGTAACATTGGCTGTTGCCATTGACAATGGTGACAATCCATGGTGCACACATGCAGGAACTGCAGGGGCACCAGAAACAAGAGTATAAAGACACAAGCCATACGAGGCTGTTGCCAACATTTTCATGTCTGAGAAAAGGCTGAGGTAAAGTGACATGGCTTTTCCACCTGCTTGAAGGGGCAGCAATAAGATTGAACACATGCGTCCATCAAGGGACGTGCCTTGAAGCTTAAAGATGGTAAATTTTGGCGAGGGTGACGTGCAGCCACTCATGATTCTGTTCTCTCCTCCCACTGATCTCTAGTCCAGACTGCATTGTGGATGTTAGTTGATATTTAAAGTTTGTAGCAACACTGGTATGGTGGGCAGTCTGACAAAGTAATCTGAAACAAACCACCAGCTAAATCGGCCAATTCTACAAAATATGAACAAGCATAAAATGGGTTTAAGACACCGACTTGCATAAGGAGTTACTGTCCCTTTTATGTAAAGGAATGATTTCAGGCACACCCACCTCTAAAGGTGCCGCCACTGCTGCACAGAAACATACTGGAACCAAGAGAAGTGGATCACTCAGTGGAGTTTAGAGCTATAGGTAAACTGCAGCACTTCATATGGGGCTTCATCAGGGAGGTGTGCTCCAAACACTGCTTACATATTCATCAAAGGAAAACTACACCCAAAACTTGAGAAAATACATGTTGTGCAGAGTGTTTTTAATTTGTATGAAGTTCTAGTTTCCTTCCCTCTGACTGGTATTAGGAGTTTTTCATAAATTAGTCTGCTAGCTTTATGCTAGTTTTACGACCCCTGGGGATCTCCATACCTGATAGTGTAATTGTATTTCTGGTTCTCACGTGACTGATGTAAGAGACCCAATATTCAGCACACACATGCCAAACAAACTAAATATCTTGGAAGCTTTACAAGCTGCACAAAAATTACCAGCAGCAAAGTTTTTCAGGACAGTAAAACCTTTAGGATGAGGGTGGTCACCAAGCTGAATTCTACAGATTTTAAAAATATAGCCATCTCTGTTGTTGTGAACTGATTGTAATGCAATGCTTTCTGCTGGATTTATGGTCTCTGCTACATCACCATTACATGAAATAAGGTGCATTGTAGGACAAAGAAATGCAATAAAACTATTTGATATGGTGATCTCCAGGGGTTGTAAAACTACCCTAAAGCTAGCAGGCTAATTTAGGAAAAACTCCTAATACCAGTCAGAGGGAAGGAAACACTAGAACTTCACATACAAATTAACACTCTGCACAACCTATTTTTTCAAGTTTTGGGTGTAATTTTCCTTTGATGAATATGTAAGCAGTGTTTGGAGCACACCTCCCTGATGAAGCCCCATATGAAGTGCTGCAGTTTACCTATAGCTCTAAACTCCACTGAGTGATCCACTTCTCTTGGTTCCAGTAGGTTTCTGTGCAGCAGTGGCAGCACCTTTAGAGGTGGGTGTGCCTGAAATCATTCCTTTACATAAAGGGACAGTAACTCCTTATGCAAGTCGGTGTCTTAAACCCATTTTATGCTTGTTCATATTTTGTAGAATTGGCCGATTTAGCTGGTGGTTTGTTTCAGATTACTTTGTCAGACTGCCCACCATACCAGTGTTGCTACATAAACTTGTTGCTACAAACTTTAAATATCAACTAACATCCACAATGCAGTCTGGACTAGAGATCAGTGGGAGGAGAGAACAGAATCATGAGTAGCTGCACTGTGTGAGGGTGTTCTAATGTTCAAATGGAAGTATGCAGTAAGTAGTGTTTTTTTTTTTGTTTTTTTTGGGGGTTTGTTTGTTTGTTTACAAAAGTTGGGTATAATTGTACCTTTCATACATTCAGTCCTAGGAAGCAGTTTCTCAACCCCCAGCACCAGTAAGGGTCCCTTATTGGCTGTCACCACTCAGAAGTTTCTCGGTCCGAATCCCACCAGAGCCACTTACCCACCCAGTACAGTGCTCCTTTGGTTATGGGCATATGACTTTCCCCTGCCACTCATGCCTGAGATGCTTCCATTCTTAAAATATGGTAACTGTAGCAGTCTGCTCTGCTTCTGAGATGGATTGTGGATTTGTCAATACCACCAGTTGACTATTAACGTAAAAGATTCCAAAGCAGAGGCATGAAGTATATAAATTATTCACTACAGTATTGGTACAGTCTACAGGATCACAGTACAAACTCTATGGTAATTCCAGGTTAACCGCAGAAATTAGAGTGGTTTTTGCACAGAAAGTACTAGAAAATCTTTCTATAGCCTTTAGCAAGTAGGATTCTTGCTAACAAGACCTTGGTGAATGAGTCTGGGCAGACTGCCGTGGATGGAAACTGCTCAGCATCATAACCTAAGTGGCTTGTTTGGAATTGACCTGTGAAACCTTCAACTGCTAGTCCGATAACGCTTCATGAACTATCATGAATTGGACACTTCTATCTACAGAAGGTGCCATTTTGTGGACTGTCATTTTGAGCACCGTTTTCCCCAGCAGGAGAGGCTGCTTGGCCAGGACTGGAAGGGCCCAGACCTTTTTTTTTTTTTTTTTGAAGCTCCCTCGTTAACTGACCAGGGGTCCCATTCTTGCAATAAAGGGATTGTAATTACTTCTCTGGCTCAGTTACTTTTGCTTCTGGTAACAGTATCAATCTCAATCTCATTCTTCTCTCTCTCTTTAACAGAAGAAGGGATGCAGGAAAAAATTAGACTCTTGCATCCCCCAAAAATTAGAACATGTTCTGGGAGCACCCCCAATGGGTATAAAGTGAGCCAGCTGGGTTGGTTTGCTATGCAGTCAGCTAACTCTGGGAATCGCACACTAGTTCCTCACAACCTTTCCTATTTAGGTGTGAGCTATTCTAAAGACAGCCCATCAGTATTTCTCTGACCCACTGTGCTGCAGACTGCAGTATCAGGCTGCACTTCTCAGCACCATGGGGTTCTAACTCATGCAGCCATCTGAGGGGATTGTGGTCCATGACCAGGGTGCACTCCTGTCATATGGATAAGGTGGTAGCTTCTGCAAAGCCTAGACACTCCATTTTGGTGTAGGCCTCCTCTCTAGGCGGCAGCTTCCAGCTCAAGTGCATAACTGGGTTTCTAGGGACATGGATATGTTGTTCATCCACACTCATTGGCAGGTATCCTTGCCGCTTTAAATCTTGCCGGAAGGTCTTCAAGCTTACTCCTCCCACCCACCCGGGTGGTATAACTCTCGGCTCCGCCCCATGACGCTAGATCTTCCTTACCGCTTGGAAGCTCAGGTTCCCTCCTTAACGCTCTGCATTTGAGACTGGTTCCTATTTCTCAGTTTGCGGATTTAAAAAAAATAAATTTTGCAAAAAGACTTCAGTCTTCTATCCCTCGTGGCTGCGATGGACAAATCGACTCCCGGATTTCGGAGATGCCCATGCGGGCAGAAGATGTCTCGGACGGATCCACACTCCACGTGTGTCTACTGCTTAGGCCTTGAGCACGACCCGCAGGCTTGCGACCTGTGCTCATCTTTCTCGGCCTACGTCCTCTAAGACCGTGCTGCCCGATTACAACTGGGCCGTCCCGAGAAGCGTTTCCCTCCGGTGAAGTCCAAGGAGGCCCGGTTGGCGGTGTCCGCGGCGGCGGGCTCGGCGGATCAGCTCGAGCGGATGGTCGCCCTCGAAGAGGAGGCGGCGCGGGCTGTATCTTCCTCGGCCGCGGCATTTATCCTGCTCTCTCTGGGCTCTTCTTACACGGCTTCTTTTAAGGAGCTTTGTCTGTCCCTCTCCACTAAAGGAGAAGGGCCTACATTGGCGGGACCTTATTCTCGGTCCAAAAAGAGGGACAAGGGTAAGTCCCTCCGTCGACGCTCTTGGGAGCGGGAAAGGTCCCTCTCCCCGGGCCGTCGGCTTCGGCCACTGGCCTCACGGTGTCCCCGTCAGGTCAGTTGACCGAGACTCCCACCGATGAAGTAGAGATTTTTCTCGACCCATTGGACGGGCTGTCTCCTTTAGCAGCCGAGATTCCCCTCTCCCCGGTTCCCCCGGGAGGAGTTGAGGATCCCGTGGGCTCGCCTGTGCCTCCAGTCCCGGAGCCCTCGGATGCACCATCCGAGCCGAAGGGAGTGCCGGTTCCGGCAGACACCTCCCCGCACCGACCTCGGAAATTCCGGGACTCTCGGTCTCGGACCTCTTCACGGTCCAGCCGATCCCACCGTCATAGGCGGTCTCTGTCTCGGCACCGCGGTAAGCGGCGTCGCCGCTCGTCCTCGTCTTCCTCCTCGGATGAGGGGAGGCTTTGGCGTAAACTACGTCGACGGTACGAGGACCTTATGTTGCAACAGCTCCTCCTGGCCGGGAATAAGCCAACCCCGTCGCCTTCCCCGGCCATTAAGTGGCTGTCACCGGAATGGCCGACACAACCCCTCGACTTATCCGAGGAGCCTATACCCAGGCCGGTTGTTCGGCCAAAACCAGCTGCTCCACCGATTCCGGTGGAACCTCCGCCTCCACAGCCACCAATTGGGGCTCCGACCAAGGATTCTCGGTCGGCTAAGGGTCTACCCCATCGGCTGTCAGTTACCCTCACTCCCGATCGACCTCGGCAGGTGAAGGGTGGCTCAGGCCAGAGACGGCTCTTCGAGGACTCTTCCGAGGTCCGAAGATGATTCCTCCTTTTTCTCCAGCGACTGGACTTGGAGTCTTCAGGAAGTCAGTCAATGGGCGATAGCCGTCGTCCTTCCTAGGACTACTTGACTCATCGAGTCCACCGGGATGGGCTCGAACCAGTTTCCAAACGGGCCAGGTATCCCCTCACGGAGATTCTGGACCGAGGGGATTCTCCGACGGAGGCCTTTCCGGTGGCCGAGGCCATAGTGGGTCTGGCACTGGAGCTTTGGCAGCGCCCTGCTTCCTGCCCTGCGCCTTCGGCCAGGATGGCCAGGAAGTATGCGGTCCCTACTGGTTCCTTGTCCGGTTTTTCGGAACACCCCTCTGCTGAGGGGTTGGTTACCGACAGCGTTTTCCGGTGCGCCGGCAACGCCAGGGATGTGGACAAACTTCCTGACAAGGAGTCCAAGAAATTGGACTATGTCGAGCGAAAAGTCTGCGCTCGTCCTCTCTTCGGTATACGTCTTCAGGCCAGTTAGAAGCGTCCTCATGGCACATTTTTCTCATGCCCTGTTGGGCTCCCTGGATAGGTCATCCCTCATCTTCCCTCGATCTGCAGACTACGGTTAAGCAGGTGCGGGACCAGGGCAGGAGCAGTGGCCAAACAGCAGCTCCAGACTGCTTTGGATATAGGGGACTCATGTGCCAGATCGGTGGCGGCCGCAGTGGCTGTCGCGTCGGCGGGCTTGGCTGAGGGATATCCACCTTTGCCCGGATCCAGCACAGGTTGGCGGATGTCCCCTTTTGGGGACGACCTCTTGACCCTGGGGTGGAAGGTCACCTGCAGAGGATCGAGAAGTCCAATGCTACCTTGGACTCGGTCTCTTCCGCTCAGAGGACAAAGGCGCAAACCACAGCCTAAGCCCTTTGGTCCTTCTGGCCCCGGCGGCGCCCGGCCCAGCAACGTCAGGGCCAGCAGGCTCGGCCTTGGCATCCCAAACCCAAGCCGCCGGCTTCCTCTAACAGGAGGCAGGAGGAAAAGGCCCAGGAGGTCCCTCGGCCGGTCCCTCCTCCAAGCCTGCCCAGTGACGGGCTGAGGGGTGTCGCCCCCATTCCCGTCACCTTATCCCTGGGTCCCCCCGTGGGGGGACGGCTCCGGCACTTCCGTTCCGCCTGGTCCGCTGTTTCCACGGACAGGTGGGTCTTGGAGGTGGTGGGAAGAGGCCTGCCTCTGGAATTCGAGCAGGCACCACCCTTCAGAGCCGTCGCCCCTCGGGGGGCTTCGGGATCCCCAGCCTCACTGGCGGCTCGTCGAGCCGACATCGCTCTCCTCCTCCAGAAGGGAGGTGATAAGAGAGGTGGTGGACCCTCCTTCAGACCCAGGGTTTGTGTCCAGGTACTTCCTGGTTCCGAAGCGGACGGGGGGCTGGCGCCCCATTCTCGACCTACACGACCTAAACAAGTTCCTAAGGTCTCGAACCTTCAGGATGGTCACTCTGGCTCGGATAATACCATCCTTGGAGCAGCGGCGTGTGGTTCTGCTCTGGACTTGCAGGGGCCGCGTTTTTCCGTCCCTATCCATCCGTCTCACCAGAGATTCCTTCGCTTCCGGCGGAAGGATCCCTCTTGAGTTCAAGCCATGCCCTTCGACTTGTCTCCAGCTCCCAGGGTCTTCACCAAATGCATGGCAGTAGTGACAGCATTCCTGCGGCGCGAGGGGTTCGGGTGTACCCTTACCTGGACGACTGGCTGATAGCAGCTCCCTCCAGGAAGGAGGCAGAGTGGTCCAGAAATCTGGCCCTCCAGGTCTGCTCTCAACTGGGCCTCCTTATCAACGAGGCCAAGTCGGAACTCGAGCCGAAGCAGGTGATTCTATTCATCGGGGCGCAGCTCGACTCTCTTCGAGCTAGGCGTGGCTCCCAGCGGACAGGGCCGAGGTTCTTTCCTCCTTTGCCTGATCATTTCTGGTTGGGCAATTGCGCCCCTGCCCGGGACTTCCTCGCCTCTGGGTCTCATGGCGGCCTGCACCAGCGTGGTCCATTGGGCCCGCTGGAACATCGTCCCCTTCAGTGGGGACTGGCCAGCCAGTGGTCCCGGCGCTGCGATCCTTTGGACCAGCTTGTGTCGGTGACACAGGGGATGTGGGCGGCTCTCCAGTGGTGGACCGTTCCAGATCATTTGCAGGGAGGGCATCCCGTTTGTCCGCCCGAGCCAGCCAGTCTCTCTGTCGACCGATGCCTCTCTGATGGGTTGGGGTGCCCATCTGGGGAACACGGGCTCATGGCCTCTGGTCCCCGCGGGAGTCGATGCCACATCAACCTGCTGGAGCTCCGAGCAGTCCGCTTCAAGCTCTCACCGCCTTTGCTCTGTTCCTCCGGGGTCAAGTGGTCCGGTCAAGACGGACAATACCACGACCATGTACTATCTAAACCGCCAGAGCTGGCCGCGCTCCATGCTTCTATGCAAGGAAGCTCTCCGCATTTGGTCACTCGTCTGCGGCCTGGAGGCGGATCTCCTAGCCATTCACGTGGCAGGGCCTCCAACACCCTGGCCGATGCCCTGAGCCGGATAGGGGCTGCATCCCACAGTGGTCTCTCCTGCCGGAGGTAGTACAGCATCTGTTTCCCATTGGGGCACACCTCAGGTGGACCTGTTTGCCTCAGGAGAGCGAGAGCTGAGCCTGTTCCATGCCCGCCCCCTCAGCAGGGGCTCGCTGCAGGGGATGCCTTCTCGAGGCAGTGGACCCCGGGCCTCTTTATGCCTTCCCCATTTCCCTTGATCCACAAGGTGCTTCTCAAGGCGAGGAGGACAAGGTGCAGGTGATTCTGATAGCCCCAGACTGGCCTGCGCCAGTTCTGGTACCAGATCTCCTCAGTCTCGGCTCCAGGACTCCGGCAGCTTCCAGCTCGCCGGACCTGCTCTGTCAATCAGGGAAGGTGTTCCATCCGGACCTTCAATCCCTGCACCCGGCGGCCTGGTTCCTGGCGGCTAGGTTCCAGGCCTTGGGTCTTCTCGGCCAGAGGTCCTCAATGTAGTTGGGCGTCCCGTGAGAGTCGACCAGAAAATGCTATGCCTTCAAATGGAAAAGGTTTTCCATTTGGTGTCAGGACAGGGCTTGGACCCTTCCTCCTGTTCCTTGGCAAGCATCTTGGACTATTTAGGTCCCTTTCTAGTCAAGGGCTTAGGTCGACTACCCTAAGGGTGCACCTGGCAGCCATCTCTGCTTACAGTAGCGGGCCGGGAAGCAGTCGATGGCGCGGAGAAGTGGTCTGGCGCTTTCCGAGGCCTTGATCACATTTCCCCTCAGTCACGGAACCCCCACCTCCGTGGGATCTACTGCTGGTACTGGCAAAGCTCTTGGGCAAGCCATTCGAGACCTATACAGGTGTGCTCTCTCTCTCACCTGTCTGGAGCACCGCCTTCTTGGTGGCTATCACGTCAGCCAGAAGGATGGGAGAGCTCCAGGCGCTTTCCATCGAGTCTCCTTACCTGGTCTTCCACAGGGACAAAGTTGTCCTGCGCCCCACCGAAATTCCTTCCGAAGGTGGTGTCGGAGTTTCACCTTAACCAGGTGTTGACTCTGCCGGTGTTCTACCCCAATCACACCTCGGAGGCCGAATATAGGCTCCATACTCTGGATCCTAGAAGGCGCGCTTATTATAAGGAGCCATCGCTGAAATTCGGGAGAGGTTCGCCAGCTGTTTGTCACCTACGCTGAAGCCGCATCTGGCAGACCTGCAGCCAAGTGGGCGATAAGCAGGTGGGTAACCTCCTGCATAGATCTCTGCTATAAGTTGGCGGGCATGGAGCCTCCCAGAGGGATAAGAGCTCATTCTACCCGCCATATCTGCTGCAACAGTGGCTGCTTCCAGGGCGTCCCTATCCAGGAAATCTGCAGGGCTGCTACCTGGAAGTCAGCAAACACGCTATTACCCATTACCACATCGACCTTGAGTCACTTGGGGATGCTGGTTTTGGGGCCTCGGTTCTCCAGTCTCTCTTTCCCAAGTAAGTATTGGAATGTCGTCTTGCCTCCCTCCTCCCGGAGAACTGCTAGAGTCTGCCAATGAGTGTGGATGAACAACATATCCATGTCCCTAGAAATACAGGTTACTCACCTGTAACAGGAGTTCTAGGAATGGTATGTTGTTCATCCACCATCCACCCTCCTTCTCCCGGCTGACGCAACCTTGAGCTTCCAGCGGCCAGATCTGGCGTCATGGGGCGGAGCCGAGTTATACCACCCGGGTGGGTGGGAGGAGCAAGCTTGAAGACCTTCCGGCAAGATTTAAAGCGGCAAGGATACCTGCCAATGAGTGTGGATGAACAACATATACCATTCCTAGAACTCCTGTTACAGGTGAGTAACCTGTATTTTTCCCCTCAAGGGTGTAACCTGACTCTGAACTGCACCTAGCTCATGATCAGATGAATCTACATGCACATTGAACCCAAGAACAAGGCTGAGCAGTGGTGCCCAACAACCATACCTATTTAGCTGACAGAATGCAGAATGACTGGTTTCTATCCACTGACCCTTGTCCAGCCTCTTATCCCTGATGAGAAGACTGGGATTTGGCCAAGTTGCTGAAAATTGCCACAAACTTGCAGTAGTACCCTGCAGTCCCTAGGAAGGCTCAAATCATTCATGAGGGTGGTGCATCACTGGATGGCCTAAACTTTCACTGGCTCAGGCCTCATGTACCCACTCCCTACCCTGTGCCCAAAGTTGGACACCTCTGCCAGTCCTGTCTAGCACTTCTTGACCTTGACTGTCAGCCCAGCAACTTGGTCAGTGGAACACCTGTAATGTGCCTGATCTTCTTGGGTATGGCTATAGATGTCTTCATTTATGCCATTGCAAAAGCTACTGCTCCATTCAGAATGTGGTCCACAAGTCATTACAGTCGGTGCATTCTTCATGCTGCATTCCATTAGTCTGAACTTTAATAACCCAAATGGGTGAAGACAGACCTGGCTTCAGAGGGGCAGGGGCATCTGCCAATAGCTGTTTCAGGTCTGTGGTTGGGTAAAGCCTTCTCCTCCACCCCTTCCAACCTCTAAGATCAACTGTTCTGGGCACGAGGCACCAATCTGACTCTATGCAGCTACTAAGCTTGCAGTAGTTGATGCAGAAGCTCATGGTGCCATCCTTGTTTGGTATCCATACCACTGGGGTGGCAGAGGGACTACTGGACTCCAGAATTACCTGGAGAGCCAGCATCTCCTGGATTCCCACCCCATGGCATGTTGCACCCTCAGGACTTGGTATAATGGCTGCCTTGGGGTGGGGGCAAGGACCCTGTATCTACATGGTGCTCTGACAGCATGGTATAATCAAGCTTCCCTGTAAACCTCCTCCTCAAATGCTCACAGTACTCCATGTTTTGGTATCCCTGGCTGGCCACCCTCTGAGGGTGACTGGTGTCCACTGAGGATTCTGTTGATCTCTCTAGTGATCCAGCAGCATGGCCACCAGTGTTGTCATCTGGGTAGTTGCACGCACACACCCAGGACCATCTCGACTGTCATGGTAGGGCTTAAACCTGTTCATGTGGTAGATCCGCTGCTTGTGGCTCTTGTCAGGAAGCTTCACCACATAGTAAAAGTCACTCCTCTCCTGACCACTGAGCATGGACTCTACAAGCCACCTGCAATCTATTCTGCTGGATGGGTACGAGTACAGTCACCCATTGAGACTTCTTGCTTTTGGGCTCTGTCCCCATGGTTGTACTGTCTTCTCTCTGTGCAGAGGCAGGTGCTGTTGGGCAAAACCCATGAGTTCCATGAGCCTAGACCTCAGCTTTAGGACATAATCGAAGATTCCCCTTGGAGCACAAGCACATTCCCATTAATCCCATACCAATTCCAAGGGGCTGCTTATCCTATGGCTAGATTGAAGAACCCAGTGGACTTCTTGGGGGCTCCTGTATGCAGCGAAGACGTGGGTAAATGCTTGTCCCACTCTTGCATGCTGTTCAGCAAATGCTGAACAGCATGGTCTCAAGAGATCCATTAAATCACTCAACCAGACTATTGGTCTGAGGATGGTATGGGGAGGCTTGGAGTTGCCCCAGTTCACACTTCTGCCAAGCATAGTCAGACGTGGAAGTTCATGCCCTGGTCTGCCGGAATCCTTTTGGAGGGGGGGGGGGAGAGAAATCCACCCAGTTAAGTATCCCTGGTAGTTTGGCCACATTATCTGCTTTGGAGGGCAAGGGCACTGCCTCTGGACATAATACAGCCACCAAGATATACCAGTTGCCAGTGCAACTTTGGGTACTAAGTGGCCCCCACAGTGTCCATGGCAACTTGCCTGAATGACTCTCTTCAGTAATAGGCAGGGGAATGAAAGCCACCTTAGCCCTGTCTGCAAACTTTCCCACCCTCTAGCACTGTGGACATTACTGGCAGTGATTTGCCACTTTAAAAATATTGGCCCATACAAATTGTTAGCCACCTTTGTACTGCTGACCACTAGGAATGCAGAAAAGGGCGGGTTGTGGGTTAAGGCCAGAATCTGCTTCCTGTACTCTCTGATCCACTAGCTTATCCCTTCTGTGGTCCTCCCTTAGGAATCCTCTCATGGTACACAAGCCCATTCTCACAGTACACCTTTTTCCAGAAGTTACCTTCACTGGTGGCTTCTCCCTTAATTTCTGTAAGGATGGGGTCAGCTTGCTGAGCTCTCCTCAGCTCTGCATGCCTGACCTTCCCCAAAGCACACTCCTGTGGGAGAGTCGCCCATGGCTGGACTCTCCTGTCTTGCTATGGCTTAGAACTGCTACTCCCAGCACAACTTCAGTTACAGCTTCCCCTACTACTGATGTAGGAGTGGCTTTCTCTTGCCCACCTCTGTCCTTGGAAACCTGTTCCTTTGCTTTGCTACGGGTAGTAACACAACATTGGGCCTGGCGTCATTCCCTTTCAACCACTAATGTCCCCCATTGCCATGTGAGGATCGTTAGCTGGCTATGCACTGGTCAGCCTGCTCAGCTATCTCCATTAAGAAGCAGAGTTCTATCCAACAACAATTTTATTTAAATTCTCTAACACCAGTGAGCTGAAATCCCTTCTATGCTCGAGGTTAAATCAAAGACAAAGGTTGCCAGAAGGTGGTAGGAACATTCAACAGTATTGCAGTGAAATTTGGATTACTACAATACATCACAGTAGGTAACTGGATAAATAACAGCTAACGGGAACTAAGATACTATGTGATGACATAGTACAATGTATGTCATGGAGCTAAATACAAATATGGCAGTCACTCTTGCAGTACTTAAATGGGTGGGGTGGAGGGATATCTGCCTGGGAGGCCTGGTCAAAAGGAAAAGGGGAAGAGGGGGGGTTGGGTATGAATGTAGGTATGAAGTATCGGTGCCAGCATACAGGGGTTTGAGTAGCAGGAATAAGTGCTGCAACAGTGCCAAGTTAGGACAGTCCATGGAAGTAGTCACAGCTGGTATTGGCAAGTAGTTGTTTAAGCTTCTGTTTTTTAGTGTTTGTTGACTGGGTAAATGCACTAGACAAATTCAACCTATTTTCAGGCACAACCCAGGGAAGGGGGATACAGATGAATGCCAACTGACCTTGAGCTGCAAATCTGGAGACCTGGGTTTGAATCCCACAGCCCTCACTTGTATGCTGTGACCATGAGCAAGTCACTTGCTTCCCTGTGCTCCCAGGTTGCACCTGTAAACAAGCTTTCAGCTCGGTGTATCTCACCTGGTTAAACAATTGGGGGGAAAAAAATTGGACCAGATTAAGCTATTGGTGGTATTTTTAAAAGGGCCCAAAGTGGTTGTAGAAAGTGTGCAATGTTGAAGGGCATTGAACCAAAATGGGGCTCTGTAGGTAAAGGACCTTTGACCTTGGGTCCCACAGCATGGGATCTCAAAATCTGGCTGTCGGAGCTTCTGGTACGTCGTGGGTTAGTGGGGAGCTGCTGAACCCCAGGGGGCATCTTATCTAAACTAAGCAGAACCTATTGGGAGCTGGCAAGCTTGAGTGGCATTTTGATGTAACGGAGGGCAGTGTCCATGGCAGACCCTTAGATAACCAGCCCATAGTCTATTTAAGTGAGACAACTGAGCTGTGTATAGCTATGCTCATTACTTCAGAGGACAGACATGTTCGTGCCTGTAGAGCAGCCCAATATGCAAATTGGCTGCTTTTGCAGTATTGTCTATATGTAGAGAAAATGACATGGTGCTGTCTGGTGATCCCTAGATATTTAAAGCGCCAAACTGGCTCAAAGGGAGAGCCCACATTTGATTATAGAAACTGGGTAGGATCTATGCCTGTTTTGGGGGGCTGGAGAGCAACATAGTCTTGGTCTTTTTATAGCTCATGATGAGCTTGTGGTCACTGAACCATCTTCAATGTCAGTAAAGTTTCATTAGAGCCCATTTTCAAGAACCTTGGTCTGAGTCACTAGTAAAGAACTGCATCAGCCGCATGTAGTAGTATCCGATCCTGGCAGAGTGTGGTAGCTTGTTTAGGAAGACTCTAAACGAGAGGCCCCAGGATAGACCCTTGTGGGACTCCTGAGCGGACATCTACTGTCTGATAGGACATTTCCTATCTTAACCTGCTGTGAACCGTTACTAAGGCAACTTCTGAACCAGGTTATCGTGTCTGTCTGGACCAATGCCGGTAAGCTGGTCCACCAAAAGGCATGCTTTACCATGCCCAATGATTTGGTTAAATCAATAAAAGCCGCACCAACACAATGACCTTGATCAAAGGCATTGTGGATGAAGCCTTGGATATTCTCTGTTCCTTGGGTACAGTTTTAGGAACAGTTTCAGAATTTCTTCCACAGAGCAAGCTTTTGCACCCTTTACCTAGTATTCGAACAAACTACTTGGCTTCACGCCCATTTCAACATAGTGGTCTCCCATTGCCATCCTTAACCCTCTAAACTTGTGCCTATAGGCCTGATTTTAAAATGCTTTAGCAAAGAATTTTTCACTGTAGCATAGTCCATGCAGTCCTCACTGTTCGTTCTGGTGAAACCTAATGCCTTGCCTATAAGCAGTGGCAATGGGTGAGTTACCCAAGGAGCCATGTCCAATTCAAATTGCCCACAGATTCTCTCAAGATGTTACACAAATAAACATAATCTCCTCCCAGTATCTGGGGAAACATTTTAGAATTTTGGCTCCCTGGGTCAAACTCCTCCTACCATTACTGTACTCTGGTTGTCCTCTGGTGCAGAATCTTTATTGATCTCGTACTCGTGACGCCTTCTAGATCTCATGCTGGCACTCTCACATCTCTGCTTCTGGTTGTATCTGCAGCTCTCAATTAGCCTTTCACTTCTCTTGCTTCTCTGCTTCGTCTTCTGCAGCTTTTCTTCAGCCTTTTCCTGAACCAGGACAAGCTCCAGCTCTAATCTCTGTACCTCCGAAGCTGCCCCAGTTTCAGTCTCTGGCTCACTTTTGTGCTCTCTAACCTCTCTCAACTTCAGCTCGAAGTGACACCTTTACAGTACACCCCTGGTCACTTTTTCAGATGTTTGAGTTCTGCCTTATTGGCATAATCTGTCCTTTCCTTTTCTCTTGCGACTTTAGCAATGTGCACTTATTTGTCTGGACATAATGTCTCCTTACTACTCTTGCTAGAAACAAATCGTGGTGGTAGCAAGGGTCATATTTTGCACTTTTTTACACTGGTCTAGATAGGAAACTGGTACCAGTTTTTGCCCTAGTCCCCCAAGATTTACACTGGCCCCAAGCTATAATAAAGGGATACGTGATGACTGTGTCTGATGCAGAATAGAGTGCCAAGTGAGCTCGGGGGTGGGTGGAGGAATATCACAGAGTGGGCAGAGCCACGAGTGATGGTTCCCTAAGCTCACTTGACACAAGCTGATATATTCTGTATCGTCTAGCCATCATGTATGCCTTTCGTACAATAGGACTGTGCTTTGTGCTGTTTGTCACCGCAGTGATATCTAGTTATCAAACGGTGAGAACATGTTTTTAATCGAATGGGTTATCTGTTCACTCCTGTTGTGTATATTGGAGGTTATGGGGGGAAGACTCCTTTCCTTGTCCCTTTTCTGGTTACTCTCTGGTTTCCAGTTGCACTTTCCCCATCCTTGGTCTCTTTCCCCCTAGTTTTTCCCAGTGTACAGTGTCACTCCATCCTCTCTCCCCATCCCATTACGTTTTCCCTGGTGCCCAGTAGCACACCATGACCCTGGTTCCTGATGGACAGTTCTTTGCTCAGTTCTTTGGCCAACTGCCATCTAACTTGTGCAGCTGCAATTCTGTAACCTCAACATGGATTTGACACCTTCCTTGTCTATGGAAGGTGTACTATACCTCTCCAGAGAGCTGGCCTGAACTGGAATGTGGGGTTTTGTGGACTTCAGAATCATTGCTTGGAGCCCTGTCTGCCCCAGTGGAGATGACTGCTTCTAAGATGTCATCTCATGTGTCCTAGCCATGCACTCATTAATTGACCAGTGGGTCTGGTCATTGCAGGACAAATGGATTGTAGTTGCTTCTTGGGGCAGCTGCTTATGCTGAAATTGCTGGCAGAGGTGAAATTTCCCACAGCAGATGAAGAAAACACAGAAAACTTGTAATTTCAACATTACATTAGGTTTACACCTAAAAATATGATGCAAAAAGGTTGAGTCTTGTGTTTGACATGTAACAAAACCACTGCAGTGACGTCAATACAGTACTGTTTTGTTGCAATGGCAGTCTCCCTCATGTCAGTCTTTCACTGTCTCTGTAAAACTAGTTTACCAGAAGTCTACCTAAAAGGCCGCATACTGAACCCCAAGTGTAAAGTACATGAGGAACAAGGCATGACTGAGGGGGGAACAGTACTTGGCTTAATATGCTAAGGGTTGGGTTGGAGTGGGCGAGACTTCAACCAACACAAGGTACATTGACAGCACAATTCCCCCCCGAAGGAGTGACCTTTTTTCCATGTATAAAATGTTGAGTAATGGGTTTTTTAGCAGTGTAGTGTAATTTTGTGCTGTATTTTTAAATGCTTCTTGCCTTTAGGACATTAACTTAATTAGAAGATGCAGTAGGGGTTAGGTTACAGCTAGTAAGCTGCACTAGTGGTGCAATTGTGCTGCAAGGGAGTAGGTTATCTTTTTAGCCTCGAATGGCTGTTACTGACTTAATTTCTGTACTTACTAACATACTAACATACTATTTGCCAGCAGATTAGGCCTTATGGTCTATCAAGCCTGCTCGAACCTAGATCCTTAGTTGGGTGCAGGACCTCCATCCCTTGTGCTCCAGAAGCCCTATCATCCATCCCCACCCCAGGACAGGCCATCATCTGATACATCCACTTTCTGTGTCTGTCCCACCCTCTCTTAAAGCTCTCCACTGTGGATCTCTGAACCAGCTCACCAGGCAGAGCATTCCAAGGGTCCACCACTCTCTGTGAAAAACCTCCTCCTCTTTCCCCCCTCACCCTTCCACCTTCCAGCTTCAAACCATGTCCTCTGGTGATGCCTCCTTGCTTTAGTCTAAAGATCCCCTCCATGTTTACCCTATTTATTCCCTTGAGGTACTTGAAGACCTCAATCATGTCCCCCGTCTCTCCTCTCCTCCAATGAAAACAGACAGAGCTCCTCAAGTCTGTCCTTGTAAGTCAAATCCCTAGCCCTCGTATCATCTTTGTTGCCCTCCTCTGTACCCTCTCCAGGGCTGTATGTCCCTCTTCAAGTGTGGTCTCCAGTACTGTACACAGTACTCAAGGTGTGTCTAACCAGTCCATTGTACAGTGGTAGAATCACTTCCTTGCTCCTAGAGGTGATCCCCTGCGATGCATCCCAACATCCTGTTTGCCTTGCTAGCTGCTCTCCTGCACTGCTCAGTGTTATTCATACATGTATCCACCATGACCCTAGGTCTTTTCCCCTGTTGAGGCTTCAGCACCTCCTCCCAGGGTGTACCTGTGTTTAGGGTTTCCCGACCAAGATGCAACACCTTGCACTTGGTGATATTGAAATTTAATTTCCATGTGTGAGCCCAGCTTTCCAGGGTGTCAGGTCCCTTGCAGGGCCAACCTCCCCTCTTCTCCCTCAACTACTGCTCCCATCTTGGAGTCATCCATGAAGAGACTCATTTCACCCTATACCATCCCTGATGTCTGATGTATGCATTAAACAGGATTGGACCCAGGACCGAGCCCTGTGGTACCCACTACCAACCTCTGTAGGGTTGAGAGCTCCCACAGACCACTACTCTCTGAGTGCGTCCAGCTATCCAGTTTTCAATCCATCTGACCATCAAAGGGCCTACTCCTAACCCCATCAGTTTCTCCACCAGCCATTGTAGGGGACAGAGTCAAACTGCTGAAGTCCAAGAATAATACATCCACAGGCTTACCCCTGTCCAGTTCTGATGTTACCCATTCATAGAACTCCACAAGGTTGGTTTGACATGATCTACCTGGCACAAACCCATGCTGCCGACTATCCAGACCTCCCACCTCCTCCAAGTAAACCCCCCAATCGTTCCTTTAGTATACTCTCCATTAATTTTCCCACCACCGAGGTTAAACTGATGGGTCTATAGTTTCCTGGTACTTCCTTTGACCTCCCTTTATGGATTGGTACCACATGTGCCTCTCGCCAATCCCTAGGTACCCTCCCTGTCTCAAGTGACCTGTTGAAAAGTCCCGCCAGAGGTGCAGCCAGTATGTCCGCCAATTCCCATAGTACTCTCGGATGAATGCCATCCGGCCCAGGAGATTTGTCTTTCTTTAGGGCCTTGAGGGCAAACCACACCCTTTTGGTGGGGATGGCATCATCCGTCCCCTCCACCTTACTGGCCTTTTTATCCTTATCCAGATGTGACACCCCTGAGGTACCTTTCCCTCCCTTTTGCTCCATTTCTGCTGCTCCCCTGATCCCACTCCCTGGCCATGTGATCTTTGAGGCCAAGATAGAAGCATGGACTGGGCTGCCTCTTTGCACATGATCAGTCTGACATGGTAGCCTAGGATACATTGTAGATGTTTCAGGAACACCGTTTGGCAGTTGATAGCAGTTTGAGCTGTTCTTTGTTTCTCAGCAAGTGTGAATGTTGGCTTTAAGTTTTGGTAATGGTTTAGTGATGTATGTCTGCATGTTAAAATCTGTTCGGAATTTTTAGGTGTTTAAAACATCCTTATGAGCAGCATTGCAGCTTTTTCAGTTTGGATGTGAGTAGGAAGCACTGTTTCAGTTATTGGTAGGATTTCCTTTAGTTTTGTGATTCTTGAGCAATGCATTTAGTTTTTCAGCCACTAGCCAACAGGACTATTGACTGGGAAAATCCACTAGCACAACACTTTTCCACTGGCCCAGCTGGTGTACACATTGAATTACTTTCTCCAGTACAAGCCTGCAGGGTTAAAGGAAAATCTTACTAACCAGATACAAAATCTACCAGCATTTGGCTAGTGGGATGGTGCCGATTTTGACCCCTGATGAACGGGATCATTTATTATAGATCTGCAAGATTTTTGATGCAGTTAAGATTTGCATTGTGGCTTTCTTGATCATGACTGGTTGTGCTCCCCAGTGCATCCCTGTCATGTCTTGTGAGCAGGAGTGTATACTTGGTTAACACAGTACCATGTGATGTCCTGACCACTGAGGAGTCTGAATTCAACAATTTTTGAAAAGCTAGTACTCCACATTGACTTGTGGAGTGCCAGCTTGTACTTGGGTTGGTTGTGTATAATGAGGAGACGGTTTCAGAAACCACCAGTGTTTTGAGGTACTTTTTGGTGCGGGGAACAGTGTTTAGAACATTCCTGGTTAAACTGAACACGCTCCATGCTGGTTGAGCAGGAGAGCAAACTAGAATACAGTAGCTGTGCAAGAAACTATGCACTCTACTAGAATGTGAAATTTCTTTAGAACGTGAATTACAACAGAACAGTCCATGCTGACATGGGCTCGTTGTGTATTACAAAAGTAACCACACTTCATACATGAACTTATAGCAAGTCATATAGAAGGGGGCAAAAGGTATTGACCAAAATCCTGAATTGTCCCAAGAATTGCCATTGAACTGTAATGCTGTGATTTATAATGTGCCTGGTTTTAGCCTACACCTTAAGCAATTACTGTAATATAGCCTCCATAAAGAGCCTTCTCCCATTTAGACCTACTGTCCACATTTCTAGTGGAAACCCAGTTTAGTTTCTTGCCTTGTCACAAATTTATTGACATTGCTGGTTTTACCTACTCGATTTTAGTAAAATTGAAATGCTTGCTGTTAATCTGTCAGCCTCTGACTTGGAGATAGATGGAGGAATCCCCAATGCAGTGGCGGATCACCTTTAAAGTCTGTGTTCTGCCTTTTCAAAGCCCTACATGGATTTGGCCCAGACAACCTGAAAGAGCTCTTGGTCCCGCTCTGCCCAGCTGGCGAGGGGTTGCTAGAGATCCCAAGGGTGACTTTGAAATCTTTTGGGGTCTGTACATTCATGTATGTGGCCCCTACCCTCTGGAATTCTCTATCCCATCAATTATGGGAGTGCACGACTGGAGGGATTTAAAAAGGTCCTGAAATTATTTATGGACCCAAGCATTTGGAGTCTGATTTTTTTTAATTACGTTCGCTTGCACGAATGCGCAAGGAACGTTTTTGGGAGAGTAGCACACTTTGGAGGTGTGCCTCTCCCTTTCAGTCAGTGCTCCATTTGAGCAGGCGTGGTGGTCCTGCACAAATGGGTCTTGAGGGCTATGTATGACAGCCCGGTGGTAGCTGAAAGAACCACGCTGTCGCCTGGCTACCAATCACGCCGCCAAATCTTTGGTGCCACGCTGAGCCCACCCCAGCATGGCAAACGTCCCACGTAGTCTTTTTTACCTGTAAACCAAAATCGGTCTCACGGTGCTTCTCCCAGTCCCCCCTCCCACAACCCACACCCACCATGCACCCAGCCTCCTCACACCATACTTGCCTCCAGAGCTCGGTGCGCCTATCTTCGGTGGACCGGGAACACGTCTGCACTCGTCAAAGCCGACCGCGAACTGAGGAAATGCCGGTAAGCTGTATAATGGGCTAGATAGGGGGGTTTCAACTTTAGTGCATATATCAGGCATTTTTTTGAATTTTTGCAGCAAATTTTCAACATGGGGTTTTGGGACCCTTCTCATGAATGTCACTGTCATGGCGTTGTTGGGGCCGAAGGGTGATTTCTCAGTCCCTGCGCAGTCACTCACGAAATCACCCTTGGGCCGGATCTTTCCATGACAGTGACATCATTCATGAAGGGGTCCCAAAACATGTTAATAGAATCAAAAATTCAAAAGACATTTCTGACGTCTTGTGCAGTTCTCACGCACACTTGTAGGTTGCAATTTTCAATATTTTACTCCAGATTTTCAACATTGCCATTTTACCACACCTCCTTATGAGCAGTACAGCTGTCATTTTCACATCTTGCCCAAAACGTGTTTCTGCCCATGTAGTGCACAATGGCGCAGTCGGTGTGCGAAATCAATGTATGGGACACAGTAAGAATCAGTGACACTGTTCATTAGCAGAGGTTTTAAAATGCCAATGTTGAAAATTTGCTGAAATAATTCCTAACAATGACTGTTTTACGAGCATGCATTGCACAGTTCCCACACACACTCGTGGGTTTGCGAATGTTCAATATTTCCACTCCAGATTTTCAACATTGCCATTTTACCACACTTCCTTATGATAAGCTCATTTTCACACCTACCCAAAACATGTTTCCTACATATGGTACAATGGGGGTAACAAAAGGTCATGCTGAAAATTTATTGTGCAAATACCAGCAATCACACAGGGCATTAGGGTAAAGCACCATACGTGCCAAACACCACTGCAAATACCTGCAAGCGAACATTCGGCATTGACAAATGCTTGTCTGTATTTGTACAAGTTGCTTTTAACTTTAGTATTTGAAATGTTTGGTTTGTTTTAATTTGTATGGCGCCTTTTTTTTTTTTTTTGGAAGGCACCATAGAAAGTTTGTTTATGCTAATGGTGTAATTATACTCCTCATTGTTTCAAATCCTTGATCTACGCGTGCATCCTGAACATAAGGGACACTCCTGAACACTGCAGCCACTCGTGATGAAATAGTCTCCTCTCAGTCTTTCTCCTTCTCCTCTACCCCCCAAAAATGCCACTAGTGTGTGGGGGTGTTCCCAAGACCTGGGAAGATGCAGTGAAAGTTGATCAAGGAATTAATCTGTTTGTGTGCTATTTTGTTTGCTTTAAATGGGTGGGAGAAAGAACCAACTCGTGCAACCAGTTCCATCAGCAATCTTAAGAATGTAAGCAATCCTAAATATTGTATTTTGAACTGTGAGTGTTGACTGTTCCCTCTAAAACCATGTAGGTCTGAGTGGTTAAATTTCTCATGGTTATATTCCCTGAAGTCTCTGGGGCTAGGCCAGCTGGCCCTGATCCCCAGCTACCTGTAGCTGAAAGAGCTGCAGGAAGTTGGATCAGTGAGTCTGGGAGGTGATAGTCAGGCAAGCAGTGTCTGCTCTTGTGAGCTGAACCTCTGTTTCAAGGTGAAGTGCTCAGAATGAACTTGCTGAATCATGGCAGCTGCCAGATCCCGGGGGGAGGGATTACTCTGCCTCCAAGTCTGAGGCTGACAGATTAATAGAATCTATGAATGTTTTACTGCAAACTAAAGAAGGGTGATATAGCCAATTGCTGAGCCCCAGGACTGCACACGGCACTAAACTGTGCTCCCACATTTGGCAGGAGGTTTGGTGAAATGCCCTGGTAGCACTAATTTGGTCGGGAACCTTCTGCCCATGTGGGTCAGTTCTTGGGAGAGGGTGAGGTGGCACATGTGGCTCCCTTGGACCTGGGGGGGTGTCCACCTCTCCTAATTGTGATCCCTCTGGAGACTAAGCATGTAAATCACATTTTGATTTGGAGACTGTGCTCTTGGGTGCCAGTTCTTGAGTGGGAGGTAATCACTGTGGCAACCTCACACCCCCAGGTAGTGATTACCTCTCCATGACATGTAAATTGGGTGGGGTACCAGCCCCCATGGGTCTTGGTGCCTAATCTATGCTGAAAGATTTTACAGTACATGCCAATCCAAGGACTAGGATTCCTGCTTTGCCTGAAGCAGAGGGGCAGGGAGGGTGTGCCTGGTACCAGATTCAGGGGAAGTTTCCTGCCATATTCCCCGGGTAACACTATGGACATAAGTACCCCTGTTTTCAGAACTTTGCAGGGTAAGCCTGAAGTTTCTATTCAGAGTACATATGTAAATATATGCTTTATAGTATAAATGTGGAACTTATTTGGTCTGAGTTGGTCTGTGCTGTTGGGAGTTGGAGCAGGCAATTCCTGGGCTGCATTGGCGGTGGGACAGGACGAGACCACATTGGTGGTCCAAGAAGTTTTGTCTGCAGGAGCAGAACCGGGCCAACTGGAGCCACATCGGCGGTGGGAGTTGAGCGGAGGGCTGCTGGCCGCTACAGAGCAAGGAGCAGTGGGGCCAATCGGTGCTAAGGGTGCAAATTTTGATGCACTGACTGGGCTATAAAGGCCATTAGCCCAGTCACAATCGGAGCTGGTCTTTGTCCCTCACCACCCACCCCGGCCCTGACACCTCTTAAATGGTAGGTGGGGTGGAGCCTTGGAGAGGGGCAAGCTGTGAGTGGGTGTCCTGGACTGTTGCTGATGGCAGGGGGGGAGGGAGCTGTATGCTGTTCCTGCTTGGGCACCATTGACTACCTGCTACATACAGCTGCAGGACATGACAACTGTAAACTGATAATATACCTGGTGAACTGGTTACAGCTGATTGGGGGATAAGGGTCTTGTATGCTGGATTGCATATTGAGATTGAGAACTGGGGCTAAAAAACTGGCTGTTAAAGAGGGAGAAGTGTAGTAATCTGAGTTCTGCTGGGAGAGGGGACAAACGGCTAGTGTCCTTGTGTGCTACAGACTAATTGGTTCTACAAGGGGGTTGTACTGCTCACACCAAAATAAGGGTGGATTTGGGGCTGGCCAGAGCGGGCATCTTCAGTAGGTTGGGTGTACAGGGTGCGAGGCAGCAATAATCTTAAACTGGGCATGGAGGTTGTGTGGGGTGGGGGGGTGTGGTGTGTGTTTTGTGTGTTTTTTTGTTTTGTTTTGTTTTTTGTTTTGTGTTAAGCTGACAGGACTTGGGGAGGAGGTTGAGGGGATCAGAAGAAAGCTGGAAGGCATGAGGGGGGAGGAGTGGGGAAGAAAGTGAAAAGGGCCCCACGGGAGGAGGTGAGGCCACCATGGTATACCCCATGGAACAGGTGGACATGGACCTTATGGAAACTCTTGAAGGGTAGAGTACAATACAAGTAACGGATGGAAAACTCTTCATAAGAGGGTCCCTGATCAGAGGGAGCAAAGGAGGGAAGGGCTAGGAGAAAGCAGGTTGGGGGCAAGCATCACACTTGGTAGATGTGCTATGCTGTACCCAGGAGAGGAGGCTGGCAGGAGGGTGGGGGACGGGTGGACTGAGGGTTTGGTCAGCAAGCTGGGGGCAGGAGTGGTTGCAGAACAGGAAGGAATATGCAGGCAGTGAGGATTTGACCAGCAACCTGGGGAGAAGGGGAGGTGGTCACATCCATAAGAGGGGAGGGAGGAGGGTCATGAGCCAAGGTTGGAGGGAGGAAGGGGGTCTGAAGGAGCACAGGATGAGGCTGGGAGAGGGGGGATTGGGGTCAGGCAGGCACTCTGACTGGGGAAGTCCCCCAAGGAGAGGGGGGTAGTAGAGGATACTCTAGAAAGGCCCACATCTGGATGGCAGAGGCCAGATAGCAGTAGGAACAGGGGGAATCTGGAATGCAGGAAAATGGGAGCAGTGGATCAGAGCAGGAGGGGCAGGGGGAAGAGGGAGGAAGGCGCAAGAAGGACCAGTTGGGAGGAAAGGGCAAGAAAGGACCAGAAGAACAAGGATACAGTAAAGGTAGCTGAGGGTTTAGGCCAGGGAAGCACGACAAGCAAGGAGGGACTGAACAGACAGGAAGGGAGGACGAGCCAGGCTAGTTTAGTGGATGGAGAAGGACCAGTCACAAGCAATGAGGGAGGAGTTGGCGAGGCACCGAAGGATACTCCTGGAGGAGGAAAGGCGTAGGATTGGAGAGGAGGGGGTGGCCAGGGTAAATGAGGGGGTGGCATGTGCCTCCCAGATAGGGGGAGGAACAAGGAGCCGGCTGGGTGGAGGGCTGGTAGAAAGGATGAGGGACATGGAAGGGGAATGGAGGAAAAGGTCAGTGCTCCTGTTGGGGGGGAATTCTATGATCAGGGGTATCAAATGGGATAGGGAGGGGGAATCCTGGCCAGTTAGAACAAAATGCTTCCTTGGACTAACAGTGCACGGGGCCAAGCATGAGGTATATTAGCTGGCAAAGGATTGTGGGGGTTCCCTGGACATACTGGTCCACCTGGGTACAAATGACATTGAGGGAAATAGCGAGCTAGAGATACAGGCAAGGTTCAGGGAGCTTGCCAGGGTCCGTCATGACAAGGTGCATGATTTCCTTCTCAGAAATTCTGCCAGTGCCAAGGGCTAGTGGGGAACACAAAAGGAAGATTAGGGAGATAAACCAGTGGCTCAGGGAGTGGTGTGGGGCCAGAGGGTATGGATTGGGAAGAGACCTTGGAGGATAAGGAGCTGTATGCTAGAATCCCTCCATCTCAATTTGGAGGAATCCTTAAGTTGAAAATAGAGGGTTAATTGGTGAAAGTGGGGTTTAAACTTGTGAGGGGAGGGATGGGAAAAAAGGCTGTCAGGGGAGAGGGGTCTGATGAGGACTGTCTCCACCCCATGGGGAGCTGTAGGAATGTGGGAAAAGGCAGACTGGTAAAGTGCAGATGAAGAGAACTGAATCCCCAAGGGAAATGGAAGTATAGGGAAACGGTGGAAGGTAGTCCTGCTAAATGCCAGGAGCTTGGGCAATAAAATGTCTGAGCTCCAGGCAATGCTAACTGAGGGAGCAGTGGATGTGGCAGTGGTCACTGAGACCTGGGCCACTGCAGGACATGACCGGGACCTGAACCTGGAGGGTGCACTATGTTCAGGAAGGACAGGGGAAGGGGAGGAGGGGTAGCAATAATAGTCAAAACTGCATTGGCATAGGGGGAGTAGAGGCAGAGGAACCATGGAGGTGATTTGGGTCACCATGATAACGGGGGCGCAAGAGTAAAAATAGGAGTGGTGTATAGGACCTCTGCGCTTGCAGAGGGAGCTGGAGCAGAGCCTGGTGGCAGATGCTGGGGAGACGCTGCAGACTGGGCAGGGAAAGGTGTTTGGGGGGGGGACCAACATGCCAGGAACAGACTGGGAGACTGACATCCTCGGTGGCCAGGGAACAGAGGTTGTTGGATGTCTTTCAGGATGCATTCCTAACTCTGCAGGTGGGGAACTGACCAGGGAGGTGCGGGTACTGGATGTGGTCCTGGCACAGTGACCAGATTGGGGGGCTGGAGATGAGGGACCTGTTGGCAGGGAGTGACCATGCCACGGTCTGGTTCTGCCTGAACCTAGGAGGGGTAGAAGGTTGCACAAAGACAGAGGTAACTGACTGACTTCAGGGGGTGGATTTTAAGGAAATGGGAAGGATCCTTCAGCATTTGGATGTGATTGGGTCAGACATGGATGCTGACAGTAGGTGAGGAAATGATCAGGAGAGGGGTGCAGGATGTTAACAGCATCTGTGCCAGAGTAAGACGAAAATGCGGTAGGGCCTGAAAAACCCTGCTAGTAGACCAGGGAGGTCCAGGAGGTGGTGTGGGGGAAGAAGGCAGCCTATAGGCAATTCAAGTACTCAAGGAGTGAAAGATCAAGGGGAGTATGAACTAATGGCTAGAAGGGCCACTAGGGTGGTGAGGGTGGCTAAGGCAAGGATGGAGCAGAACCTAGCCAGGGAAATTAGGAGAGGAAACAAGGGGTTCTTTAGATGCATTGGGGGAAAAACAAAGGGTGAAGGGGCAGATTAGCAGGATTAAAACGGGAGAGATTGGCACAAGACCCAGGGGAGCAGGCTGAGGTACTAAATGAGTACTTCACCTCGGTTTTCATCAAGGAAAATGGGGGTGCTGCATCATACATGGGAGGAGACAGTGATACTGAGGAGGGGGGACCTTTACCAATTGGTGGGTCTGGGGAGAGGGGGAGGCATCACTGGCAGGAGGGGGGAAGGCTAAGCAAGGAGAAGAGTTGGCAGAGGTGGAAATCGCAGCAGAGTGCGGTAAGCCCTCTGGTTCCTTAAGACTGAGAAAGCACTGGGGCCAGATAAATTGCATCAGAGTGCTGAAGGAACTTGCATGTACCCTGGCGCAACCCCTGGTGGAGCTTTTCATCATCTGAGGAGAGGGTGGGTGCCCCAGGACTGGAAGGTGGCACATAGTGTCTATCCACAAGGGGATCAATGGAGGTGGCAGGGAACTACAGGCTTGTCAGCCTGACATCAGTGGTGGGCAAGGTGATGGAGGGCATTGTCTGAGAGGCTTGGGGGGAGGACCTGGGGAAGTCGGGGTGCCTGGACAATTGGCAGCATGGATTCATCCCAGGGAAATCGCGTCAGCCAAACCTTGTGGAGTTCTATAACTGCGTGAGTGCCTTGGACCTGGGTAGACCAGTGGATGTCCTTTTTTTTTTTTTTTTCCTCTAGACTTCAGCAAGGCATTTGACTGTTCCTCCATGAGGGCCTGTTGGATAAGCTGGGAGAAGTGGGGGTGGGAACCAGATGATCAGATGGATTGAAAATTAGCTCCAGGACCGACCCAGAGGGTCGTAGTTGGTGGGATAGTCTCATCCCCAAGGAGGGCCATTAGTGGGGTCCCACAGGGATCAGTCCTTGGGCCCCTACTGTTCAACGCCTAGATGCCTGACATAAGGACAGGTATCAGGAGTGAGATGAGTCTCTTTGCGGATGATTCAAAACTGGGGGGGGAAGGTGGCCCTACAGAGGGACCTGGAGGCTCTAGAAAGATGGGCTAGAAAGTGGAAGCTGAGGTTCAGTGCAGGGAAATGCAAGGTACTGCACCTGGGGGCCAGAAACCTGGGCCAAGTGTACACCGGGGGGGGTGGAATGCTACAAGTCTCTGGCTGAGAGGGACTTGGGGGTGGTGGATGTCGAGATGAACAACTCAGACTTGTAGGAGGGCAGCAGCCAAGGCAAAGAGGATGCTGGGATGCATTGCTAGGGGATCACCTCCAGAAGGAGGTAAGAGATGCTCCCTCTAACTGCTTGGTGAGGCCACACCTAGAGTACTGCATGCAGTTTTGGAGGCCACACTTAGAGGGACATTAAACTGGGGAGGATCCAGAGGGAAAGCAAAATGATTTGGGGCTTGGGGGAACAGGACCTATGGGGAGAGGATCGAAGAGCTAAATATCTACACATTAAAAGAAAGTGACTTGGGGGGACATGCTGGAGGTCTTCAGGTACATGAAAGGGGTAAATGGGGCAGGAGCAGTCGGGGTGCTTCAAAGGGAGGAGGGGGCATGGGTGGAAGCTGGGGGGGAGAGTCGGGGGAGAAAGGAGGTGCTACTTCAGAGAGGATGGTGGAGCCATGGAATGCACTGCTTAGGGGGCTGGTGGAGGCACACAGTGGAGGGGTTTGAGAGGGAGTGGGACAGGTACAGAGGAAGGGTTCTGGAAGCAAAATGCAGTGCAGCAAGAATATCTGGAACTGGGAAGGGAGAAGCTAGAAAAGGCGAGGGGGGGTAGTAAGGTTGGCTCCCAGGATGGGGGCTGACCAAATGAGCAGACACGAAAGACTGGGCCTATTCTGCTGGCATTTTAGTATATATGTTGGTATGAATGGGGGAGGAATGGAGGTAGGAGAAATATGCCAGACGGGGTGGGGGAGACGAGACCAGAGTGGGGGATTGGAGGCAAGGATTGAAGCAGTAGAAGGGTATCTGGGTGGGGGAACCTATGGATTCTGGCCCACAAAGGGAGCTTGGGGGAGATCTGGGGAGGCAATCGGTGTCACCCAGGAGGTTGGGGGGGGCAGGGAGTAAACTGGGATGCTCTGGCAGGAACCGCATGGTAGGGCATGCACAGACTAATGATTTCCAGACTGAAGAGTGTGAGGAGTAATCTGGGGGTCAGTGAAAGAAAGAGCTTGGAAAGGATCAGAAGGGCTTGTAAGTTTTTGGGGGTGAAGGTGATCCTGTTGGAAGACTCCATGACCGGGGCATCCAGTGGGAGGGGGGAAAAAGCAGACCAGTCAAGGCTAAATGTGCATCAGGCCTTTCTGTTCATAGCCAAATTCCTGCTATAATCATCTGCATTGGAATGCAGGGGATCCCCAGATTTCCTAGTATATCTGGGCACAAACTATTTGGAGGGGAACAGCGATATGGAAATCCAGGTGAGGTTTCAGGAACTGATTAGTGTATGCCACTCTATAGGAAGTTCAGTCTCCTTCTTGGAAATTCTACCAGCACCTAGGGCATCTGGGAGATCAAGCAAACTTTGGGGGGTGACCAGTGGCTCAGGGACTGGTGCAGGGCAGAAGGGTATGGGCTGGTGGGGAACTGGGGAAGACACATGGGAGGACAAGGTTATCTGCCAGGTATAAGATACATATCATCTTACAGGGGAAGGAGATCTTGAAACTAAAACTCACTGGATTCATAGTTGAGTGGGATTTGAATTTGTAAAGGGGAGGGATAAGTGAAGAAATGGAATTGAGAGGCTGCTTGAGGTTCCAGGTCTGGGGTGCAAAGAGGGCAGGTGACTGCAATGTAAATAAAGCCAGAGCTGTTCAGGAAAGGGTGAATAGGGACTGCGCAGGGCCGAGACAATTGGATAGGGGAAGGGGGATGGTGTGGAGGACTGTCCTCGTCAATGCCAGGAGCATGGGAAACAAAATGCCAGAGTTCAGGCTATGCTGGCTGAGGGATCAGCGGATGTGGCAGCGATTACTGAGATGGGCCACCCAGAAGAATGATTGGGACCTAAACTTGGAGGGCTACACAATATTCAGGAGGGATAGAGAAGAGGGTAGAGGGGGTGTAGCACTGATCAAAAATGGCATAGTGGTGAGTGGAAGTGATTTTTGGGTAACCCTGCAAATGAGGGGAGGCAAAAGACTGAAAATAGGGGTGGTGTACAGACCCCTGCAATGGATGAGGCCCTGGAGGAAAAATTAGTTGATCAAGGGGCACTGTGACCATGGAAAGGGGAGGGTGGTGGTCATGGGGGGACCTAAATATGCCAGGGGCAGACTGGGACACTGACCTCTGCGGTGGCCAGGGAGCAGAGACTGGATGTTTTCAGGATACCTTCCTGGCCCAACAGGTGGGGGAACCTACTAGGGAGGATACTGGATGGTCTTGCAGACAGTGACCAGATAAGGGGTCTGGAGGTGTATAGCCCACTGGCAGGTAGAGACCATGCCATGGTCTGGTTTCTGCTGTTGGTGGGGGTGTGGGGGGGGGGAGAGGAGGATAACCACTTTAATACAGTATTGGTGGACTTCAGGGGGAAGACTTTGTGGGAATGGGCAGGATTCTAAGGGGGAGCTTGGACAAGATTAGGCCAGACATGGATGTTGGTAGCATGTGGGACCCCATTAAAGGGGTGCAGGAGGCTACTAGCTCATGTACAAGGGTAAGGTGTAAAAATGGTAGCGCCAACAAGCCGTGCTGGTGGACCAGGGAGTTGCAAGAGGTGGTGAGGGATAAAAAGGCTGCCTATGCATGTTTAAGTGCTCCAGGGGGAAAAGTGAGAGGAGACTACAAGTTGATAGCAAGAAGGGTCACCAGAGTGGTGAGGGGAGCAAAGGTGAGGATGGAGCAAAACCTGGCTAGGGATATCTGGAGTGGTGGAAAGAGATTTTATAGATGTATAGGGGAGAAGAGAAAAGGGAGAGCACAGATCTCCCAGGATTAAGACTGAGGAGGGATGGGCTCAGGAGGTGGAGGAGGGCAGAGGTGCTAAGTGAGTACTTTGCCTTTTTTTTTATATATGGAGGGAGACTGAATCCATTCAGCTGGAAGAGAGGGTGGGGGAGACAGCTGAGTGGAGAGGTCAGGTGAAGTCTAGGACCAGAAGAGGCTGGGGCACTGGGTGCGCCAGGCCTAGAAGGGATGGGTGTTTAGTTGAGGGGTGGCTTGGGAGGGAGGAATCTGAGGACAGGGTGAGGGTGGCCCTTCGGATGCTGAAAACTGATAAGGCATCTGGACTGGATGGGCTGCATCAGAGGGTTCTGAAGGAACTGGTGGACGAACTAGCAGCTCCACTAGCTGCACTTTTCAATGCCTTTCTGCAGACAGGATGGGTGCCTGAAGACTGGAGGGTAGCTCATGTGGTGCCTATTCACGAAGGGTGGTCTAGGGAGGAGATGGGGAAATTACAGGCCTGTCAGACCAACATCTGTGGTAAGCAAACTAATGGAGGGCTTCATCAAGGAAGCTTGAGAGGCAACTGGATAGGTTGGGGCACCTGCTGATATGCTTTTGTCCCGGGGAGATTGTCGGACCAGCCTCATGGATTTTTATGGCTGGGTGATGGGGACCTTGGACTGACAAAGACCAGTGGATGCCCTGTATCTGGATTTCAGTAAGGAGTTTGACTCTACCCCACATCAGGTTGTTCACAAAGCTGGGGGGGATGGGGGTGGGAGGACAGTTGCTTGGATGGGTAGAAAATTGGCTAATGGGGAGAACAGAGGGCAGTGGTTGGGATAGTCTCCTCCCCTAGGAAGGTCTTCAGTGGGGTTCTTCAAGGTTTGGTACTGGGGCTACTCCTGTTCAATGCCTATGTCTCTGATATAGGGAGGGGGTTAGGAGTAGGATGAGCCTCTTTGCAGATGGGGATGAAGTGACAGTCCAGAGGGATCTGGATACCCTGGAGGGGTGGTAAAGAAGGTGGGGGACTGGAGTTTAATCCAGGGAAGTATAGGGTGCTACATCTGGGGTCAAACACGGGTCATGTATAAACCCTGGGGGTCTACCTGCAAGCCACAAGTGAAAGGGGCCTGGAGGGGGGTGGTAGTAGACGCCAAAATGAATAACGCTGAAAACTGCAGAAGATCTGCGGCAAAAGCAAATGGGATTCTGGGCTGCATAGCCCGGGGAATTTCATCCAGGAGGGGGAGGTGATCTTCCCTCTGTAATGCCTTGGTCAGGCTGCATCTTGAGTACTGCCTGCAGTTCTGGAGACCTCACCTTAAGAGGGACTGAGCACTGCTGGAGAGGGTTCAGAGGGCAACCAGGATGATTTGGGACATGAGAAAGGACCTGTGAAGAAATGCTGGAAGTCCTTGGGCTGTACTCGCTGGAAGAGAGGAGATGGGGAAACATGATAGGAGTCTTCAAATATGTGGAGGGGATTAATAGGGGTGGAGCCAAAGAAATGTCCAAGCTAAAGAAAGGGGCACAACCAGGGGGCATGAGTGGAAGCTGGAGGGAAATTACAGGGGAGAACATAGAAGGAATTCACTGAGGGTGGTGGGGCTATGGAATGCACTACCCAGGAGTCTAGTGGAGGAGGGCTTCAAGAGGGGTGGGAGGGTGCATGAGTATACTGAAGCTGAAGATGACCCGGGGAGCCTAGCACCCAAAGGGCTGGCTACCAAACGAGAAAGACCAGGCTTAATCTGCTGGCTTTAGTATGTTAGTATGTTAAAACATGTTCTTAATTGCCTTTAGGGGCATATGCTACAGGGGATCCAGTAGATGGTGCAGATCCTCTGTAACTCCCTACAAATGGGGGTTCCCGAAAAGTCTTCCTTGAGCTTTCCCAAATGCTCACTTGCAGGCTGGTGGTGTGCATTTTAGCAGTTTAAATGTGTTGCCAGAGTGCCTGTATAGCCTGTGTATTGTCTTTAAGAGCTGCCGGGATTGTAGTCATAACTAATGTGAGCGGGAGATCTGTCAGAAGATGTACTTGTCTGCTGATCATTTGTTAGTAGTAGTATTGCAGTTTGTCCTGGCCTGCCTCCTTTGCAGCATGGACAGTCCTTTTTGTTTCAATCATCTTGGTCCTGGACTGCAGAATGGGCCAATCAGTACATTTGGGACTCTAAAATGGAGCTTGCCTACAGGGACTTAAAGTGAGGCCAAAACATGTAGAAATTGTAGTTTGGGCTTTTAGTGCTAAGAATAACCTGGAGGGGGAGCCCTTGTTGTGGCAGACAGATCAGCCAAACGAACCTTTGGATCTTGGAAAGTCCAACACTGCTTGCAGTTTGGATCTGAATTGGGAAGTGAAGCAACAGCAAGGGATGGTTTGAGCAGCAATCCGTAGTGGATTTGTGTGGGAACTGTGGAAGGGCCAGAGTTTGGCCTGCATGCCTGCTGTTCCTGAGGGGGAACTTGTGCTTTTTTCAGGCTAAATCTGAATTTGGAGAGCGAATTAAGCCACTAAAGTTTGACCAGGCTTTAACCTGAAGACCAAAGATTTGCTGAATGCGATTGGCCTGTCAGGACTTCCAGCTACCTCTGAACTCCCGGATTGTGCAGAGACTCTGTACTTGCAACCAGAGAGCCATTTGCCTGGTACAGTGGAATTTCCTTGCATGTGAATGTGCTGTGTGCTTATAGTGGGTCATGGTTTGGTTCCCCACTGTCTGAACTGTTTGCTGGAGGCTGTATCCAGCTCCATGGACTGAATCCATATCTCTTTCCATTTGCCTGGGCCCTGCTACACTGGCCCAGCCAGAATACCTGCTACGCAAAGAGTCATCGATGAGGGACCAGCTTGGGGATCGGCCCCCTGCTCAACGCCTTGAACAGGAATGACACCTCTGATTCGTGTGGAGCCCTGCTTCTCTGGGCACTCTAGCTCAACAGCCTGCAGTCTCAATTTCGTCCTGCCTGTGTCCAGTATTGGGCATCATAAGTAATCAGGGTAGCTCCCTGCAACAGCTAAATCTAAGTGTTGTCATCTGATTGTCTTGTTGCCTTTTCTTTCACAAACTGCGCCCTTTAGCTCTGGATTACAAATGGTGTGTTGTGCATGTTGCTTGCTTCCATCACAGGGCCCCAACCAGCTGCAACGTTCCTGGCTAGCCCACGGTTTTCCTACCTGGGTACCCAGTGTGACACTGTAGGGACTCCGAACTGCTTGCATAACTGTCTTGCTTAAAAGCTATATTAATCAACCTGATTACACCCCTCCCTTCAAGTCCCCTGAATAAATCAGATTTAACTTTGCAATTAACCAGACTGTGGTTAGTTTGTTACAAAAGTATTGTACTGTTGCTATTGGCTGTGCTTAACCTTGTTTTACAGGGGGTCCCAAGGGTCAAGCTAGAGGGACCAGCCCTGGTGGGAAGTGCAAACAATGTAGGTAATTGCCTGGTGAATAAGGGTAATTGAAAGTAATTAGTGCATATTCAGGCCACTAAAAGGGAAGGGGGGGGTTAGTGTCCCAGAGGGCTGTGCCCAGGTTGGCTTGACGACAACCCTGACCTTTGGGTGGAGGCACCAGTTTGATTACCCAGGCCCCTTAACCTGCTACTAACCAAGCAGCCAGGGATGGTAGCCCTTGGGATAGTGCCACCTAGGGGTTAGATCTGTGCTTTCTGTTATGGTTCAAATGTGAACTCGTCGGTGAGAACTGCCTAAGTACAAGTGTACCTTACCGAGTTGTTACAACCCCATGTTTTGGCCATCTAGTCACTAGATGGACTTTTCTACTCCATACAGTGCCTTCACTGGCACCCTTGGTGATGTGGGATGCAGAAATGGCAGTGATTTTGCAGCCTGCCCCACTGGGAGTTGTCTGCTGTATCAATTTAAAATTATCTGATTTTGAACTTATTTCAAGTTTGAACATTGCACTTCATTTGAAAAGCCTGTGTTCTAACCCTCTTGCCTTGATCCTGATGTTTCCTGGAGTAGTTGGTTACCATCTGCCCTGGAGGCCCAGTGAGATGGTACTGTGTGCTGTCATCCTCCCTGTTTTTTACCATCTTAAATATCCCCAGATGCCAGAGTGAGGGCTTGCAGTGAACACACCCACACCTGGTAGTCTTCAAAACGGCTATATTAAAACTCTCGAGGAATGTAGAAATGCTTCACACAGCTTATAGTAGCTGTGTTCTAGGTGCACCAGATAAATAATGAACTGGTCAAGGTTGGCAAAAGTGCAGAGCACCTGATCTGGAACTGCTGTTGGAACAATTTCAGTTGCTGTATGCAAAACCTGGACTGGATTGGTTGACCCTCCTAACCATGTAATTCATGTAGTTTCCGGTATCTGATGTTGGAATGGTCTTTCCACACAAAGTGGCTGGTGCAGCTAGAATCATTTAAAAAGTACCCTCCACCTCGTCTCGCCCCCAACAAAAGTTTGCTCTTGTATAGTCACTGAGGTACTGATTTTTAATTCAGGATTGGCTTTTTTCAACTTGGAATCACTACCATGAGTCTTGGACTACGTATACAAGACTTCTAAACCATTAATGCTGGTAAAACAAAGGCTTCCATATAGATTATAGCATGCTAACCATGTTAAAATCCATGCTGTTAGGATAGACGAAAATATTACCTCTTGTTAAGGAAACTGTTAACAGCAGTGTGGAATGACATTGAAACTAGTTAAGGGCAGCACACACAAGTGAAAAACTGTGGTATAGTCAGCCATACTCATCCAATCGGAATCATTGTCACGAGAGGCAAGAGCAGGCAAGTTTTTTCATTTTGGGAGTGGGGCTTAATGGCCTCTGAGGCTGGGACACCACCTCTTGTGGCCAAAAAATGGCTAGTACATAAATGACTTGTCTGTTTATAATAGTATTGGTTTGCGGTCCATTATGTGTTGGATGACTGAGGGGTTTTGGCTTTCCGGCAGTAAAATGGGTGTTCTAGGGACGTGGATATGTTAAATGCACACTTATAGGCAGGTTTCTTGCCACCTTAAATGTTACGGGAAGGTCGTCAAGCTGGCTCCTCCCATCCACCCCAGGTGGTAAAACACTCGGCTCCACCCCATGACACTAGAGCTTCCTTGCCGCTTGGAAGCTTTGGTTCCTTCCTTCGTGCTCTGCATTTTAGGCCTGGATCCAAACTCTTTGGTTAATCCGAAACTTTATTTTAAAATTTTCAAGACTTTGGTCTGTCTTCCCTCACGGCTGTGATGGACAAATAGACTCCTGGATTCCATCAGTGCCCCTGTGGGCAGATGTCCCGGACTGATCCGCACGCCACGTGCATTTATTGCCTTGGGCTTAGCCATGACTCACAGGCTTGTGAGTTGTGCAAATCCTCTTCGGCTTTGGTCTTGGAGGACTGCGCTGCCTGGTTACTGTTGGGGCGACCTGAAAAACATTATTCTCCGGTTAAGTCTGAGGCCCATTGGGCGGTGTCTGTGGCTGCGGGCTCGGTGGAGCAGCAGGAGCAGATAGCTCTTTGAGGAGGCGGTCCAGGCTGCATATTCATCATCCTCAGTCTCGGCATTTATCCTGCTCTCCTTGGAATCCTCCTACACAGCTTCTTTCAAGGAGCTTGGCTAATCCCTCTCCACCAAGGGAGAAAACCCTTTGGGACATTCCTCTCCGTCCAAAAAGGAGGACCCTAAAGGTAAGTCCCACGGTCTACGTTCGTGGGAGCGGGAGAGGTCCCCTTCCCCGGATAGTCAAAACTCTACTTCGGTCGAGGTATTGGCTAAGGCCGCTGGATTAGTGTCCCCATCGGGTCAGCCTGCCAAGGCACCTATTGACAGTCGAGATTTTTCTCAACCCATCAGACAGGCTGTTGACCGGAGAAGCCAACAACCCTTAACCAGTTCCCCTGGTGGAAACCAAGGACTTGCCTGTGCCGGAGTCCCCGGTTAAGGTCCCTGAACTGAGGGAGGAGCAGCTTCCCCGCCTCTTAGACCCACCCTCGGGAACACCGAAGGTCTCCGTCTCTATCTGACCTCTTCCTGGTCCAGCCAATCCCACCATTGGTGGTTTCTGTCTCGGCACCATGGAAAGCGGTGGCGCCGCTCCTCCTCGTCTTTGTCCTGTTCACAGGATAGGCTCTAGCGCAAATTGCGTTGGTGCTATGAGGAGCTAATGTGGCAGCAGCTCCTTTTGACTGGGAATAGGCAGACTTTATAGTCTTCCCTGGCCATCAAGTGGCTGTCACCAGAGTGGCTTGAAACAACCCCTCATAATTGAGGAGCCGAAGCTGGCACCGGTTCAGCCCAAACTGGCTACGCCACCCATTGTGGTGGAACCACACCTCTACAACCTAAATTTGTGGCCCTTACCAAGAATTCTTGGTCGGGTCGGCTTGTCCCATCTGTCGGTCACCCTCCCTCCCCGATCAACCTCGTCAGGTGGAGGGTGGCTCAGGTGCTCTGCAGCTGTTCAGACTCCTGAGTCTGACTCCTTGTTCTCCAGGCCACTTGACTTGGAGCACACTGGGGGTCAGTCTGTGGACAAGAGCCCATCCTCTTTTCTGGGAATGCTTCGGCTCATCTGAGTCCACTGGGATGAAGCTCAATCCTGTCTAAAAATGGGCCAAGTATCCCCTCACAGATTCTGGATTGAGGGGATTTCCTCACGGAGGCTTTCCCGGTGGCCAAAGCCATTGTTGGCCTGGCCCTGGAGCTATGGAAGTGGCCAGCTTCTTGTCCAGCACCTTCAGGCAGGATGGCTCGGAAGTATGCTGTCCCTACCGGTTCATTCTCCCGGTTTCTCTGAGCACCCTTCTGCAGATGGGGTCGTGACCAATGGCGGGTTCCGGGAATGCTCGGGACATGGACAAGCCTCCCAACAAGGAGTCCAGTAAGTTGGACTACTCCGGACAGAAAGTTTACGCTGCTTCCTCCCTAGGCCTTCATCAGGCCAGCTTGGCCGTCCTGATGGCACACACTTCACACGCCCTTTTGGGCTCCCTGGATGAGGTGATTCCTCATCTCCTGGCTGACCTCCAAACTATGGTTAAGCAGGTGCGGGATCAGGGAAGGGCGGTGGCCAAACAGCAGCTCCAGACTTCCCTGGACACTGCTGATTTGTGTGCCTGGTCAGTAGCAGCTGCAGTGGCCATGCGCTGCAGAGTTTGGCTACAGATCTCCACTTTCATGGCAGATACCCAGCACAAGCTGGCAGACAATTCCCTTCCTGGGTACTGACTTTTTTGGTCCTGGGGTTGAGGGGCATCTTTTGCAGATCGAAGTCCAATGCCACTTTGGACTCTGTCATGCCTGCCCAGGACGACAAAGACCGCCAGCAGCATAAGCCCTCTTGTCTTTCAGACCCTGCGGCACATCCGGCCCAGCAACACCAGCATTGGGGCCTGCAGGCTCGCACTGGGCACTCTAAAGCCAAGCCTGCTGCTTCCTCCAACAGGAAGTTGGGAGGGAAAGGTCCAGGAGGCTCCTCGGCCGGTCCTTCCTCCAAGCCTGCCCAGTGATTGGTTGAGGGGTGTTGCCCCCAACCTTGTCACTCCTCCCCAGGATCCCCCCCGTGGGGGCATGGCTCAGCCACTTCATTTCCACCTGGTACAATACCACCACAGACCGCTGGGTGTTGGAAGTGGTAAGGGTCTGCCACTGTAATTCAAGCAGTCCCCACCCTATCGAGCCGTCGCCCCACAGGTGGCTACAGGGTCCAACCTCTGTCAGCCCATCAAGCCGACATTGCCCTGCTCCTCCAGAAGGAGGTGATCAGGGAGGTGGCGGATCCTCCATCAAACCCAGGGTTTGTGTCCAGGTACTTCCTGGTCCCAAAACAGACGGTGGGGGGTGGGGGCTGGCACCCCATTCTAGACCTACACAACCTGAACAAGTTCCTAAGGTCTCGAACCTTCAGGATGGTCACTCTGGCTCAGATTGTCCAATCCTTGGAACGAGGCATGTGGTTCTGTTCTCTGGACCTTCAGGACGTGTTTTTACATCTCAATCCATCCTTCCCACCAGTGATTCATCTGCTTCAGGGTGGCGGGATCCCTTTGAGTTGCAGGCCATGCCCTTCGGCCTCTCTCCAGCTCCCAGGGTCTTCACCAAATGCAGGGCAGTGGTGACAGCATTCCTGTGACGCCGAAGGATCTGGGTGTACCCTTACCTGGACAACTGGCTGATTGCAGCCTCCTCCAAGTCAGAGGTGGAGTGGTCCAGGGATCTGGCCCTCCAGCTCTGCTCTCGGATTGGCCTTCTCATCAACGAGGCCAAATCGGAACTCGTGCCAATGCAGGTGATTCAGTTCATTAGGGCAGAGCTTGACTCTCTGAGCCAGAGCACAGCTCCCAGCGGACAGGGCCGAGGTTCTTTCCTCCTTTGCCCAGTCATTTCTGGTTGGGCAGTTGGGCCCTGCCCAGGACTTCCTGGGCCTCATGGTGGCCTGCACCAGCATGGTCTGTTGGGCCTGCTGGCACATGCGTCCCCTGCAATGGGGACTGGCCTGCCAATGGTCCTAGCACTCCAGTCCTCTAGACCAGCCAGTGATGGTGACCCAGGAGATGGGGGGAGGGGGGGGAACACTCTCCAGTGGTGGATCGTTCTGGCTCATCTGCAGGAGGGTATCCAGTTTGTCCGCCCAGAGCAGATGGTCACTCTAATGACTGCCTCTCTGGTTTGGGGTGCCCATCTGGGGGAGCTCAGAGTGCACTGCCTCTGGTTCCCTCAGGAGTCTCTGCCACATCAACCTGCTGGAGCTTCGAGCAGTCCAGCTAGCCCTCGCCACGTTCGCTCAATTTGTATGGGGTCAAGTGGTCCAGGTCCAGATGGACAACACCACAACCATGTACTACCTAAACCTCCAAGGTGGGACGTGCTCCTTGCCTCTGCAAGGAAGCTCTCTGCAATTGGTCTCATGGGCAGAGTGGAGGCGGATCTCCTAGCCATTCATGTGGTGGGAGCCTCCAACACTCTGGCCAATGACCTAAGCCAGATAGGTGCTGCATCTCACGAGTGGTCTTTCCTGCCAGAGGCAGTACACGATCTGTTCTCCCACTGGGGCACACCTCAGATGGGCCTGTTTGCCTCCAGGGAGAATGTGAAGCGGAGGCTGTTTCATGCCCGCTCCCCTCAGCAGGGCTTGCTGCAGGGGGATGCCTTCTCGAGGCTGTGGACCCCGGGCCTCTTCTACATCTTTCTTCCATTTCCCTCGATCCACAGAGTGCTTCTCAAGGCAAGGAAGGACAAGGCACAGGTGATTCTGGTAGCCCCAGACTGGCCCAGTCAGTTCTGGTATCCAGATCTCCTCAGCCTCTGCTTCAGGCTCCCAAGGCTGCTTCCAGCCTGCCCGGACCTGATCTCTGTCAACCAGGGGAAGGTATTCCACCCGGACCCTCAATCCCTGCACCTGACTGCCTAGTTTCTGAGTGGCTAGAGTTCCAGGCCTTGGGTCTTTCCGACCAGGTCCTCAATGTTGTTGAGGCATCCCGTAAGGAGTCTACCAGAAAATGCTATGCCTTCAAATGGGAGATTCTCCATTTGGTGTCAGGATAAGGGGCTAGACCCTTACTCCTCTTCCTTGGCCAGCATTCTGGACTACCTATGGTTCCTTTCTCGGCTAGCGCTTCAGTCGACTACCCTTAAGGTGCACCTGGCAGCCATCTCTGCTTACCGGGTGCAGGCCAAAAAGCAGTCATTGGCACAGGAGAAGGTCAGGCACTTTTTCAAAGGCTTTGATCACATATCCCCTCTGGTGCGAGAACCTCCACCTCTGATCTACTGCTAGTATTGGCTAAGCTCATGGGCAAACCATTCAGACCGATGCACAAGTGACATCTCATGTGTTGTGGAAGACCACCTTTTGGTGGCTATCTCATCAGCCAGAAGGATGGGAGAGCTCCAGGTGCTTTCCATAGTCTCCTTATCTGGTCTTCCACAGGGACAAGGTTGTCCTGTGCCCCACCCGAAATTCCTTCTGAAGGTGGTGTTGGAGTTTCACCTTAACCAGGTGTTGACTCTGCTGGTGTTCTACCCCAATCGCACCTCTGAGGCCAAATATAGGCTCCATACTTTGGACCCTAGAAGAGCGCTTTCTTACTATTGGGAGCAGACTGCTGAAGTTTGAGGAGAAGTTGACCAGCTGTTTGTCACCTACACTGAAGCTGGACCTGGCAGACCTGCCAAGCAGACAATGGGCAGGTGGGTCACCGCCTGCATAGATCTCTGCTATAGGTTGGCAGGCATGGAGCCTCTCAAAGGGATAAGAGCTTGTTCTACCCACCATACCACTGCTTTTGGTGGCTGCTTCCAGGGACGTCCCTATCCAGGAAATCTGCAGGACTGCTACTTGGAAGTCGGCACACACCTTCATTACCCACTACCACATCAACCTTGAGTCATGCCGGGATGCTGGTTTTGGGACCTTGGTTCTCCAGTCCTTACCCCCTAAGTAGGGGGTGCGCACCTTGCCTCCCTTCCAGAGAACTGCTAGGAGTCTGCCAGTAAGTGTGGATGGAACATCCACGTCCCTTGAAATACAGGTTACTCACCTGTAACAGGAGTTCTAGGAGTTGTATGTTCATCCACACAACCCACCCAACCTCCCCGGCTTTGCGCAACCTGGCTTCCAGCGGGCTAGATGTGGCGGCATGGAGCAGAGTTTTACCACCTGGGTGGGTGGGAGTAGCCAGCTTGAAGACCTTCCGGCAACATTTAAAGCTGTAAGGAACCCGCCACAGTGTGCATGAACATATACCATTCCTAGAACTCCTGTTACAGGTGAGTAACCTGTATTTATGGCACACATGGCTAGGGAGAAAACGGACCATGAACAACGCTTTTTTTATATAACAGGACTGTGCATGTGCCTGCCTGCTGTTTGGAGGGAATTTAGCACCCCCAAAAGTCCCTTGTACCAGGTGGTAGTGGCTTAACGGTGCTTGATTACTTGCAGTTCTCCTAGAAGCTACAGTATGTTCTAAACGTGGAGCTGTGAATAGTGGTAAAAGGGAAGACTGGATGACTCCTTTTACATAATAGAGGGGAACATGCCAGCTGAAAACAGGGTTAAGTGGAGAAGGGATTCTTCTGTGACCAGCCAGTGAGCACAAATGAATTGCAGTCCAATTTTCCACTTCTATCCCACCCCTTGTGGCTCTGCTCCATCATTGCAGTGTAGTATTGTAGTGCTTGAAGCATGGTATAGAGCCTTTTAGCAACTTACTGAATTGCCCTGTCAGTGTTCAGGATATTTTGGTCATTATTCCGTTCCTCAACTGGTAATGCAATGAAGAGCTGGCTGAGCCAAGTGACTGGGGGGGGGGCATATACATATGATGCGGGGGTTATGCTGTGAATATGCAGCAGTGTGCAACTCCTGGGTCTAATGGAACCCTCAAAGTACTTTCAGTACGTTTACTAAAACTGATTTGTAGGGACTCTGTCAGAGCCTTAGTGCCACTATGCACAAGGCTGCATTTCCATAAATTGTTTCTGACATCATTGGGACCGTGCTAGTGACACTAAATGAAAACAGTTGTGCAGGATTGCCAGTGTCTTTGTATAGTATATGGTTTGAAACAAAGTGCTGCCTTTCTCCTAAGAAAATTGTGGCTTTCTCCCCAGCTGCTGACGCACACACCTGGGGTGGGGGCAGGCTTCTGTTAAAATTGTGAAATGGAAGGTGTTAAGGTGGTTCACAGTACTGGTCCCAAACATGTCTTGTGGCAACATTACAGATAGCTAGCTGTACAAAACAATGAATACAGATTTACTATGTGTAGTAATTCCCTTCTGTACCGCTGCAGACTTTTTTGGAAGGGGGGGGGGGGGCTATTTTGACACTTGGTGGTTTCACATCCTTTTCGCCTGTGCATAAAAGTTCTATTTGCATAAAAGGAACAATTACTGGTTTCCTATAGCACCTTTAATTCTGACTATATGCCAAAGCATCACTCCTTGTACGAGAGGGAGGGCCAGGTAACTTGCTAACGGCATTCTGCAGGAGATTTGGATAGCATGGATTAGAGCAACTAAGCAGAAGGACATTGTGTGACTTGGCTTGGGATTGCACACAGAGTGCTTGTGGGATTCAAACAGGTTCATGGGTCTTTATAATTGTAGCCAGATTCTCTGCAGGTATACTACTGTGAGATTTGGTTTAACACCTTTTGAGCCAGAAGGCTCATTTACAAAGGTTCCAAACTGAACAAAGTAACAAACGGGTACAAGCAAGTTCAATACTACAGACCAGTTCAAAATGCACATGGTCCATAAGTGGGGCTGGCAGTATAGCCAGAGGTTAGAGTACTGAGCTGTGAATGACCTTGGTACATCAGCAGACCTGGGTTTGATTCTTTCAACCTCCACTTTCATGCTCTGATTCTGAGCAAGTCACTTAACCCTCCAGTGTTCCTGGGTCACCCCTGAAAACAGGCACTTGTGCCTAGTGGGCCTTATCCAGTTACCAAAGTCTAAAATAAAAATAAAATAAAATTGTGCATTTTAAACAGCAGCTCTTCAAAAGAGTGTGGTACATACATGTTAAAGAGGAATTTTTATGATGGTCCAAAAAGTTACAGCTTAGAATCCTTGTATGCAGTGCTAGACCTGAAAAGATGAGTGAATTTGTTTTTGGCAAAGGTTTACTCCTGCCTTTCATAATTTGGATTTGTTTTGAGCCCTATTGCACTTGCCTTTGCTGTTGGGCTGCTAGCTCCTGATGACATCACTGTAGGGTAGAGGAGTGACTCACTGTGCAGTAGCATGCAGTTGCAGCAATGTTGCGAAGGAAACAACCTCATTCAGTGTACATACTGTTTCCTCTTCCACAAGACATCCTGTTGGCAATGCATTATGCCAAAATCCAAATGCCTTGTCAGTATGTTTTTCTGAGAAATTGACTCTGCCCTATAGTGATATCACCAGTACAACCCTGGGCCCACGGCAACACCAGGCTTGTTGTAGAAGCTGGTACACCCTGAAGTGTTTAGCAGTGGAGTGGAAAAGCTAACTGCAGTGGAGAGTAATGAAATACAATTCCAGAACCTATGCAAGAAGGGGTAATTTTGTCCATGAAAGTCAAAAGGACTAGGGAAGTTCCTCTAAGGACACAGCTACAATGGCTGTAGCGGTAAGATGGGCTATACCTATTGCCCTTGAGGTTTGAATCAATTTTACTACTGCTGTATGCCAGATGGTCCCATGTCGGGGATATAGTACTCGACATTACCCAAATAGTGGGCAACTTCAGTTTCCGGACAGTCTTACTGAAACATTGTATAGTCAATTTGGTATGCCTAAACTGATTCAGTAGAGCTGCACTCTGCTGCAGAGTTTTGCAATTCACAACAGGGATACAATTTCAAAATTCGAGCCCTTCACAGGGTAAGCACTAGGAGGAAATCGAAGGTTTAGCCACATTCTGTAACATGCATGTACAATTTACTATGCATTATAATCGGGACTTGGTTGGTTCTCTCGGATCTACATGACCTCACTTTGGGAGATGTCCTCTACAGTATTGTGCCGAAGCAACTGGTGCTCTGGCTTGCTTGCTTTACCTAGTGGTAACACTTGGCCACCAAGATCAGTGATGACCTCTCCAAACCTAAACTCGGGAGCAGAACAAGAGAAAGCAATCGCACTCTGCTTTGTCCTAAGATTAGGAAGGATTTCTATTATGGCAGAGGTCTGGCACTGCCAGACAAATGCTCTTGCCTTAACTACCGTAGTTACCACCTCAAAACATCTGTGCACTGTTGACCACAGCAGCACTCTGGATGGATTCTCAGCAGTGCTTTGCTGTCTTTTTTTTTTTTTTCTCCCCCACTGGGTTCATTGTACTTTATGTGGACATTGTACTGTTGCGTGCCAAATGGCTTCCATTTCCCCCCTACTTTCCTACTTTTACAGCAGTGCTTTCATATTGTACTCTACCTACGCCATTGCTTGTCAAGTGCATGTTCATAGTGTTATCTGCGGTGTACTCCCTGAAATAGGGTGTGTTTAGTGCACTTGCCTGATAATTACAAAACTAAACTAGCTACATTTGATATGTAACCCCTAGGTGGTGCTATCCCAAGAGCTACTACCCTTGCCTGCTTGGCTAGTAGCAGGTTAAGGTGCCAGAGTTCTGAAATGGGTGCCTCCACCCAGCGGTCAGGGTTGGTAGTGGTCAAGCCAACCTGGGCACAGCCCTCTGGGACACTGTAACCCTCCTCTCTCCTTTAGTGGCCAGAACAATACAATCATTTTCACAATACCCCTGATACACCACACAAGTACCCATACTGTTTGCACTTACCATCAGGGCTTTCCTCTGGCCCGGCCCTGGGGAACCCCAGTGAAACTAGGTTATACACAGCAAAGAGCAGCAGTTCAGTACTCTTGTACAAACTGGAACCACAGTCTGGGTAAATGCAAAAAAAAGCTGGGTCTGATTTTTTTTTTTTTAGGGACTTAAACAAGGGAGGGGCATAATCGGGTTAATTTGCTTAATGGCTGTAGCAAACAGTTATGCATGCACTTCAGGATCCATAAACAGTTGCACACTCTGGGTACCCAGATGGAGAATGGTGGGCTAGCCAGTAACGTTGCAGCTGGTTGGGGCCCTGTGATGGAAGGAAATATGCACAACACACACTATTTGTAATCCGGAGGGCTCGGTTTGTGAAAAGGAAAATGAGACAATCAGATGACACACTTGCAGATTAGGCTGTTGCAGGGAGCCACCCTGATTACTCACGATACCCAAGACTGACACAGGCTGGACAAAAATCGAGACAGCAGGTGATTGGAGTGCCAGAGAAGCTGGGCCCACACGAATCGCTGAGGCGTCATTCCTGTTCAGGTGTGGAGCAGGGGGCTGTTCCCCAGGCATGTCTCTTGTCTATGGCGTTCTCTGTGCAGCAGGTAGTCTGGCTGGGCCACTGTGGCATGACCCCAGCCAAATGGACAAATTTGGATACAGTTAATTTTGGGCTGTATACAGCTTCCAGTGATCGGAACAGTTCACACAGTGGGGAACCAAATCAAGATCCACCAACAACTCGCAGCACATTTACATGCAAGGAAATTCTACTGTACCAGGCAAACCACTCTCTGGTCACAATCTCAGTCTCTGCACAAACCGAAGATTCAAAAGCAGCTGGAAATCTTGACGGACCGATCATTCAGCAGAATTTTGGGTCTTCAGGTATTAGCCTAGTGGTAAATCAGTGGCATACTTCATTCTCTCAAACTTGGGTTTAGTCCAAGATAATTCTCTTCTGTCCCTCTAGGGGGCAGCAGGCAGACCTGCAGGACAAAACTCTGACCTTTCCAGAGACTGTATTGAGCTCTTGCTGCTTCAGCTCCCAACTTAGATCTGCCTCTAACGGCAAGCAGCTTGGGAATTCCCCCAAGATTCAGAAGGTTCGGTTGACTGATCCTCCTGTCTGTCACAATAAAGGCTCCCCGTTCGGCTGCAAAAAGCCCAAAACTAAAATTCCTGCATATTTTGACTCCAGACAGCTCCTGTAGTCTGGCTCCATTTTGGGTCCCACCAGAATAGATTGGTCCAAATCCACAGTCCAGGACCAAGATAGTGGAGATGCACAAAACAGTCCTTGCTGCAAAGAAGGCAGGTTAAACTAACTACATTATCACTCTAAATGATTTTCAGCAAATAGTTTAATCTTTCAACATAGCTCCCTCTCAGATTACTTAAGACTGCAATCCAGGCAGCTCTTAAAGAGACAGCACACAGAAGCTATACAGGCACGCTCTGGCAATCTCATGTAAACTAACACGCAGGACACCGGCCTGGCAGTGAGCATTTAGGAAAGCTTGAGGAGGACTTTTTGGGAACCCCCATTTGTAGGAGGGGTTACAGATTGATCACCTGTGCTGTCCACGGCCCTCACAACTTTAAGAGACGGGGAAATCATTGTTACATAGTTAACTGCCCTTCCATCTTCCTTTCCGTGCCAATTATGTATTTTCATATGCTTTGAGTTTTTGATCTAGCTTTGGGGTGCCTTCAGATGTACACTGAATTCCACTTGCCTCACCAGCTGCTGCTCTTGATTTTCATATTTCTAAGATATTCTATGACATCACAAACTCCCATTCCATGCCATTCATCTTAATGGCCTCGAATGGGTGTTTTTGGTGTCATAGAATGTTCAGGCAATATGAAAACAGAGCAGCAGCTGCTGAAAACAGATTCAAGGTAGTTACAAAGGCAACAAAATATAGATAGATTTAACAAAAGGTCAAACTCGTATCAGAATAGTGAGTGGCCAATAAGAACTAGAGGGCATCTAGAGGTCTAAAAAATGGCTTCCTATCACCTTTAAAATACAGCACCATATTATACATTTGCAAGAAAATGGTAGTCCCAAATAAAACATTGGTGTATTCAGTCAGTCTCATTCTGACAAGCTGGCTATTGGTTATCTCTAGGCATGGGATTGGATGGTGTAGTTTTTAACACTAGGTCAAAAGCCCAAATACCTAGAGCGATTAACATGCCTCTGTCCTGTGCAGTTTAACTTGGAAAAACAGTGCAATTAAGCCCTTGTCCTGCAAGAATTACAAGTGCTCCCCATAGCAATCTGGACATTTTTGCCAGTAAGATTGTCCGGTTGCCGTGAGGGACCGCTCCCATTCTCCTCTTCTCTCTCTCTCTCCTCCCAAAAAAAAATCTCAATGTGTGGAAACCTTTTTCCTGCTGGTATTTGGAGTACATTGTAATAGTTTGAGTAAGTGCTTGGGCCTCCATATTCGTAGCTGACCAATAACATGCACTAAATAGACGTATCTATCTCAGCTATATTCAGTCAGAACACCTTGTTGGAGTACACTAACTGGGCCGTGACAGTGCAGCGCACAGTAAATACTGTCTGCGTAGACATGACCCATGGCTGCATATGGCCCACAGGGGATGGCATGCCCAAAATGAGCCTGCTGGGCAATATTGAGCCCTAGTAAGCAAATAAGCCTATTGGGCATGCATGGCACTAAGGGACCATTTGCATTATGGGTTAACTTGCATTTGTGCAGCAGCTCCTTGCACCAATGCAGTGTGGGTGACTAATGGATTCCTAGTCATCTAGTGGACCCCAAATCACCCCTGTAATATAGTAATACTTGTCAATCAATCAAATCTTTATTTATCCAGGCGAACATCATTGAGCAATGCTCATTTGCAAGATGGACCTGGTAGGGTCAAGATACAATTTGTATGACACATAACATACAAAGAATACACAACTTTGAAAGGATAGCAAATGAATACAAAACAACAACTCCAAGATATATACATGATTCATTAAGTAGCCAGCTTGTTAGTGGAGGATACTTTAGAAACTTGCACTTTTTGGTGAAGGTTAAATGTCAGGGGAATTATTAGGAAGTTTTTGAGCTCGGGTGATGAGCTGTATGGACATCTGGAAGATATATCTACAGGAAATGATTTGTAGGAGGCAAATACCGGCTGAAGCAGTGACAGGGGGGACGAAAGGAGTGTATAGAGAGTGTTGTGGCCAGGGGTGGTGAAAGAGGAGTGGAAAGGGCCGTGTCAAAGAGGGATCAATAGTAGGTCAAGGGGGGAAGGGGATGGACTGGGGAAGTAAAAAACTGAAAGTATAAGGAGACCAAGTATATAATGCTTAAGAAGGAAGGATTGTATTAAAGGTTAATGAGATATGAAGCAACTGCTCGTAGGGTGCTGAGAGCTACCTTGAATAGATCATCCAGCTGGTAGGAAAGATGGAGGGTTAGTCTAATGTTGACGGAAGCAGTTACATTTTTCTTTGAATATTTTGTTGTATAGATATTTAAAGGCTGTAATAGATATGAGCTTGTTCACTTTCAGTGTCTTTTGCATTGTGTTCCATAGGGTGCATAATACATAACTAACAGCATGTCTGCCATGTCGAGAGTGGAACTTAGGCACTTTAAGAGTAATGAAGTTCAGGCTTCTTAATGCATAATTACTTGATGAGGCTTGTGGAAAACAGTCTGAGATATATTTTGGAAGCTGCTGTGATATTGCTCTAAGTCCATAGTAATGCATTCCTATCCCTTCTATATTGAAGTGAGGGCCAACCAACTGCGGAGTGTAGCAAGCAGTGGTGAGTACTGTATGGTAAGTCTGTGATACACTATACCATAGAGCTCTGAGGTTTATCTAATTTGTTCAAGCATACCGTAGGGCAGTGATTGTATAGGAAGTCAGCGTAGTCTAAAACTGAGAGGAATGTGGCCTGGACCATCTTCTTTTTTGAATCCCTTGAAAGGAAGTGCCTTATTCTATAGTAAAGTCAAAGTCTTTGTCTAAGCTTTTTTAGTAGCTCTTCCAGATGTTCTAGATAGTCTAATCTACTATCTAGCCATACCCCCAGGTATTTGAATTTTGTGACATATTCAAGATTTTCACCAAGTGCAGTGGATAGTTTAGGGAGATTGATTGGGATTGAGTATTTTGCCTGCACCTGTGGGAAAAAGAACATTGCCTTAGTTTTTGCATTCAATAGTTTTTTCCAGCAGCTGGAGTTGCAGTAGGTGCAATTCTTTGTAGTTCTTGCAGGCTGTTGTAGAAGGGTGACTGACATACAGTACTGTATCATCAGCAAACAGGTGTACAGTGGCTTTGGTAAGATTTGTGTCAATGCTATTGATATATATGGCGAAGAGGATAGGGCCAAGAATAGATCCTTGTGGTACTCCTCTTTGTAGTGGTCTGAGTGGGGATATATCTCCTTCGGCCTTTACCTGTTGGGTTCTTCCTGTAAGATAGTTGTTAAACCATCTAATGGAATTGCTGTCAAGTCCAATCGACCTTAGTGAGGAGAGGAGCAGGTCATGGTCAACAGTGTCAAAGGCCTTACTTGGGTCTAAGAAGACAGCACATACACAATTTGTTTTTATCCAATTCAAGTTGCCAATCATTGGTGACTTTTGCAAGAGCTGTTATGGTGCTGTGGTTTGCTCTGAAACCAGATTGTGCTGGGTTTAGAAGATTGTTGGCTTCTAGATATTCTCTTAGCTGGGTGCTCACAATTTTTTCAAGTAGTTTAGACGGCACAGTAAGAATGGAAATTGGTCTGTAGTTATTAAGGTCTGTGGGATCCCCGGCTTTCAGACGAGGAATCACTTGAGCAGTTTTCCAGATTGATGGGATGACTCCAGACTGTAGAGAAAGGTTAAACAGATGCGTTATTGGCACTGCTAATACATGTATGGCAATTTTTAAAAAGTATGGGTCAAGGGAGTCTGCGCCTGCACTCTTTTTTTTTTTTTTTATGTCCAATTGTAAGATTAGTTCTTCGACTTGCTTCAGCGTGGCTGGAGTGAAGGAGAAAATGGAGTCAGTCACCCTTGCATCAGTATTCTTAATCCCTAGATGTACTCTCATTTGGTTGGCTGGAGGAGTCGAATGCTAGTCCAGCAGTTGTAAAATGATTATTGAAAGCTTCCAATACTTCAATTTTGTCACTGATGGTTCTGTTTCCACATTGTAGTTTTGTTGGGAGTGAGTTACTTGGGACATGGCCAGTTATATCTTTTATAGTGTTCCAAAACTTGGCAGGGCTGGAGTATGAGGAGTCTAATTCAGTCATGTAATATGCAGCTTTTGTGTCTCGTACTTTCTTGGTGCAAAGATTCCTGGCTTTTCTGAATTGCTCCCAATCAGAGGCTAATTTAGTTTTCGGCTTTTTCCAAAGCTTGTCCCTTTCGAGAAGGGTGGATTTAAGGTCAGAATTAAACCAACGACTGTTTTATTTTTAATAATGAGTTTAGAGACTGGTGCATGAATGTTTAGAGCATTTGTGGTGATGTCATTTAGAACACCATATGCAATCTCCATTGTGTTCGCTAGATAGAATTCTTGCCATCTTGTGGAGTACTTAATATCGTCCAGGTATGCCTCAATGTTGAAGTTCCTTTTTGATCTCCTCAACAAGAATTTTGTGGGGGATGAAATCTTACATGCTGACCTAATTGCCGCAATAGAACAATGATCACTAATGTCGTTGAACAGAACTCCAGTATGTGAAAAGAGGTGAGGTTTACTCACTAATAGTACATCCAAAAGCGTGCTATTTTTGGGTTCTTTTGTTCATTCTAGTAGGTTCATTTATAAGCGTAAGCCCATGCATGTCGAGAATGAAATTAGAGGTGTAGCTGCCTTAGAAAGCCAGTTTAGGTTTAAATCGCCTATAATTATGGCTTCTCCATTCCTTGTTTAATCAAGTCACCCAAATAGGACAGTATCTTGAGGCCAGCTGAGGGAGGTCTGTAACAGCCAATCAGCTGCAGTGAGGTATTTTGGAAAGGGTTATTTTAAGGATAGACACTCAAATTCTTTTGCCATAGAGTAAGAGGCAAGAGAAATTGCAGATAGGTTGGCCTTTACATATATTGCTACCCCTCCTCCTCTTGTCCGTCTATCAGCTCTGAATGTTTGGTAGTTAAGTAAGTTTATATCTCTGTCGGCTGTATCAGGTCTAAGCCATGTCTCCGACTACCAGGATGTCGGGTAGTGAGTGGCTAACTCAGGCTTGGAGCAATGTGATTTTTTTTTTTTTTAAAAGGCTACATGCATTAATATGTAGAAGGCTTAGTCCTTTAATCTTTGCTAGTTCTGAAGGTGCAGTGATAGTCCCTGGTGGCCCAGGGTTAAGTTCCACATTCCCTGAGCATATTAGTAGTAGGAGCAGTAGTTTCATAGTTGCCGCCAGGGATAGGGTATAAGTTCTTATAGGTGCCTTTTTATTTTTTTTATTCTGTGGAATTCTTATTTGCCATCCAGATTCGGTTTTTCGTCCTCTTGTAAAGGAAAGGATTAAAACTTTAACAGAGATATGTGGGATCTTGTTCTGTATACAGTTGGAGACAGACACCAAACAAATGCAATGCCGACTGTGTCCCTCCGTAGTAAAGAATAAATGGGTAGCATCGTATCAATGGAAGGTCATAGGTACATATCCAATCTCTTGGGGCTGCTGTAGAATTGCAGCAGAACGAGAATGTGGTATCTGCACTCTGCTTGGCATCCTGTGGATGTCTGCATCTTTTACTTAGTTTAGGTAATAGTAGTAGTATAGGAGGCTCAAAGAAAGTTCCTCATTATAAGGTGATCAGAGATTTTGTAGGTAATATCTTATGATTTGTTCACAGTAGTTGCCTGTGTCATAGATTATAAAGGTGGTATACTTGGCTCATACTGGGAGCCTACTCAGATATTAGAGAGGGTGTTTAGTCTAGCAATGGGATAGGAGGTTCGGTAAACAGTGAGATACAAGAATTGTTTGGACTTGAATAAAGGGAGTATAAGATGACAAGGGCAGTGTGCCTTATCAGATGCTAGGTGGAAACCCAGTCTAGTTGTGGCTAGAATAGATAGCATAGGTAGTAATCTGGTAATCGATAGTGTAGTATCAATGAGGAATATAAAGGCAGGCTATAGGTTTAACAGGGCCTTGGCGGGCGTGGTTTTAATAACGTTGGCGGAAGTGTCTAAAATTCTAGAAGAGGAGGGCAGGTGGGCATAAAATTGCACCTTTGCCGTACCTTCCCTGGAAGGTCTCCGGCTCTGTGGAGCTGGCGCGGCTGGAGTGCCGCCCGCCATGGCGGAGCTGGCCCAGGCGGCTCGGTGGGGGCGCTCAGCAAGGGTCCTTTGGGAGACAAGAAAGAGCAGGTAGAATTTAAGTGATTTTACAGCTCAGGCACAGGCAGAGCAGCAGGGGGGCCAAAAATTAACATTAGAAAGGCTAAGGGATGGGGGTAGAGGCGCCAAAGCATCTGGCTATGCACATAAACACAGGAAGGCTGTAATTACTTTATTTTTTTTTTTTTACAAGCAGCGCCGCTCACAATTTCCCCCTTCCCACAATTAGTGTTCAGCTCTTTTTGTGAAATTTGTACACACAATACCTAAGCGAAACTTTTCCCTTACATAAAAGCAAATCTAGCAAGCAAGAAACCAGGAGCAGCGGGGACCAATGGGATCGCGAGCCGTGGAAAACGCGCCTTCAGATTGGTTGCGCCTTTGCCCATCTTCCCTGGAGGGTCTCTCCAGCTCTGTGGAGCTAGGCGCGGCTGGAGATGGCCTTCGCCCGCTGGCGAAGACTGGCCTCGGCGCTCGGTGCGGGGCACTCAGCAAGGTCCTCCTCTTCCTGGGGTCTCTCCCGGCTCTGTGGAGCTGAGCACCGGCTGGAGATGCCGCCGCCCGCTGGCAGGGAACCTTCGGCTTTCAGGGTGCAGGCGCTCAGCAGGGTCCTCCTCTGGGGAGTGTAGCCCTCACTCTTAGTAATCCTTCACCCTGGTAACTAGTCTTGCTGTGAAGGATGGCGACTACCATAGCCCTCTGCTTGCTTCTGTGGCTGGCTGCTATTTGAGACAAACTGGGTATATACACACAAGTACATGCAATTGCACCCAAGATGAACAGTGGGCTGTGCCCATCTCCATACTTGATAGCACAACCGGTGACTGGGGGGATGGAGGGGGCTACATTACACCAGGAAACTGTCTATTACTGTACAGGGGCACTAGATGCCAAGGAGGGTAGCCTGCAGTACACAGGCCACCTGTTTTCAGGGGGAGCCTACTTATTGCTTCAAAATCGGAAGGTTTATTGCCACTAATTTCGGGAGATTTGTAGCCTGTAGATGCCAACATACTAAAATGCCAGCAGAATAGGCCTAATGGTCTTTCATGTCTGCTCGTTTGGTCAGCCCCCACCCTGGGAGCTGACCTTGCTGCCCTCCTCGCCTTCTCTGGCTTCTCCCTTCCCAGTTCCAGATATTCTCGCTGCACTGGATTTTGCTTCCAGAACCCTTCCTCTGTACCTGTCCCACCCCCTCTTGAACCTCCTCCACCATCTCTGCCTCCACCAGACCCCTGGGCAGTGCATTCCATGGTTCCACCACCCTCTCAGTGAAGTAGCACCTCCTCCTTTCTCCCCTGAATCCCCCCCAGCTTCCACCCATGCCCTCTACTTGCCCCTCCTCCCTTCGAAGTACACTGACTGCTCCTACCCTTATGTACCTGAAGACCTCTTATGTCCCCCTGGTTACTTCTCTCTTCCAATGTGTACATATTTAGCTCTTCACGCTCTTCTCCATAGGTCCTGTCCCCATAGCCCCAAATCATTTTGGTTGCCCTCCTCTGGACCCTCTCCAGGAGTTTAATGTCCCTCTAAGTGAGGCCTCAAAAAACTGCACGCAGTACTCTAGGTGTGGCCTCACCAAGCAGTTATACAGAGGGAGTATCACTTCCCTCCTTCTGGAGGTGATCCCCCTAGCGATGCATCCCAGCATCCTGTTGGCCTTGGCTGCTGCCCTCCAAGTCTCAGTTCATCTTGACATCCACAATCACCCCCAGGTCCCTCTCAACCGTCGAGACTTGTAGCATTCCCCCAAGGTGTACACTTGGCCCGGGTTTCTAGCCCCTAGGTGAGGTACCTTGCATTTCCCTGCATTGAACCTCAGCTTCCACTTTCTAGACCATCTTTGCAGAGCCTCTGGGTCCCCCTGTAGGGCCACCCTCCCCTCCTCCCCATCCACCACCGCCCCCAGTTTTGAGTCATCCGAAGAGACTCGTCTCACTCCTGATACCTGTCCTTATGTCAGAGGTGTTGAACAGGAGGGGCCCATGGACTGATCCCTGTGGGACCCCACTAATGACCCTCCTTGGGGATGAGACTATACCACCAACTATGACCCTCTGGGTCCTGTCCTGGAGCCAATTGTCTGTCCATCTGATCTGGTTCCCCACCCCCATTTCTCCCAGCTTATTCAACAGGCCTTCATGACGAACAGTCTGATGCCTCACTGAAGTCTAGAAAGAGGACGTCCACTGTTCTACCCAGGTCCAAGGCACTCTTCGCCCAGTCATAGAATTCCAAGGTTTGTCCGACATGATTTCTCTGGGATGAATCCATGCTGTCTATCGTCCAGGCACCCTGACTTTTCCTGGTCCCCCTCAGCCTCTCCTTGACAATGCCCTCTATCACCTTGCCCACCACCAATGTCGGGCTGACAGGTCTGTATTTCCCCGACACCTTCCTTGACCCCCTTTGTGGATGGGCACTATATGCACCACCTTCCAGTCCTGGGGCACCCACCCTGTCCTCAGATGGTGAAAAGCTCTGCCAGGGGTTTTGCCAGGACATCCGCAAGTTCCTTCAGCACTCTGGGATGTAACTCATCTGGCCCCAGTGCTTTCTCGGTCTTAAGGGACCCAAGGGCTTCCCTCACTCTCTGCCATGATTTCCATCTCTGCTACCTCTTCTCCCTGCTCAGCCTTCCCCCCTCTTGCCAGTGATGCCTCCCCCTCCCCTCCAGACCCACTGATCAGTAAGGGTTCCCCCTCTGTGTTACTGTCTCCTCCCATGTACGATGCAGCACCCCCATTTTCCTTGGTGAAAACTGAGGTGAAGTACTCATTTAGTACCTCAGCCTGCTGCCCTGGGTCTTGTGCCCATCTCTCCCCTGTTTTAATCCTGCTAATCTGCCCCTTCACCCTTTGTTTTTTCCCCAATGTATCTAAAGAACCCCTTGTTCCCTCTAATTTCCCGGGCCAGGTTCTGCTCTTTCCTTGCCTTAGCTGCCCTCACCACCCTAGTGGCCCTTCTAGCCATCAGTTCATACTCCCCTCAATCCCTTTCACTCCTTCAGCACTTGAATTGCCTATAGGCTGCATTCTTTGCCCGCACCACATCCTGGACCTCCCTGGTCCACCAGCAGGGTTTTCAGGCCCTACTGCATTTTCGTCTTATTCTGGCACAGGTGCTGGTAGCATCCTGCACCCTTCTCCTGATTTCCCACCTACTGTCAGTGTCCATGTCTGACCCAATCACATCCAAATGCTCCTTAAGGATCCTTCTCATTTCCTTTAAAATCTGCCCCCCTGAAGTCAGTTACCTCTGTCTTTGTGCATCCTTCTAGCCCTCCTAGGTTCAGGCAGAACCAGACCGTGGCATGGTCACTCTGGTCACCAGCATTGAATGGTAGTGCTACCACTGCCGACGAGCTGCTTCTAGTGTAGTAAAGTCTTTGGAGTAATTATGGTCTTACATTATTTCCCTCTGGACAGGTGTTGCACCCTGACGTTTGCAGATTGAGCTTCTCTGGACCAGTCCCACACCCTGATGGGGATGGCATATCTCTGTGCAGTTGTCTTCATGGCAGATTTACTGCTGTATAACCAGCTGGTAGTGGCTGCATGAATGCTAGGTGACCCCATCCACCCCTCGCCTCCCTGGGCAAAGTAAATCTCACCCCCCTTCTGAGACTTGCCCAGCTGACCTCAATGTGGAAGTTTTTTAGGATTGTACACAAACCCTCATCTTCCCCCTTGTGGCAGCCACTGACATGGTCCAGTAAATTACTAGCTTGACAAATACAGCTGCTGCTAGCATTTCCTGAATTTGAGGCTGGCTGCTACTGGATTTCCTGTGGCTATACAAGTATGGTGCACAGTATTACACCAGCAGGCTTAGTTGAAATCTCATCTTGCATTAACGAAAATAATTTGACTACTGCTGCAGTGTGTTCTGTAGGTGAGAAGGGAGCTTGAACTAGATGCCATAAGATTCCCATACTTTCTGTATGGATTCTTCAAAATAGAAGGGCCAGTAGACACTGAACATTAACCAACTCGAGAATTATCTTAAGCTTGAATCATGGGGTGGAAGTAAATGGCAAGGAATGTAAGCATGGGGGTAAACAGCAAGAAATTTTCAACAGGGCTTTGGAGGTTTGAGGGCAAACTCTGGTGAAGGTGATGGGAGATTGCATTTTAGAGGTGGCGAGCTGATTGTCCAGTAACTTGGCAATGGTGTGAAGATGTCAGTATTTGTTGACTGCAGCTTTGCAATGAGGACCAACCACACTGCTTTCAGTGCAGTCTGTTCTATCCTCCGAGCTGGGGATCTTATAGCTTTGTTTCCAGCCAAGTTTAAGGTGATGTACTCTGGGGAAAATTTAATCCTTTGATCTGAAGGAGGCTGGAGTATTGCTGACGTGGCCCTCAGGTGAAGGCTTCAGATGAAGCGCTGACCTGAATTCCTTTATAAACTGCATAATTCAGTTACTGGTGATAAATTTGAGGGGGGGGGGAGGAGACTGGTATGAGGTTTGGTACTGTTTCTGTTGAGGGGCACTTTAACTATACAGATAGGTGTTTTCCTACCCTGTAAATTTTCTTGGACATCCACACCTTTTAAACTGATGCCAACCTCATGTCTTACCCCCAACCTCCATCTCCCCAACAGACCATGATCTGCAGACAATTGAAAATATTGTAGTTAAAATGTTTTGGGCAAGTCAAATGGCTTACAGCTGTACTTGGAGGATTGGGCTATGCCTGACGGTGTCAAATCTGTTTTGTTCCAGTGAGGTAGAGTTGCAAGTTATATCTGCATTATACTGCAGGTGGCAGTTATGGAGTAAAGACTAAAGTGAGGTGATGCTGTGCAGACAGGTTTAAAGGGAAATTCTGCAGTCTTTTTCCTGGCTCAGTTCACATGTACGTGAGTGGTGTTGGCATGGCTGTCTCCATTGCAATACTGGGTAGCTGGTGTGGCCAGGATGCAGTCACGTCAGCAAAACTAGCTCCGATCTTATAAGATGGGTGCTGTGCAGCGTACTTGATTCACAATTGCCTATGAAACTACATGTTGATGACCAGGCCATATGTTACTAAATTAAAGTGTGTGCATCACATTTCTCACAAATTATCCACTACCGTCTTGCCTTGTTTTCCTATGTATTTTTACATAGTGGCTCAAATACAGATGGGAGTGTGTAGTTTTTGTATTTTCTTGGTAATAGTTTGAAAATGCTGCAGTTGGATCAGCCCTTTTGTACAGTTTAATGGAGTATCTCCTGATAAGGGCATCTGCTATTGAGCACTTAAAAAAAAAAAAAAAAAAAAAAAAAAAAAAAAAAAGCTCTGTTCACAAGACTACTGGACAGGGGCTGATAAGATAAGCATATGACATCCTGTCTCTATGTGTGTATATGTGGGGAGCAACCGCACTGCAACAGGCAGAAGAGGGAGGGTTTGTGAGGTGTGTAGTAATGGTAGGCTGCTGGTCATGTGGCATGGTGGGCTTTTGTGGCAGGCTAGGCTGGAGGGTGCCAGGTTTGGTACTGAGCGTTATTAGATTTTGGCGCGGTCTAAACTCTTTTCACCCCAACATGCACCCCTGGAGTCGAGAACCTGCGTAGGGGCACAGCCCCCGCAAAACAAAACTTTACGGCACCCTTTTGATTTGCACCACGAGTGTACATCGGCAATTGATTTTCACCAATGTACATTCGCCCTAACGGCGATCACCTTTTGCAATCTCCATTACCACATGGAACTGTGTAACAGGACCATTGGAAGCCACAAAGTTCATTATAGCAGCAGCTTGTAAAGTGCAGCGGGAGTCTGGTGTGTGGCAAACCCCAGTGGCCCAGTTTGCAGCACATCTGACAGTCTCAACTTCACCTGTGCAGGAGTCCTTGTAGAGCTGTAAATTGACATTTGCTCAGTTACCTGCTACCTTATCCATTTAGCAAGAGACTAAAAGTTATGGTGGCAGCTGCTCTGGCAAACTGTCTAGTGGTCTGAGTGTGATCAAGCTGAATAATCTGCTCAATCTGTTTGTAGCATGTGCCGCTGGTCTATTGAGAACTATTTGGCTATTAACTGTGGCATATATTGCCATTGTGTACCTTGTTGGTTGTGAACTGCATTGTAATATGGACAAGCCTCAATAATAGTATATGAAGTCGTACAAAAATTTCCTGGTAACACACTACTGCTTTCAAGAATACTATCCTGAGAAGTGGTGGTTTTTAACACTACAGTTGGAATGACCTGTGAACTGTAGTATTATCAATTAACTTCAGCAGCATGAGAGCAGCTACCAGCGTGGGCTGAGCATGCCGGCTTTCACTTAAATTGTGTTCTACCAGAAAGATGGCTCCTTGTTCCAGTTTATTTCTTACCTCGTTTGCTGTTTACTTAGTGCAGTCCCTCTTCCTGCAGCAGCTGTCTGATGCACCCAGTAACACAAGGTAAGGAAAAAACTGCCTTGGATCCATGTCTCTCTCACACTCTCTCTCACTCTCACACACACACACACACACACACACACACACACACACACACACACACACACACTTGTTTTTTGTAATAAGGCAGTAATACCATCTTGAGGTTTGGGGGACTTTGGGAACTTCTCGAGCTTCACTGTAGAGGTTCCAAATCCCAATACCTCTTAAAGTATTACTGCCTTATAACTGGGGAGTGCTTTTTCCCCATAGGGAAAGGGGATTAGTTTCCCCATTTATAACTGGTCTGAGCATGTGCATACCACTCCTCCAGTGTTCTGTGATGGCTGGCTGCCTCGCATTTCACTGCCAGTTGGAATCGGCGGTAAGTTAATTTCAAAAACAACTTTAAAATGACTACTTCCCAAACTGGCTAGCAAAACATAACTGTCTATCATGAGCAGAGACTTTTACCATGAGCTGCGTACTGCGTGAAACTCTGTCAAGTGCACAGCTCCATGAGGATCTCTTCAGTTTATATAACTGCTGAAGCGAAAAAGCGATCCCCCAGTAATTGTATGAAATAAAAGCTGGGGATGTGTGTGAAACTCTAATTTTACACACCCTTGGTGTGGAGTACCTTTACAACCCCCTCACGCTTCGCTCTGGGAGGGGCGGGTTTAATGGCATCCAACACCTTGGGTGTGCAAAATTCTCATCATAACCACTTCCCCAGCCATTATTCTATATGTAATGCACACTTGTCTATCCAGTCTAAGACTGGGAAAGCTGTTGGTAAAACTGTGTACTGTACTAGAATCTGGCTTAATTACATGCTGCTCACCTGCAGAGGAAAGGCTTCCTGTTGACACTGGTGGTGTACCTGCCCAGCTGCTGTTTGAGCTGTTCCTTCCCTGTGATTGGTGGTGGCAGCCCAGTTTGTCAGGGTTGTGGAATTTAAATATCCCTATTGTATAGACACGGTGGCATCTACAGCGGGGAACTGTGGCAAGGTGCAATGGGAGTCGGGGTTCTGGGCTAGTTTTTAATATTGTATACAATACTTGGGTATTACTTTGGTCGTTCTAATTGCGTTGATGGCTAGCTATGTTTTTGAGAACTGTGCTGCTGATGGGTGGCTTGTGTCATTGTGACGTGCTGGTTCTGGAGGCCAGTGTGTCATTTGAACCTGCACACTTATTTGGAAATGACGTTCGTTTGTATACATTGGGCTTAATTTTACACTATCTTTTGGTCATACTAGTTTCAGAAAAATGGCCCATGTGTTAAAGCTTGCTTTGTCTGGAGATATAGAAACAAATCCAGGACTTGCAGCATTAAGTAATTTTTCCAGTAGCCCCATGGTAATTCTAATTGTAACCCCCCTGCAAATGGGGGTTCCCAAAAGACTTCCAGGAGCTTGCTTGAATGCTCCAAGCCTGAATGGTGTTTGGCATTTAAGCCATTTATCAGAGTGTTTTTAGAGCCTCTGGTACTGTCTCTTTAAGAGCTCTCTGCTTGCAGACATAATTAGTTTGTATGGGGGGACTGTGTGCTTCTCTGAGTACCACTCGAGCTGCTGCCAATTCACTCCATTTTTGCAGTCACTAGGAGTGCAAAGGGAACCTATCTGAAAGGTGTAACTGTTTGCCAGAAACCATTTAGAGTAATAATGAAATTAGTTTGTCTAACCTGCTTTCTTTGCAGTCAGAACTGTCTGCCTAGTTCCCCATTCTGGTTTTGAACTGCTGAACTGGACCAATCAGTGTGGGGTAAGCTAGCTCTAAAATGGTGCCTTGGACGAATCAGAACTTGGACTCATAATCTGAGCCAGCCACAAGAGTATTGTATGGGCAGTGACTCTGGGAGATGTAGTTTAGACTTCGGCGCCTTTTTGGACCAACAGGAGCAGTCTATTGTGAGTGACAGCCAATCCAGTCAAGAACTGGGAGGAACTCAAAGGAAGTGCCCGGTTTTGTCTGGTGGAGTTTCAGTTTAGCTCTGGCAGTGAAGGAAAGGAACCCTGTGCTCCTTCAGTGACAGTTTTAGTCAAACATGTGTAAGGTCCAGAGTTCCGTCTGCAGCTTGGTAACTGCTTGTTAGGACTGAATCTGTCCTGTGAAGAGAATCAAAGGATATCTGAAGAGCAGAAACCAGGCTCACTCTGTAGAAGACTGGAGAAATTTCTGAATTGCACTCGGTCTGTCAGGAACAATCTGCTGTGTGTTCTCCTGGGTATTGTGCAGTAATTTCGATCAGGATAGAGAAGCAGCCTGCCTGGTATAGTACTTTCTTTTTTACCATATAAATGTGTGAGGAGGCTTGTGCAGCTTAAGTGAATCCTGCTGCCATTAAAGGACTTTTGCCTGTGACTGTTTACCATATAAATGTGTGAGGAGTCTCGTGGAGCTCAAGAGTAGCCCTGCTGACATTGAAGGACCCTATCTTGTTTGGAGGTCGTGAGTACTATTTCAGGGTCGCTCCCTGTTGAATTGCCACATTGAATCTAAATAGAATTACTGTACTGCTGACTAACTTTTTCTTTTCTCTGTTTGAAAGGGCCCCTACCAGCTGCCACGGTTTGGACTAGCCACTAGGGCTTGGGTACCCAGGGACAGTAACTGATATGGATAGGTCTGTGCACAGAGCCATAGGTAGATGAGTAGAGTGATAAGCTAATTAACCTGATTTCCCCCTGTCCTTGTTATATCCCCCTAAATAAATCAGAGCTGCTTGTTTCAGCAAAGTTATACTGCCTGAGGTATTTGTCTATGTTAAAGTACTGTACTGTGATTGTTGCACTGTATCTTATTTCACAGGAGGTCCCAGTGCCGAACCAGTCCTGGGGTAAGTGTATACTGTGAAGGTAATTCTGATATATTGTGTGGGCCACTAGTGGGAAGAAAGGGGGTTGCAGTGTCCCAGAGGGCTGTGACCAAGTTAGTTTAACTATTGCAAACCCTGACCTCTGGGTGGAGGCACCCGCCATTGGATCCAGGCCCCTCAACCTGTTAGTGGCAAATCAGGCAGGGGTAGTAGCCCCTGGGATAGCGCCATCTAGGGGTTACATAATTCCTTTTCTCTTTATAGAAATCGTGGGTTTAAAATTTGCTTAAATGTTCAAAGTTTAATACCGAAGCTTGCAGGAACTGGGTTATCAGCCTGATATTGTAGCATTTTCAGAAACTTAATCTTTGAATGGCTCTAAGATATTGGGTTATAATTTGGCTAGGGCTGACCTTAAAAAGGTGGGGGGTGGAGGGTAGGTAGCACTCTGCTTTTAGGGAACCCATGCAGTTAAGTACCAGCTATGAGAATGGCTGCTTAACTGACTGGTTATTGCTTTGCATCATTTTAGGTAGTAGGAACCGCCTAATCTTTGTTTATATCCACCTGAGTGCGGCCTTGATGGGTTTAAGGATTATCTGGAAGCTGTCCCTTTTATTGGTTGGCATGATGTTGAACTTGTTGGTGATATGAATCTTAATTGGCTTCAAAGGTCAGCCTGGGGTTGGAGTTTTATTTTTTGTTACATTCTTTTGATTTAGTTCGGGGAATAAATGAGCCTACTCATTTAAATTTACAAACTTTAAATTGAGTTTTGGATTGGGTTATTACAAATAAAATGGGCATGGTAGCTGCTTCAGGTATGTTGGCAGGCTTCAGTAAGTGATCATATGGCCATTTCTTTTGTTTAGGCATATTAAAATGCCTCCTCTTTGTCCAAGTTTGTGCCTTTAAAAATGTTAATGTTCACACTTCTCTCTTGTGGACTGGTCTGACTTGGAATGGATCACTGAGGTGGATCTTGCTTTAGTTTTGTAGTCCATTACCCCTGTACAGGATGCTTCTTTCCTTGTACTTTGAGACTGGGGCCCAATAAATGGTTTTCAGCTGACTTAAGGAAATTGAGCAAGCAAAGAAATTGTGCCTGGGAAGCTTATAAAGGCTGTCCATCTATCACATTTCTAAATTTTAGAAATAAGGTCTCTAAAATGAAGGAAACAAGCATTTGTCAGTGCCGAATGTTTGCTTGTTGGCATTGGTAGTGTAGAAGTTACAGAGCTGCATAATAGGAATGGCACTGAAGTATTGAACTGAAGCCAACCCCACCACTACCCTGCAGAGAGTGACAGACATTGGGGTGTCTTTGGGTCATCGGGCATAACGACCACGCCATTTCACCACACCCTACCCTGCAGACACTGACAAGTGTCAGTGTGCCTTGGGGTCTTTGGCCCTTATGCACACCCCATTCCATCAGGAAATACGGTGAGATGGGTGCAGTGTAGGAGAATGGGGTGAAGTTTGGGTCAGAAGAGTCCAAGGCACACCTAGATGCCTCACTGGCTGCAGTGTGTGGGTGGGGGTGGAATGGTATGAGCATTACAGGCAAGAATCCCAAGTCACACCACTGACGCCTGTCATTCTCTACAGGGTAGGGCATTGGGGTTTCCGACCATAACGCCTTAGGCATTCGTTGGTATTTTCACCCAAATTTTAACATGTTTTTGTGATCCCCACCTCATGAACAGTGGCAATATCAGTTTGTTAGCCAAAAACTGCTTTTGCACAGCGACTACAGAAGTGGCACCACAGGTGTAAAAGCATTCCGCCCGTCGGCGCAGCGGTTGGATTTCCGCTTTACCGCCGCAGACCCGATTCGAACGACCTCGGGTCCGTGGAAGTGCCGGCCAGGGGGAGAAGGATAGAGCATCCTATGGACTGCTCTGCTTCTCCAGGGGGGAGGGTGGGATAGTGCTCTGAGCACTAGTGAACCCTGGCGGAGGCCAGGCTGTCACACAGCTACCGGCACACACTCTGGAGGCGGGGCGGACGTCTGTCATTGCACGACCCCGCCTCCCCGGAAACCAGAAAATGGACGCGCTGCCGGCCGCCTCCATGAAGCCCGCCACTGCTTTACTAGCCCCCCAGGCCAGCCTCCTCTGACCTATCCCCTGGTCTCTGCGGATGTCTCCTCCTCCACATCCCAAGCAGCCCCCGCCGTGGGCAAGCCACGGGTATCGGAGGGCCCGAGGCCTATCTGGGGGGTGGAAGCTGTCGGCTTGTGACCGGGCTGAAAGTACCAGGCGGCCGGCAGCTAGGTGGCGGAGAAAAATGAAGGGAGAAAAAAAAAACGCATTCCAAACAGGATGTGAAAAATGACAGCGGTACTGTTCATGGGGAGGTGAAAAAATGGCAATGCTGAAAATCTGCTGTGAAAATCTTAACTGGAGAAGTCACAAGCGTGCGTAGAAACTGCAATGCACACCTGTAATGTAACTAGTTTGGGGATTTTTTACAGCAGATTAACACAGGCATTTTGGGACCTCCGATCATGAGCAGTGTTGGTGTGATTTTCTTTCTGTCCTGAGCAATGATTTCGGATGGCGACCACACTTCTGCGCTGAAAGTGTGAAAACATTTTGGCCATGTTGTGGAAAATGACAGCTGTACTGCTCATAAGGTGTGGTAAAATGGTAATGTTGAAAATCTGGAGTGAAAATATTAAATTCATGAACTTACGAGGGTGCATGGAAACTACACAATGCTCACTCGTAGCAGTCATTTTATGGAGTTTTGTCACCAGATTTTCAACATGGCCATTTTAAGACCTCGGCTCATGACCAGTGTCAGATTTTTTTTAATCTGTCCCAAACATTATTTTTGCACACAGACTGTACAATTGTGCTCTACATGTGTGGAAACGCATTTTGGGCGAGATGTGAAACATGGTAGCTGTACTGCTAATAAGGAAGTGGGGTAAAATGGCACTGTTGAAAATCTGATGTGCAAATATTACAAATTCGCAAACTTGGCAGCATGTGTAGGAACTGCGCAACATGTGCTCCTAAGTCATATTTGGGAATTTTGTCACCAAATTTTCAACATAGCCATTTTAAGACCTCTGCTCATGAACAGTGTCACTGATTTTCTTAATGTGTCCCGTACATTGATTTCACACACCAACTGCGCCATTGTGCGCTGCATGGGTGGAAACACATTTTGGGTGAGATTTGAAAAATGACAGCTGTACTGCTCATAAGGTGTGGTAAAATGGCAATGTTGAAAATCTGGAGTGAAAATATTGAAAATTTGTGAACTTACAAGCGTGCATAGGAACTGCGCAATGCACACTCATAAGTCATTTTTTGGAATTTTTGCACCAAATTTTCAAAATAGGCTTTTTGAGAGCCCACTTTATGAACACTGGCAGTGTTTCATTAATCTGTCCCAAAAGGTGATTTCACGCAGTGACTGTGAAATCGCCCTTCAGGCCAGATTAATGCCATGACAGTGACAGCATTCATGAGATGGGGTCCCAAAAAACCATGTTGAAAATTTGGTGCAAAAATTCTTAAAAATGCCAAAGATATGCAGCAAAGTTGAGAGAACCCTATCTATTACATTATACAGCTTACTGGCATTTCCTCAGTTCGCAGTCTGCTTTGAAGAGTGCAGACGTGTTCCCGGTCCACCAGATCATCGTGCGGGACTACGGAGGAAAGTATGGGGTGGGGGGTGTGGGGAGGCAGGATGCTTAGGTGGGGCAGGAGACCGTAAGTGGGACAGTTTTTTTTTTAATTTACAGGTTTTAAGACGCTGGAACATTTGACTCACTGGGGTGGGCTCCCAGCGTGGCAGCTGAAAAGGCTGTTTGGGGAGGCTCAAACCAATGGGATTGGGCACCCCCATGTGCCATGATGGGGTGTGCTCCCAGCATGGCAGCTGTAAGGCTGTTTGGGGGGGGGTCTGGAGCAGACTGGGGATTGGGCACCCCCATCTGCCATATGGAAGTGTGCTACGCTGGGGTGGGCTCCCAGCATGGCACCAGGAAAGCTTTTTTTTTTTGGGGGGGGGCAGTGTGGCGCTGATGGGGCATTGGGCACCCCTGTCGGCCAACAGTATGTGCAGGGGGAGCGCAACTGCATGCAATATGCATGCATGTTGAGGGGGGAGCTCTGCTCACTGAAGCGGAGCTCTTTCAACTGCTGTCAGACAGCTGGAGCAGTGATTGGTGCACTGCGACCGCACCTGCAAACACACTGACTGAATTGGAAGAGGCTGACACACTTCTGGAAAACTCTGATGATGGCACTATGTTTCTTGCATATGCGTGCAAGCAAACAAAAATGATTTACAGGGAACCATTTGAGGCCAGCTAGGCTGATCTGAAGTTCTGGGACATTAATTCATTACCATATCCCAAGTCAAATGTTCTACAGAAACTGGATGTTGGGCATATTTAAATTACTGACCCCACTGAGAGTGCTAATCTTTAATGAGAAATTTATAGATTTACCTAGTTTTAGGAAGAATCTGAGATGAAAACAAAAAAATAGAAGCAAAGTTTTGATGTTTCTGGTTGGCAGGCCTATGTTTGGAGGTTGAAAAACACGAGTTTTTTTTTTTTTAAACTCGTGTGCTATTGCAAAGGGGTTTAGTGATTGGGGTTGGGTTACATGCATGTTTGAACTTGGTAATTCCTTTTTACTGTTCCTTTGTTATATTTTCTTTGTCTTGCAATTTCCTTCTGCTTGGAAATGTGCAAGGGTAGTGCCTAGTAGGACTTTAGACCAATATCTATTGAGTCTTTTAAGTAAAATGTTGAATATTGTAGCTAAACAGATTAATGCTTATTTGGATGTTTCTCCCCAACAGCATGGTTTCTGTAGGTAGCATGGTATTGGTACTGCCTTGGTCAGGTTCAGTGTCCTGAGGGGCTTTGAAAAAGGCCTGGCGGTGTTTGTGGACCTGACTAAGGCATTCAATCTTGTAGAGCATTATTGCATGTTCTAAAGTGAGTGCTATTGGTTTTCAGAAGCTGTTTCACAGGTTGGGGATTTTGTAGAAACGTTCACAATTTAACATTGGTTTAGTAGTCTCATGTTTGAAACAATTCATTGTGAGGTTCCTCAGGGGTCCATTTTGGGCCCCTTATTTTCTGTATGTCAACGAGTTTCCCCAGTTATGTAAACTGACACTATTTATGCTGATTTATTTTTCCCAGGCTAATTCTTTACCAGAGTTATTAGCTTTGAAACAAGATTTTGGAGATGTGCCACTGGTTAATGTTAATTCAGTGGTGCTAAAAAAAAAAAAAAATCCATGCAGTTTGGTAGGTCATCTGTTTAAAGATGACCCTAGTCTCTTGTTACAGGGTCATTTAGGTACTATGATCGAAAGTGTTCACCAGTTAAAATATTTGGAGGTCCTTAGATGCTGGGCTAACTTTCCTTTGCAGGTCAATTGTCTGGTGGACCTTTAATCCAAACTTGGTTTGCTTTACAAATTTTAAAGCTTAATTTTCACTTGAAACCAGGAAATCGACTGTGGTACGTTCACTTCCACGTTTTGATTTTCTAACCTTTATTTTAACTTTTGCAACAGTCAAAGTATTAATTTATTTGAATAGGAATAACAGATTAGGCAGCAAACACCTTTGTAATCTTTATACCCAGTTAGGCTGGCTGTCTCCTAGATTAATAATGGAATCTTTTTTGGTTGGGTTACTTTTAAATCAGTCTCTTTAAAAATGGTTTCCTTTATCTGACTTGATTTTCTGTTAGCTCAGTCCTATCTAAACTTGGATCTGCCAATGGAGTATTACTAAATGCAGTCTCACCCAAGCTTAGGGTGGTTCGCTTGACACTTCTGTAACGGCCCCATCACACTAGAATACTTTACCTGTGTAAATTTGTTTCAAAACTCCATGTTTTGAGATGATAAAACTGTTACTGAGATCTGTGTAAATGTATTGGTACACTTTGTCTTGTTCTCTTGTTGAATTCCCAAGTCTGACCTGCAAAAGGGCCTGTCTAGTGTCCCTTATCTGATTAACAAATGAGTTAAAAAATTTATACATGGGTCCTGTACTTGATGACAAATTGCTGGCCATCTAGAAGGGTTTGAGACACCTCCCTTTGGGGTTCAAACCGTATGTTGCTCACCCCTTTTGACGTAACCAGAGTAGGATGATCCCATCCTCCTATTGTAATGTGTGAATTTTGTGAAGTTCACTGTGGATCAGTTTGTAAGTAATTTACTAAAACTAAACCTGAAAGTGCTCCACGTTACCTAGGCTGCTGAGTGCCCTACAGTATCTTTAAGGGCGCTGCTTTTTAACAAAGCTGCCTCCATCTGAAATAGTCTTGATACACTTGCATTCCCATTGGTCCCTGTCTAAATTATCTTTAGAATTGAGCTCTGAATAATGTGTGAACTGAGTCAAGTTTTCCCTGATGGGGAAGGGTGGTTAAGATGGAGTTGTAGTGCAGTAATATTGCAGATTGCTTTGTAACAACTCCCTGCCCAAAGTAGACATTTTTACAAAACTAACTCAGCTATGCCTAACATGTTTTAGGGGTTGGGTAAATGAGTGCAGACATTGGACATTGTGGGCAAGCCCTGGATTACCTCCAGGTCGGGGCCACTAGAGTGGGACCTCCCCAGTGGGATGGGCAGTTATGCTGGGGGCTGGCATTTTTTGGTTTTTACTGGGGCAGGGACACGCAAGGACATTCAGTGTCCACCCTGCCCCTGAACATTCAGGCGCAGTTTGCTGCAGTACCACTATCCTTCTCTCTCTCCCCCCCCCGGCTGGCCCTCTGATGTCCTGTGTCCATTCCTGAACCCAGGTCACCGGCATCACAAGTGGAAATCCAACCGCTGTACTGACTGGCCAGCAGCTGTTTATTTTTAATTGCTGTTGGTGGAGACTCCTGACTTGGTAGTCCACAAAGACAAGGTTGTCCTCCACCCCCACCCAATGTTACTTGCTAAGGTTGTATTATACTTTAACCAGGTGATTAACCTGCGTGTGTACTCTACTAACCCATCTTGAGGCCAACCGTAAGCGCCATGCTTTGGACCTGTGGTGAGTGCTCTTCAAAGTACAGCTGGAGTTCGGGGTGAGGCTTACCAGCTTTGTCGCATACACTGAAGCTGCACCTTGTAGACCAACAGCTAAGTAGATTGGCAGGCAGATTGTCTCCTGCGTCAACCTCTGCTATAGACTGGTAGGGAGCCTCCCATAGGGCTAAGGCTAGACTTTCAGGGACGTCCCCCAGACAGATCTGTAGAGCTGCTACCTGGAAGGCACACACAGCCTTGCATTACAGCATCAACCTTGCGTCATGCCAGGATGATGGCTCTTTTGGGACCTTGGTTTTACAATGTTTTTGCCAAATAAGGGTGTATGCCTTGCATCCTTCTCCCAGAGAGCTGCTGGAAGTCTGCCTATGTGTGGATAAGGGAACAGTATCCACATCCCTAGAAATTGGGTTACTCTTCAGATCCACACCACCCACCCAGCCTCCCCTGGCAAGTGAAACATGGATCCCTCCTTCCACTGTGCAAGATGGGGCAGACCGGGGGACAGGGGGTGTAGCCAGACAATATACAAATGTACACCAGGACCATGTTTGTTGCATCATTTGGCACAATAAATACAACTTTTTGTATCATGACAATGGTTGTTGCCATGCATGGGTAAATACAAATGCTGTGCATTGCTCCCTTAGACACCCACATACCAGCCCAGAACCTGTAAAGTTGTATTGTCCTTGGGATGCAAAGACAGTATTAGTGACCAGTCCTAGTTTTGACTCCTAAGAATAAAATTGCAGAAAGGGTCAGTATATTCTTTGTTTTCATGGAAAAAGGAAGCAGTTCAGAGCCTATTTGCTACTCCCCTTAAAATTGCACACTGTGGAGTACTTGGAGTATGCCTGGCTACACCCATGCCGGGGGATATACCACTGGGTGGTAGGAGGAGCTTAGTTTGAAGACTGTCCAGCAAGAACAGCTCTTATGTGTGGATATGAACCATATAAAACTCCTAGAACAATTACAGGCGCGTAACCTATTTTTGTTGCACTTGTGTGCTGTGCCATTGCTGCAGCTGGAAGAGTGCTGCTGACTACATGATACTTAGAGTAAGGTGTGTCAAACAATTCTATTATAAACGTATCTACATTTGATTTCTCCATATGCAGTAGAGCCAACTGATGCAATGCAGTGACTTGCAGCAAATGACATGCCACAAAATACTACTATAAAATGGGCTCAAGTGCCATTGAATTTGAATTGCACTGTTCCTGCAGCATTATGTGATGTACTGCAGTATTTACTGCATCTCATCCTGGCTGCTGCTGTGTACTGAGAACAGGCAAATAGTGGAGAGAATGAGACGAGCACCAGTGGCTTCAGTTAAAAAGCATGCAGAGTGACAGTGTAAACTGAAACCTTTACAACTAAAGTTGAGAACTGATTAGGCTATGTCTGATTTCTGTCAAGGAACTGTACCAATTCAGGACCATAATGCAAGTAATTGCATTGCCTTGCATCAGGATAGATTAAGAAAAAGGCAGAATGGGGGTTTAAAACGGTTTCAACTGGGTTTGCTCTAATACTGATCTCATGAACCTTTCTCTTACACACAGAGCTGTTGCATTTTGCTTGGTAATGGAGTTGGATCTGGAATTTAAAACTGAATTTGATGGTTTCCAAGCTGGTAATTTAACCACTGGACCCAATACCATCCCTCTGCCGCACTTTACATCTGCTTTGTGAAGATTAAAGCAGATGGTGGTGGAAAAGAGAGGGAACCCGGTAGAACTACGTTCTGGGAGTGAAGAAAAATGAGAAACTGCTTCTATGTGAAATGCATGCCCCTTAAAACCTGACTGACTAAAGTGTAAAAATACAACATACTGACAGGGTTCTGAATAGGTTTCATCCTTGTACAAATATGTTGGATACTAGATCAAAGGTGATGGATTCCCTCAGTCAATTCTTTTGATTTCCAACACTGAAAGCAGACATCTTGTTCGCAGTCAGCTAGGCATTGCCAAAACTAGAACGGGGAAGTGGCTCCTTAATGCCTAAGGGAAACCAGTGGGGTGCCAACCACAGCACAGCTGTAATGCAGTACTACAGATTGCATAGGAATCTATATCACTGCCTGACCCCACCGACATTTCAAGTAGTTCTAGAGGGTAGCTGAATCAATACCAAATCCCTGTTGTCCAGATCGCAATAAAACCAGTAAATTACAAAGCCCTACATTATCCTGTCCCTTACACTAATGCGTTAACAGCAGTATTGATAAGAGCTTGTAAAAGTGTTGTAAAGGATTCCAGAACAGGAGGTGGGAGTCTTTTGGTAGTCCATGCCTTATGGACTGGTCCCAGTGGCTTCAACTGGTTGGGGGAGGGGTGCATTTGGAAACACAGCACATAGGAAGTGGACATTACCCTGTTTGATACCATTCCTTCCCTAACAGATTTTGGGAGGTTTACCCATCCCCCCACATTTGCATGAGTCACTCTGCTGCGGTTGGGGGGGGGGGGTCCATTGGTGCCTGTAGAAGCCCAGAAATCCTCCCTCCTGTTATGACCTCATGGTGGCTCATTCATGTATTGGTAAGCAATAGATAAACCACAGTGCAGCACACTGGAGAAGGGAGAAACTAGTTGTGTACAGGACACCATTGGATTCTGGGAGGAAGGCCTGCAGAGGTAGGTATAACCCCACTTCCTGTGGGTTACCATGCTTTTAAGACTCTTGGCAGGGACTGGACTGAGATCGGCCAAACTAGAAGTTCATGTTACCCATGCAAGACTGGCTTGAGGTGTGATCTGATATTTGGGCCATCTGTTGTGTAAATCAGGACTACTCTGAAGACCTCCTTTGGGACTACAGAGTGGCAGCAGTGTTGTTGCAGTCCTTTGACCCAGCCTGCCATAGTTAGTGGGTTGAAGGACCCTGAGGCAGCTGCAGCTCGAGGATCCACATGGGCTTATGGACTAAGACCTAATACCAGTGCCTTCATAGTAATCACCTGTCATGTAGCAGAGTTGGTCCTGATTGGTCCAGTTGGGTAGTTGGTTAGTTTTGCCATCATGATGGTGCAGGGGGCTGTCCTCAAGATGAATCTGAGGTCATGGAGCAGGATCTTTCTAGGGCAAGTGAGCTGTGCCAAGATTCTGCCAGCCATAGACTTTGATTATAGTTCCTGTTCAAACAAGCTTTTGTCAATGCCGAATGTTCGCCACTTACATTGTTCAGTTCCATGATTAAACCTATTACGCCACCAAAAAATTTGTATGGCTTTTTGAAGCTTTCCATACATTTTGATATTGTCATTCTCTAGTCCGAACGTCAAACAATCTCTGTTCATTGATGGAACATAAAAGCAGCCTTTACTGTGGCAGTTAGCTAGCACTAGCAAAGTTGGGGTTGGTTGGGTATATCTAGGGTTCAGAAATGTACTGGAGTTTTTGCATACAATATCTGACACTTGTAATGACACTAGTATTACTAATCACTAAAAGACACAGCTGCAAATCTTTCAATAGTAGCCTGTTGGTGATCAAGCTTAACTTTTTGTGCACCGTTAACACATTTTGAGTTTCAGTACTTTTGGCCCCAACCCTGTTCACCGATATTGGGAGATGCCTGTAGCTGGAGATGATCCGGGGTGCTAGCAGCAGGGTCACATAGTTTGGATTGACGGTTTGACATGACCAAGCTAGGCAGGGAACACAATTATTACAAAGGGCTGAAAGCTAATTTACAAAGGAAGCATGCAAAAAGGCAACTCTTGGCTTTGGAACTGCAGTGGCTGCCAGTCGGGTAGAGGGTTATTTTTCAAGGTGGGATTACTCTCCTTTAAGGCCCTACATTGACTTTGCCCCAGCTATCTGTCCTACCTCCTAATGCTGGCCACTCTGGTCTGCTCCCTCCATTCCTTGGCTAAGGGCCTCCTGACTATTCCATGGATGAGGCTGAACATCTGGCAACAGGGTATTTGTTGCCACTCCCATCCTATGGAATGTTCTGACCTCTGTCAAGGAGGTGCCTTCTGTCTAGATTCAGAGCAGTCTCTGGCACTCTTTTCACTGGCCTTCCTGGACTTTGAACTTTGGTTCTGTTAATTTGTTACTTCAATTGATCTTTGGCTTTTCTGTCTTGCTTTTGAGTCGAGCATTTATTTTAGGATTTGTGTTCATAATGTTTGACTATATTTTTGTATTGTTTGTATATTTTTAATTGTAAGGCATCCAGAGCCCCTGGGAATGGGTGCCATAGAAATAATTTGCCTTGATGAAAATATGCAAAACAAAGCTGAACTGCAGCTCAGTCCATTGCCATCACAACAAATGGGCACAAATTAGGGCATAATTTTGGTTACTAGTTCTTGTAGTTCCAATCTCATTTTCTCATGCCAAAATGTAACAATCAATCTAGTCTGGATAACTAGGAGTGACTGGCATAAACTGATCCAAGACCACGCATATGTTTACACCCACTGTACATAAAGGCACACTGTCATGAAGTCTGGCCACAAGTAGGGACTAGATTCACGCCAACATCATGATCGGAGTAATTTGTTTACCTCTAACTGATTTTTGATTCTAGCTGACATTTTGGCAGGCTTTAAAATCATGCAGAGTGCAAACCCCATGCAGTGTGATAGCAACGCTAATCGCAAACAGCATAATGAAAGGGCAAGATGGTGAATGAAAGCCATAAAACAGTGCAATACCAGAAAGCTACTTGCTTACCTCGGTCTCAATCGCTGATGGCCAGTCAAGTCTCTGTAATGGGTTATAATGTGAACAGCCCTGATTTGTAAGGGTCTAAAAAGAATGCTGTGCCCGGTAAGTTGTGCATTTGGATGGAGAACTAGGCCTGCACCATGCATTTTTTTTTTTTAAAAGCTGACTTTCCAAAGACAAAAATGAGGAATTGGCTCATTGCCTGCAGCATAGCAGTGATGTAGCTACAATATGGGCTCGTGTGCCCCTTCCCCTTGCAGGCTGTGGACTCTGGGCGTGCTTAGGGTGCTATGACAATGCTGGTAGCAGGGGAAAACTTGCGTGCAGCTCAGGCCATTCCACAGGTGCAGTGGGACAGATCACAGCAGCAGTTCATAGTTTGTGGCTGTGCTATGGAGCAAGCAAATGCTTCTGAAGCACTAGGAAGCTAGACCTTGGACGTTGTGAAACTGTCTAGTCTAATACAAATTCAGGAATAAAGCAGGAAACCAAGCAAACCAAAAGTGGGTGACATGAGCCAGACTGATCTGGATCAGTTTGCTGGACAGTCATGCAGTTCAAAGGAAAGCCGTCCTACGATTGGGTCAGTTCTCTTCTCCTTTGAACTACTTCAAGCTTCTGCCCAGCAAGCCTAGTGTCATGATCAGCCCAGCTGATTTGGTGCGATACCGACTAGCCCCTTGCAGATTACTCTGCATTGGACAATCGCACCTTTCAAAACCCACTCAACAAAATGTTTTCTATGCAAGTGCACACAGCAAACATAAAAAGGGGTTCTTTAGCCATCAATGATCAGTCAGTGGGTGGAACAGTGAGGTAACATGCCACCTAGGGCTGATGCAGGATCTGCCAGCAGGTACCAAAGCCCAGTGCTAGGCTATTAAGCCATGATGTGAGGGCAGTTGCAGATTGGTGTGTAATCTCCCAACTTGCATTGCCAAAGTAGCATGTGGTGCAAGACTGAAGTGAAGAGGTTGACTGAATCTGAGCGACAGGTACCAGGGGTGACTAGAATTGGGGGTTGCCCTGGGAAACTGCATAAGTGGGGAAAAGGCAAATGGGATTTTTGCTAACCAGCTGAGCAAGTTGCAGATGCCTCTGTTTCGAGGTTTAGCTATTTCTGCAATTACACTGCCTTTGGGTTTGGGGTTTAACTGCATTCACTCAGCATTGCTGCTATCAAGATGACCAGTGCCAGCCAACCACATGCAACATCAGCAGACGTGCACATTTCTGCAACTTCTTTTAGAGAGCTCTCCACACGTCACTGGGTACAAATGTGAATCACACAAGTACCAGTCATGGTAGGGTGGCAGATCCAGTACAAGAGGAGAGCAATACTGTGTTGCACTCTATGGGTGGGATGCATACAGGGGCTGTACCTGGGTGGACTTTTCTAGATGGAGCCCTTAAGATATATTGGTGGTTCAGGGTGAGAAAAGAGGAAGCACTGGGGTGGGTGGGGGTGTGTGTGTGTTTTTTTTTTTTTTTTTTTTTTTTTTTTGTAGGCTTGGCCTATGTATGGCAACTGAAGATGCAGCTTTGCGAACAGCTACCTTAACACTGACAAATCTCACCAGGGACTTCTAGTTCATTGCCACCACCAGGTTTTTACCGGGAAACCTGCTTCTCACCACCTTGCAAAAGGTCAACACAATGATGGGTAGAATGCCCTTCAGTGATCAGTTGCAAACAGCCCAGCAGAAATAACCACATTACCTTGGTAAAAATTTTTTTAACTCGCGTCTACAAGTATTTACAAGTGGGATATATTTGCATTTGGACTACAAGTTTACTAGAAATGAAGAAAAATGGAGTTACACAGACAGTTGATGGAAGAAACTGAGCTTTCCTCACTCAGTAAACTGTACCTGCCCACTAACTACAGAGTGTTCTATACAAACCAAGCAGCTAGATGTTTGTGGCAGGGCCTTTCCCCTATCTTTGGATAGTCTGTCCTAGAGAAGAGCTGGTTTTCCGCACCCCACTTTATATCCTTTTCACTGAGGAGTGGTCTTGCCTCTTGAGTGACAGTTCCCTGCTGTCCACATGTTTGTGGGTGACATCATTTAAGCAACTGGCTTAATTCACACCCAGACATCCCTTGGTCCAATTTTACAACTTTTTTTTCCAGGATGTCCGAGGTGTCAATCACCATGCTCCTGCCTTTCAGGATGCCTGAGGTATTCAAAAATAGCACTCATCTGCTTTTTCAGTATCTGTGGCTAGAGGTTCTCAAGGAAAAATTGCCCTGAGCAGCTGAATTGGCCAGTATTTCTCATGAGACCTGCTTGGACATGTGACCCTGGAAGCCATGTTTTATTCCACTTGCAAATAGCAGACATGTATAACAGAAACATAACTACACTAATGGAAGAAATTTAAAAAAAAAAAAAAAAAAAAAAGGTGTAGTCTTGACATGTCTGTCACAACCACAAATAAAATGGTGTTGGTGCATGCCTACTAGGGCTTGATTGTACAGCCATTGTTTGAGTCCACCAGTGGGGTAACCATGGTTGGAAGGAACAGCATCCTGGGTGGCTGCCTGTTTCACCAGGCCCAATGTAACCTTATGCGGATGGAGGCACCACACTACTTTCAGTTAGTGGATAGACTCCCTCATAAGCCCAGTAGGCACTGAGACATCCATGGTGACCAGTGGCAAGCTAGCCAACTGCCAGTCATTTGCGGATATAATTCTATTTTTGTGATTTTGTGAAATTTAAAAATGACACAAAAATGCCAGTGTTAATGCGAAGGGACCACAGACTGGATTTCTTTTAAAAATGTTTGACATCTCTCTGACCTGAGGGGCAGCTGCTGCCAGGAAACTGATTGCTTTTCCAGGTCCCTTAAGAGAGCTATGCCAAAATCCATTCACTTGTTATGAACCATGCATTTCAGAGGCAAGATGTTGGTTCCATGAAACTAGTATTACATCTTATGACGTGAAAGGACAGGAACATCCTTTCTGGCAGACCTATGTAACTTCTTGGCACACTGGTGTCAATTGTTACTAGTGGGACATAGACATCAGGTAATAGGGAAAATATTTTGGGAAGGGGTGAGTGACACCTTGTGTCCTAAAATGGAAGGGCCAGCCTCTATTCAGACTGGGGATGGTCAACCCTATGAAAACTCTCAGCAGACACTAGATATTTTGCTTGGACCCTCTCTTGACCACAAGAGAACTGCCAGCACAGAGACTGCCTAAGAACCAAAGGCTGCTACAGAAAGGCTGAAATATTTTGCAAACCAGCTCTTCTCTGAACTTTGAAATCTTCATACCTAAGGTAGAAACTTGGCTGTTTTTTTTTTTTTAGGCATTTTTATTTTCCAACATTTATTTTTCTGTTCTGTGACCAAAGTTCCAAATATTAGTTGCAAATGTATGATTAGTAATTTTTAGTGTCATTTTTGTGTTAACTGCCTGTGAGAATTTCTTGTATTGTGCGTGAGACTGTAGAAGGTTTAGAAATCTGGGACTAAACTGTTGCCAAAGCGGTGTCGTCATAAGCTACAAAATCAAGGGTCTAACAGGAAAGGCTGGATAGAGATGGGGAAGTACAAAAGTCTGGAAGGGTCTGGGAATTTAACATACTAACATATTAAAATGCTAGCAGAATGGGCCTAACTCTCATTTGCTCTATTTTCAGCACCTGTGCTGAAGGCCGATTTTTGGTGTTCTCCCCCCGGGTTATATTGTCCTCAGTCCCAGATGTTCACCTGTATTGGGCCTGCTCTGATTTTTAGCCTCCCCCTGTACCTGTCCCATCCTCTCTTAAACCTGTCCAGTCTCCACCTCTACCAGCTCCCTGAGAAGTGCATTCCATGGCTCCATCACCCTTTCAGTTTAACTCTTCCTTTCCCCTCTGAGCATGCCCCTTTCCAGCTTACACCCATGACCTCTCATTGCTCGCCCTCCTTCCTTTGTAGCGCCCTGACTGGGCCTCCCTTATTGATCCCTTTCATGTACTTAAAAACCTCTATCATGTCCCCGCTCTCCTCCAGGGTGTACATGTCGAGCTCCTTGAGCCTCTTCTCATGGGTACTCTCCCCCAGGCCCCAGATCATTTTGCTTGCCCTCTTTTGGACCCTATCTAGGAATGTAATGTCCCTCTTTAAATGTCTCCAAAACTGCACACAATACTCTAGGTCTGGCCTAACCAAGTAGAACCAATTTGAACCAGGTTATTGGACGCCTTGTGGGAGAAGGCAAAATCGGGGTTATGATACCCTGAAGTGGTAACACTGGATATCCTTTGTGTAATTGAGAGGGTTCTTATTTGGCTACAAGACTTAAGACTGGTATTATACCCATACCCAGAATCCCTAGGACCTTGTGTTGGGTGTTCAGTTGTGACCTTGGCAAGCATTCTGGAAGGACATGAGGGAATACCTCTTCTCCTTCCCTGTTACGGATTGCACTCAGGAGTGGGCACTGAGCCCAGTGGACCCTAACCCTCAGGAGTGTGCATGACTATGCTCACATCCTGAAGTATTGAGAGCACCTGCCTTACAGAAAGGTGTTGTGGAATTGAACTTGGCGAAAATGATGGCAACAGATTTCTGCACCTCTCTCCCAAGTAGTTTTACTTTGTCCAGCAAATTGTGACCAACTTGAGGGATGCATATTAATTGACATTGTAAGTAAATGGTCTCATGAAATGGAAGAATCTTGCCTGTTACCCCAAGCATCAGTAGGACTAGTGTGTGGTGAGCAGTCACTTGCACAAATTGCCTGCAACACCTAGGTCACACCTGTAAAATGTAGGTGATGTAAAATGCATAGCATCAAATCTATGCTGTTGAAAGCTTATTTGCATATATGAGCTATTTAAAAGGTAAACACAATTGTAAACTGGAAGATTTTGAAATGTCACATGCATCCTTACAATGGGCATGAAAACGAAGCAAATGTACATATGGCAGCAGCTATTCTATAGCCATGATCCCCCTGACCTCTTCTTGGCTACAGCCTTTTCTAGTAAAATACTATTGGCTTGAGCTGAAACTTATTTTTTTTGGGGTGGAATAGTGCTGCTAGCAGACTGAAGTTCTCTGTATGTACCTCTCCACAACCAGGAGTCTCTGTGCATTACATTCTTTAAAGGCGGTCTTAATGTCACTTGAGCACCTAAGTAGTTTGGGTCTCCAAGGTAACACAGCTGGCAGAAAGCCAGTAGGACATCCTGTGACAGTACAGGATATTGACCTTTTTCAGTGACCTCCTCCTACTGCAATCCAGGAATGGTATTTTAGTGAAAGATTGTAGAATAGAATTGTGTATGCTGTTCAACCCAGTAATTGTCATGGGTACCAGGAGTCTACCTTAACCTTTTTTGCACAAACCAGCAGATGGTTGCACTAGCCCACAATTATAATGGTAAATTTCGATCACTTGTACAGGGGGAGAAAATGCAAGCTGAGGAATACAGATTATTGTACATTTACAGTATGTGCTTATCTCGCATTGCTTCCTGCCCTAGTGGAAAGACTGCATGCAATCACACACTGCCCCACCAAACCAGAGGATACTACAACAGCAAATGTTAAGTCGAGCAGTCCTAGCTCTACACAAATAACATCATGATGTCCCCACCACCCACAGAGCAATGAACTGAATCTGGCAGAGAAGACCCTTTCAGCCGCACTCCTTGATCAGCTGGAGACCTGCACTTTTGGATGTTTTCATAGTGTCAAGTGAGCCAGGGGCAGATGTAGGATTTCTTTGGGGGAAGGGGCTACACAAACCCAAGAGGCTTATAAGTGCATCTTAACATGCTCTGCTCCAACAGATTTAAACACATTTAATCTGTCATGGGGAAACTGTACACTGGCATGACACTAAGACCTATATTTCTACACAGGATCTGTGCACCCCAGGAATTCCTATTTTAACCTTTCAAATTATATATTAAGGTTTGTACCATACATGCTCCAAAACTCTTTAGGATGGAAGGACATGCTGTGTGGGAGAAGGGTGGGACTGCATGGATGGCATTGGCTGGCATGGTTCACTTAGAAGAGCTGGGGATGCCTATAATTGCCAGTAATAGCAGCTATGGATCATTTCAGAATCTGGTGTGCAGAAAAAGTGGAGTGGAGACGCTTGGAGGGGAGCGGGAGCAGCTATGGGAAAGCCAGAGGTAAAACCCACCACCTGCAGGGCAGACCCTGTATACCTCTTAGCATTTTGTCATTGAAATGTTGAACAGATACCCAAAATGTAGAGAAATGAGGGGCACTGATCTTAATGTGGGACAAATTGTCAGACTAAAACTGGAAGGTAGTGACTTAAAGAGCTACTGACGCCTCAATGGAAACTTTAAAAACATAATTGGGTACAATTCTGCTTGCATTCATTATATTTTGTATATTTCTCTTCCCCATAATTTATTACTAAAGAAATGTGGATGAAATATGATTGTCCCTTAGTTACTTTTGAGTTCATCTGCCTCTGTAGCTTACTTCTAATTTGTCGATCCTCTGACATTAGTCTGTTGCTATGGGGGTAACTGGTCACAAGCAGTGCTCTGACTTCAGGTAGGGAGAAGGCAGCAGGAATGGATTAACTGTTCAGGAGCAATGATCCTGTTTTCATGCAAATGACCTCACTACTAAATAATGGAGGAGGAAGAATACAGAACTAATGGGGAAATGCAAGCTACAGTGCCTAAATGTTTTGTTAGTTCTTCTGAACGTGTCACCAGCTCTAACAGCATTCTACCCTTGACCACAGCCTGTACAGTAAACAAAATGACTCATTGAGTCTCTTGTGGTATCCCCTCTTGAACTGCCAGATAACACTAGCTCACACTAGTAGTGGTGATAGTAAAGGAGGGTGGGGAAGGGGGGAAGGGTGGAAGGCAGTCACCCTGAATGGTAGGAGCCTTGGGAAGAAAACTGCAGAGCTACAGACTTGTGGCAGGATGGGATGTGGACATGGTGGCCATCACTGAAACATAGGCCACCCATTACAATGACTGGGACCTGTCGATACCAGGGTACAGGAGAGTGAATGGAGAAGGGGGTGGTACTATATGTGGGTGAAGGACTGGTGGTGGCACTATATGTGAGGGAAGAACTCAAGTGTGTATGGGAGGAAGGGGTTAGTACTGAGTAACGAGAGGGGGAGGAGAGAGAATGAATCCAGGATTCCAAGAATAGGACTTGGGATGGGAGTGGTGCACAGGTTATCCTCTCACAGTTGGGCAGGGAGCTAGTGGGACCAATGAGGACCTGCGAGAAGGGTAGTGTGGATCATGAGACTTCAGCATGTCAGGAGTCTATTGGAGTACCCCAACAACCAGGAATAGAAGGGAGCAGGTATTGCTGGATGCCTTCCAGGACCACTTCCTGATGCAAATGGTAAGCAAACCAACCAGGTTGGGGAATACCCCTGACCTTATGCTTGCAAATGGGGAGTCTGAGGGAACTAAGGGAGGGTGGAAGAACCACTGGTGGGGAGTGACCACCACTCTGAATCGTTCACATTGGATATGGCTAAGGAAGGAGTGGAATCTGGCACAAGGTGCTGGACTTCAGGAGGGCAGACTTCTGGAGGATGGGGGAAATGGTAAAAGGGTACCTGGCCAGAATTCAACCTAATGTAGGCACTAACCAGAGGTGGGAGCTCATAAAGCTGTGGATAGTGGAAGCAACCAGAACCTACAAGAAGGCTAGGGCAAAGAAACCTAGCTGGGTGAGCAAAGGAGGTCATGGAAAGGTAAGGGGAAGAGCTGCCTTTAGGAGGTACAAAAATAGGGAGGGGTACTTGAAGGACTCTAAGGAGGTGACAAGGAGTAAGGGGGTGACAGACACATAAGGGCAGCCAAGGCATCTTAAGGAACTCGGGCTCATGCAGGGCATTAAGAAGGGGGAGAAGGACTTAAGGTACATCAGGGAGAAAAGGAGCTGTAAGGACCATATACTAAGGGTTAGGAAGGAGGGGGAGGTGGGTGGAAATTGGGGGGTGATGAGGCAGAAGTGCTAAATGATTACTGCTGCTCAGTATTCCCTAAGGAGAAGGGGGGGTGATACCCAAGGGGGAGGGCAGGAACAGAGGGGGTGACAGATGGGGAAATTGTGGAGGGTAGGCTTCTGGAGGGTTTGAGGGCACTGAAGGTGGACAAGGCACCAGGCCCAGATGGCATCCACCCCAGGTTATTGAAGGAGCTGGCAGAGGTCCTGGTGGGACTTGGCAGACCTATTAAATGTCTCAGTACACTCAAGATGTGTACCTCAGGACTGGAGGATGGCTCATGTGGTGCCCCTCCACAAGAGCAGCCCCAGGGATGAACTGGAAAACTACAGACCAGTGAGACTCCCATCCATCCATCGTGGGTAAGCTGAAGGAGAGGCTGGTGTCCCTCCTGGATGCCAAAGGGATACAGGACAGCAGACCGCATGGACTTCATAAGTGGCGGATCCGCCCTAATCTTGAGAATGCATCAGTTATGGTATCCATTTAAAAAAAAAAAAATCTGATAGTAATACTCTTGAAAAAGTAGAGAAAGTGCACTAAAAATATCTGGTCTTGACTCCACTTCCCATGAATCCAGGTTAGATACGTTAAAACTTATGCCTCTTGCCACTAGACGCCTTAGAGGCGACCTTTTCCTATATGACGTTCATGACCCACATGTCGTGACTGAGTCGGGTCTTTTAGGTCAATACATACTAGAGGTCACCCCTCCAATTAATTGGCAAATCTTTTAAACATAATTAATCTGAAGTTTTTCACTGAGATCTATTGAACCTTAGAACAGACTTCCATCTGCTGTGGTTACTAGTAATACTAAAGATTTTTAAACATCGCCTCAACATGTTTGTCTGGATATGACATCATATTCTTTGGCATTTATTTATTTAGTTTTTGTTGACCGGGTAAGTGCACTAGACAAATCCTACCTATTTTCAGGCACAACCCGGGGGAGGGGGATACAGATGAATGCCAACTGACCTTGAAACAGATTATGGTGTGTGTGTGTGTGTGTGTGTGTGTGTGTGTGTGTGTGTGTGTGGTTGGTTTTTTTTAGGCATGGCATAAGAGCATTATGGGCTCCCGCCTACTAGCTCTTTTTCTGAACCTTAGTATCCTGCCAAACCAACCTGGTGGAGTTGTATGACTAGGTAACTAGGCAGTTGGACTCTGGCTATGCAGTGGATGTCCTGTACCTGTACTTCAGTAAGGTATTCGACCATGCCACATGGAAGGCTGAGAAGTAAGTTAAAAGGCACAGGGGTGGGTGCAAAGCTGGTGAGATGGGTAGGGAACTGGCTTCAGGGAAGACAACTAAAGGTGGTGGTGGTGGGTGAGTGGGGTGCTCTCATCCCCAAAGGTAGTGATGAGTGGTGTTCCACAGGGCTCAGTGTTAGGACCAGTGTTTAGGATTTTCATTGCAGACATATCATTGGCATAAAGAGCATGACCAGTCTGTTGCTGATGACACCAAGATGGGAGCAGTGGTGGATGACCCAGGGGGATGGCAGGGGTTGCAGGATGATCTGACAAAGCTAGAAACCTAGTCGGACACCTGGCAACTGGGTTCAATGCCAGAGTGCAAGGTGCTGCATCTTGGAGTGAAAAACCCAAGGAGTTACCAGCTGTGGGAGTGCAGCTGGCAGAGACGGAAGAATCTGGGGGTGCTCATTACAGGTTCAATGAACAACTTGGCACAATGTAGGAAGGCAGCTGCAAAGGCCAACAGATGTTCTCGAGGAGGGGGAGGTGCTTCTGCCACTGTATAGATTAGCTGGACCACACCTGGAGTACTGGCACCTCCCTCTGAAGAGGGACATTGTTACTGGAGGGGGTGCAGTGCAAGGCGACAAAGATCCAGGGGCTGGTGGACTTGCTATAAGAGATAAGGCCGAGGGAGATGAACATGTACTTGCTAGAGGAGGGACAGGGGGATACGATTGAAACCTTCAAGTATCTGAAGGGAATAACAAGACTGGTATGGAGGGGCTGTTCAGAGTAAGGGAGGGACACTATACGAGACTGGAGGGAGGAAGGTTCAGGAGGGAGATGGACTTTTTCATGGAGGGTGGTAGCTGGGTAGAATGCATTACTGGCAGAAGTGGTATCCAGTAGAACAGTGGGTTGCTTCAGAAGGGGCTGGGACAGGGCGAGGGGGAGGGAGGGGCAGCTTCAGAATAAGGGGTGTTGGCTGCACATTCGAGCAGACTGAACCACTAGGCCTTTATCTTTGGGCAAATTTCTTATGTTTATATGCTGTTAATTACACTAGGCCATCTGGAACACAGATTTGCATGAGGACTAGAGCTTGCTAAAGTGGGAACTTCAACTTATAGCCATAGAAAACTTGCACTTGTCAAGACAGACAAGTAGTTAGCTGTACTAGCTCTGGTCAGTGTTGCACTAGGTTTTGGGCTAGTAAAACTGTTGATCTCCCCCTGTGGTGCACCCAACATGGGTTAAAGTTGGAGCTTCCTCTCTTTATGGAATACCCTCCGCAATTACTGCCGGGTACCAGTGACTCATTTGTTCTGACACACTGTACTGTGTGCATGAACATGCTGCTGGCTGGTATTTCATGCACCAAAAGTGCCAAGAATCTTTGTGCAGTGCTGGATGAAATGTCAAATTACAGTATACCACATTAGTTTTGTAGAAGTACTTGGCACTGATGTAAATATAATCTTCTTGTGATGGAGAATAAATTGCCTGATGTGGAGGGGCATAAAAACAAGATTTCAGGGATTCAGAGGCATTGACTTGGAAGGTACACATTTAAATGAAATGGAAAGTACCCTGGTATTTCTCCTTATTTATAACTCTGGTGCCCTATTCTGATGCTACATCTGGTAGAACTGTAAATGAGGGAATTCAGAAGAGGCAGGTGATGGTGGGTGATTCACTACGATGCACAGAACACAATTTGCAAATTGGATCATCAAAACATTTAAGTGTCCTGTTTCTGGGGCTCTGCTATGAGAATCTGAAAATTGATAGGCATGCAGAAATGTCAGAGTCCTAGCATGACTTGCAACCAATGACATTGGTAGAACATCTGAATCTGTAAGATGTCATGGGTGTCATCATAGATACAGGCAAGATATTAAAGGTCCTAAAATGTTGTTCTCTGAAATGTTACCTAAACATGTGATGCTGAATGGGTACAGAGGGAAATCTGTAGACATAACTGGCTCCGAACCTATGCAACAAAAGGGTTCAAATTTGTGACCCTAGAATACTTTTTCTGGCTGCAAAAATCTGTATGGCAGAGATGGTATAATCTAAACTGGAGTGGGCCAGTTGCTTTGTGTTAAATTTAATCTGCAGTATCATGTCATTTAAACTAGATATGGGGGAGTTGCTTCTGCCTTGCCCAAATAAGTTAAATCTGGATAACCTACAAACTAGGTCTTGGATCATTTCCCAGGCTAATCAGTTTGTTTACAGAAAGTGCAATTCCAAAAAGATCAAAGTGAGTGTACAAATAATCCTAAACTAATATAGACAGTCCATTTAATTAAGTTTTTTCTGTAACTATCAAAATTGGGGAAAGCCATACCAAACATGAGTTTACAGAGCAGATTATAAACGGAATGTCATGTCACTGATGGGATCCTAAATTAATAAGATGGATCAGTTAGTAGTGGAATTAAATGAGCATCAAATGACTGTTGCTATAACTGAAACATGGTAGAAGGATTCTGAGGACTGGGGATTAATTGGATGGCTATAGTCTCCAACAGCAAAACTGTAAAGGTTGTAGAGGTGGTGCTGTGGCAGTCTAACTAGCTTAGTAGATCATTACCCATTCCACAAGTTGAGGGAGATTATTACGAAAAGTATCCATTAAAATCTAGGGTAAACCCAAACCAGTTATAGGCTGCCTGGAAGTAGTCATAGGTGGCTGATGAATAAGGAAGTTGTAATATTGGGTGACTTTAATAACACTGACTGGGCAAGTGATGCATCAATGGGTTAGTTAGGTATGGGACTAACTGATATTGTCAAGTGATCTAGAGCAGTTGGTTACAGTACCCACAAGGGGAGTAACTTATTGCACCTGGTTTTGACTAATATTAAAAACTGAGTAAGTGTTGCATCCTCAGAGTAGCGGTCACTACTGTGGTACATGTAGCTATCCACCAAAACTCCAAAAATATTCCTAGGGCCCAGTTAAATAAGCAGTAATACATGACTGGGTGTGCGGTCATCAGTGAATTGCCTCACCTCTACTCTGGGTGGGGGTACGAGGTGCTAGCAGAGTGCTCTTTGGCCCTGGTGGGGTGTGCTGTAATTGACTGATAACCACACATCCAGAAGTGGGGTTGCACTTATAAAATGGGGAAAACAAATTACAAGTGGTTGATTGTCAAACATTTATCACTATGTGCTACAGAAGGCCATCTATAAATCTTTAAAAATGGCATAAACTTATTAACCTGCTAACAATGAACCATTAAATTGCTATTCAAATAAACAAAGTGATAAAAATGTCAGTTTAGTGGACTAGGGTCAGAGTGGAAATAAAGTACCTGCACTCTCAGGATGCTGGACAGAGCAGTGCGATTAATCATTAACTGAACTGCACTGGCCAACTTTTGACCAATCTGGCTGATTTTGCAGCTGTGGCCAGGGAACTATCTGACTGGGATTAGGAAGCATCATTTGCTGGGAAAACAATTGGAAAATGGAAGGCTTTAAAGGACAAGCTACTTGAACTCCAGCTAAAATGAGTTCCAAAAAGAGAAACGTAATCTAAGATCAGGCCAAAATGACTTAACATGGTCATTTAAAATGTGTAAGGTCATAACTGGTTCAAAAACTGTCCCAGCAGTGCAAATTATGTTAACAAAATACTTAAATTGCAGAACTGCTATAAGGAGAGAATTCATTTTTTTTAGTTTAACCAGGAGTAGCACACTAAGCTGAAAGCTTTTTTACAGGAGCGACCTGGGAGCACAGGGAAGTTAAGTGACTTGCTCAGTCGCACAGTATGCAGGTGGAAGCTGTTGGATTCAAACCCAGGTCTGGTCTGCTGGATGTCACCAGATTTGCAGCTCAGAGCCTTAAACCACTGAGCTATACTGCCTCCCAAATGAATGTAAATTTGAAACCAGTTTACCTGGAATAAGGCAAACCCCAAGGCCTTTGTTTGGGTACATTAACTCTTGAGGGGAGTCTGGTCCCAGAGACCACGCTAATGTGCACCAAAAGAGCGAAAGTTGTAGCCTACCCAAAATTGACCCCTTTTCTTTGCCAGTCCAAACAGATGCTGCTAGTGATGTAAGTGGTGAACAAGTACAGTAACTCCAACATTGGCACAGAGGAAAAGCAGAATTAAGATACTCACTCTGAAGGAGGACTCTTGGGACTTGAGGGGCCATTGGACCTTTTTCTGCTGTAGACATCGGTTTCCATATTTTTCAATCCAGACAAATCTGTGTAGATATTAGTGCATCTAATCAGAGATGACAGCATTTCTATAACAAATTAAATTGTTCTGCAAGTCAAATTTCCTGATTGAATCTACTGATCTTGTGTCAAATGGTCAAACTCGCATTGTTACTATTGTGAGAATTTAATTTCAAATATCAGTAGGAAGTAGTACAGGAACTCTGTTCCTGCTGCAAAAAAGGTGCAGGAATAGAGTTCCTGTGCACTTCTGCCCACTCATCACTGGTGCCTACTGTATAACAAATCTTAAGGAAGGGAACGTGAACTGTTCAAAATCCGACATTGTTTTTACCCAGCAGGTTCCTCTTTAGACACCCACTTTTCACACCAGTAGGTCCAATTCTGATCTATGTTTTAAACCCTCTGAGCCATCACTGATTGGTCCACTTGTCACAAATGGTGCATTGAAGACCCTGCACTCATGGCAGATGCTTTGGAACAAATTTCAACAAAAGGCATTGAAACAGCTGAGAAATTAAACCATACATTAATGATTTGGGAAGATGTTTACCCTTGAGATTCTTAAGAATTGAATACAGTAAAATGAATCCAAGTAAAGCACCTGGAGTGGATAACCTTCACCCATTAACCATTAGGAATTTGGCGCATCAAATTTCTGCTCCATTAAGCATTTTCATCTAATAGGGCTTGGTTTCAGAGGATTGGAAAAATGCAGTCATTACTCCTGTATGAAGAAAAAAATGCAATAAACTGCTTCATAACTAGTGCAACATCAAACTTGGGTAAAATTATGGAACCTATTTTAAAAAATTTATATCTCTCTCTCTCTCTCTCTCTGGTAAATTCCATGTTTTCTAGCTAATTCTTTTATGAGCTAATTAGCAACCTTTTGGACCAGAATATTCTGTGATGTGACTCTACTTCAGTAAGGCCTTTTTCTCTCTCCCAGGGCTCTTGCTGCCAGGCAGGCTTTGGCTCTGAGTTCACATCTCCCCTGCTAGCAGTGTTGCTCTCTCCCACCCCAACCCTTTTGCCCAGGATGCGGGTCAAGAGCATGGCTCTGGCTTCATGTAGCCTGCCAGCCCTCTCACAAATTTTGTGTACACATGGAGGTGTGCACATGATGCAGGGTCCCACAGCACTATACCTGCATTGGCATCCCTGACCCACACTGCTCGGGCCTCCACTTGGGGGTAGTAATTTAGTGGGACTACCAAATCTCCCTCCCCGATAACCCCCAGCAACCAGTGTTCACCACTGAATGTGGGTTGCTGGTGTGGCAGGAGGTAAAGTGTCTCTGCCCTCCACGCCACTGGGCTGGCAAGTTTTCAGTAAGGCCTTTGATTGCGTTCATTGTAAAATAACTTATCCACAAGAACAGCAGAATTCTTAGTGTCAAACTGGTTAAGTGACAGAAATCAAAGGTCTGAGTAGGAAGCACAGTTTCTAACCAGGGTTACCATTGGGGATGCCTCAGTTCTGTGCTGGGTCAGATTCTGTAATGTCTTCGACTTGCATCTGTTTATAAGGATTCATAAATCTGCTGATCCAAGACTTGGAGTTCAAAACTAATGATGTGGTCTGGATTTGGGCAAATCTGGACTTGTATCAGTGGTCAGGAAAGTGAGATGGAATTTAATCCTGATAAATGCATGGGGCTCCTTTTGGGGAAATCTGCAACATACAACTTGGGTGGCACTGTATTTATTTAAAGCAGTTAAGGAGAAGGACCAAGGGGTTATCCAACAGAACCTGTCTGGATCAAATAGTTCAGCTGCTATTGCTAAGGTTTCAAGTAGGGTGCATACAAAATATTAGTAGTCGTAGGGATGTTTTGCCCCTGTATAGAAGCGGCCGAGCTTAGATGATTCAGTTTTGGTCTTATTTGAAGAGTGACAATTGTTGTGTTTAGGGGTGCAAAGGAAATGTACAAAAGCCATATGTGGCATGAATGGAATCTATTACAAAAGACAGGTTGGGTTTGCATACATGGAAAGGAAGTGATTGAGAGATTTTTATCCCTGGTCTTTAAGGTACTAAGTAACAATGAGTTGCTGATGAGACGGGTTTCCTTGGGTTGTCACACTAATCATTTTGCCACTGCAGGGCTAGCCTTTGACTAGCCCTGCAGTTAAATTGTACAATTCCAAAAACCACGATAAACAGTTATGACCTATTTAGAACCTTGAAAAGGGGTCATATTTTACTCTGGTAACCAATCACTAGAATAACTTGCCCCAATATATTGATTCTCCACATCTGGATCGTTTCATGTTATTTGGATGCTGTTATGGATACTTTGGAAGATAACTGTATCGCCACTGTCTAGTGAGGGAGTAGAAGTGCCTTTGGTACCACTGTACTCCAAAACTATGAAATAAATAAATAATAAAAAAAAATTTGTGCTTTACCCCATCCCCTGTTTGAAATTCCCTTCCCAATGACTCGTGCAGCTGCTGCAGAAAATGCTGGCCTGGCTACAGACAGGCCTGTCTAGGTCCTGTTGTGTCTTCAGTGCTGCAATCTGCACTGGCTGCTGGTGAAGTGGCGTATCTCCTTTAAAGCAGGTGTGACCTATAAGGCCTTACATGAGCTAGACCTGGGCTACCTGTTGGAGCTCCTGCATTTTCGGGTACCTGGGCGTCTCTCCACTCCACTGAGGAAGGTCCCTAGAGTGGGACTGAAATTGTCCAGGGACCAGGCATTTGAAGCAGCTGCCCAGGTGTTCTGGAATTCCTTGCCCAGGACTTTGAGGGAGGCCTCCTCGGTGAAGGTGTTTAACAGGATCTGAAAACCTTTTTATATTTATGCAGGCATTTGATTAGTTGGTCTTCACCATCTATCTTATGTATATAAAAAATGTTGTTCATCTGTTTTTGGTTGGTAATGTTAAATATTTGTTTTTGTATGTCACTTAAGGCACCTTGAGCCTCTGGGGCAGGGTGCTACAAAACTTGGTTACATCCCTGTTGTGATGGGATATTTGACAAGTGAGTGCTAAGAATTTTGCGCCCCCCCTTCGACACAAAGGAAGATCTTGCTTTTTTAAACTGCTTGTCCCTCTTAATTTCACCCATATCCTGCCCTAATAGACTCCTTGGCAGTCCAGTTCAGTAGGCAGGGAGGCCAGACAAGTGAACTGTAATGACAGATTTGAATACTGCTGCTTCTATGTCTGCCATCAGGAGTAGATGAAATTCTGCCAGCCCACTCCTTTCCTCCCAGACAGTGGAGTGCCAAACCTCCTGCAGTGCATAGGAGGCACAGGACTGGCCAGATGGTGCATATGCCCCAGTAAAAATCTGCTGTGCCCCAGAAGTGATGCATAATGTGGATTAAACAGGCCAAGATGCAGGTCTTCTGTACTCTGCCTGTGCACCCTCATCTTTTTACTTGTATAACCAGGAGTGGCACACTCGGCTGAAAACTTTTTTAGTTTTAACAGGTGTGACCTGGGAGCACAGGGAAGTTAAGTGACTTGCTCAGGGTTGGAGTATGCAAGTGGGGGCTGTGGGATTCAAACCCAGGTCTCCAGGTTTGCAGCTCAGAGCTTAAACCACTGTGCCATACTGCCTCCCAAGTTCCCAAAATTTTAAATTCCTATAGCTACCACAGCTCTTTACTAGCCCGAAATGCACACTAACCCTGGTCTCATGGGTGGCAGAACAAAAGGAGTTGCCATTGGGCCAACCCTAATCCAGGCTGGTGACCTCTTCGAAATTTCTCTAGTATCACACTTTTCCCCATATGACTTGGGTGTTCGGAACTTCCAGAGCAATGGAATGACTGAGTGCAATATCTGTAAATGGCAACATTGATAGTTTTGACCCACTGTTCTATTGTTGAATAGTGAAGTTCTACACTACAGTAATGTGGTCACTTTTGTACTTTTCCTTATGCAGGCTGGATAGGCCTACTAGGGAATAACGAGCAGGCTTCCTTGCAGTGTTTTTTTTATAAAATTTGATAACATAGGGTTACCACCTTAAGAAGCACAAAGTGGGACAGATCTTACTGAAACGTGTTCTCTCTCCCCAAACAGGACAGTGCATAACCTCTACCAATGCAACACACTTCTCTATATAATCAAATTGAGGCTTGGTATTGTAGTTTTAGTTGCTTCTATTGTCTCCATTTTAAGGTATTGTAGTTTTCTGCAACATTTAGTGGAAGTCAGAAAATATTTTCTACTATAAAATCAGGACATGTAGTACTTTTCATGATTTTTTGCAGGACACAGCGGCACAAATCAGGACTGTCCTGTGAAAATCAGGACAGGTGGTAACACTTAATAGGATGAGAAGTTTAGAGTTTGCCCTTTTCAGTATAGAAAATCAGTTTTGTTTCCTTGCTGGCTTTATTTTTTTAATGAATGATCTAGCAGCACTGCATGTTCTCATAGCAGTTCTATTGTGCAGCTTATTCTGTGGGGGTACCTGCTGTGAAATGAGAGCAGTAGAAAGGGGACATGCAGTTTTCAATCTCCATTCTCTAGCCTAATTTGTTTCATTGGCGGACTATTTTTACTGCTTCAACTGTCCCAAGACAACCAACCGATATTAATAGATCTAGGTCTGCTGTGCTGTACTGATTTGCTACTTGATCGAAGCTGCCCTGCACTATAGCGGAAGGACTGGCAACAGTCTGCTTGGTGTAGTTGCAGTTTATTATCTTTCTCACCCTCATCTGTCAAATGTTTTGTCCAAATGCAAATGTTGGGGTGTAGCAGCCAGTGGTGCTAGTGGCTGGGAAAATCCAGTGACCTCCACAGACCATTCCTCTGGGCCAGCTGCTGTACCTAGTGAAATGTTGCAACCTCCAGTACTGCACCACCTGGGCTAGTTAAGGGCCATTTAATGGCCCTGTGCGGTCTAACCAGCATGTAAATGTCAGAATTCACCCATTTGAAATTGGGTGGTCAGTTTTTGTAATAACCTGACTGTCCTGTTGAAACACAGAATTTGTTTAGCAGAAAAGGACTGCTTGACCCACCAAGTCTGCTCAGATGTTCTCTGCTGAATCTCTTTGCAGACCTTAACTGGTCTCTGGAAACCCTTCCTCCTCCCTGCTTTTATTCTATTATAAAAAGGGTTTGAGAAATTGAGCTTTGTAATTGGCTGTAAACATACATCAGCCTTATGTTAATCTCTTAATATATGTGTAGAACCAGATTATATACCGAACAATGTTTAGCACCAATTACATTTTTATTATACCAATAAGGCACTCCAGGGTTATGTTAATGGTCAGTCAACCTCTAGGGGCATGTGGCACTCTGCTACACCTCATTCAGCATTTCTCCCCTAGAGGGAGATTAACAGACCATTATAACATGGGTTGCCTTTGTACATATATTTAACTGGTCAGAAGGTGTTGGGTGGGCATGGATTAAATTCCCTATTTAATCCATGGTTCACTTGCCAGATTCTGTTGCTTGCCGGATAAACTTCACACAGTGGAGGGATCTGTAGAGTGTCGTCCTGCTACTTGTAGGCAGTAGCCCTTTATAAAGTTTCTTAGCGAGGCCACTACTCTGCCATTTCTTTATCCACAATGGACATTTTCTCCCTTTTGGGATATACAAATGTTGAACAATGGCTGCAACACAACTTCCCTAATGGAGAAGTTCAAAAGTAATTTGTCAGAAATGCAGTCACAACTCCAGCTAAGACTGAAGCCAGAGGTATAGTAGCATCTGATCGAGGTAGCACAATTGTGGAATCCTGAGTTGCTGCAGTTTTTTCTTTCCTCTGGTGGTAGGAGCGGGTAATAAGGTACTGTAAACAGCCAGCAAAGTAGACTGACACGTCACCACAGTGGCCCTCTGACATATTCGTGACGTCTAGTGTCAAATGAGGTGGGAATGCACGGTGCAGCTACCGCTGCTAGTATTGCTACAGAGCAAAAGCAAAGTGTAAACTGCCCCTTAAAATCATTCACATAGGCAGTGAGCTAGCAGACCACAGTATCGCATTTGAGAAGTGGCAGTAACCAGCTGCATAGCAGTGGTGAGAAGTGCAACTGTCCCAAAAGGGGTATGCAGCAGTAGATATGGGGTAATCTTGTAGCGGCGCAGCAATTAGACTTCAGGAAATCCTATGTCTGCAACTCAAACTATGGCCCCTCATTAGCCTAGTGTTCGTAACTTTGAACTATGGCAATAAGTGTCCTGGTCTCTGGTTCAGAGCCATACAGATGCATTGACATATTTTGTATTTTATAACTGTACGTAACAGTGCTGGGGTGACATCTGACAGTGCGGCACATACTTATGGCATGCATCTCACAGAAATGGAGTACAGTGCTCCAGTAATAGCTGCATAAGTAGCAAGTGAAACTCTGCAGCGCACCAATGAAAACTGCACCTGGCTGTCAGAAGTAGCGCTGTTGCGCAAAATACATGCACAGTGCTCTTGATATGAAAAATTACCACTCATCATGTTTCCAGCAAGTGTAAATGTAGTAACTTTCCTATGCTGTTGAGCTCCTGTACACCAGTAGTGTAACAGTGTAACTGTATGAAAGACATGTCATTTTGTCAGTCTCTGGTTGTACTGCAGATGATGGCTGTAGCTCCTCATAGAGCCCATACTGGGAAACTTACCACATTAACAAATCATCCGAATATTCCTGCACAGAGCAGCACACCTAAGTGTATGTAAGGTAATATTGATTTCATATGTGAGTAGCAGTCGCTATAGTAGAAGCATAGAAAAGACAACCATATAGGTTGGAGGAGGAAGGGGCCACTAGAGGGCATGGGGGGAAGCTGGAGGGGGGAAGATTCAGGGGAGAAAGGAGGAGGTGCTACTTCACTGAGGGTGGTAAAGCCATGGAATGCACTACCTAGGGGGCTGGTGGAGGCAGAGACAGTGGAGGGGTTCAAGAGGGGGTGGGACAGGTACAGGGGAAGGGTTCAGGAAGCAAAATCCAATGCAGCAAGAATATCCGGAACTGGGACGAGAGAAGCCAGAGAAGGCGAGGGGGACAGCAAGGTCAGCACCCAGGGTGGGGGCTGACCAAACGAGCAGACACGAAAGGCCATTAGGCCTATTCTGCTGGCATGTTAGTATGTTAGTATATACTGGAGAAGCTGTTTAATGTACACCTATAAGTGACACAATTGCCCATTTTCAGATGTGCAGGTAGCTTTCTGTGACAGTATGTTGTACTATGGCACTGTATAATCCTCCAGTAAGCAGAAGAATATTAAAACAGGATAGTTTTGCTTAGCATATAAAGGGAACCAGGCATATTTTGTAAGGGACTACTTTGCACAGTGGAAGAATATTTAACCAGCAAAAAAGGAAAAGTTGTTTTGGGATTTTGCAGTATGGGGGAGGTAACCCATGTTAAAAGCACAATAACCCACACCAGGGTGTGGGTTATAAGCATTTAATCCACACCTGTGGCGCTGTGAGGACACTCTGCCTGTGGCCTCATGCCTCACCCTAGGTGTGGATTAAATGCCTATAACCCCACACCCTGTTGTGTTATTGCTTGTTTAACACAGCCCCTTGTCATGCCTTTTTGCTTAAATATACCCCTATTTTAATCCTATGCATGCTTGAAGCTCCCCACACTTTTGCCTCCACTTTCACTGGCAGTCTGCTCCAGGTGTTGCTGGGGAACTTTCTCCCAAAGGGGCATGCTGTGTACTTCAGGGGTTCACAGAACACTGCCAGCATCATGGGTGGGGATGGAGGAGAAAGCTACAAAAGCCCTATAGGCACCAGTTGCTATTAAAGACAGCAGTAACTTTTGGTCTCACCCCATGCAGATCCCTGCTGGTGACTGGGGGGGGGGGGTGGTGTTGGAAGGGACAGGGAAACTGGACTCCATCCTGAAGCAGGCTTGTAGCAACCATGGGGCCAAAAAGCTTTAAAGTACCAGTTTAAGTGTTCAATTACCATTTTAACATCCTACAGTAAAATTGAGAAACTTCCATTGGGCCACACCTTTCGAACTGTAAGCTGTCAGGACCACTTGGAAACTTTCTGCTGGCTGCAGGCCACCCACAGTGCCATGCAGCTTCTGTGTATGTGTGGCCACAACACTCCTCAGTTCTCTCCCACCATTGATTCATCTTCATCAGACCTGCTGAAGAGAAACCTCACAATAGCGCTTGCCATTAGTTTTCATTTTTCTTTATATTTTACTCCGTAAGTCTCTGTATACTGCCAAAGGACGATGCGCCTTTGTTACAGCTACAAGATGTAAAAGGATGACACTGTGTGCTGTTTGGGTCTCACAATGTGAGGGATTGAGACTTCAGTTTCAACCAGACTACAAGACAACACCATTTGAAGACCTTGGAGAACTCTCATTCAAAAAGCATTGAAAGCCACGGAAAAGGCTATGGGTTCTAGGCCTGCTGGTCTCTTGCTATTGACTGAGAAACTGTTTGTCTAAAGACAGCAGTCGTGGTCATGGGTCTAGTCTTCTGGCCATAAGCCTAAGGACAAGGCTGCTTTGCCAGTGAAGTCTGACAGTTTAAACAAGTGCTTCCTCGGACACCCTCTCTGGTGTCAACAGAAGCACCCCCCACCATCTGAGACACCAAGGTCAGGGCTTGGCTCAGGCACTGCCGTACATATTTTGGACCGGACACTACAGTTGTCTGGCTCCAGCTTGTCAACACTGGTGGTCCCAGAACTTTTCTGGGTGCTGTCAAATCCCAGGATGTTCTGGCATGCCTTTTCAGATAGGCTTAGATGCCTTTTACAGACTAACTGTGCTGTTGGCGGGGTCAGCTGTACCAGTCTAACTGCTTCAAGCACACCAGATTCCTTTCTGCCACTGTTTGCTGGTTCCCTCTATGGCTCCCATCATGGATATTGAGGGGGATTTGGAGGACTAGGAGGGTGAGGGGCAGCTTGAAGAGGATCTTCCTCCAGCTCCACCCTCTCATCCTGCTTTACACACCCAGGTCTTCTCCTGAGGCCCCCCCCCAAAGTCATGATGCAGCATATGTAGTCTGCCATGGAGTTTGCTGTAGAAGAGGAAGACTTCAGTAAAAGGAATTTATAAAATTGGAGGTTCCTTATGCATCCTCCTTTATAATTCCTTCTGTCTATCCTGCATTAGAGAAGGCTTTGTGACATGACACAAGTCCAATACCTTGCCTGCAGTGCCAAGGAAGGCTAAGTAGTACCCTCCTCAGTCGGGCAAGTCTTATTGTGCTGCACAGCCAGAGACTGACTCTGTAGTCATGGCTGCTCATGATCACTCTTAAGCCCCCAGTCACACGAGTACCTTGCCTCCAAATCTAAGGAGGCTAGATGTAATGGGCAAGTGTATTTATGCCTCAGTACCCTTAGGTTGAATGATTGCAGTTACCAGGCCAGTAAAATATCAGACTATGGAAGGTGGCCTGTACTGCAGCTCAGGCTTTACCAGAGGGTCCCTGTAAGACTGTCTAAAACCCTGTTGGCTGGTGCTGAAGTTGGCAAACATCTGCTGTGTTCTGCTTATGAGATGCCTTCTGTCTCTTCCAGGGCTGCAGCCTCTGGTATTTGCATTGGGCATTATTCCTGACTCTGAGTAGCTAGCTTTGCTTCTGATTTTGTAAACTGTTTGGCTTTGATGTTGAAGAGACTTTGAACTTCAGCCCTCTAAAATAACTTTGGTCTTAAGTCACTTTACCCAGGGCCGGCATCAGGTTTCTGTGGGCCCCCTCAAACCAGTCCATCTGTGTACAAAAAAAGCAGACTTGGCAGTCTGACTATTACAGTTGCCAGTATCACCTCAATGCCAACTGACCATCCATCACCAACCCTACACAGCAGCGACCCACCCTCTCCACATAGCAGTCGGCTATCAAAATAATTCCGCAGGCTGAGCTGCTCATGCCTGAGCCTTTCTCTCCTCTTCCTCTTCCCGGGGCCACCTGTCTCCCATAACAAATCCCAAACACAGCAGCAGAGCAGGGGACTCTGTCCATATGTCCTACCTGGTGTGGCAGTGCTGTGGTGGCGCTGGTCCAGATCATGACTGCCAACTGAGGGAGTTTAATCCAAGATCACATCCGTTGCTTGCTGAAGTTGCTGTCAACTGTTCTGGACTGTCTCTGCAGGTGCTGAGGGTTCCACTGGTCCGACATGATGCACAGACAACCATCACTGACCGCTGTACAGTACTCAGACACGCCTGCCCGGCCAGTTGGTGCTCTGCCAGCACTCCATCTGGCTGTGCCTTATTTTCAACTCCAACCTTGCCTTGGCGCCTCTTCCCAACACACATAGCTAAGCTAAAGCTGACTGGCAGGGACACAGCTCTGGTGATCCACCCCTTCCACCACACTCCTCTCCATCCATTGGCTGCCCGCATATCCTACACCGTACCCCATAGAACGCAAAGGATCAGGGCCCTGCCAGTCAACAAGCAGGGCTGGGCTCGCAGAGGCAAACTTAAGGGGAATCTAATTTCTCTGCTCGTTTGGCACTAGTGAATGCTGTGAATGTCATGGCTTCACCACAGGCAGTGGTGGTGTTGACTCTGAGCGCTATGAATTGTGGGAAAAAAACATGCTGCCAGTGCAGTCCTCATAGCCAAGGAGCTATGGCAGAGTTGGTCAACAGTCACTTTTTTGAGCCCATGGTGGGTCCCCTCTGGTATTGGGGCCCTGGGAAACTGCCTGGGTGGCACACATGCTGATGCCAGCCTTGACCTTACCCCACTCCCAGGGAGGGCATGGTTTGGGGGGGGTCTTTTCGTAAGCCTGCTACTAGAGGCAACTAATGCCATCAGCAGGCTCGTGGTAGAGATTTCCTCCCCTGGTGCCCATACCAAAGCACCTAAAGGAGTTTGTTCCCCCGGCTGCTGCTTCAGGCAGTGGTGGAGGTTGGTGTGTGGGATCTCCCTGCAGTTAACAGTGGAGGGAAGATCACTATAGGAGAGTAGAAGGAGCATGCTCTGGAATTACCAGAAATGCTTCCGGATCATCCTCCGTTCTTTTCCTCTCATCCTCCAGGCCACTTGTCCCTGCTAAAGTTAGACCTGGTTTCAAAAAACATTACCAAATCTTTCTCCACATGACTAAAACAAAAGGGTTCAGTTTCAGATACTTTGTCCCAAACTGGACAGGATATCTACATCCTGTATTGGATCTCGGACCTCCAACTATCAAATACAAGAAGTTTTGTCTGGTGTCTCTGCAGACCTAGATTCTACTCTGGGACTGACTTTGTTCCCTGGACTGAAGGATGCATACCTTCACATCAAAATCTAAGTGTCACAGGCAATATCTCTGCTTTATGCTGGCAGGCACCACCAGTTCAAGTATTGCCCTTTGGCTTATCCTGTGGGCCATTAGTCTTTTACCAAATGTTTGGCAGTGGCTGCAGCAGCCCTTTGCAGGGAAGGGTTTTATGTATTATCTGGATGATTGGCTTCTGAAGGCCAATTCCATGGGAGCTCCACTTCACACACTTTCCCAAATGAACTGTTGGAGTCCTTGGGATACAATGTACCAATGTCTGACCCCATTTTGGTGCCTGCAATACATTGGGGTGGTACTGGAGACTGCAAAGTGATGTGCCTTCCTGCCGCAAGACAGGGCAAACCTTGATTGCTTGGGTAAACCTGGTTTACAGGTGCTACTTCTCTGCCAGGTCAATATTCTGAGCTTGATAGCGGCTGCCATAGTGATTGCGGTTTACTCTGCTTCATGAATCCCACAATGAACTGTCTGGGTTCATTGGAATCAGTTGACAGTTGTAACAAATGGTCCTTGTCCTGTCTCCTCTTTGCAGAGCACTGATACAGTGGATGGACAGCAGCAACTTACCCTTTTTTTCCATTCTTTGTGCCAGTTCCTGTACAGACCCTCACCAAAGATGCCTCTGGCTTAGTTTAGGGTGCCCATCTCTGACCCTTCAAGACACCAAGGGTCTTTGTCCAAGGTTTAGGCTGATCTGCACATAAATGTCTTGGAGATGGGACCTGTCCTATACAGCCTACAGGCATTTCAGAATCCTCTTCCCCAGTCCTAGTGACATGCACTGCATAATCCAGGGTGCCCTCACTCCAATCCCCTGTGCAGGGGGAAGCAATGATAGTGTGGTACTGGGCAGTGCCTTATGACAGTCAGCTGTTGGCTGTGTTTCTCTGTCTCCAAAATGTCTTGGCAGAGACTGGCTAACTGGTCTCTGCTCTTCATACATGAATGGGAACTGCTGACCTCCATGGTAAATGACTGCTTTGCAAGATGAGGTTGTCTAGAGCGGGACCTTTTGCACACAATGCAAAACTGCCATGTTTCTGCTCACTCTTCAGGGTGTGGAGTGTTTGGGTGCAATGTGTTGGCCCTCTCTTGGAAAGTGATATTCCTGTATGCGTTTCCCCTATTCCTAATAGATTCCTTCTCAAGCCAAGAATGGCGTGCCACTCATCCTCTGCTCCACTATGGCCTTGCCAGATATGGTTCCCACTCCTACAACTTCAAGCAGTGGAACATCCTGTTCTACCTCTGCCCATCCGTCACAGGAAGAGGGTCTCTGAACATCTAGATATGTCACCGCACTTTCATGCATGGCTCCTGAAAATGTAACTATTTCATGCTTTGGGGTGTCCCATAAAGTTGCTGATATCCTGCTTGTGGCTAGGAAACTATCTTTCAGACATTCCATGAAATGGAAGCATGCCACTCTGGCCTGCTTCCTGGAATATTTCTCTTACATGTCCTGTAAAATATTATTGAATATTTGCTTTAAATATCTGACTCTGGCTTACAGTATTCCCTTACTGTGCATTTGATTATTGGCATTCTACGCCCCATTGTTGGCTGTACAGATGCCCAACTAGAAGTGTCCTCTAGCGGTATTTTGCACATGAAACCTATCCGTAATCCAGGCCATCTTGAGAAATTGACATTGGGTCCTTTTGCACCTGCCACAAGTGGCGCTTTCTGTCATGGAAAACATTTAGTTGCCATGACTTCTGTTCATAGAATTTCCCAGCTTCAGGCTTTAATGTGCGAGCCTCTGTTTGATTTTTACATTGTCTTGCACATGCAGCGCAATTATTGTGGTAGCTTGGTGGCATAACAGGTTTTGGTGGTGCTGTCATGTTGTGGCCAATGGCTCCACTACTTTTTTGGGCTGTGCTGTGTGGCACGAATGAAATGGCACTCTAACAGCACTGCAAAAGCATGCCACCAACATGAAACCACTTCACTGCTGCAATGAGGGAGTGACCCATTATTGCAGTGCGTGCCTTGCCTGGTGTAACATTTCAGCAAACATCTATCTGCCATCTGCCCCACTACCACCAGCAAGCAGACTTTGGGGGTGCCCAATCCCCCTGTCAGCGTGCCCCGTCCCCAGTTTGCTAATGGGGGAGCCCAGTCCCCATTGGCATAAAGGCCCCCAAGGTTTTTTGCAGAGTGGGTACCCAGTCCCCCTTGGCATCATGACCCCCAGACTGATGCTTTCTTGGCAGACAGTGTGCCAAATCCCCATTTGTTTCAGTCATCAAAAACAGATGGCACACTGGGAGCACACCCCAGTGTGCAAAAATGTCCTTACTGCGATGTTCCTAGTTAACCTGTAAAACAGAAAACGGTCCAGCATTGTCTGCAGTGGCCCCCTCCCCAACCTGCACCCACCCTCTACACACCCCATTCTTGCCACTGGTGCCCAACGTGGTGGACTTTACGTGGAGCAGGATTGTCTGCACTCTTCAAAGTTGACTGCGAACTGAAGAAAATCATGGTAAGCTGTTTAATGGCATCAGTGGGGTGGGGGAGGGGTCACAGGTAGATATCTCTGCCATTTTGTGAATTTTGGTATTGGATTTTCAACATGGGGTTCCAGGAACCCCACCTCATGAATTGCCTCATGAAAACACAGATACTAAACAAATATTTTTGCTCAGTATTTACAAATGAAGAGGGGGAGGTACTTAAGACACAGTAGAAACACCCTGGATACAGAAGCGGATACCAGCCCATTTACAGAAGAAAGGGTTTTGAAAGAACTCTTAAAACTGAAGGTGGACAAAGCAATGAGGCCTGATGGGATTCATCCCAGAATCCTAAAAGAACTAAGGGTAGAACTAGTGACACCACTGACTACCTTCTTTAACAAATCATGGGAGGATGGGGTGGTACCTGAGGACTGGAGGAGGGCAGATGCGATTCCCCTTCACAAAAGTGAGCAGGGCAGAACCAGGAAACTATAGACCTGTTAGTGTAACCTCAGTGATGATTGGGGGGGGGGGGGAAGAAAGAGATGAAATCACTTCTGAAGGAAAGAACAGTAGAGTACCTAGAGGCCATAGGGGCACAGGACCCAAGGCAGCATGGATTCACAGTGGGAAGGTCATGCCAGACTAATATAATAGATTTCTTTGACTGGGTGACTAAAGCAGTAGATCAGGGAGGGGCTGTGGACATGGCCTACCTAACTTTAGCAAGGCATTTGACACAGTGCCACACAAAAGATTAATATACAAGTTAGCCAGCCTGGGAGTGGGTCCCAAGATGATAGCCTGGGTAAAGAATTGGCTGGAGAATAGGACACAGAGGGTAATGGTAAATGGAGTCCACTCTGAAGAAAGGGGGGTTACTAGTGGGGTACCACAGGGTTCAGTATTGGGACCGGTCCTCTTCAATATCTTTAAGCGACCTCGCAGAGAGACTGGAAGGAAAAGTGTCCCTTTGCAGATGAGCTAAAGATCTGCAGCAGAGTTGATGCACAAAGTGGGGTGGAAAGGATGAGAAGGGACTTGGCAAGGTTAGAGGAATGGTCAAATGTATGGCAGCTTAGATTCAGTGTTAAGTGCAAGGTAATGCACCTGGGAAACAAAAACCCAGGGGAAGAGTACACAATGGGGGGTGAGATACTAACAGAAATGGAAAGGGACCTGGGGGTAGTCATATCAGATGACCTAAAGGTGGGCAAGCAATGTGAGAGGGCAGTAAAGAGGGCTGGGGGATACTGGGATGCATAGGGAGAGGCATCACCAGTAGAAAACGGGAAGTTGTTATCCTTCTGTACAGACAGCTGGTGTGACCCCATCTGGAGTACTGCATGCAGTTCTGGAGACCCAATCTCCACAAGGACATGGACAGGATGGAAGCTGTCCAGAGGAGGGCAACTAAAATGGTGCAGGGTCTGCACCGGAAGACTCATGGAGACTAAAGGAGCTTAATATGTATAGCCTCGAGGAAAGGGGGGAGAGACGGGGACATGATAGAAACTTTCAAGTATCTCAAGGGAATCAAAGTTCAAGAGGGTAGCATCTTTCAAAAAGAGGTGTGCAAGAACAAGGGGGCACAATTTGAAGATTGGGGGGGTGGGTCAGAGGTAATATAAAGAAGTATCTTTTCAGAGGGTTGTGGATGTATGGAATGGCCTTCTGGAGGAGGTTGTGGAGTCTAACAGTGGTTGAATTAAAGCATGCATGGGACAGTCATAAGGCAATTCTAGGGGGTTGGGGTAGAAGTAGGCTGCTGGTTAACTAGGATCTGCAGCTTATTCATTGGGTAGCGAAATGGGCAGACTGGGTCTGTCTGTCATTTCATTTGGTCCCAAAAGGTGATTTTTTTTGTTTTTTTTTTTTTGCGGTCACTTTGCTGAATCGCCTTTTGGGACCAATTAAAACGACAGTGTCACTGTTCATGAGGTGGGCTCCCACAAAGCCTATGTTGCAAATTTGGTAAGAAAATTCCACGATGACTTTGCTGTGAACATGCATTGCACAGTTTTCACGCATGCTTGTAACCAAGAATTTTTAATATTCTTACTCCAGAATTTCAACCTTGCCATTTCTCCACACTTCCTTATGGAACAGTACAGCTGTCATTTTCACATCCTGCCCAAAATGTGTGTTCACACATCTGGCGCAGAATGGCACGGTTACTGTGGGGAAATAAACATTAGGGTCAGATTAACAAAATCACAGTGCCACTGTTCATGAGTGGGGGTCCCAAATGCTTTCACAAGGTGGGGGTCACATAAAAACCCATGTTGAAAATTTGGAGTGCAAATACCAACGCACGCCTGGGATGTTATGGTTGGAAACCATAATGTCCTACTCTGCAGACTGACCGGTGTCGGGGGTGTGCCTTTGGATTGTATGGTGTAATGCTTATGCCATTCCACACCCACCCTGCAGCCAGTGACTGGCATCAAGGTGTGCCTTGACTCTTTGGCACCAAAGTTCACCCCATTCTCCTATACTGCACCCATCTTAACATATTTCCTTATGGAATGGGGTGAGTGCAGGGCCAGACTACCCCAAGGCACAACGCAACACTTGTCTGTAGGGTGAAGTGAAATGGCCTGAGCCTTATGTGCCTACCCAAAGGCACACCTCAATGCTTGTCAGTTTCTGCAGTGTGGGGTTGATGTCCATTTCATATTTCACTGCCATTGTGCATCTCTAACTCCTGCAGTACCAATGCCAGCAAGACCGCATTCTGCATTGACAAATGCTTCTTTAGAGACTGCCTTTATACAAATCACTTTTGCCAAAGGTGATATCTGAATTCACACTGAACCAAATGATCTGCCTTTGTCTTACCATGAGAATGCCAACAAGGGTGAGGCTTGATTCAGATACATAGAACAATGAGATACTAAGTTACAACTTGCTCGCATCAAGAACTGCAGAAGGGATTCCAACTTTTGGTTTAGTTTCTCTGAAAGATGGTGCTCCTGTCAAAACCATACCTGTCCAAATGGCTGGCTCACCGTTTAACTTTTGTTAAAGGAAGTATGGCAAGGAACTTCCCAGTAGCATTCATGGTCATGCCACTCAGGATATGGCCACTTCTCTTGCTTTCAGAAATGTCCCTGCTGCTGATGTACTGCGTGCTACATAGAGCACTGTCCACACTAAACACTGCAATCTGGATATTGTCTCTTGTAGACGTGCTGAATTTGGGCTTGCTGTACTGCAAGGCCTCCTGTCCTGATCATATATCGGGCTGTGACATCCTCCCTGGTGCTTAGTACTGCTTAGAATAGTTCCAAAGGGATATGTGGCCCAATTGGAGAGCCCCAATTAAGGTAGTTACTTAGAGCTACTGCTATGGTAAGTTAGAAAATTAATTTGTATTTTGACGACCAGGTAAGCTCACTGACGCAAACTGTCCCTTTTCTGTAGGGGAGACCCAGGGAACAAACATTCTGTAAATACTTTAATGGTCACAATCTCTGTAAATGCTGTGTATTTGTACAGAAATATAGCATGTCTCTAACATCAGTACAGGCAAGAACCTAGGTGTCTAAGCAGAGATGAATTTCTTGTTGGGCATTAAAAGTGCAACAATGGTATAAATCAATCTATTCCTCAGGAGTTGGTAGGTTCAGAGGTAAACTGTTTAGCTTGTACATACAAAGGATAGCTAACTTACTGTACCTAAAGTATAACCCAAATACATACTTACAAAATATCTTAGTGAGGTCTTGAAGATGTGAGTATTAGAATAGGTCAAGGACTGGGAACTATTTGGTTAGAAAGATGGGAGAGGAAGGAGGGTAGGGAGAGGGGACCAGAGATGGAGATTGTATACATTTGCAGCTGGTGGGGGAGGATAATTATTGAAAATATGTGTTTTAAACTGAGGAAAGGACATAAGAAAAAGTAAGCCATGTGGGAGACTATGCCAATTTTGCAGGGCAGCAAATGAGCAGGATCTTACAATTGCTAAGTGAGGCTTGGCTATATATATATATATATATCGCATTGGATAGGGGTGGGTGTGAGGTGTGTGTGGACAGTGGGAGGGACCTGGTGAAGGGTTTCAACATGAGCAGATTGGAGAGGCTCTGGGGGGGGGGGGTGAAGTTTAAACATTGTGCATAGTAAAGGGAAAATGCAGCTTACTGTAGCCTTCAGAGAAAGGCCAGCCTAGGGTGTTGAGCACAGTGTAGTAGTATGTTAGAGCGTGGGCGTTTGCAGGAAATTGGATTATTCTGTGGTATGTCTAAGTGTATGTGAGGGCTTTGCAATGAGAATTAGCAGAGCTCCATATAGGAGGCCAGGGAGTAGTGTTGCGGAAGGTTTGGTCCTTCTGGAATGAGCTGTAAGATTGTGGGGGGGGGGGCGCTATATGGTATAGTAGGCAAAGCTTCTGATGAGTGGATTTTAGAACGGTCTGCATGTGTCATGAATGATGAGTGCTCGTCGAGGATTACACCAAGATATTTGAAGTTTACCCTTTCGAGTGCCGCACCGCTTCAGGTCTCTACTACAAAAGGGGGATGGGTAGACTGATCAAAGGGGGTGTGGTGGAACAGCATGGTTATGTCTGAGCCACACCTCCAACATCTGGCAGCCTCTCTCCAGGTTGGAGTTAAGGAAGACATCTGCAGAGTATGGTCATTTGTATAAAGCTGTGTTGATGTGCCACTGCAGTTTAAAGGAAGCTCCTTTATAAAAATGAAAAATAAGAGTACCCAGTATGGATCCCTGGGGGGACACTGTCTAGAGATGGGATGATGTAGCACCAGACCATCTGGCACACTGTACCTTATTGGTAATGTAGTTGGCTAGCCATGAGTGGGATTTTATCGAGCCCTAATTTGCGGAGTTTAGTTAGAAGTTGATAGTTAACAAGGTCAAAGGCTTTAGTTAGGTCCATGAAAGTTGCCCCAATTACATAACCCTGATCCATTGCCGAAAATGTCAGTTGTGACCCACAGGAGAGCTGATTTTCAGTACCATGTAATGTCTGGAATATCCTTCATTAGGCCATGCTGTACCCTCCTTTTCCCATCTGTCCTGAGGGTTATATAAGATGTGCCTAAAGCTTTATTCCATGCATCCTATTTTCAGTCCCATGTCTCTCCTTGTTTGCTGTCAATGGTCTAGTCGCCTGGTTTCTCACAGTAAGAGGCCTTCTGAGGCTAATCTCTGGTGGGGAACAGTGGGGTTGCCCACATTGTCTACTGCCCTGGCTAGCAAATGGTTCTAGGGACACGAATATGTTCAATCCGCACTTGCTGGAAGGTCTTCAAGATGGCTCCTCCCACCCACCCAGGTAGTAAAACTCTTGGCTCCATCCCATGACGCCAGATCTTCCTTACTGCTTGGAAGCTCAGGTTTCCTCCATAGCGCTCTGCGTTTTAGGCTGGATTCACACTCTTCGGTTAACCCGAAACTAATTTTACATTTTACAAGACTTCAGTCTGTATCTTCCCTCGCAGCTGCGATGGACAAATAGACTCCCGGATTTTGTCGGTGCCCCTGTGGGCAGATGTCCCAGACTGATTTGCACGCCATGTGCGTTTATTGCCTTGGACTCTACCATGACTCAAGGCTTGTGAGTTATGCAAGTTCTTTTTGGCTTTGGAGGACCACGCTGCATGATTGCTGTTGGGGCGACCAGAGAAACATTATCCTCCGGTCAAGGCTAAGGAGGCCCATTGGGCGGAGTCCACGGCAGCAGGCTTGGCAGCTCAGCTAGAGCAGATGATCGCCCTCGAGGAGGCAGCAGCCCAGGCCACATCTTCATCCTCCTCGGTCGCGGCATTTATCCCACTCTCCTTGGAATCCTTCTACACAGCTTCTTTCAAAGAGCTTTGCCATTCCCTCTCCACCAAGGGAGAAGGCCCTTTAGGACATTCCTCTCCATCCAGAAAGGAGGACCCCAAGGGTAAATGCCACTATCTACGTTCGTGGGAGCGGGAGAGGTCCCCTTCCCCGGAGAGTAGAGACACTACTTCAGTTGAGGTTGCGGCTAAGGCTGCTGGCTTCATGGTGTCCGAGACACCAGTCGATGTGGTCAAGATTTTTCTAGACTCTTCGGATGGTTTAACTGGAGAAGCGGACAACCCTTCACCGGTTTCCCCCAGTGGAAACTGAGGACTTGCCTGTGCCTCCTGTGCCAGAGTACTCTAAGGTCCCTGAACAGAGGGCGGAGCAGGTTTCCCCGCCCCTTATCAGACCCACCCTCAGAAATACTGAAGGTCTGTCTCTGACCTCTCCTCAGTCCAGCTGATCCGCCAATATTGGCAGTCTCAGCACCATGGAAAGTGGTGGCGCCGCTCATCCCAGTCTTTGTCCTCTTCGGAGGATAGACTGTGGCACAAATTGCATCGGCGCTACAAGGAGCTAATATGGCAGCAGCTCCTTTTGATCAGGAATAGGCAGACTTCATCTTCCCTGGCCATTAAGTGGCTGTCACTGGAGTGGCTGAAACAACCCCTTGCAGCAGTCGAGGGGCCAAAGCTGGCACTGGTTTGTCCGAAACCAGCTGTGCCACCCATCGTGGTGGAACCCCCACCTTCCCAACCGAAATTTGGGGCCCCATCCAAGGATTCTGTTGGGTCAGGGCTTGCCCCATTGATGGTGAGTTGCCCTCGCTCCTGATCAGCCTCTGCAGGTGGAGGGTGGCTCAGGTGCTCGGCAGCTGTTCGCAGACTCCTGAGTCTGACTCCTCCTTGTCCTCCAGGCCGCTTGACTTGGAGTCCACTGGGGGTCAGTCAGTGGATGAGAGCCCATCCTCATTTTTGGGAATGCTTCAGCTCATCTTAGAATGCACTGGGATGAAGCTCCAACATGTTTCAAAGCGTGCCAGGTGTCCTCTCACGGAGATACTTGACCGAGGGGAGTCCCCCATGGAGACCTTCCCAGTGGCCGAAGCCATTGTTGGCTCAGCCCTAGAACTATGGCAGTGGGCAGCTTGTCCAGCACCTTTGGCCAGGATGGCTTGGAAGTATGATGTCCCCACTGGTTCACTCTCCGGCTTCCTGGAGCACCCCTCTGTGGAGGGGCTTCTAACCAATAGTGTGTTCTGGCGTTCTGGGAGCGCTCGGGATGTGGACAAGCCTCCCGATAAGGAGTCCAAGAAGCTGGACTACTCTGGAAGTTTACACCGCTTCCTCCCTTGGCCTTCGTCAGGCCAGCTCGGCCGTCCTGATGGCGCACTTTTCACATGCCCTTTGGGCTCCCTGGATGAGGGGATTCCTCATCTCCCGGCTGACCTCCAAACCACAGTCAAGTAGGTGCAGGATCGGGGAAGGGCAGTGGCCAAACAGCAGCTCCAGACTTGTCTGGACATCGCTGATTCATGTTCCCAGTCAGTAGCAGCCGCAGTGGCCATGCACTGCAGAGCTTGGCTGCAGATCTCCACCTTCCCGGTGTATACACAGCACAAGCTGACAGACGTCCCCTTCCTGGGTTACCGACCTGTTCGGACCCAGGGTGGAAGGTCACCTCCAATGGATTAAAGTCTGCCACCTTGGACTGTTCCTTCTGCCCAGAAGGATAAAGGCTGCCAGAAGCAGCATAAGCCCTTCTGTCCTTCAGGCTCTGCAGCTCGTCCGGCCCAGCAACACCAGCATCAGGGCCAGCAGGCTTGCACTTGGCAACCCAAAGCCACGCCTGCTGCTTCCTCCAACCAGAAGCCGGGAGGGAAGGGTCCAGGAGGCTCCTCAGCTGGTTCTTCCTCCAAGCCTGCCCAGTGACTTGAGGGGTGTTACCCCAACCTCGTCACTCCTCCCCCGGGTTTCCACCTGGTCCATTATCACCATGGACCGCTGGGTGTTGGAAGTGGTAGGAAAGGGTCTGCCACTGGAATTCAAACAGTCCCCACCCTATCGAGCCGTCACTCCACAGGGGAGCTACAGGGTCCGCAGCCTCTGGCCTATCAAGCAAACATTGCCCTGCTTCTCCAGAAGGTGATCAGGGAGGTGGTGGACCCACCTTCAGACCCAGGGTTTGTGTCCAGGTACTTGCTGGTCCCAAAATGGATGGGTGGCTGGCACCCCATTCTAGATCTCCATGACCTGAACAAGTTCCTAAGGTCTCGGACCTTCAGGATGGTCATTCTGGCTCAGGTTGTCCCTATCCATCCGTCACACCAGCGATTCCTCCGCTTCAGAGCAGATGGATCCCTTTGAGTTCCAGACCATGCCCTTCGGCCTCTCGCCAGCTCCCAGGGTCTTGACCAAATACATGGCAGTGGTGACGGCATTCCTGTGGCGCCGAAGGGTCCGGGTGTACCTTTACCTGGACGACTGGCTGATTGCAGCTGCCTCCAAATTGGAGGTGGAGCGGTCCAGGGACCTGGCCCTCCAGGTCTGCTCTCAGATTGGCCTCCATCAACAAGGCCAAATCGGAACTCGTACTAACACAGGTGATTCAGTTCATCGGGGCAGAGCTCGACTCTTCGAGCCATAGCACGGCTCCCAGTGGACAGGACCGAGGTTCTTTCCTCCTTTGCCCAATCATTTCTGGTTGGGCAATTGCGACCTGCCAGGGACTTCCTGCACCTCCTGGGCCTCATGGCAGCCTGCACCAGCATGGTCCGTTGGGCCCACTGGCACATGTCCCCTACAGTGGGGACTGGCTCACCAATGGTCACAGCACTCCAGTCCTCTGGACCAGCCAGTGATGGTGACCCAGGAGATGGGGAACACTCTCTCCAGTGGTGGATCGTTCCCACTCACCTGCAGGAGGGTATCCCGTTTGTCCGCCCAGAGCCGACGGTCACTCTAACGACCGTGCCTCTGGGTTGGGGTGCCCATCTGGGGGAACTCGGAGCACACAGCCTCTGGTCCCCTCAGAAGTGTCTATGCCACATTAACCTGCTGGAGCTTCGAGCAGTCAGATTAGCCCTCACCGCCTTTGCTCAGTTTGTACAGTGTCAAGTGGTCCAAGTCCAGACAAACACCATGACCATGTACTACCTAAACTGCCAGGGCGGGAGACTCTCCTTGCCTCTGTGCAAGGAAGCTCTCCGCACTTGGTCTCTCGTGGGAGGACTGGAGGCGGATCTCCTAGCCATTCATGTGGCAGGAGCCTCCAACACTCTTGCTGTTGCCCTAAGCCAGATAGGTGCTGCATCTCAAGAGTGATCTCTCCTGCTGGAGGTAGTACACTATCTGTTCTCCCACTGGGGCACACCTCAGGTGGACCGGTTTGCCTCCAGGGAGAATGCAAAGCTGAGGCTTTCATGCCCGCCCCTCTCAGCAGGGCTCACTGCAGGGGGATGCCTTTTTGAGGCTGTGGACCCCGGGCTGCTTCTACGCCTTTCCCTTATTTCCCTTGATCCACAAGGTGCTGCTCAAAGTGAGGAGGGACAAGGCACAGGTGATTCTGGTAGTCCCAGACTGGCCCCGTCAGTTCTGGTATCCAGATCTCCTCAGCCTCGGCTCCAGGCTCCCGAGGCAGCTTCCAGCCCACCTGGACCTGATCTCAGTCAACCAGGGGAAGGTACTCCACCCAGACCTTCAATCCCTGCACCTGGTTCCTGAGCGGCTAGAGTTCCAGGCCTTGTCATTCAGACGAGGTCCTCAACATTGTTGAGGCATCCCATAAGGAGTCGACCAGAAAATGCTATGCCTTCAAATTGAAGATTCTCTATTTGGTGTCAGGATAAGAGGTTGGACCCTTCCTCCTGTTCCTTGGCCAGCATTCTGGACTACCAATGGTTCCTTTCTCAGCTAGGGCTTCGGTCGACAACCCTTAAGGTACACCTGGCAGCCATCTCTGCTTACCGGGCATGTGCCGGAAAGCAGTCGGTGGCGCAGGAGAAGGTGGTCAGGCGCTTTTTCAAAGGCCTTGATCACATATCCCCTCCAGTGCGAGAACCTCCACTTCCATGGGATCTACTGCTGGTACCGGCTAAGCTCATGGGCAAGTCATTCGAACCGATGCACGTGTGATACCTCCACCTGTCGTGGAAGACCGCCTTCTTGGCTATCACATCAGCCAGAACGATGTGAGAGCTCCAGGCGCTTTCCATAATCTCCTTATCTGGTCTTCCACAGGGACAAGGTTGTCCTGTGCCCCCACCCGAAATTCCTTCTGAAGGTGTTGGAGTTTCACCTTAACCAGGTGTTGACTCTGCTGGTGTTCTACACCAGTCATACCTCGGAGGCCAAATATAGGTTCCATACTTTGGACCCTAGGAGAGCACTCTATTACAAGGAGCGGACGGCTGAAGTTCGGGGAGACGTTCACCAACTGTTTGTCACCTACACTGAAGCTGCACCTGGCAGACCTGCAGCCAAGCGGACGATAGGCAGGTGGGTCACCTCCTGCATAGATTGCTGCTATAGGTTGGGCATGGAGCCTCTCAAAGGGATGAGCTCATTCTACTCACCATACTGCTGCTTCGGTGACTGCTTCCAGGGACGTCCCTATCAAATAGATCTGCAGGGCTGCTACCTGGAAGTCAGCACACACCTCCATTACCCATTACCACATCGACCTTGAGTCACGCCAGGATGCTGGTTTTGGGATCTCTGTTCTCCAGTCCTTATTTCCTAAGTAGGGGGGTGCACACCTTGTCTCCCTCCTCCCCGGAGAACTGCTAGGAGTCTGCCAGTAAGTGTGGATTGAACAACGTATCCATGTCCCTAGAAATACAGGTTACTCGCCTGTAATGGGAGTTCTAGGAATGGTGTATGTTCATCCACACAACCCACCCGACCTCCCCAGCTTCATGCAACCTGGCTTCCAGCAGGCTAGATCTGGCATCATGGGGCGGAGCCAAGAGTTTTACCACGTGGGTGGGAGGAGCCAGCTTGAAGACCTTCCAGCAAGATTTAAAGTGGCAAGGAACCTGCCAGTAAGTGTGGATGAACATATACCATTCCTAGAACTCCTGTTACAGGTGAGTAACCTGCATTTTTGAGTGGTCATGGTGTGGATAGCTTACAGGTCCAAAGATGTGCCTTCAATAGAGATTTTCCAAGATTCTTTGAACTGTACTGCTACAACAAAGCCTTGATATGAAACCACAAATGTCCTCCCTGATACTGCACTTTGATACCCCAGGAAAAACTGCTGAAATTGGAGTGCAAAAAATCTCTGCCATGGCCTTTCTCCTTGTCTGTTTGGGGATATAAATAGAAAATGGAGATGCAGACGGACTTCCTGTTAAGTTGCCGCTAAAAAATTGCTTTTGGCAAGTCTGGCTTAGTTGCTTAGGATGGGGAAGAGGACAGAGTAACCTCGAATGAATAAGTTGGAATGTAGCTGTCAACCCGATATTAGTTGGAGCAAGCAGTGCTCCTGGTCCCTCGATCTGTCCCCCTGCCAGCTCATCGTGACATGACAGCTGACCTGTCAAACCTGTAGTAGTTCTGCGGCCAGTGGGTCTGGGAACAGCCAGCCACTGAGGGTCACCATACTTGGTGCATGGCAACCTCCTTCCCTGTTACCAGCAATGCCATGATGTATGACAGAGTTCTACAAGTTGGGACACCAGTCTGTCTTCTGGAGACTTGTGAAGAGCAGGTGTTTGGTTATGAAAATGAGCATAAACATGGGGCCACTAGCCTCCCTAGAAATTCCCAGATAGAGGCCGAAGTCTGCAGCCTGTTTGAATTCTGTAGTTGTGCACACCCAACCAAAAAGGAATAGCAGGCTCCTTTATGAGGAGGGGGTTGGAGAGGGTGGATTGTTCAGTGCATACCTTATTCATAGGGATTCCCCAACCACTGATCTGAGCGTACCTGTTTGACTCCCTTGGCAAGCAGAAAGTTCAGGCTTATTTTTTTGAAGGCCTGTACTGCCATCATATCTACCATCTAATGGTATGTTCTCCCAGAAGGCAGTGAACCTGAGGAACAAAGTGCCTCCTAATCCTGGGGAAGAGGGATTTTGGGGGGGGGGGGGGTTCAGCAGTTGGCACACCTAAAAGGAGCCATAGTGAAGGTGACAAACTAGTGCATTAGTATGAGAAACCAAGGCAAAAGGAGGAAAACAATGGTTCTCAAAAGATGTAGTGGGGAAAGTAGGGGCCAAAAGGTTGGGTTTCAGAAAATGACAGAAGGAAGAGGATAAGGTGGTGTACCTAAATTGTCTTAAGGAAGCAAGGAAGGTTGTTAAGCATGCAGAGGTGCAAACAGGAAAGATTAGCACAGACTGAAGAAAAGGGTAAAGACATGCTATAGGTACATCAGTGAAGGAAGAAAGTCCAAAGGGGGTGGAGGGGGATTGTAAGGCTCAAAGGGGATGAAGGGGAAGGTGTAGAGGGAGACTTGGAAAAGGTGGAAATAATGAATAAATCTCTTGTATTCACTGAAGGGGAGGGACAGGGACCACAGGTGGGGGTGGTGGGGTGGGGGTAGACACCAGTCCATTTATGGAGGAGAGTCTAGAGGAACTCACAAAACTGGAAATGGAAACTTCTGGTTCCGTTATGGCTCCTTTAACCATGCGCAGAGAAGAGCTCCTGCCATGCATGTAAAAAAAATAACTACAATCTTGCTAAAACACTGCTAAAAAGTGTAATCGGAGGGTTTAAACATCCTTATGATTGAGCCATTACCTTCATAATCTCAATGACAAAGCAGCTTCGTAACTGCTACCAACTCCTGGCAGACTTGCCTGATATCTGGGATCAGGAGCCTTCAGACACAGAGGGGCTTGATAAACCAGCAGCACTGCTAATATCACTACCTCTAACTACGCAGCAACAACCTTTTTCAATGCCAGACTTCGGAAGGGGGGAGAAAAGGACAATCCTAATCGAATACTCCAAAAAGGGCACCGAAGGAACACCTGCACTACCAGAGTACACCATCCTGAACGCCATTGCAGAATTTTGGGGTGAAATGAGGCAATCTGGGAACTGCGATCAGATATCTGGTCCCTCCAGAATCAAATGATGCAGACAAACAGATGACAGAAAATACCAACAAATTAGACTTGCTGGAAGCAGCAGTACTGAAGCTCCCTAGGGTACAGCTGCAAACCTCTTGGACAGGAAGACGTGTCGTGGGTGTCGTAAATCAGTTTTTGGAATTCCTGGGGAGAAGAAGAGAGAAACCTGGTGGCATATGCAGACTACGTCTTTTGCTCTGAATTGGACCATGAATTCCAATTGGACTGTACATAGAGTGCTGGGGCCCAAACCAACGAGGGGAGCTAGACCTAGATCATTTGTGGCTCATTTTACCATGTACCAAACTAAGGAACTACTCTTAAGGAAAGCTTGGCAAGAGGGGAAAAATAATGCTGGAGATGGACAGACTAATAATTGATAATTATGCTCCATACACTCGGAATGCGGCGAGGGTATGCGCCGCTGTTTCCCTCCTCAAGGCCCAGCAGATTAAATTCTGCACTTCGTATCCAGTCAAACTCATGATTTTGCTGCCAAATGGATCCATAACCTACACTCTGGTGGACGAGGCTGAGGCCTACTGAAATGAGGGATTTTTTTAAAGATCAGTGTCAACAGATAAGAACATTGCAACAGACTAAAGTGAAGGAGAGACTATACAGACTGACAAAAGGAACTGGATTCTCCTCTGGGGGACATGCTGGGAAAAAATGCACCAACTTGGAAACCCCACGCTACCTATATAGAATTTTCTTAAATAACTAAGCAGGGTTTGCTTTTGACTTACCCACCCTCCCCCTTTTTTTTTTTCTCTAACAGCGGGGAATACTTGTTCATTTTTGGTGGGGGAGAGTTGGGAGGGGGATGATCGGGACAGAGGGAGAGGAGGCTGTCTGGTTCATGAAATTGTGGGGTAACTTTGACATGCTCCAGATATGTGGTAGGGTCTTTGCAGGGTGACAAGACTGGTGGGTCGGGGGGACCGGACGGGGGATGGCTTGGTTGGTGCTGACTGGGGTGGGGCCCTGCCGTTGAGGCATGGGGTGCTGGGCAGAGTTGATGTGTGGTGGGTGGGAGATTTGAAGGCAAAAGGGCAGAAATAAATGAAGGAGAAAGGTCCCCCAAATCAGTCGGACATCGTGTAATGACTGGGGAGAGGGGGATGCTGCCTGCTGGGAGCTTCCTCTCCAAGGGTAAATTAGGGGTGAGAGGGAAGAGGTGGGGAAGGAGGTTATGAGAGAAAGGGAGTGGGGGAGGATTGGGGGGAAGAGATGGCAACCATAAAGAAAAAGGATCGACGGATGTAAGACTGCAATATCTAAAATATATTATGAATTTGGAGGGGTTGGGAAATTTTAACCCTATTGCATACAAATTTTGTTTGGGGTAATTGGGAGAGGAGGAGGGGAAGGGGGGGAACGGTTGTGATTACGGATATAGGAAGAAGTCTACTTTATGAACCCAAGAAAAGGTCATCTACCTAAAATACCTCAAAGGGGGAGCTACATGCCAAACCATTCTAGGGATTTCCCCCTTATTGGGGGAATTACCCTAGTTGGGATACTCCTTACCATGTGGGCAAATGGCACTTTCTGGGTAGCTATGGAGATTCTTGATCTCTCCCAACCCCTTTTAGGGGAAACTGAAGAGAGATGAGGAGGCTGGGATATACTACCTCACTTGTGGAAGTCAATGGCTATTTAGTGTATATAGTTACAAATCAAAAGTACAATTTAATAGTTAAAAGTTCATGCTTACCAAGTTCTGTTACGAGAACTATTAGAAACAATTGATCAATGTTTGAAAAGTGGTAGTTGGACGTACCAAAAGGGTTAAAGGGATGGAGTTTTTCTTTCAAGAACATACAAGAACAGTAATCTTAGTCTGACCATATCAAACAAAAGGTAATGACACAGGAGACAAGTTCAGAATACAAAATGTTTATTGATGTCTGAAGTGCCAAAGGTGATAGAAAGACTGGAGTTGTATGATTCAACAGGATTGGTCTGCTTGGAGAATGTTTTTTGATCAGAGTAAACACCATGGAGAGGACCTAGACATCTGGGGAGTTGTGGGGGAGAGTGATCCGGATAAGAGAGGGTGGAACCTAGAGAGAGAAACAGGGTGGGGGACAGATAAGACATACAGGGAGAGGACTCAAAAATAAGAGTACACAACCGGGTATAATATATTCTGTTAACTGACTATAGACCTATAAAAAGAACACACTTTATGCAACATAAACAAAAATTGACGACATATTCATACAAGAGACCCATTTATCAGAGATGGAACATCAAAAACTGAAAGAGAAATGGGTATAAGGTATACTCATCCCATTGGCCGAAAAAGGGGGGTAGCGATCTTAATTCCTAACACAACCGATATAAAAAGTGTGTAGATGGACGAGGGAGATGTTGTCCTACAAGGATATCTATGCACAAAAGTGGTGATCCTGGCGAACGTATATCTACCCCCTCAATCCAAAACGCCAGTAATATGCCACATCTTAAATACCATACTTGATGCCCTCCAGGGACTACTCTTGCTAGGAAGGGATTTAAACCTGACAATGCAACCAGGATTGGATTCTTCCAATCCGACCAGATACCACCAAGGGAGTGTGATTAAATTTTTTTAAAACTCAAATGGAAAACTTGGGACTGACTGTTTGGAGGACAATGTACCGGACACCTCCAGGGTATACATTTCAATCAGGCCAATTCCATTCATATTCAAGGCTAGATTTTATTATGACTTGAATATTTTTCATTAGTGATCAATGTCACTATCAGTCCAAGGTTCCACTCTGATCACCCATTACTCCTATGGGTTGTGCTTGGTATAAAAAAAAAAAAAAAAAAAAAAAAAAAACTTATGAACTCTTTCCACTCCATACTTCAAGTTAAGTAATTTTGTTAAACAAATGAAGGAAAGAATTGCACTTTTTCTTCCCCTCTCCCCCACCATATTGGAGGCAATGTTATGGGATGCCATAAAAGCAACCATCAGAGGAGAGATCAAGCTTATGCTACAAAAAAGGAAAGGGAGGAAGAATATACAAATTTAACAAACCAACTGCAAACTTACCAACTACTATACAGAGATGGGGATGACAAACTAAGGAAAAAGATGAGGGTCACAAAAGCAAAGTTGCAGAAATTAATAAGGTTCAACAATCTCTAATCTATAAAACTTAACTACAAGGGGGAACCAAAGGAACTAGCAGGCTAGCACACAAATTAAGAGCCAGAAAAACAGTAACTATCACTAAAATGAGAAACCCTAAAACTAAACAGATGGTACAAAGGGAAGATGTACAGTATATGTGCATGCTATTAACAGCTATAAAAATCTGAAGAGGAAGCCACAATGGAACAGACAGGATTTTCTCAAACGACTACCTCTTCCCAAACTCACCCAGGCTCAGATGATAAAAAGAAAAAAATGGATTTCCCCATATCAACAGAAGAAATTACTTTAGCAATAAGGAACCAGGCAACAAATCATCGCCCAGGCCCAGACTGCTTCACTAACGAGTGGTATAGACTATTTCAGGGTGAGCTGATAAATAGGATGCATTCACTATTCAAGGAAATCATGGAAGGGTCTTACCCACCTCCTTCGTGGGCTTATGCCATGATATCAGCAATACCCAAACCCCCCCAAAAAAAAAATGCTACTCCTCATTGTACCGACTTATTTCCCTGTTAAACACAGATTATAAAATCCACCTCTATTTGGGCATCCCGGTTAGAAATAATTCTTCCACAAATCCATATAGACCATGCAGGATTTATAAAACAAAACATGATGGATAACATCAGAAAAACATTATTGATAAAACATGTATCCGAAACAGAAAAATCCCTACAGCTATACTTAGTTTAGATGCTGGAAAGGCCTTCGATAGGATGTCCCAAAGAAAAGGCCACGACACCATATCAGCATACCACTTTCCAAATTCTGTTAACCTGGCTTCAGAATCTTTATTCCACCCTGAAAGTCTGTCTGGATTAATGGGAGACTATCAGCACCCTTTCCATTAAGTCGTGGGACCAGACAGGGATGCCCCCCTGTCTTCCTTTCTCTTTACATTATACATAGACCTGCTGGCCATGGCTCTGAGATGGATAAAATTGAAAATCGCACTTCACCAAACTGAATATCGAAACAGTCTCTCTGTGGACGATCTCCTTTTGACTTTACTAGATCCAACAATCTATTCCAGAAGCTTGGAAAATTTTAAAGGAATATGAACAGGTGACAGGATTCAAATTAAATACAACAAAAAAAAAGTTATTTAACTATATTTCCCCTGGCTATTAAACAAGCCTACTGAATTAAATGGCAGGCGATCAAAATGAAATATATGGGGATTTACAGTATATCCCCTTAAACCCAGAAATGATGGAATTGGTTAACTATGAACCAAACACTATTCAAAAAAAAAAAATCTAGAAAAATGAGGGAAACTCACTGATTTTCAAAGAATAGAAACAATCAATGAATGTTCTTCCCAGATTGTTGTATTTCAGAATGTTCCACTGTTCCATCCCAATACTACTTCAAATACTGGGGCAACCTAATATCCATATTTATATGGGGTGGTAATCACCCCAGGATGAGACTAAAACTCTTAAAATTGGCATTGGTACAGGGAAGGGTTAATCTGCCAGATTTAGAACTACGCGGTATCAGCGTTTTTCATGTATCTACGTACTGTGGTTATCAAACTACCACGGCCCTTGGAAGACCTTAGTATTTCATTTGAATGATCTTTGACATCCAAAGAATTCTCTTCTCCTCTCTGGATAGGACAATTCCTCTGAAAGACTTTACAAATATAACCTCAAGTATTAAAAGTATGGTATTGAAATAGAAAGCAACCTCCATTACAACAGATATATGAATACTGCAAGTTGATTTCGGAGGAAGATCTTTTCCTACTGGCACATTCAGACCCAACATTTATTCATTGGCGACAAACGGGACTGGGACAGATATTTCAATGTTTTTAAACCAGACAGTTTTTCCTTTCGAGGAACTAGTTAGCAAATATAACCCACCACATACAGACTGATTTTTATATACTTACAGGTAAGATGATATATTGAGTAAAATAATTTCAGCTAAATTGCCACATCCGCTTCCCCCACTTTTGAAGCTGTACCTGGGTCACATACAGGGTAATCACTGGGATAATTTTGTAGGAAGTGTGTAAAACACTCTGAGCTTTAACTTCAGAAGCTACTAACTCTATCCTGATCCATTGGAATAAGGACTTGGATAGAGAAATTCAATATGATCAATGGTCTGGTGGGGCTTTGACAGCACTAAAAATTACTTAAACATATGGAGAGAATTTTCTTGGAAATGTCGATACAAATATTTTTGCTCCCCAGCGACACTTGCTATACATCTCCCTGAAAGATATATGGACTGTGCTGGAGATTGTGGATGCAGATTGGCAGATCTGGCACATTATGTAGCAATGCCCATTGTTAATGCCATTCTGGATATCACTACAGGTAACAATATCCAATAGCATGGGGAGACTGTGGAAATAAGAGGAAATGTTCCTGATGGACATGTATATGGATCGCGCTTCCTGATGGACTAAAACTTTGTTGCCGGTGTTTATTGGTGGCAAAGAAAACTTTAACAAGGAGATGGATGTCAACTAAAATCCCAATAATACAGGAATGGCAAATGAAAAAATATATCAAATGGAAATTGTCAGCTAAAATAAAGGATGGATAACAGTTGGAACACAATGGCAGAGATGGGCCATTTATATGATGGGGGCTGACCCAGATGTCTGCCCTTAGGGGGAAGGGGTGATGGAGATGAAATGTACCCAATAACAAATGGAAGAAATGGAATAAAACAGCCTTATGTATAAATCCACAGATCTGTAAGAAATATACTCCAATATATATTGGACAACATCTGTAAACATCTATTAATTAAATGATACTGTCTTACAAGTATGTTCCCCTTTTTACTCTTTAGAGAAAAAAAAGGGGAGAGGAGGGGGGAAAAAAAACTGAAGATGGACAAGGCAGTGGGACCTGATGGCATTCATCCCAGAATATTAAACTACAAAAGGAGCTAGCAGTGCTACTGGCAGGCTTGTTCAGTAAATTGGTCAACACAAGAGTGATTCCAAAGGACTGGAGGAGGGCGCATGAATTTCCTCTTCACAAAAATGGTAGCGGGGAGGAGGTGGGCAAATATGCCAGTCTGCCTCACCAGAGTAGTGGGAAAGATTGTGGAGACACTGCTTAAGGAAAGGATTTTTCATTTTGGTAACCAGGCAGGCCCACTGGTACAAGAGGTCCCTTTTTTTCAGAGGTGACCCTGAATTGGTTACATGTAGGTAGAGTGGAGATCATATTACAGTTGAAGGATAAATTCATAACAGCGACCATCCATAAACTTATTTACTGTAGATTACATTCATACAGCGGAGGCAAGCAGGGCTGAGCAACTTCATAGGACAGGGCTAGATTAAACGTTTTGGGGTGGAGCACAGTAGAGGGTTAGGGAGCAAGTGCTAGAACTACATGCAACTAGCGGGTATATTGGTACTGCACATAGAGATGTGTTCAGACCCGTGCGAAAAGTGGCTGAGGAAGCAGCTGAGTGCGAGTCATCTGGTAGGGTATTCCAGAGTTGGGAGCTGAATGGGCAAAGAATTTACTTTCAAGTGTAGTCCTTGTCCTGTGTATCTTGAGTATCGTCTTTCCAGAAATGTGGAGTGTTCTGCAGGAGCGCTTGGGGAAGAGGAGGCCTTCAAGGCTTGGGGGAAGCTGATCCATTGATTAGTTATGGGGTACTGGAGCCTACTAGGCAGCGAGGGCAGTTTGAGGCAAACGCATCGCAGTGGTATGTCCTAGGAGGGATGGTGGGACACTTGGAATCCAGTGGTGCCCAAGATTGGAGGCTGCATGAATTCACAACAGGAAGGTCCTTTTTTAAATGCATCTGATTTGTTTGACTGGGTAATGAAGGTGGTGAATAGGGGAGGAGTGGTAGATATCACTTACTTGGATTTCAGCAAGGTCTTTGACACCATCCCACACAAGGGGTTAAGATGGGTAGCCTGGGCATGGGCCACAAGGTGTTAACCCAGTTTATGGACAGGAAGCAGAGGGTGGTAGTAAATGGGATCCAGTCTGGGAAGAGTGGGTGATAGTGGGATACCTCAGGGATCAGTCTTCTGGCCAGTCCTCTGTCTTAGTGACATTGCAGAAGGGCTGGAAGGAAAGGTTTGCCTGTCTGCAGATAACACCGAGATCTGCAATGAGGTGGACACTCTGGATGGGGTGGAGAAAATGAGGGACCTAGGAAAGCTGTAAAAATTGGCCGAAGTGTGGCAACTGAGTTTCAATGTGAAGTGCATAATTGTGTACCTGGGACGCAGAAACCCTGAAGAGAGCTACAGGATCGGCAGGGGGAGTTGCAGACAGTAACCAGGGAAGATGGGGATCCTGAGGGTTATTTCAGATTACCTAAAGGTGGCCAAGCGGTGTACAAAGTTTGTAGGGAGCCATTGGCATCTTGGGGTGCATAGGTAGGGGTATCGCTAGTAGGAGGGAGGTGGTTAAAACATTGGAGGCCTCATCTGGAATACTGTACAGTTCTGGAGACCAAATATTTGCAAGTACATAAATGGGGTGGAGGCAGTTCAGAGAACAGATAGTACAGGACTTGCACCAAAAAGACTAAAGGACCCTGGTATGTATTCAATGGGGGGAAGGATGGAGTGGGGGAGATGTGATGGAAACCTTCAATTACCTTAAAGGCATAAACAAGGTGCAAGGGAGCAACATCTTTCAATATAGGAAAAGTAGAACGGGGGGCATAAGAGATTGGAGGGGTAGGATAAGGGGAAATGTCCTCACATTTGTTTCACAGGGTGGTCGACACATGGAAGTCTGCCACAGGAGGTGGTGGGAACAAGCACAGTGGGTGATTTAAACATGCAATGGACCAGCATAAGGGGAACCCTAGAGGTGGGAAGCGGAGGCTAATGCAGATGGCCAAGTAGGGTCATTGGCTGCTAAAATATAGGTAGGGTAAGGGCAGACTAGATGGGCCTAGCAGTCCTAATCTGCCATCAGTTTTTCTGTTTCTATGTTTTATAATGCATGATGTCTCCTAACTGATCTCCTAGTGACTCTGTTTATGGCAGCGATGGTGTCTACTGCAGTAGTGAAGTCTGCTGAGGGGTTTGACTGTCACTGTTTTAAATTTAGCAGACTAACAGGTGACTGAACTAAAACACTCAAGTAGAACATTGTCAACCTATTTTTAGCTCTATTACAGTACCTTCTTGAGTTTGATTTGGTGGCCTTGTGGCTACTGAACAGCCCTATGTTGGAGGAGGAAAAGAGGGGTCTAGGCAGATGTGAAACTCTTGTTGGGGCTGACTTAACAGGACAGCCAAGCTGTAGTCTACCCAAGAATCTGAAATTGTTCCCAGTCCCCCAGACATTTACGTTACGAGAGTGCCGGTCCTCATTCCTAAGAGTAGTGAACGGGGTTCTGCACTGTCTTAAGCCATCTAAAGATGGTTACTATTGGGCACAATTCTGTTGCTTCACACCGCTTGCTCCTCTGCAAATCACAGAATACAAATATCAATTTGATTAGATTTAAGATAGGTGGGCTGGGGGTGTGTGTGTGTGTGTGTGTGTGTGTGTGTGTGTGTGTGTGTGTGTGTGTGTGTGTGTGTGTGTGTGTGTGTGTGTGTGTGTGTGTGTGTGTGTGTGTGTGTGTGTGTGTGTGTGTGTGTGTGTGTGTGTGTGTGTGTGTGTGTGTGTGTGTGTGTGTGTGTGTGTGTGTGCGGCCATGTAATGAAGGATGCATGGGCTCCACATCAAGTGTACTTGAACTGCAAAACTTCCTGCTGGCATGTTTGTAGGCACAAAGCATAAATTGGTGTCGGAGACTTGATTAGCATCCTTTGATGATCAAAGTGAAAAATGATTAGCAATTGGTTGATTTTTATCAGCAATTAACAAAAATGTGTTTACTGAAAACCCCATAAAATGTACTGATCTTGCTCTGTATTGAAGTACACATTTACACAAGTTTCTGAGACTGAGTTTTATTTGGTCATTACCAGACAGCAATTGTGCAGCAGCACACATACATTCAAGAGCTGAGATGGGATGTCTGCCAAAGCAAACTGAATATTCGTGACTGAATTCGTGAGCGCGAGTCATGACAAATTATAATCCCCTGCCGCAGCATAAAAACTGGGACCGTAACTGTCTCAAATGTTCACTGCAGATGCAGGACACAACAGGGCACAATAAATATTGGGCAGAGTACAGACTCTGCAAAAGCAGGGCACATTAACTTAGTCTTCTGTTCCCAGATGTTTGCTGCAGATAAAGGGCACGCTTAAATTTGGTTCCCCAAATCTCTGCAAAGTGGGGCACATTTTACTTGGTCTCCTTTTCTGTTCCCAAATTTTCTTTTCCCAAATTCACTGCAGAGTCAAGAACAGGGCACACAACTTTACTAACAGGGCACATTACTTCTGGTTACTGATGTCCGCAAGCAGGGCTGCTTACTTAAGTCTTATCTGTTCCTAAATGTTCACTGCAAAGATGCAGGGCACACAACATAGTAACAGAGCACATTAAGTTCTGGTTCCCCCATAATCTCTGCAAAACAGGGCACAGTCTTTATTTCTGTTCTTTAGTGCAATTGTTCACTGTTTGTTCCAAAATTCACTGCAAGCAGGGCACAAACTTAAAGTTCAAGGCAGTATGCCTCTTTCATGCCCTTGTTCTCCCACCGCCTACAGTCCAGCTGTGGGCCTTACCCATTTGTTGCCATTATGCTATCCCCCATCTTTGCCCTGAAGTCCATGTGCCCCTCTTCCCTCCTCCCCAAATGAAAATGTTTTACTTGTTTTGCTGCTGAGCTCCTGCTCTCCTCTGAATCTGCTCATCCCTCTGCCTCGCCCTGTGATGCAGCCACCTGCTCTCCACTCGATCGTCCAGGTCACCCTGTGCCTTCTCGCAATCTTGACCAGGCCTTTCCCCCTCAGACTCCTTTGTGGCCACCACTCCTCCCAGCTCCAGCTTGTCTCCAACCACCTGCAAAACAGATACAATTAGTTAACCGGACAATGGTGCAATGGCAATTGAAAACAAGCAAAATAAAAAAAAAAAAAAACCTCACCTTTGGACTCCTGCTCGACCTCCCAATCTCTGCTTTTCTCTGTGTGCTGCAAAAAGACATTTCTCTTGTGTGGAGACTGAAATGGAGGGAGAGGAGGCATGAGCATCACTGGACCAATCTGCGAACCGCTTGGGGTTCATGGGGCAGGGCATGGAGGAGGAGGGCAAAAATGGATACAGGACAAAAAATTTAGTGATTGTGCCCAATAAGGCATTTTTATAGGACCCAGGACCAATTGGCAATGATCAGCAAAGACTGCTAATCATTGCCAGATTTGACTTTCTGCCAATCTTGTAGCAAATTGCAATGCAAACCCACTTTTATGCCTTGATGCATGTTAAAGCAGCAGTATTTGGTGGTCGACTTTGACAAATTTCGATAAACCAGTTTTTTTTTTTTTTACACAAGTTCAAAACCATGCTCCTTTGCAATGCCCACCATGAAAGAAAATTCATGGGGTGCTCTGCTCCCACCATCATAATACAGCCACAGTATTTCAGTATTCACAAAGCGCCCCAGTGGAAGAGTGGCAGCTATCTTAGGACTTCTGTCTTTAATTACAGAAGGTTATTGAAGCTGTTCTGAGAAAGCTAAAGAGAATTATGAATCTAATGCCAGAAATGCCTTTTTCCAGTCCTGCTGATCAGCAAATGCTGCTGCTTTAAGTGGTTTTCCAAATGAGTGCATGGAGAGTTGATCAGCAGCTTACTCCCCAAACCGTAGTCCAAAGGTTGACCGCTTGACCAGAATGGCAAGGGGAAATATGGCCACTAACAAAGCTTGCTGGCTTACAGGCCTGTCACTGAATTTGAAGCTCTTCTGGACAGTGAAACCTCCTAAATGCTCCACATTTCCATGCTGGTATAGCTGTGGAAATTGTATGAGGTTCAGTCTGGCCCAGAAGTATGGTGGCGGCATATTGCATGGAGATCCAGGAGAATTCTCACACTCGGGCTGGGATGTGGCACAGTTTGGAGGTAAGGTGGGCAGGTACATTGGCATGGCCATAAACTGCTCACTCCTGCAGGTGTGGCCATGGCAGCATGGTTGTGGGATGGCTGGGGCTTTTTAGCAGTTGTGCTCTAGGGTAAAGCAGCAATGCACGTTGGTGAGGAAAGTTTAAACAATCTAGGTTTTGCAGCTTAACCCTCTTCTCCAGTCTGATGCTTTCTCTCACCATTGAGTATGTTTCAATACTCTTATCTTAGTTTGAAATATAGTGCTCCATTTAATATAGCTCTGTTCAATACAGTTTTGGAGGACACCAACATATTAACAGAATCCTAGATTAAGTAGTGCCTTGTGGCAGGTGTTAATGGCCAAGTGCATGATGGCAAAGGCTATTTGGCTTGACTCATGCAGGGTGGCTGGGGTGACATAAGGAAATGGGTACAACAGAAGAATGTGCTATGGACTGCAACAAAGTATTTCTGAAATCTGGCAACCATTTTTGATCTTCATTACTTGCCGTGGTGGTGTTGGTGAGTTGGAGATGTGTGTCAGATGTTCACACCATGGACTTGTAGGGGATACATCACTGAGTTAACCATGGTGATCAGGTGGTATGCTGACAGGGTTAACACAAGCAGGATGGGCTGTGACTGTTTCTACATGTTATCCATCCTCTTTATTACTATTGTGGGTCTTTAATGTTCTTGGATTTTTGTTTGGGGGGGGAGTGGGCATCATGTATATAATTCTGTAACGTTTTTTGAAAGACTGATACCATGTAGGGTGTGCCAGTAGCATGTATGCTAGATGGACTGGTTCCCCACACAGAGGCTCTGAGGACTTGTCACAGTTTGCAGACCATACTTCCTGAGGACCAGTCTGGTCACTTCCAATCCAAGGCCATACTTTTTTTTTTTGGGGCCTGTTGGGTTATACTCCTGGTTTGTGTACATGGCTATTTTAGTTCTGATGAAAGGTTTGTGCTCTTGTCAAATACTAAAAAAAAAAAAAACCTGATATCTAACGACCCTTGTGTAACATCACTTATGACTAAAATGACAGCATGAAGCAAGCATTACTTGCTTACCTCGTGGGACAACAGATTACAAAACCAGCTGAAAATACACATTGAAGCAGTCTGGTCTCATATCCTTGTCCACAGTCAGAGCTGCAAGTTCCTGACAGACTCTCTCCTCTGAAAATGGAATTGGGTCCACATCCTCAAATTCTTTCCTGTTGCACCGTGGTGGTCTGTCCCCCTCCTCCACTGAAGACTGAGAAGTAGCAGTTTGGTCCTCTTCTGTGCAGAGAAATTCAAATGTATGTAACCCCGTCAGGAGGCTTACCTGATGGCCCTTGAGCTCGCTCCCGGTTTTGTCCCAGTTTGCTCTGATGTACCCAGTTTTCCTGTCTGGGCCCCTGGTGGTCCCATTGGTGACAGCATCCTTCCACTGTCACCTGCACAATTTTTGTGTTTTGGGAGAAGTGGGGGCCATAGGAGCTAGCTTGCGGAGTGGCTGCCCGTATTGGCATTCCAGTGCCGGGTGCCTCTCCCCTTGTGCAAAAGCGCATTTTCATGCGACCATTTCGATGGCCTTTCAATTTCTCTCCAGTGGTCCCAGTCCCAGGATAAAGTAAAAAGAGGGACCAGAGACCTTAAGCAACTGGAGAGGCAGCCGGGAGGCAAGAAGAGCAAATACTTGGAGCATGGGCAATTTGGATGCTACATCATTAATATTCATGAGGCAGCATCCATATCCTGAGCTACAGCTGGTCTACCACTGAGGCAGTGTTTAGTGCTAGTGACAGGCAGGGAAATGAAATAAAAAAAATTTAGGGGAAAGGGGAATCTCTCTGGGGAATTAAGTAAATGTTTGGGTTGGCTGCAGAGATGGCTGGAAGTGGGAACTTGTATGAACTGGATTGGGAGCACGTGTGGCTGCCTAGGGGTAATAAACTGCAGCAGACAGAGGGCTAAATGTGTTAAATGTTGCAGTTGCCAGATGTTGCACAGGGGTGGCTAAAGATTTGTGGCTATCTAGCTGCAGGAACATTTAAAACTTGGGACTCTGTATAAACTGCTTGGGACTGTTTGATCAGCAGCCGTGCTTTGCAAGCATGCGACACCAGCCAACCTGTGAGCAACCCAAATGCCAGGATCTTTGCTAAGGAGTATGGGGCTTCTGAAAGGACTCTGGGGGATACCAGAGAATATTCTGGTGCTGTTTTGAGCAGCCAATGAGGCATCAAGGGAGCCACATATTAATTTTTCTTTAAGGACAGTGGCTCCAGCCAATAGGGCGTTGCCGAGGGCTCCCAAAAAGTTGAATAGTCTGAGGCAGTTTGGCAGGAGCCACTCCACAGGGAAGGGTCCACCAGCCTGTAGTGAGAATGAGGCTGCAAGGCTGAGGGGGGCTGCCAGCAATCTGTCCCCCAAGACTGGTTGTGTACCCCCCAGAGTGAGAAGGGTTTTTGCAGGCAGCTCTGCAGAAAAGGGGAGCTGCAGTATTCTGATGCTGTGGTAGGAAGCTTACCACAGCGGTGAAGATTAGAAAGGGATATTTTGAAGATGGGGGAGGATTGGAGAAATGGACTGATCTGAAGAGGACTGAAACTCCTTGGTATTTGACTGCGCCTAAACGGTGAGACCTGGATGATTCATGTGTAAGAGGTTGTGAAAGAGATGTGAAAGGAAAATGTCCTGTTCTGACCTTGCAAGACAAAGCATCTGTGAAGAAAAGTGAGAAGGACATATGGTCAGAGGACTGGCTGTAGCATTGAAGAGTGGCTACCGGAAGTTGGATGGGAATCCAGATTCTGAGAAATTGAGGCTCTTCTATACTTGTCATGCATGGTGACTTTCCTTGAGGTACTGCTGAGTTTCTGGAATTGTGAGCCAGAGTAAAAGTGATCACTGTATGAGAACAGAAGGATGAGCAGGTGCATTCTGGTTGGGTATGTGCTGTCTCTCCATGGAATACAGCTGAGAAGACAGATTCTGAAATTTTCAGACTGTAGTTTTTCTGTCAGAGCCTGAATATCGGGAAGGAACACTGTACACACCATAGCGTTTTTTTTCTGTAAGAGAGATTGCCTAAAGCTTCCATCCTAAACCCAGGGCCAGGTGGGGAACTCTCTAACCTCCATCGAGTGGGGGTCTGCTGGCTGCAGGGATCTGAAGTTCAGACCAGAGTGCTAGGGCACTCCGACCTGTGAAGGAGCTGGGCAGTGGGGCCACTCCTAGGTTTGGGTCCCTTGCGGCTGGCAGCCCTCGCTCAGCACTCTGCAACAGGCCTCAGACTGAAGGGGACAAGCTGCAAGATCTCCAATCAAGCTGAAGATCCAATCTGCAGTTTTCTGTTCCCCTTCAAATCTGTTTCAAGCATCATGCCCAGTTCTGCGCCTGCTGTTTCCACCACCTCCCCAGGACTTCAGTCTGTGCTACCGTAGGACTGATGTAGCAGAACCATAATTAAAAATCGGGAATTGTCCTGCAAATTCTGGGATGTACATAGTTTAATTTGGTGCCCAAGGGCATGGGAAAAGCTAAACAGCAACTGTAAAACATTCAATTCAAGCATGCCAATACTGGCCGACCAGCTTCACCTCAGGCCTGCAAATTGACATCTGGGTACCCAAGGACAGAATTAATCATTCTGGACTGGTACCAGTGGGGGTCTGGGTATTTGGGAATATCTGCAACAGTTGGGTAGTTTGGTTGCATTACAGTCTGGGGCTGAATATTAAAAAGGGAAAAGGATTGTTTGGGAAATGTAAAACCTTTAAATGAAAATTTTAATGTTTTGCTTAACCTCTATTACATCTTACCCCCCATCCTAATTCTCCCTATGTAAGTAAATGTGGATGTTATTTCAGAAAAGTGGTGACTCGAGCCTGATTTTTAGTGAGCATGTTATACCTGAAGTATAGAAAATGCCAAATGTGGGGATGTTCTGGAAAGTCCATGCCCGGGGTAACTGGGGAGGTGGGTTAGTGCGACATCCCGGGGGGTTGTACAGGAAGAGATAAGACCCACTATTGTACTGTGGGTGGAGACACTGCCATTTTAATTTTGAGGAAAGGACTCCCAGAAACAAGTATGGGAACCCAGGCCCCTTAACCTTGATTTGGCCAGCAAGGCAGGGATAGTGGCCCTCTAGGATGGCATCAGCAAGGCAGGGGTAGGCACCCTCTCTAGGACGGTGCCAGAGGGGCTACATATAAAAATTATAAGCAGACTATCGGGAAAGAAGGGTGTTGCGCAAAACCAGATATAAATATTGGTCAAAAGGGTCACTAACCTGCACTGCTGTTTTTAACCTTTCAGTAAGGCTTCAGACCCTGTGAATGGAGGGCCTCACAATTGTATTCCCTTTTAAAGAAGCCCTCTTGGGGTTTCTCAACCACTGAAATCTATTACTGAGGGAAATGAGGTGGAGAACCTGAAGATTTACTTTGCCACCATCCATCTCTGGCTCTCAAGCTTCAGGCTACATGGTAATGGAAATTTAAAGGACCGGTGCAGATCTTTAACCACATACAACTGGTGCTTGCTTCAAGTCTAGTCACAAAGCATGTTGCAAATTCATTGCCGTATGTTAAAACATTGGTGCTCTAACAGACATCACTAAGGCCCTTGACTAGTTGCTGGCATGCCTCATTTGGTAGCACATTTGCCTCTGGGCTAGAATGTCATGGGTTCTAGTACCATACTGGAAATTGGGTCCCTTCCATAAGTGCTACCCCCCTGTACAGTGTCTGCCTGGTGACAGGTGCTGGGGATACTGTCTGTACTACTGTGGTATACAGACCTCCAGCACAGGGGAAGAAGTTGGATAAGACACTTGGGGGAAGCCAGCAGGGTGGAAAGTAAAGGGAGGCTGCTAGTTCCACCTCAGTCTACCACATGTGGATCTGAGCCTTCCCACTGCAGCTTCGCCTGGGAGCAAGGCTATCTTTGACTCCCTAAAAGGGGCTTTTCTCAGCCAGGTAGTCGGTGAACCACTAGAAACACAGACTTAGACAGCAGATGAAGACCACTTGGCCCACCTAGTCTGCCCATTTCCCTAATTACAGGATAAGCTGCAGATCCTAGTTAACCAACAGCCTATTTCTTCCTGCCCCACAAGAATTGCCTTATGTCTGTCCCATGCATTATTGAATTCTCCCAGTTTTTGACCCCACAACCTTCTCAGGAAGGCTGTTCATGTGTCCACCCTCTCTGTGGAAAAAATACATCCTCACATTGCCCCTGAGCCGTCCCTCTCATCTTCAAATTTTGTCCCCTTGTTTATGCACATCTTTTTCTGAAAGATGCTACCCTCTTGGACTTAGATTCCACTGAGGTACTTAAATGTTTCTATAATGTCATTTCCTCAAGGGTATACATATTAAGCTCCTTTAGTCTCTCCTCATGTGGCTTCTCTTGCAGACGCTGCACCATTTTAGTTGCCCTCCTCTAGACTGCCTCCATCCTGTCCTTGTGGAGATGGGGTCTCCAGAACTGGACACAAAACTCCAGATGGGGTCTCACCAACTGTCTGTACAGAGGGATAACGGCTTCTGTTTTCTACTGGTGATGCCTCTCCCTGTACATCCCAGTTTCCCCCAAGCCCTCCCTACTGCCTTCTCACATTGCTTGCTAACCTTAAGGTCATCTGATATGATTACTCCAGGTCCCTTTCCATTTTTTTAGTACCTCCCCCAATTGTGTACTCTTCCCCTGGGTTTTTGTTTCCCAGGTGCATTATTTTGAACTTCTTTGCATTGAATCCATGCTGCCATAATTCTGACCATTCCTCCAACCTTGCCAAGTCTGTTTTTCATCCTATCCACACCTTATTGTGTAGCAACCCTGTTGCAGATCTTTGTCATCTGCAAAGAGGAAAACTCTTCCTTCCAGTCCCTCTGCAATGTCACTTATAAAGACATTAAAAAGGACTGGACCCAGTACTGAACCCTGTGGTACCCCACTAGTAACCACCTTTCTTCAGAGTGGACTCCATTTACTATTACCTTCTGTGTCCTGTTGTCCAGCCAATGTTTTACCCAGGCTTCTACCCTGGAACCCACTCCGAGGCTGGTTAATTTGACTAATCCTTTGTGTGGGACTGTCAAATGCCTTGCTAAAGTCTAGGTAGGCCATGTCCACAGCCCCTTCCTGGTCTACTACTTTGGTCACCCAGTCAAGAAATCTATCTGATTCATCTGACATGACCTTTCTGCTGTGAACCCATGCTGCCTTGGGTCCTGTGCCCCACTGGCCTCTAGGTACTCAACTCTTTCCTTCAGAAGTAATTCCATCACTTCCCTACCACAGAGGTCAAACTGACAGGTCTGTAGTTTTCTGCCTCTGTCTTGCTCCCACTTTTGTGAAGGGGAATCTCATCTGCATTCCTCCATTCCTCAGGTACCACACCATCCTTCCATGACTTAAAGGGTAGTCAGTGGTGTTGCTAGTTCTCCCCTTAATTCTTTTAGAATTCTGGGGTGAATTCAGTCCGGCCCCATTGCTTTGTCCACATTCAGTTTTAGGAGTTTCAGAACTCTCTTCTGTGAAAGGACTGGGATCGCGCCCCCCCCACCCACATAGAGTACTTCTGTTAATTGGATTAGGCACCTCCCCCTCCTGCTTAGTAGTCACAAAAGAGAAGTATTTGTTCAGTATCCCTGCTTTTTCACTGTACCCCCTCTTTCCACCCACCATCCATTCTGTTCAGCCTCACCATCCTTCCCTTTGTCTTTCTATACTCCCTGATGCATCTATAAAAGGTTTTATCCCCCTTCTTAAGAGTTAGGTATATTTTCCTCAGTTTGGGCCTTTGCTATTCTGACTTCCCTTCCTGCTTTCTTCTGCCTTAACTGGTACAGTTCTCTGTCCTGCTCCTTCTCTTTCCTTATATTTTCTAAATGCTATCTTTCTCCCTAACCTTCCCTGCCACCTCTTGAGAACCACAGTGGCTTATTTAGTTTTGATTTATTTGCTTCACACAAAGGCTTGTTGCCTCTGTGATGGCAGTTTTGATGTTTCCCCATTTTTGCTCTGGCCTGTTTGCTAGTGCTTTTCTAAGACATTCATCCCATCTTGCCAAAGTCTGCCTTTCTGAAGTCCAGGACCCTCACTCTTGTATGGCTTGACTCTGTAGCAGTTTATCATGAACGACACTGTTTGGTGGTCACTTGTTCCCAAATGGCTACCCACTTCTAGATCTGAGATCCTGTCCCCATTTCGGAGTATGAGGTCTAAGAATGCTTCCTCACGAGTGGGTTCCAGAACTGTCTGAGGCATGCCACCTGTAGGGCATCGAGAATGGCCCTGCTCTTGGATGTGGCTGCAGCAAAGGTGCTCCAGTTAACATCTGGCATATTCCAGTCCCCTATCAACAGTATCTCCCCTTTCTCTGGCATACTAAGAATGACTTCTATCATCCTTGTCCTTTCCCTCCCCTTAACATGAGGGTCTGTATACAACCCCTGTGTGGATCGTGGTGCCATTTCCAGTCTAAGGTGACTCACAGTGCCGCCTCTTCTCCCAGTTTACACTCTTGTTCCATTGCTTTCATCCCTTCCCTTGCATAGAGCTACTCCCCTCCCCCCTTCTCCCCTCCCTGTTTCTCCTGTAGGTTGTATACACTGGTATGTTCCAGTCATAGTTCTGTGTACCATGTTTCTGTGACTGCTACGAATTCCAGGCATCCCTCTTCCATCAAGACTACCAGTTCAGGGAGCTTGTTGCCCAGACTACAGGCATTGGTACTCATTACCTTCCATTTCTTGCTGGCCTTACCCCTTTTTGCCCCATCCCTGTCCTTTTTGCCTTTGTCACTTTCTCCGTTTACCCCTGCCCTTTTCCCTATCGACATCTCTATCTTGGTGTTTACCTCACTTGCTACCTTGTTTTTTTTTGTTTTTTTTTTTTGGGAAGCTGACCTAAATTTCCTGTTCTTTTCAGTGCCTCCCCTTGGCTAGTTTAAATACTTGCCAATGAAGCATTTCAACTGATCACCTAGGATCCTGGTTACCCTCCTGGACAGATGCAGACAATCATACCAGTATAGGCCTGCATCACTCCAGGTGGGCCCCCAGTCCCCAATGAAGCAAAATCCCTGAGCTCTGCACCAGTTTTTCAACCACTGACTGAATCCCATGGTGTGGAGCACACTAGCCTCGCCCATGCCATAGATGGGCAGCACCTTCGAGAAGGTTACCATGCATGCTACTTGTCTAAGGCCCCACTTCAACGCCACAAACTTTCTGCACTGCTCTGATCCTTTCTCAGCCAGGTCATTTGTCCCTAGGTGGACAATGACATCCAGCTCCGTGCTCAGTGTAGCTGCTCTGGCGATCCTGAGGGTTCGCTCCCTATTCCTCCAAGCCATGGTGCCAGGCAGGCACCTTACTTCCCTCTCCCCTTCCTCCCCCAGTTCTACTCCCCCAACCATGGAGTCCCCCACCAGGAGTGGTTTCCTTCCCCTGTGGGGTCCCATGCCACCCTTCTGTGGGTCTCCTTTGTGGAGGTTCCCAGCATCCTTCTTGGTCTCCACTGCTGGTGCCTCCATAGAGGAACCACACTTTGCCCGAACGGTGCATGAATTGTGGAGAGGCACAACTGGAGGGATGCGCTTCTGTTCCACCACCCTTGCCCTCCCTGAGCCCACTGGTCCAGCTGCTCCTCTGTTGGCAACCTCTGAGGCAACAGCAGTGGCCCTGGTGGTCCCTGGGTGGGAGGTGTCCCCAAAATCCTGGCCAACTCGGCCTGGGGATGAGCAGCCTCCTCCTTCAGCCAGGGAGGTGCCTGCAGGTGGGACACCACATCCTCCAGAACGTCTCCTGGAAGGCTGCTACTCCACAGCCACTGCACTACACTCGTGTCTCTTCTGGCCCCTTAACTGTTTGGAATATTTAGTTTTTCCTCGGTTTTGTTTGTGGGGGCAGTGCTCGACCTGGTGCTTGGACAGGAATGGCATTGCAGACATCTGTGGGCAGCCCCCTAGGTACCAGTGATCTCCATACACTGGTCCCCATTTAAGATGCAAACAAACCACACAGACAAGGGTCCTAGATGTTGGAGCAGATTTTAAAGAAATGGGAAACTACCTCAGTCTGCCTCATGGGGAGATAACAAGAAGGGGTAACAGTACAGTTTTGGGGGGTGGGGCATAATTAAGGCAACCATCCTCTGCATGAAGGGAGGGAGGAAAAGGGAGGGACCTGCAGTATTCTAGGAGGGGGTGGTGAGGGTTGCATTCGGGAAGTGTAGAGATGTAGGATGGGGGGGTGTAGTTTGTACCAAATGATGGGGGGGGGGGTACCAAATGACAAAGGGAAGCAGGATAGTCATCAAGGGAAGCAAAGGCACAGTCTGAGGAAAGGACAGCCAGGGTGTCGCCAACAGGATAAGACTTTCTTCAGGTACACAAATAAGAAGGAAGGAAGGAAGGAAAGGGATAGTGAAGATGGAGGGTGGCAGAAGGGGACTGCTGCAGAGTAGGACCAAGAAACAGACATCCTGAACATTGCTTCCCCTCAGTCTTCACGCAAGTCTGCAGTTCCGGCTGGGTACTTGGTGATGCACTGCCCGAGACTGGATCATAGGGGCAGGGGTGTAGCCATTGTAAGTCTGAACTGGGCCTTGTAGATGTGCCAGTGGGGATCACTAGATCCTTAGTGTATCATAGGTGCAGGTGTGGGCTGCAAGATACTTCTCATCTACCGTCCACCTGGGGGTGAGCAGGAATTTGTGCAGGAAGTCATGGACTTTGTTGTCGACATGGTGTTGGAATTCACCAGATGGTTCTGGGGGATTTCAATGCCTGGGTCAACTATGAACTATCGCTATTTGGTCAAGACTTTCTCCAACTGATGACTTTGTTGGGCTTCACACAGGTAGTTCACTCTGAGACCCATATTTGTGGTCACTATCTGAATCTGGTGTTCCTCCTGGGGGATGGTGCTTTCTAACCTGGTGGTGGAGCCAGTTGGTTGGTCTGACCACCACACTGTATAGGGTTCAGTTTCACAGCTCTCCCAATAGACCTACCCCTACGGAGATGGTCTATTACTGCCCTTTAAGGGGTTTGACCCCTGATGGTCATAAGACCAAGTAGGCAGAATGAAGGCTTGGAACCAGGTGATCTGCTACTGCACTATACTGTAATAGCACATTGTTGGAGGCCCTGGATTCCATAGCTCGGCTCACCCACTCACTGCCCGTGGTTTGATGGGACCTTGAAGGAGCTGAGGCAAGTAGGGCGAAGGTTGGAGCATTGTTGGTGGAAATCCAGCTTGATGAACTTAGTTTTTCCTATTATAAGGGCCATCTATGGTCAGTCTCCCATTTAATTCATGTCCAGGAAGATTGCCTCTGCAAGAAACTGACTGGCTTGGCTCTTCCAAACTGTTGACAGGTTTGCATTCCAGCCAGTCTTCAGAATGAGCGTTTTCAGTTTAAGTGAGTTCTATCAATTCTTCACAGATAAGGTCATCACAATCTGGTCAGAAATCCATGCAGTGCTCCAATGAGCATTATGATGGTCGGTGGGAGGTGACTAAACACCCAGTTTAGCTGGTCTGAGTTTTGACCAGCTTGACTATAAGACATGAAGCATATCCAGGGTATGTCAGACTTACTGTAGTTTGGATCCTGGTCCTAACAGCCTCTTCGTGGGCTGTATGGAGGTCATCGAACCAGTCCTAGCTGAGATGGTCTGGTGCTCATTGGAGGCAGGGGTGTTCTCGGACCCTTTGGAGGATGCAGTGGAGACACCTCTGTTAAAGAAATCATCCCTCAATCCAGATTCTCGCAAACTACAGGTCTCCATCTCTTGCCTGCCTTTTGTGGGCAAGGTTATTGAGAAGGTAGACTCGTTGCAACTGGAGGATCATCTTGCCACCCACGATGTCTGTCTATGATCCTCTCCAGTCTGGATTAAGGAAGAGGCATAGTACTGAGACGGCACTTGTTCGGGAACTTAATAATCTCCTGATAGCCAGAGATTGGAAGAGCTGTTAGATCTTGCTCTCTGTAGCGTTGGACACTGTGGACCATGGGGTTTTATTGGAGGATCTGTGGACTGTCTGGTACGGTCCTCTGGTGGTTCCACTCTTGCCTCATGGGCAGGACTCTGACTGGTGTCACTGTTTCCTCTGTCCCCCTTCCCCTGGCCTGTGTGGTTCCACAGGACTCAATTTCATCTCCCATGTTCGCAGTGTATATGCTGCTGTTGGCTGTATCTTCTCTGCTATGCAGATGCTCTGCTATACATGACCTTTGTGCCCAAACAGTCGTCTCAGTCTTAACTGCCTCACTGAGATTCAAGACTGTATGAATGCCAACTGGTTGAGGTTTAACCTGGGCAAGACTGAGGTGTTAATTGTTGCCCCAGTTGCCAGGAGGAGGGGTCTTCATCTGCTTGGCCATCTCGGCTCTGGCTGTGGGGCTGCCAGTTGATTACCTCCAACTGTGGAATCTGGGCATTATGCTTGCTGGTGGGCTGATGCTTAAATCGTGGGTGTCTGCCATAAAGACCTCATTTTACCATCTGAGGAACATTGCTCTGATAAAACGCCTCATTCTGCCTGATCTTACAATGCTGGGCCATGCCTTTGTGACCTCCTGCCTTGATTACTGCAGTGCTCTGTACCTAGGGCTACCGTGGGTGGACATCCGCTGCCTGCAGCTGGTGCAGAATGCGGTGGCCAGGTTGACTGGCTTATCTAGATCCAGCCATGTCTCACCTGTGCTCCAGACTGCACAGGCTGCCGGTGCAGTGGAAGATCACCTTCAAGATAAGTTTGCTGACCTGCAAGGCCCTACATGGACTGGGACTATTTGCAAGATAGTCTTCGTCCCTACTGCTCTCTCCATTCGACAGACTAGGGTTTGCTAGAGGTTCCCAGGGTCCATTTGAAGACCTCAAGGGCCAGAACATTTGCATTTGTGGCCCTGACCCTGTGGAACTCTCCACCTTGTCTGGTTAGAGTGCCTGACTGCTGAGGCCTTTAAATCTGCACTGAAAATGTTTAGCTTAACATTTCCTGATATCTAAGTTTTTGCTGCCTTTTTAACATTTTAAATTAGATATTTTACTATATGTACAAGCACTTTCTATTTAAGATTTTTTTTAAATACCAATCTACTTTTCACAGTGGTGGGGAAGGCTGATTACCAGGGAGCAGCAGGAGGAAGGGTACAAACATCAGTTTTCGGGGGAATGGGTCCAGAAGGGACTTGCTGGTCTGTATGTGGACAAGACTATGGGATCTACCCAGGGATGCTAAACTCACGACGGTGCTAGCTGCCCTATTGATTGCCTTATGCAACAGCTGTCTAGAAACGTGTGGTTCTGGAGGACTGGAAAACTGATGTCATCCCTCTACATAAGAGTAATAGCAGGAAGGAGGCTAGCAACTATAGGCTGGTGAGTCTTGCCTAGTGGTAGGGAAACTAATGGAAACCTTGCTTAAAGGTAAGGTTGGTAGAGTATATTGAATCCAATGGGTGCAAGACCATGGGCAGCAGGGATTCATGGGGGAGGTCATCCCAGATGACTCTCTTCTCTTAGACTGGGTGACTAAAGAAATGGATCAGGGTAGTGCAGTGGACATGGCCCACCTGGACTTCATCAAGGCCTTCAGTACTGTGCTACACATGAGACTGAAAACAAACTACCTGGTTACCAAAGAATTAAAACAATAAAAGTGAACAGCCTAGGAATGGGATTCATAGCATTGAACTGGGTAGGGAACTGGTTAACAGGAGACAGAGGGTGGTCAATACTAACTCCAGTAGTGACCTGCAGGTGGCTGCAGTGATCAGCACTGGGACTGGTTCTCTTCAAAGCTTCATAAGTGACACTGAATAAGAACTAGAATGGAAGGTATGCCTTTTTGCAAATGAATCCAAAATCTAATTGGTTGGACACGTGGGAAGGGGTGGAGAAAATGTGTAGGGATCGGGGGGGGTGTCACTGAGTGGTCAAGAGCATTATAGTTGGGGTTCCTTGCCAAAAGTACAGAACCGTGCACCTAGCTCATAGAAACCCAGGAGCAAAATATAGGATGGATGTAGGGAGGAGCAGAGTATTGGGTGGGGGAGGTACTGACAGTCTCTAAGCAAGAAGGGGACTTGGTAGTTGTATCTGACCCCTAAGTGGCAGAACCATGTGACAAAGCAGTGGGTAGGGCCAGTGGGATGCTGGGGTGCACAGGGAGCAGTGTCTCGAGCAGAAGCGAGGTAGTGTCACTAGTGCTCACTGGTGAGACCCCACTTGCAGTAATATGTTTCTAGAGGTCACACCCAGAAGGGACATTGGTGGAGGCAATCCAGAGGAGGGAGAACTAAAATGGTTTAGGGGTTGCACCAAAAGCCCTATGAGGAGACTGAGGGATCTCAATATTTACACTCTAGAAGAGTGAAATGAGACCTGAAGACCTGCAAGCACCTCACAGGGGTAAACTGGGTGCAGGAGGAGTCTTTCTAATCTGAGCACCAGGACTGGAGAGTTTGAAGCTTGGGGAGGGGGAAGAGTTGAAAAGGGATACAAGTACTAATTCACTGAAATAGTGGATGCCTGGAACAGACTGTCCGACAAAGTGGTGGAGGTGAAAGGAGTAGGGTTTCAAGCATTCAAGATGATGTGGGGCAGAATTGGTAAACAGGCTTGGAGAAGGGAGGGTGGCCAGAGACCAGTTAAGGCCTGGGGGGAAATGGACTAAGTAGGGGCCATTTGGGCTTGATGGGTGGTCAAAGGGTCCTTTTCTGCCCACAAATTTTCTATGTGCTGTCCTTTGGCTTGGCAGTTGAACCAAGGTTCCTTCTGACCATCTGGTGCAGTAGTGGTGGGTGTCCATAGTGAAGTGAGAACACTGTGTACTTTCTGCAAGAGTATATTTTTCCCTGTTCTCAGGCAAACATTCCACTTGCAATTAAAACCAGTCCATGCAACTATCCCAAGGTGTGTAGGTTTTCTTTAATCTGTTTCTCACCTACCAGTTGTCCTCAATCTGCTGGACAACCCAGCCACCCTGAAATCTTGCCAGTTCTTGCTGCTAGCTTTTCTTCCTCCAGGGCTTACCCCCTGGTGGGGTTGTTGGATGTATCCACACCCTGCAGTCATTTCAGATCAGTTCTGGCCTGTGGGCCCAGATGGCCAGGTGCAGGACATGTAGGTGTCTGGTACCATCCTGTTGCTGGTACACTCCTTTCTCTGGTTCCACCAAGGTGTGGTGGGCCATGGCACCATGATCATGTGCTCAAGCTTGCATCAGTCTGCCACACCTCCCCTTACTCTGGCTGTCCTGGTTTACCTTGCCTTCAGCTTCTGCTAGGGGCCAGAGAACTACCAGGATCTGCAGACATGTTCCTGAAGGAGAGTAGTCTTCCAGATGCTCTATCCTTCTCCTCTCCCCCCTTCCCCTGGCTGGCCATCAGGCAGCCAGAGTTTGCTTCTGAACCTCTGATCTATGCTGCAAGTGGTACTACTGCAGTGCTGGAAGGCCAGCCCAGGCTGTATGGATGTGTGAAATGGCTGCCACCAGATTAGTTTCTACACTGCCACTCTGCACTTCGGATATTGAAAAGCTCTATATAAATCGTCTCTTCCCACTAGCTCCCCTTTTAATGTATTGCTAGCTGTTTCTTGGCCATTCACTATGGCTTTTGGTTTTCATTTTTATAATCAAAATAGCATGAATCTTCAATACACAACAGAATACATAATGGACAACACACGAGCAATACAAACTAGGCACTACAATGTCCTGGATCCAGTTATAAAAAGATTACAAAATGTCCATTTTCTGTCCTTCAATTCTCTAATTAAGGGGACTAAAAGTGCAGTGTGCAGGCCCCATGTCTTTCATGCTGAACTGTTGGGTGAAGTCCTTCAGGGGTTGAAAAAATTGTTTTGAGGGTGCAAGTCAAGGATGTGTGGTTTTTTTTTTTTTTGGGGGTTTGTTCCAGAAGTCCGTGACGAGCATTGGTAGATCATACTGGGTTCTTTTTTGTGAACAAATTTTTCTTTTGAAGTCCTCATGTTGTGCAGCTTAACCTTCCTGCTACCAGCTACTAGTCATAAGCACGGGGTCCCTCTGACTATTTTTAGATCTGTTCTCCTCTTGAGTCCCTATAGTGACTAAGTGTTAACATTCAGCGAGTTGGAGTATACGAAGCAATAACCAGCTTCTGTGGGGATTAAGCATGAGGCGTTTAACACAAGCAGTTATTGCTTCATTATCATGTCTCGTTAATATTACTATTACTCTGAGTTGGGTGTGTTGCAAAAGCATTTTACTGTCGGAAAATTGCTGGTGCAACAGCATTTCTACTTGATTTTTTTTTTTTTTTGGGGGGTTAGGTGAATAAACTACTGAGCCATTGTTTTGAAGTTTGTGGGGAGATAATTGACCAGAGTTCTGAATGCTGATTGGCTGAGTAGATACCTGTCTTATAATATGCATTAACCCTCCTGGTGCCAGTGACTAGTTGGACACACATGGGTCTCTCTCTGGCCAGATGGTAAGACGAAGTTCTTTCCCCATCAGCTCTGTGGCAGTGAGCGATGGGCATTTGCTCAGAACGTTGGTGATCTGGGTTCATGCCCCAAGCCTGGATGTCGGGGAGCAGTCTGGCAGGAGAGTTGCAGCATCCACTGAGACCCCCCTCGGAAGCGCCCTGGACTGCTGTTTGGCTCCTGGTGGTGGCTAGATGCTGGTGTTCTTGGCTGCATGTGGCATCAGTGCACTGCTGAATGCCCCAGGCCATTCACAGCTAGACAAGGGGGGGCTTTTGGGGTGGGGGGGAGACTAACAGCTGATCGGCGGACCAAATGACTACCAGTTCCCCACTCACCAGAAAGCCCTGGAAGTGTCCATGCCTAGCCCTGGAAGTGTCCATGCCTACCCCTGCTGTGCCGAGCATGTTTGGAATGCCTGCATGCAACTCTTCTCTCCCTTGTCCCTTCCATGAGGAGGGGCCCTCCTGACTAAGGGATGTCTGATTATCCAGGTGGCATTAACAGGGTGGTGGATGGCAACTAGATATAATGGTGGGATGAGGACCTTGGCAGCCCAAAGGAGTGACCAGCCGAGGGCTTGAGCAGGAGCAAAAACTTCTCTCCTTCTAGAAGAGCCCACTGCAGCTTGCTGCTGGTCAGACACACTGGATTTATGCAGCTTCCATGCTGCCAGTCGTGCACACATGGTCTCTGTGGCCAAAATTAATATAATTTAGCTTTTAAGGTTCTCCTTCTTAAACGGTCACCTTTCCTAGCCTAATCCTGCCATTAAAATTTAAACTGAGAATTTTAAGCCTGCCTGGCGTTTTAAGAAAAAAAAAAATTTACTCCAACATAACCTCAAATAATTCAGGGCAAGAATGAGCTGGGACTCAATCCTCTGAAACATCATACCATGTGATAGTCTGCTGTGCTCGAGCCTACATATCTGTAGTCTACTGCACACTCCAAGAGCTGTGGATTCCTCCCAAGTGTCTTCTAACCAGGAAGCATGCAATAATGATTGCATCCCCTCATCTGACCACGCAGAATGCACACAGTGCATACAAGAGAGCATGGAAGAGTAGGGAATAAAAACGGGGAAAGTACTGCTGCACGTTCAGCATGTCCTGGACTTTGGACTTGGTGGCAGTTCTATTTAGGAGAGATGGCATCCTCGTTGGATGAACGTGGGATTCCTGATAATTACAACTGGAATTAATCTGTCATCTATTTCTCTTTCCTCTTGCTCTCTAATATTGTGGGTTAACATTTCCATAGTGTACAGAGTTAAGCAGCATTATCCAGTTTTCTTAGAGGGAATTTCCACTGTAAGCCACCATTTTGTAATGCATTTTTCACCATTAATAAAGGATACTTGATGGATATCTAGTTTGCATTTTTCAACCCCTTCAGATATAGCAAAAATAGGTGTAAATGTTGGGTTAGCTGCAATTGTGGGTCAGATATGTTGGTGCGGTTAAAAAAGGTTCAAGGTGGAGGCAGGCCCAGAATATGTTGGGCCTTCTGCAAGGACCCTGGTAAAAATCAAATCCTGCTTGGTTTGCAGATTTTGAATTCTTGTACTGGTGCCTCACAAATTGCATTTCACTGCGCAGAATCCCTAAGATTTCAGCATCTTTTTCAAATTTTATTTTTTTCTATGCCCCCTTTTCACAGAATCAGTCTCCACTTTTCAAAGATTCCTAGACTGGGAATCTCCTAGCTTCACCCCAGGTAATGCTCAGGAGCTCCTGTAAACCTGCCCCATCCTGCCTAGGTTGTACCTGCCCCAGGTGGGAAAGGAGGGAATACAAGGTCACCCCTCCACAGTCCCTGAGTGTGGGTCAGGCAGTCCAGTGGGTCCCTCATGGAGCCTGGTTATGAAGTCTGTGGCAGCTGGGTCCCTTCTAACAGTGGCCAATGTGGGGTGACTGTTACTGGTTTTCCGGTCTCTGTTCCTGAGGGTACCAGCACTTGAGGGGATCCAAGGAGGTGGGGCACATAGACATGCTACTGCTCCAGACCCTGGCTAGCATTCTCCCTCACGATTGCTCTGCAGCCCCATTGCACCAGCAGTCACCCAGGTGCCAGTAAAGCAGCAGGATCTGCAGCCGACCCTCCACAGAGCAGCCCTCCAGCAGTCACCCAAGTGGCAGTAAAGCAGTACGATCTGCAGCCCACCCTCCACAGAGGAGAGAAGCCCCCCAGGTGCTCGATCCTACTCCTTGGCCAGACCTCCAGCAACCAGAGTACACTTCCAACCCTGGGTCACTGGCATTGCAAGCAGTAGTGCTACCACAGCGCAGGCAGGCCAGCCCAGATTTCAGCCTTTTAAAAGGAGTGCTGCTATGCTTTGCATTCTTTCTGCTTTGCCAAGTATAGAATCTGTAGGGAAACTACCCACATTGCTTTGTTGTAACCAGCCATTCAGTTTAACCACCTATGCATCCCACCAACCTTTCCGTCAGCTGAGTACTGACTTCCTTCCTGAAACCACAGATTTCATTTAGTACGTGCCTAAATGTCTCTTACTATTTAACCTATCAGAATTACAACCCTTTGAGTCAATGACTTAGTTTCCAAAGGCTCCACGTCGGATCAGATTCACCATGTAGACAGAACAAGGGTGCAATGAGATAACAGGAGGTTACAGAAGTTTTGGCACATCACAGATCAGCAAACCTTATCCATACATTTGCAGGTAGCAGTACAGAGCACAGGGCAATCCAGTACCCAGTTAAATTAGTTTACAATAGCAGTACAGAGGTGTCTAGAGTGTGATAGCTAGGCTCCAAAGACGTACAGTAATTCAGAAGTGCAGCCTGAGATGAGGTGTTTGTCATCATGAGTCTAGGGGTCTGAAGAGGGGGGTGCCTTTGGGCTAGGATCCCACCTGTTGAGTGTATTTGCAGCTGTGGGTGGAGAAAATGAGGATCTTGAGAGCTGCCTTAAAAGGACCTATTTTAGTGAGGAGATCGAGGAGAGCGAGTTGAACCAGTGCGGTGTCCTGTAACAAAAGGCTCTGTGGGCAAGTGAAGTACACACCCTTAGGACTTTGAGCGACCTCAGTGGAGCTGAGTAGAGGCAGAGGGGGAAGCAGGGTGGAGGGGGGGAGACCTAGAATTCTTTTTTTTTTTTTTTAGCCATGAGGCAGGTCCGATATTGACGGCTCCTATAGATTATGTTGGCCAGAGAATAGAGTGCATGCATGAGTCTGTTTGTCTGCACCAGTGAGGAGCCTGCAGGCCTTATTTAGGGATAGTTGGATTCTCCTGAGGGCAGTGGCGGCAGCAGCATAGAAGGGAGGCCTAGTCTACAAGTGACAGGACAGGGGAGGTGACAGCCAATCTGAGGGACTCTGGAGGAAGGCAGTCCTTATGACTGTAGAGAAGGCCTATGCACATGTTAATTGCTGAGGTGTGCAAGTTGATATGAGTGTGAAAAGGGCAGAATGTAAGGTTATGCCCCTGGTATTTGTAGCTGCCAACTTGTTCTAGTGGGTGGTGTGAGCTGGATAGTATATGGAGGGGCAGATTTTTGCCTTGTTTTGATGGTGAGCAAACATGGCTTTTTTTTATGTTGATGACCAGCCTGCAGCGATTGAACCAGTTTCCAATTTGGCCGAAAGAGTGCTGGAGGGAGGCCTGAAGAGAGGAGGGGTCAAGGTGGGAGGAGAGAACAGTGTCCTCTGCATATAGCAGGACCTTGCTGGAGCAAGAATTGGGTAGGACATTTACATAGACCAAAAAGAGGCCCCAAGATGGAGCCCTACAGGACCCTGGAGCGAACAGGGCGGGTGCTGGAGAAGGTTTGTTTTGACACACTGGGACCTTGAAGAGGGACAAATAGAGAACCAGTCCAGCGGGCCTTGGGGAAATCCTAGTTGAAAGTGTCAAGTAGGAGTGGGTGATGGACTGTCAAAGGCCTTGGAGAGGTCGATGTAGACAGCCCCTGCAAGGTTGCCTTTGTCAAGGGTTTCGTGAAGGAAGTTTGAAAACTGCATGAGAGCAGTGGCCGTGCTACGACCTGGACGGAAGCCATGCTGCATCTGCATAGTAGATTGTGGGAGGCAAGATATTCAGATAATTGCTCTGCCACTATTTTCCAGGGCTTTAGAGAGGGGGAAATGTAGAAGTTGACGGCAGATAAGGACTGCAAGACCCATCCAGTCTGCCTATTTCTTCTGCCTTATGAATGTGTCATTGGCCTTTGCTCTGTCAATGGCCCATCTAGTCGTACTCATCTGTATTGCTCCCTTATACCTGTCCCATGCCTGTTTGAAGCCCTGCACTGTATTCATCTCCACCACTTCCTGAGGTAGGCCCTTCCATGCATCCACCACAGTTTCTGTGAGAACTTCCTCAATTACCCCTTAATCGGCCTCCCTCTAATCTCATGCTGTCCTCTTATCCTATTTTTCTTGTATTGAAACATGTTGGACTCTTTCACCTTGCTAATGCCTTAAGGTGTTTGAATGTTTTGATCATATCACCTCTCTCCCTCCTTTGCTCTAGGGTATACACATTGAGCTCCGTTAATGTGTCAATGTTTTCTGATGCAGTCCGTGCACCATTTTGGTTGCCCTTCTCTGGACTGCCTTAATTTGGTTAATGTTCTTGTGAAGGTGTGGCCTCCAGTACTGCACACAGTACTCCAGATGGGGCCTAACCAGTGTCTTGTACGGAGGGATCACCTACCTCTTCTGACTTGATACCCTACTAATGCACCCCAACATCCCTCTAGCCTTACCTACTGCTTTAGTGGTCTGTTTGTATGACTTCAGGTCATCGGTGATGCCAGTCTTTCTTCCCTTGTGATTGCCAGCAACTCCCCTCCCAGCCTATAGGTGGCTTCAGGGTTTCTCTTCCCTATGTGCATGATCTTGCACTTCGTGTTTAAACTCCAGTTGCCACTGTTCCAGCAATTTTGCTAGTTGATCCAGATCTCTTCTCGCTCTGTGCGCCATCTGGATCTACTGTCTGCAGATGACACAAAGATCTGCAACAGACAAACCTTAACCTCCAGTCCATCTGCAATGCCACTGATGAAGATATTGAAGAGGACTGGCCCCAGGACTGATCCCTGAGGTACCCCACTTGTGATTTGCATCTCTTCTGATGGTATACCATTTACCACCACTGTTTTCTGCCCCTCAACCAGTTTGCCACCCAGTTGACCAACTTGACCCACCCCACACTTGCCCAGCTTATTAATCTATGTGAAACTGTATCGAAAGCTTTGCTGGAGTCAAGGTAGGAAACAACTGCTCCCCCTTGGTCCACCACTCTGGTTATCCAGTCAAAGAAATCTGAGATTAGTTTGACAGGACCTTCCTTTTGTAAACCCATGATGTCTTGGATCCTGTGCACCTATGGATTCCAGGTGTTGCACTATCCTTTCCTTAAGGAGTGCCTCCATAATCTTGCCCACTGCTGAGGTAAGACTGACTGGTCTGTAGTTCCCTGCCTCCTCCCTGCTACCACTCTTCAGGAGTGGGATCACATGAGCCCTTCCCCAGTCTTCTGGGACCTCTCCTGTGCTCAGACTCTCTAAACCATTCTGATAATGGCTCTGCTAGTTCCACCTTTGACTCCTTTAGTACCCTGGGATGTATGCCATCGGGTCCCATTGCCTTGTCCACCCTGAGCTTATCGAGCTCTTGTAGGACCCTTTCTTTTGTGAAGGGACTAGTGCAGCCTCCCTCTTCTCTTCTCTCCCCCCCCGTTCATGGTGCTGAGCTGTGGGCCCTGCCCCAACTTCTCTTCAGTAAATACTGAGCAGACGCATCTATTTAGGACAGATGCTTTTACATGGTCGTCCTCACTTGCTCCCTTATCCCCTTTGATCTTAAGAATATCCCCTCTGGACTTTCTCCTTTCAGTAATGTATCTATAGAAAGTCTTGTCACCTTTTACTGTTTGTGCTAGTGTTTCCTCGGATTGGGCCTTTGCTTGGCTTACTGACTTCCCAGCTTCCCTCAAGGAAGTTTGGTATGCCTCCCTATCTTCTTCCTCCTGCAGTCCCTCATTTCCTGAAGGCCAGCCTTTTTGCTCTGGCCTTTTCTGCTACTGTTTGAGAACCAAAGTGGTTTCCTTTTTCCTTTGCATTTCCTTTTCTCTCTAACACAATGGGATTTTTCAAGTATTGCATCTTTAATGCTTGCCCACTTTGCCTGTACCCCCTCACCTATGTTTCTTTTTGCCAGGGCTTGCTTAACTGTTGGCCATCTTATCAAAGTCTGCTCCTCTGAAGTCCCATATTTTTGCCTTGGAATGGGATGATTTGGTTCTAGTGGCCAAATTGAACCATACCATGTGATGCTCACTGCCCCCCAGGTGACCTACCTGAAGATCTGTGATTCTTTCCCTGTTGGTCGGTACTAGATCTAGGATAGCCCTGATTCTGGTGGGTTGTTGTACCAGAATAGAGATTGGTCAATGGTTGTCAGGGGAGGAGGTGCCCCCACTTTTGAAGATGGGGGTGATCACAACCTTTCTCCAAGCTAGGGGGAACTGGCCCAGGCAAAGGAGTGGGTAAGTACTACATCAAGGACCTGCTGTAGGATCCTAGCATCCAGGGAGTCAGAAGAGGGGCTGGTGCCATTGAGGGCTTTTGTTGTAGTGCCAGGTGTGTTGTGGCGAGTTGGTCCTCTGGTAGAAAAATGGTCGAGGGAGGGACTGTGGCTGGGGGAAGGTAGGGTCAAACAAGTTACTAGGGAGAACTGCTTAGAGATCTGAAGAGTGTTGAGGGGGTCGGTGATGGTGGTTCCATTAAAGTTGAGTAGGGATGGGGAGTGGGACTTCCCATTTAGCTCCTTTATGTTGTCCAGAAGTTCTTGGTTGACCCCCAGGAGGAGACTAGTGAGGATCTGTAGTACTCCACCTTAGTCTTATGAATGGCCCATGTACATCTGTTGCACTCAGCATTGTAGGCCTGCCTGTCCCCAGGCTTGCCTGAGGAAATGGCTTTATGCCAGAGATTGTGTGGCAGAGCTGTTTGAACAGTGAGGGTATGATCCATGGTGCACTGTTGCTTAGTACAGGTTTTGACCAGTGGGGTAAAGATGTCTCTGGCCTTGGAGTGGGTAAAGTTGTCTAGTGCTTCAATACTAGGGGACCAGTTGATTGGCAACCAGTCCCACTGGGCGAGGTACTGCTTGTGTAGTGAGGTTACTTGGTTGGATTAGTTGGCAGAAGATCATGTTGGCACAAGTTTTGGTAGCTGACAGGACCATGTGAAAGTTAACTTGCAAGTGATCATTCAGGGAGTTGAGATGACCAGTGATGTCCACAGTTCTGTAGGGTGGTTAAGGATGGTGTCCAGTAATGTGAGCCATTGGATGGGTTCAGATGGGTAGGCTGGGTTACCAGCTGTAAGTCCAGGGCTGCAAATGCACCCTTGGCATGGGCTGATGAACTGGCTATCCAGTTGGTGTTGAGGTCACCTACTAGTATCTGCTTGACCTTATGCAGGAGGCTGGAGAGGTAGTCGGTGAGGGATTGGATTGCTTGGGCTTGTTTCCACAAGGGAATGTAAGCTTCCCAGATAATCAGAGCAGTCCTGGAGGGGTCTGGGGTGACCTTGAGTAAAATGGCTTGGGTACTGTGGTAGAGCATGGGGACTGGTAGAGCATGGCCCATTAAGCATTCACGCATATAGACTGTGCAGCCGACCCCATCCTTGCACTCTTATCTTCCCTAAAAAGGGAGTAGCCAGGGAGAAAGAAAGACGGCAGAGTTGGGGTAGACTTAATCAGATTTCCACAATTGCCAGTACGTCGGGCTAATGTGGCATCCAGCACTGGTGGGCAGTGTTTTCAAAGCTGCAGATGTTCATAAAGGCTATGCATGACCACAGTGTTGGGGGGAGGGGGTCTGTGTTTGACAGGGAGGAGACTGGTCTGAGTTGGGATGGATGTTGCCGGATAGAAGTAGAAGCAGGGAGACCAACCTAAGGAGAGAGGACATGAATCGTTTGTGTGAGCTGTGGTGGTAATAAGCTGAGCTAACAAGAGGACATGGGATGGGCAGAGCACGAATGGTGGGGACTGCAAAGTAAAGCATTGGCAATGGTGGATTGTGGGAGACCAGATGGCAATGGGCAGGAGGGGGTGGGAGAGTAGATTGCGAGGTGGGGAGAACCTCAGGATTATTAGTAGTTGACGTTGGTGACTGACATAGGTGGGAAATAGACTGCTAGGACCAGGAGAGGTACTGAAATTTGGTCTTGGGGAGAGGCCCATGGTTGTCGGTGGGTGAGTTTATAAGGGTAGCTGAAAGCCAATCAGATACTCCCCTACTTGCAAAGAAGCCAGTCCAAGAAGAGCAGGGATGGGGCCACAGAGTAATAAAGGAAGGGGGTGGGTGGGCTGGACTACTACACTGGATGATACAAAAAATACAAGTATCGGCACATGGGCAGGGCCACTGGAAAATTGCAGGAAAAGTAACCTGAAATTGCAGAGGTTTTTTTTGTGCAAAACTTTCTGGGAAATTGCAGGAGTTGTACTATTAGACCCAGAGTGCTTCACAATAAATCCTTTACTGTTTTCTGCAGCATATAATATTCTGCATAAATTACTAAATGAATACACAGACACTAAAACATATTCCTAACATGAATCCTAAATGGATGTGATGTTTTCTCTTCCAAACTGAGTAAACATCTGCTTCATACAGTGCTAAATGGGTTCTATTTAGTGAGCCACAGAAAATCAGTATTAAAGAAATCCAGAATAAACAAATTTATCTTTTTGGATCTAGAATGAAGCCTGATCAAAAGCTATTTACAGTGCTGTCGCCTATTCCCCCACTTTGGTATAAAGAGAAATAAGGAGATGGAGTGGCAAATCTGTTAGTAAAATGTTTAATGTTCATAATTTGCACTGTAGGTACTGTGCACTATTGAAATCTATTAAAACATTATATATGGGCATTATGACTGGCAGTATAGCCTAGTGGTTAGAAACAGTGATTGAACTAACTACATCCAGCAGACTTTGGTAAGGGTTTGATTCTCACGACCTCCACTTGCATACTGTGCAACTTAAACCTCTCAGTGCTCCTGGGCAGTAGCGGCTCGAGCCACAAATGGTAACCAGGGCACAGCTGGGGCATAACCGATGGCAGCCAGGGCACTGATATATTACTATGGGGGAGGTTCTGCACCACATGGGGCACCAACTGGGGCACAGCATTTTTTTACCAGGGTGGGGGCCCTGGTGTAGTCGCCACTGCTCCTGGGTTACCCTTGAAAATGGGCAGCTCTGTCTAGTGGGCCTTACCGGGTTACAAAGAATGTATTAAAACAAAAAAATGCATGTTTACTACATCATACAATAGTCAGGGTACCATGTAATTTGCCTGAGTTTTACTCTGGCTGCAATGATTTTGTGTAGATAAATGTATTTGAACATTTATCTTTGCATTTTTATAAGCTTGTCTTTACACTTTAGTTAGGTTTTTATTGTATTCTTTACATGTGAGCATCTAAGTTGTAGACTAAGCACAGGATCACTGTTACCAACTAGCTTATTCAAGTTTATAATCAGTAGGGCCATCCAAAATCCTCTGTTTGAATGAAGACTAGTCTGAATGAGTGTTCATAAGGAAGACACTTCACAGTTGCCACCTCATTTAGGTGAATGGGATCATTTACACATTTTTTTTTCCCCCACCTGCTGTTTCAGTCTGACAGCAGTTTTCTGAAACTTGTAGCATTTGCTTTTTGTTTAAGCAGTCTGTGTACTTACTGTCCACTTGACCAGTGGATTTTGAAAGCACATTCAATGACTCACAGAATGCAAGACCCCAAGGGCTGTATGAAGCTTGAGTAGAGTGGTGCTCAATTCACATCTGAGCTTAGACATGAAAACTGAGAAATGCCCTTTTCATGTAGGCAAAGTTTATAAAAAAAAAAAAAAAAAAAAAAAAATCCACATGTTTGGGAGATGCATGATATTCCATTTGAAGGTTCTCCACTAATTACTTGTGGATTATTTAGGTGGACACTATTTCAAAGCAAATTCAGGCAGTTTTATTTTTGTTTGCTAGCATGTGCAAGAAATAGTGTGATCATCCAAAATGCAGTGCCGTACAGTTGAAGGGGAGAGCTCCTCCAGTGAGCAGTGCTCCCCATCACACACGAGCACGCATATTGCATGCTCATGCGCTCCTCCCTCCACACATACACTGTATGGCTGGTGCAAAATTCCCCATTGGCTTCACATGCCCCAAAAAAGCTTTCCAGGTGCCACACTGGGAGCCCACCCCAGCGTGTGGCAAAATTGTTAATGGCAGACGGGTGCCGAATCCCTGTCTGCTCCAGGCCCCCTCAAAATAGCCTAGCTGCCATGTTGGTGCTCGCTTCCAGTGTGGCAAACATCCAGAGTCCTCCAAAAAAAAAAACCTGTAAACAAAAGTTCCCTTGGTGGTCTCCCTGCCCACCTTCTGTGCATTCTGCCTCGCCCCATACTTACACGACTATCTTCAGTGGACCGGGAACACATCTGCACTCTTCAGTGCCGATCGTGAACTGCAGAAATGCCAGTAAGCTGTATAATGTAATAAAAAGGGTTTTTTCAACTTTGAATATCTCTGGCATTTTGTGGAAATTTGGCACCACATTTTCAACATGGGGGTTTTTAGGACCCCGCCTCATGAATTCTTGAACTGTCATGGTGTTAATCAGCCGCAAAGGGTGATTTCACGGTCACTGCATGAAATCACCTTTCGGGATAGATTGAGGAAATGATAGTGCCAGTGTTCATAAGATGGGCTCTCAAAAAGCCTATGTTGACATTTGGTGAAAAAATTCCTAAATGACTTTGCGAGCGTGCATTGCGCAGTTCCTACACATGCTCGTAAGTCTGTGAATTTTTAATATTTGCTCTCTGGATTTTTAGTATTGCCATTTTACCACAATGCCTTATGAGCAGTGCAACTGCCATATTTCACATCTCACCCAAAATGTGTTTCTGCATATGTAGTGCACAATGGCGCAGTCAGTGTGTGAAATCAATGTATGGGACACATAGAAAATCAGTGACACTGTTCATGAGCAGGTCTTAAAATGGCTATGTTGAAAATTTGGTGAGAAAATTCCTAAAAATGACTGTTACAAGTGAGCATTGCACAGTTTCCTCTCATCCTTCTAAGTTCATGAATCTAATATTTTAGGTCCAGATTTTCACCAGTGGCATTTTTCCACACTTCCTTATGAACAGTACAGCTGTCATTTTTCACAACATGGCCGAAATGTGTGTTCAAACTTTCAGCACAGAAATGTGTGGTCGCTGTGGGAAATTATTGTTCGGAACAGATGAAGAAAATCAGTGATTCTGTTCATGATTGGAGGTCCCAAAATGCCTGTGACAATCTTTTGTATGTGTTTTTAAAAAAAAAAAAAAAAATCTCCAAACTAATTACGGGTGTGCATTGCACAGTTTTTACACATGCTCGTGACTTCACCAGTTTTAATATTCACTGCAGATTTTCAACATTGTCATTTTTTTACACCTCCCCATGAACAGTACAGCTCTCATTTTTCACATCCTGTTCGGAATGTGTTTTTGCACCTGTGGTGACAAATGCCATAGTCACTGTGCAAAAGCAGCTTTCGGCTAACAAACTGATATTGCCACTGTTCATGAGGGGGTGTGTGTGTGTAAAAAAAAAAAAAAAAAAAAAAAAAAAAAAAAAAAATTGAAAATTTGGAGTGAAAATACCAACAAATGCCTGAGGTGTTGGGGTTTCCGACCATAATGCCCCACCCTGTAGAGAATGATGGGCATCAAGGCTGTGACTTGGGATTGTCTCCTGCAATGCTCACACACCATTCCACCCCCACCCACACCCTGCAGCCACTGAGGCATCGAGGTGTGCCTTGGACTCTTCGGCCCCAAAGTTCACCCCATTCTCCTATACTGTACCCATATCACCATATTTCCTGATGGAACTGGGTGCACATAAGGGCCAAAGACCCCAAGGCACACCGTGACACTTGTCTGTCTGCAGGGTAGGGTGTGGTGAAATGGCATGGCCGTTATGCCTGACTACCCAAAGGCACACCCCAATGCGTGTCGCTCTCTGCAGGGTGGTGATGGGGTTTGCTTCAGTTCAATACTTCACTGCCATTCCTATTATGCAGCTCTAACTCCTACAATACCAGTGCCAGCAAGCAAACATTCAGCATTGACAAATGCTTGTTTTGCTCCTCCTACTGCTTTGCCTTCCAGTCCTTCAGGCCTGCCAAGGCTCCCTACCACCGCTGCGGAGTTCCAACCACCCTTCACTGCCCCTTATTGCTATGCTACCAGGTAATCTGAAGTAACCCTTCATTGGGTGTGCGTTTACCCCTGTGGGAGGCTACCATGGGAGGAGAATCACCCTGAAGAGCTCCCTGTGTGTATTAGGCATGGCAAGTGTCAGAACAGACACCTGTGTCTGGGGCTCCAGGCTTATGGAGGGACCAGCAGCCACCTTCTGGTTGGCCAATGGGCGGCTCCAATTTTCTTGGGAGCATGATGGGCCACTTAAGGAATAGGCCATCAGTCATGCTCCCTTCCACAGTGAGGGCTGACGTGTTACCATGCTTCTGGCCTTCACCAGTGGCCAGCAAATGCTGAGCAGTGAACCCACCCCCCTCCAAGGAGAAGGCAACTGGTTGTTGGACACTCAAGCCTTCATCCCACCCCCCCCCCGGCCGGCCTTCCCACACTAAAGTCTATTCCCAAACCCTGGTCAGTGGTGTCACAGGCAGAAATCAAATTCAGGCAGTTAAATGATAGATGGGGGAAACAGATGGTCCACCTAGGGGGTTGTGGTTTAGATTAATTTGCATCAGTTCTAACAAGCAGAGACAAAGTAATTTGTAACTTGTGCACGTGGAATGTGGATGTTGAAGAAAGGAGATCGTAGTGCTGTCACTACTGCCATCAACTCGGAGGACTGTGGACTGCATTGTTACTACTACCATCACACCTGAGGGGTAGGGGCTGTAGTGCTTCTGCCACTGATGGAGATTGTAATACTGCTGCCATCCCACCTGAGGGATGGGACCCATAGTGCTGATACTGCCATCACACCTGAGGGATGGGGGCTGCAGTGCTGCTGCTTCACACCTGAGAGAGGGGAGCCATAGTGCTGCTGCTATCACACGACAGTGAATGGGGGTCATAGTGCTGCTGGTGCTGTCCTTGTACATGAGGGATGGGTGCTGTAGTGCTGCTTCCATCACACCTTAAGGATTGGGGCTTTAGTGCTGCTGCTGCAATCACATCTTGTACCTGAAATAACTTTAAATTGGTACAAGGATGTGCAATAGTGGAAGTCATTGCTAAAATGCATGTTAGGAGACTTAAAAATTAAAGTACACACAACCAAAACAGTAAAATAGGATTTTGGCTTGGCAGACACCGGTAAGTGTTTTGTAGTGTGCAAAAAGGAATTTGCCCCCTCTCTATCCTGGTAAACCAGTGTCTGTGGCCTTCTGTGTTCTTTGCACGTGTCATGTGCATACTAGTTCATGGACCCAATGCCCTCCATGTTCCCTTTAAGTTGGTTGGGTGCCCATCTCTGGGGAAATTACTAACTTTTCCACATGGTGAGCTTCAGCCACCCCCAGACTTGATGAAGGGCCCTGGACTGGGTCCCCTCTTATGAGCACACTGATCTGGGCCAGGCTGACCCTGCTACTAACTCCTGGACAACACAGGTTGAGGGCTATTATCTTACCCCCAATGGACCCTACCTTCTTTGACACATTAAACTTTTCTGAGGTGGGCATCCTTTACTTGGGCAAGGTCTGGTTGAGTTCCCTTGAATTACCTGTGATATAGCCACAAGTCTGTCTAGTTCTGGGCATTATGTGAGCCTGAAACAGTAGAGACAGTGTCTCTGCAATTGTCATGCAGCCCCATTTCCTCAAGTTTCTTTCTTTCAATTATACCACTGTGCCCTGGGCTTGCAGTCATTGTCTGGCACCACAAACTTTGGCTTAGGTGAGCTATTCATGTTGGTGCTGCCTGTATAACCTGTATAATGCAGGCAGCCAGACAGCCCAGATCTCAATTTTTTCCTTCTCATGCCATCAACTGCTAGTATGAGCAAGGAAGGTGCCCTTGTCTATTTTGGTAGAATTCAGTTGGTTTACTTGTACTTTTGTGTCATTTTATGCATTGGCGCTTCCCAAAAGAAGCCTACTTTTTTGCTTCTCAGTTTAACATGAAGACATTGAGAGGGTGTTCCACATGCTTTACATTTGCCACTTGGGGGTAGTGTTACAGCATTCATATAATCTGTAAGGGTAACTCTATCAGATCAGATGCAGCTATTTAGACTAGACAGTGAGAATAAGGACACTCCATGAAATTGGATGGAGGAAGAGACTCTGGACCTGTCCACACTACGCCTCTAACATTAGAGTGCCCAAACCTGTAACGTTACAGAAGATGTTTTCGTAACCGTTGTTGAAACCACATATGAGGTGGCTTCAACTGTTATGAAGCCGGTCCCGTGTTGGTAACATTACTGGCAATAGTGTGGACAGGCGGTAACTGTCCCCTGCAGGGCCCATAGCGCAGTGCAAGCTGCATTGTGGGATTGGGTGCCATGGTAACGGTCACCCAGTTCCTGAGGTGTGGAGTGGCAGTACCAGTCTCATACCAGTCACTGTTGCAGTGTGGACACACTGTACCACTCCACGGTGTAACAGTTTCTGTCCATTACAGGGTCTGAGCAGTGTAGTGTGGCCAGGGCCTAAGAATCCCAAGAACAACTTCACAGAACTACAGTAGACACTGGAACAGACTTCAAAGCAAGTGGTGGCTGCCTGTTTCAAACTTGAAGCTTAAAGCACAAATGCATGATGGTAAATACTGACTTATTTTTTATTTTGAGATTCCCCTTATCTCCTGAATTGTATGACATTTTGTCTCCATGTGGAGTCGGCTTTGTCACTACAAATGCTGCTTTTATAGCTCGAACCTGGTTATCTTTTTTTTTTTTTTTTGGACACCCACTGTTTGAGATCACTTTCTTTACTACGAACTGGCATATAACTGGTACAGATACAGCTGAGCATACTAATGGACCTGGTTTGAGCCTTATTAAAAGGAGCACTCCGTTTACTTCAGACATGAAAAGGTGCTAAAACAGACTTGATGGGGAAAGGTACTTCACTCCTCCCTAACAGCAAAAGTTTCATGCAGTGGTTCCCAGTCTTCCTTTACATTTTATATCGAGGAACCAGACAAGGATGTCCCCTTCCCCATATTTAATCTCTTTAGAACCCCTTATCCGCAAATTTAACAGCTCACCTCACATTACTGGAATAATAGGTGAGAGGGAATATAAGTTCTGTCTGTGCAGACTATTTACTAATGCATATTTCCTCCCCAGCTACATCAATCCCTGCTGCCCTGCAGCCCATATCAGTTTAGATTTCCAATTGCAAATTAGTTACACAAAACTGAGATTATGGCACTTATCAAATACTTTCAAAGCAGATTTGCAACACCATGGTTTCCTTTGGGTGAAGGATGACTTGAAATACTTGGGGATATTCCTCATACTTCATCCTGGCAGACCAGATAAAAACAACCTGGATAAGGTCCACCTGAATATTGGTCATTACATGAATAGGTGGAAACTGTTGCCCTTAACACCATGGGGAAGGCTTGGCATCAAAATGAACATCTTACTCCATATTTTATACCCTCTCCAGATGTTCAATAGGCTTATACCCCAAAATTGGTTCTTCCACATCAATAAAATTCTAACCTTCTTTCCCTGGTAGGGAAAAAGGGCATAAACCAAGTTAATGCACCACAAGTGAGATATGGGGGGGGGGGGTATTACTAGCCCCCAATCTATACTTACTATCTTGCAATTCATTTAGTAAGGTCCTTACATTAGTAAAGGTACTCCCTGGCAGAATGAACAGAATCTTGCACCCTGATATGGGTGAATATTGAAGCTACCCTGTGTTCCAGTTATGGTATAAGTGTAGCAGGATTACCCTTAAAAACCTGCCTACTCTATTACAGGCCACTCCCCAGGGAGATTCTGAGGTCCCAAGCACAGCTCAGTAAACTGTTAAACACAAACCCGAAGCAAGACCTCTCAACCAGTATCTGGAAACCCCAACTTTAGGATCTCTGGTCAAATGCTGTAAAGAGATGAATTCTGGCCTAACATGGAAGTTGACAAAGTAAAAGATCTAATGGTTCTCCAAAACCTGATGTCATTTCAGGAGGCTTGCTTCACTTTTGGTTGGAACACTGCATTTGCTTTTAAATATTTTCAGATCAGTCATATGCTGTTCTAAGCAGAGGTCCATGGAGGTCAGCCCTTTACGATGTAATCTCCCCCTATTTGAACTAAATTCCTAACGCCCATCTGAACTTACTCGTATCATTAGTCATTCTTCAACCCTAGTGATATGCCAAGATTTTTATGGGACAGGGTTCTCCCTCCCACCTCGCCAACTAGAAATTGGTCACTAATATGGAAGCACCTGTACACGATGACACATTGGGACCACTACCAGTTTATGCAATTCCAAATTAACAATTTGTATTGCACTTCTTCGAGACTGTACTGTATAGGATGGGTTGTCTATAATCTGACCTCTGTACGAAATGTGGCAAGGAAGTTGGCACGCTCTTACATATCTTATGGTTTATGCGAGAAAGTTTCCTCTTTCTGGTCTTCCATAAAAGACAGATTAGACCCCTTGTTAGGCCTTTCCCAGAAATTTTTGCCCATGGCTTGTATTATAGGAGAGTAAATGGACTAACTAGTGGGCAGTCGGAGGCCACATATGGCTTTGATATCAGCCTGTGCCAAAAAGGTGGTTCTGACACTGGAAGGATCAGATTGTCCCAAATTATGTTGAATTGTATAAGGAAATGTTCGCCTTACTGGCGGAACGATGGTGAGTATATCCAACCAAATGTAGAGGTATAATATTTAGGAGCCTCCGTATACCTTCCTGTCAAATAACTCAGTGAGGTATGTTACAACCCAAGTAAATGGTCTCAATGGTGACAACACAATATATTAAGTACTCCAGACTAGGCAATGATCAGATCTGTATTACAAGATAAAGATCCCATGTCTTCTAGCGGTCTTAACACATCTCTGGTGGAAGGGGGGGGGGGCGATGGGGGGGGGAGGGGTGCATGTGTTTTGGTGTATGAATGTGAATTATCATACAATTTGTACTGCAGACCATATATATCTGATGAAAGTTTCAGATCATATGCGAAGTGTCTACTACTCATTGGAATCTCAAAGTATATTTAATTTAAAAAGGACTTGATGGGGGATAGGGCATCCTACAAATCGGGAGTGGTCAATCTAATATAGAATAAAAAGGTATAGGTAAATTTTCACCACTGTCCTGCACTACTCCTTTAAACTAGATCTGTAGCTTTCAATCAAGAGCTAGCAGTATCCCCATCAAGTTAATGGTGGAAAAAAATGGATATGCCAGAGGCTCCTCTTGCTTTCCTAAATTTGCATGCTTTTGAAATATGCACTCCAAGGGTAACAGGCATATTCTTTAATGAATGGCCATTGTACTCTTGATTTTTTTTTTTTGGGATGAATTACTTTCTTTATTGGATAATAAAATCATGGCTTCTGTTTTGTCTTATTTTAGGTTTTTTGCTTTTTGCTTGGTATTGGAGTAAGTGACTAGAGGACAGTACCTACCAGATAGGCTTGTTAACATCTTGCTTAACTGTCTGGCACTGCCCTGTAGATTATAGCACTGCTGTAATGCATTGTAAGTCTTTGCCCATCAGAAGAGGGAAAAATCTCAATCGCTAATAGAAAATGTGAACATTATTTAAAATGCGTGGTTCATGTTTGAACAAGTGTTGAGGTACGTAATCTGTTACCCATATGGCTACATATGAGCAGTTGTATAGTATCTGCATGCATGGGTTTGGTTTCCCTGCAGACTTTTGCTGAACATTGAACAAGACCAGATTTGGTGATCTGGGATCCATAGCAGAGAGGAGACCTTATTTTCAGATGGTCACTTCAAATTTCCTTTTTTGGGAAGCAAATGGGTTAACTCTGTCCTGGCTAGACTGAGGCACAGAGTAGGGTCCTTTCCCCATCCTACTCTCCTTTTGAGGACACGTGTTTTTTTTTTTCCCTAGCCTACTGATGTGGGATGACAAGGGTCTGGGAACTGACACAAATCTTAGACTGTACGATAGGTGCGATGGACCCTCTTATGCTGGTGTGCAGTGACTGGCAAACACCAATAAAGGGGCAGAATATGGAAGAAAGTTTTGTGTTGGTAGGATGCCATGCTAGCCAGGAAATCTGATTCTTCCTGAAATGCCCATTTAGCTTGAACCTCAATTTTATATTCCCAAGATGTAGCTATTTTGTTTGTACCCTACATATTTGGCCGAATAACTTGTCAGTTTCCAGTCACCTTTTAAAAACTACCTCTTGTCATGCTGGTGGTGGTCTGAAATGTTTACTCTGAATTCTTTCCAATATTCTGTGCCTTGGCTGTTAATTGAGGCCTGACAGTAGGAATTTTACCACAGTAAAATACAGAGGGTGGTGCATGTAAATTCCCCCAAGCATGTTACTGTGGTACAGTCCCATCTCAGTCATGCTTTATTCCACTCAATTTGTCTCCATGTTATAAGAGTGGGGATGAAGGTCATCATGCCTGCTTGGTTCTGTGGCTTTAAAGAGCAGTTTTCCTGGATTATCCAAGATTGTACAGTAAGATGCCTTATCTCCTCCAGAGTCCATATAAATTAGTTTTGAGAGCCCTTGGGTAGGGATTGTATTTTGGCTCCATGTAGCCAAGCTGCCGATCCCTGTCACTTGTCCCGAGTGCCACCCCCATACTGTCTTGTGATTAAATGGATTGTGGGGACGTGCTCCATAGATTACTAAAGGGGCTGACTTTAATGCCTTAATAGTTCAGGGTTCCAATCCAAAGCCACCGATCAGCAGTGGCCTTGATTTATCTGAATCAGAACCCTGAACTATTCAGTTGGCTGCTATAGTACTCAATGGAGCGGGTCTACACGCACTCCATATAAATACTAGTGTGGGGTGGCGCTCAAGGCAGGTGTAACACCCTACAAATGAGTTTCCGAAAAGTCTTCCTTGAGCTTGCCTAAATGCTCACTGCCAGGGTGGTGGTCTGCATGTTAGCAGTTTAAATGTATTGCCAGGGAGTGCCTGTATAGTCTGTGTACTGTCTCTTTAAGAGCTGCCTGGATTGCAGTCATAATTGGTCTGAGGAGCTGTGTTAGAAAATGTACTTGTTTGCTGATCATTTGTTAGAGCAGTAAAAATATTGCAGTTCTAACCTGCCTTCTTTGCAGCATGGACAGTTCTGTTTTTCAATCATCTTGGTCCTGTACTGCAGAATGGGCCAATCAATACATTTGGGATCCTAAAATGGAGCCTGCCTACAGGAGTTTGGTGGGGCCAAAACTTGTAGGAACTGTAGTTTTGGGCTTTTGGCACCTAAAATAACCTGGAGGGGGGAGCCCTTGTTGTGACTGACAGGTCAGCCAACCGAACCTTTTGGATCTTGGAGAAAGTACCGCACTTCTTGCAGTTTGTTCTGAGTTGGAAGTGGAAAAAGTAACAGCTCAAGATAGTTCGAGCAGCAATCCATAGTGGATTTGCGTGGGAGAACTGTGGAAAGGCCCGAGTTTGGCCTGCATGCCTGCTGTCCCTGAGAGGGAACTTGTGCTTTTTTTTTTTTTGACCATCTGAATTTGGAGAGCAAATTAAGCCACTGAATTATGACCAGGCTTTAACATGAAGACCGATTATTTGCTGAATGCAATCTGCCTGTCAGGATTTCCAGCTACCACTGAACTCCCAGATTGTGCAGAGACTCTGTACTTCCAACCGGAGAGCCATTTGCCTGGTACAGTGGAATTTCCTTGCATGTGAATGAGCTCTGTTTATATAGTGGGTCGTGATTTGGTTCCCCACTGTCTGAATTTTGTTGATTGCTGGAGGCTATATCTAGCTCCATGGACTGTATCTGTATCCATTTCCATTTGCCTGGGCCCTGCTACACTGGCCCATCCAGAATACCCGCTATGCAGAGAAAGTAATCGAGAAACTGGTTTGGGGATCAGCCCCCCTGCTAAACACCTTGAACAGGAACAATGCCTTGGTTATTTATGTGGGCCCTGCTTCTCTGGGCACTACAGCTCAACAGCCTGCAGTCTCTTTCATCCTGCCTGTGTCTAGTATTGGGTATTGAGTAAACATCCGGGTAGCTCCCTGCAACAGCTAAATCTAAGTGTCATCTGGTCTTGTTGCCTTTTCTTTCACGAACTGAGCCCTCCGGCTCTGGATTACAAATGGTGTGTTGTGCATGTTGCTTTCTTCCATCACAGGGCACTGGCTAGCCCACTGTTTTCCTACCTGGGTACCCAGAGTGACTGTGTAGGGAGTATGAACTGCATGCATAACTGTCTGATTTTTAATATAGCTTTTAAGCAAATCAACCTGATTACGCCCCTCACTTCAAGTCCCCTGAATAAATTGGATTTAACTGTTTGCATTTAACCTGACTGTGGTTCCAGTTTGTGACAAAAGTATTGTACTGTTGCTATTTGCTGTGCTCAACCTTGTTTGACAAGGGGTCCCCAGGGTCAAGCTAGAGGAACCAGCCCTGGTGGTAAGTGCAAACGGTGTGTGTAATTGCCTATTGAATAAGGGTCATTGTGAAAGTAATTATTGTATATTGTTTAGGCCACTAGAAGGGAAAGAGGGGGTTAGTGTCTCGGAGGGCTGTGCCGAGGTTAGCTTGACCACTAACAACCCTGACCTCCGGGTGAAGGCACCAGTTTCATTACCCAGGCCCCTTAACCTACTAGCCAAGCAGGCAGGGGTAGTAGCCCTTGGGATAGCACCACCTAGGGGGTTACACAAGGAAGTGGAAGGGATCAGTGGCTTTGCTCCACAGAGCCTAAATACAATCTCCCTTCCAAAAATGATGGCTCTCTATATATGGATAGACAGTGGGGGGGGGGCCCTTGGTGTATTCTCAAAGGGGTTTATGAAAATGCCAGGAAAGGTGCTCCAAGATGTTTGAGTAGTAGTCTATAGAAGTACTTTACTTTAGGAAGTGATTTGAACATGATGGCAATTCCTTCAGAGCTTGAAAAGCATTTGGTTGGCTTACAGATATGGAAATTCAGAAAGTGAGCTAACTTCCTGTAGAGGTTTCTCAAGAGTGATACTATAACTCCCTCTTTGATAACTTTGGGCAGGAAAGTGTTATTTTCAGAATATCTGGTTTTGTGGTCTCTAATCTCATTTCTAAAGCCAGGTAATGGCACAAAAGCTATTCCCCACACCTTTTTGGTGTTCAGATTGTTGCACTCCAAGCTAAACGTGCTGCTGGCCTGTCGGCACAGTGGTGGGATTTCCGCTTGTGACACTGGCGACCCAGGTTTGGGAGCTGACTCTGGTCGCTGGAGGGCCGGCCTGGGGGAGAAGGATGGAACATTCTGTGGACTGCTGTCCTTCTCCAGGGGAGGGTTGGGAGCCCGTCCAAGCTTGATGGACCCCTGGCAGAGGCTGGGGGCACTGTAGCTACTGGCACGTAGCAGCACTCCAGGGGGCAGACACAAGACATCACTGCACGTTCCCCCAGAAAACCAGGAAACTGAGGGAGGTGCCAGCCACCCTAGATGATGCTTGCCACGGGCTTCAGTTGGCCCCCCAGGATGACCCTTTGAATAATCCTGTCTGCGGTGCTAGGCCAGGGTGCTGTAGCCCCAATCCGAGGGCATCAGAGGGTCGCAGCTGTTGTAGGGGGTGAAAGTCCCACGGTCTGAGCAGAGGTACCAGGTGGCTGGTGGCTCAGGGTGATTAGATGGAATAAAAAAAATTAAACATAATGCTGAAATTAGTACTGTTAGTATAACATTGGGAATACAAGGGGTTGGGAAGAAATAACCATGTATATAGGTGGGGTGGCCCCAAGAGGCACTAAACCAGGTTCTGGCTATAAACATTTTTCTAGATTAAGCAGTGGTGGCTAACATTACTCATGCTGCTGCAGCAACACTGAGATCCTCTCCCCAAGAGATGGTGGATATTTTAAATTTCAGGCCCAATGTACTATTACTTTTAGCACCTGCTGCTTTTTTGAGTCTTCGGTGCACCCTGCAGGCTGCTGAGGAATATGCAGCTGAATCATTAAATCTGGAAGTCCATTCATCCCTTAAATATTGTAAAGGTACACTAGAATATAACTTCCCTTTATCAGGTATGACCTGGGGTCATGGCACAAGTACAATAGGTATACGTTGGATAAAACAATCTCATAGCTTACAGTATGAATCTGTCCATAACTGGAGCATGAATTGAGGCTCTTGAAATGTAAGACTGCTTGACAAAGTTGTACATAGTAGATCTAGTTCCACAGAACTGCTACAAAACAAGCAAAAGATCATTGCTTGTAATTCTATTAGATGTAAATGTTGCTTACTCACCTGTTCCTTGAGACTTGGATGGAGGTGTCCGATGTTGCCTGGTGAGCTGGGCAGTGCAGACGCTGGCTGTTCGGGTCTGTCTGATTTCTGGCATATCTGCTTACCAGATGTCCTACTTGGACTGTCTGGAAGGTGGTGGGGGTCTGTCTTCATGATGCGCCAACCTCTAGGACTGGGGGTGGACTACAAGCACTCTGGGCGTACTGTAGATGCAGTGCCTCTCCTACCAATGAGCATGCTGGCAATCAACTTGTGCCCTCCCCAGTGGAGAGGGGTGGGGATTGACCACTGGTGCATGGGTTCTTCTGGTGCTGCTCAAGGTGTGCTTATTGCATGTTCTTGTTTAAATAGCTTCTATCATCTTGAGGATTGATTTGTGCTGCTACCATCTCTGAGCATCAGGGATTTGGGGCCTGTATACTTTGGCCACTAATAACCAGATTAGTCCTGGCATTTGACTGGTCTTGGCCTCCTGTGGATCCAGTAGAGATGGTGTGAGGAATTGAGGCCAGTGTGCCCCCACTCAGCAGGTTGATATCTTGTGTTTTGAGGAAACTGTCTGTTCCTGGTGAGCCCCTGCATATGCCTGATCTGGCTTCAGAAAGTGAATCAGGTTTTGGTTTGAAGGCCCATTGGTACACATTCAGTCCTGGCAAGAGGTGGATTGTGATTCTGTATTTCACTTTCTGAACTTAATGCTCTTTTGCACATCCAGCAGGGTCCCAAGAATATCAGTTTGATGTCCCCTGTGGGGTTACAACCTTTTAGAGGTTAACGGGTATCTTTGCAGGCCTCTTGTGCCCAGGTATCTTATTTGAATACACTGCCCTTTGGATGGTCTGATTTTTATATAGTGTAGATAGATTTGGGATGCATGGTTTATGAAAATTTAAGATGGTGCTTCATTCTCTTGTAGTGAAGATACTGGTCTATACACCTAGGCCTCATGAGGATGCCTCACTACAGGCTTTACTTAACTCTGCTTCTGATGAGAGGACTCGACAGACGCAGTCTGTATGAATTCCAGGAGCTCCACCATCATTCCATGATCATCCCCTCCTGTTTAACCTACTTTTTTGAAGATGCTAGCATGATTGCTTTGGCACACTGCCAGTTGTCCCTCACTAGGCAGATAAATATCTTGCCTCATCTACTAATGCTTTTTAAGCCACCCGGCCTGAAATGACTAGTCATTCTGGCCACTCGTGATGCATCCCAGGCTGTCGTATGAGCTCTTTGTGGCAACACAAAATCCAGAAGGTTGGGTGTTCTGGGCACTCTACTAATCATGGAAGCAATCAGAATAGCTTGTGGATCCATAATTTATGTGGTGGATAAATTGGTCCGCTCTGGTAAGGCTAAAGTCCAGCTGGGTGTTGCACATGGTTTGGAGGCTGTACGCATAAAATAGACCCAAGGATTTTCGGATTTAAACAATGGCCCATTGTTTGACAATCTTAATTTTGTTATCCCAAAACTGAGCAAATCATGTGTTGTACCAAAATTTGCCTCACAATACAGATATTTGCACAAAGTGGTCAAAGTGGAGTTTATAGTATGTTTCATGAAACATTAACTTGCAGGTGCCAGTTTCAAAGTGACAGATTTTCACTGGTTTCCATTAAAAAGGAAATCATTGGTCCTAAATTCCTTTTGCTTGCACTTGTGCAGCTGCATCTGGCATCTTGTGCATGGCTACATTTTGCTACTGATGTTCAGTCAGTGCTTAACTTGCCTTAGTATGGCTAGAAATGTATTGAACATGAAGTGGAGCTTACACTGAACTTGTGGTACTCAAATGACTCATAGAAACATAGAATTTGACAGCAGATAAGGACCGCTTGGCCCACCTAGTCTGCCCATTTCCCTACCTACTGGATAAGCTGCAGATCCTAGTTAACCAACACCCTACTTTCTCCTACCCCTCACTACAATTGCCTTATGTCTGTCCCATGCATTCTTGAATTCCCCCACTGTTTTTAACCCCAGGACCTCCTCAGAAAGGTGATTCCATGCATTCACCCTCTGGAAAAAAATACTTCCTTATGTTGCCCCTGAGCCCTCCCCTACCTTCAAATTGTGCCCCCTTGTTCTTGCACATTTCTTTTTCTGAAGGATGCTCCCATCTTGGACTTTGTTGATTCCCTTGAGCTACTTGAAAGTTTTTATCATGTCCCCCCCTCTCCCTCCTTTCCTCAAGGGTATACATATTAAGCACTCTTAGTCTCTCTTCGTATAGCTTCTGTTGCAGAACCTGCACCATTTTAGTTGCCCTTCTCTGGACTGCCTCCGCCCTGTCTGTCTTTGCAGAGGTGGAGTCTCCAGAACTGCACGCAGTACTCCAGATGGGGTCTCACCAACTGTCTGTACAGAGGGATAACTTCCTGCTTTCTAGTGGTGATGCCTCTCCCTATACATCCTAGCATCCCCCCCCAGCCCTCCTTACTGCCTTCTCACATTGTTTACCTACTTAAGGTCATCTGATATGACTGCTCCATGTCCCTTTCCGACTCTTGGCTCCTTGACGTACCTTACTCTCCAGCACTCAATTAAGTGGGATGGTGGTGGTCCTTTTGCAATGACTCCTCCTTCCTTGCTCAGGGTCCTGGTTGGTCTGCTGTGGCCTTTGCCTCCAGTCTCAGTTCTGGTGTGCCCATTTTAAGGTCAGGAACTGGCACTGCTCCTGCTGTCCCTTCTACTGGCTGATCCCCTTGTTCAGGGATTTGGGTAGGGGAAGGATCTTCCAGTTTCTGACAAATGGCAGGAGACTATCCCAGATGGATCTGTGCTCTATATTGGAGCAAGTCCTATGCTAGGTTGATTGCACTCCACCCTGCACATTCTCCCAGCCCTTGTCACTGCTCTCTAGAGTACATTAGGACTTTTGACTGGAGTCTACTCTCTTGTACAAATGGGCTATTCAGCCGTGCCCATGTCCAAAAAGAACTAAGATTTCTGTTAAATATCCCATCATGTACCTGTGAAACAATGTTTCACATGCGCTTCAGAGTGGTGCCTCACCTTCTGTTGCAGGAGGATTAGTACTGTCCTGAATATTTGTAGGATATATACGTACATCAAGATGCAGGGCAACCATATACAATATCAGTGCTTTTTGGAGGACGGCATTTTTAGCAGTGGTTGCAGTGGCCTTTTACTGGGAAGCCCTCTTTGTATTCCATTGCCAGGATGAGGAAAAGAATCCAAAATGCAACAAAAATGATGGCTTGACTTGAAAAAATAGAATGGATAGTGAAGTCGCTAAACCTGTTGCGTCTCCACAAAAGGAACCTGAGGTAATGATGCTCCTTAATATAATATCTGATAATGAAACCACCAGGACTAAACTTCAAAACAAAAACACATTGTAACTAGATGGCCTCCAAAACTAAATTAAACAAATGAATGTTAATGAGTGGTCAGTTTCTTGGAATCGGCTGGCAAAAGTAACTCCTATTGCTTCATAGGAGCAACTCCTGCATTTTGCAGTTCCCACTAGGCTTCTCTTACGAGAGGGGAAGAGAGGATTGGGATTTCACGGGTGAGTGGTTCTTACTGTGGTAGGTTTTTTGCATGTAAGGCGATAGCAGACTGCTGGTAGGTGGGTTGTACCAGTTGCCCATCACCTGTTTCAAATTTTTATTAAATCGTCAAACCTTAAATTGTGTGTGTGCTGGGGGTGTAGAGGGGTTGGACTGTGTTGCAGAGGGTGGGCTGTATTAAGATGAGTGGGGGTGGCCTTCTCCCCCCACCAACACAGGTACACGTGTATTTGTTCAAATATTTGGGTCCCTGAATATAAACTTTCAGCTGAATATTGAAAATAAGGTATTCACCCATCCTTACCAGCAAGCATCATGGTTTGTAAGGCCTAGCATCTTTAGCCGGGCTGGGTTGCTGTACCAGTAATGCATAGTTTTATTTTGGTTGAGCAGGCTCATGTGCCAAAACCCACAACTGGGACCATTGCTCTTCTAGAATACGTAGATCCAGTGCCTGCTCCCATGTCAGCCTTACCTCGAAGGGTCAGTAATGGTCTTGATCTGTATTTTTATTTATGTGCCTGCTTTTACTTTATGAGATGCAGTCTGACCCCAGAACATGTGGGGTAGATGGAATCTGAAGATATTTATTCAAGTGTCTGGTACACTACACATCTGGAGGAGTTTCCCATAATCGGAGGTTCTCAAGTGTCTAGGTGGAGCTGTGAGTTGGATCATATCCAATTCCCCACGTCTCCCCACAGTTTGCAGTGCACACCTCAGGGCTGAGGAAGCTCTTATGAGGGGTGGGTGGGTGTGTGTTGGTTTATTTGCAGTTTACCTACTGCTTCATTGTGGATGAAAATGGAATTTTGAACAGCATCCTGGTGCTCGGGTGTGTGGTTCTTTGACTGTTGCCAGTGTCTTCCATCTCGCAGCTTCGCTGTGCTACCTTGCTCTTTGGGGGAGGGGCAGCCAGCAAACAATCATGCAAGTGAATAAACTGTGCAAAACACAAGTCCCAGAGTGTGTATGCAACACTTGAACCTGTGCCATAGAACTCTTTCTTTAGCTTTGCCCGCATGTTCTTGGTCAGCCACCACATTCTCTAGGTTAGCCATGCATTCATGTAGCTCATGCGTAGTTCTCCCTTAACAATCTGTCTATGCTTTTTGCACAGTCATACTATGAGTCGCTGGAAAGCAGGCTCCTTGATGGGGCAAAAAATGTGGCATCTCAAAAGCCCATTGCTGTTTATGCAAATATAATTGCAGATTTACATTAGTAAAATGCATGCATGGCTTCAAGACTCTTGCTGGCTGTATAATCCCCATTTCTTTGCTGTTTGAAACCAAGCCAGGAAAGGTAGATGTGGCACTTGCTAGTTATGCCACTCCTTCAAGAGCAACTGACCCAGTCTGTGTTGGGCAGGCAACTCGTACTGGGGGTTGCCTGCCCGAAGAGCTAATTTAGCCCACAGCAGCATTTTTTTGCAGTAATAACTTACATTTATATGCCCAGCTCAACTTCAAATATGAGCAGATTGCTGCAGGCCTGCTGCCACTAAAAACAGCACTTTGATAAAATAGGGCTTTGATCTTTGCTTCCTGGTAGATATGTACAGTATAGGGCTAATATTACATCCCCATATATTTATAACTGGAAGCAAATAAACTATATGCATGTTTAGATGACCCTCTATTTCATTGTTCTATACATCTAGCGTGTGCCTGCAGCCCTGTTCTCTACTTAATGTCTTCAGAGTGCTGTTTTTGAAGGGCGGGGCTGCAGCACTCTGCAGCTACTTTGCTTGTACTCAGAAGTTATGATCTGGCCATACAGAAGTAAGTTCCTATTATGACACAAAAAAAATTCTGATGAAACTGGCTCCTCTGGCAGCTCCTTAGTGTGAGCTTGCTGCCTGGAATACGTCAATTCTTTAATTCTTCTTCCACACAGGAAAAAATACTGGCAACACACTGCTCTTTCTAGTAGAGTAATATAGTTTATTACTTTCGACTGTAGCCAACAGCTGCCTGGGTCAATTAATCTCCTACTTTCATTTCATTTACTAAAATGCAAGTATGAAGTCATGTTCTGAGACAGTATGACCATACCTTTCAACCTTTTGTCCCCCAAAATGTGGAACATTGCCTGGAAAAATGTGGAACAAATGGGCAAAATGTGGAACACTTAATCAAATCTTTACCCAAGAAGCTCAGAACACTTAAAATGTTGCATTTATGTTCAGAAAGTCTGTTTATTGAATAATTTATTTTTCCCATCATTTACTATGGATTTTTGCTTTAAAATGTCGACTGACTGTATAACAAGTCCTCACAGTGTGGAACAGGGAGCTTTTTTGAAGTAAAATGAGGAATGTTCCTCAATGTGGTACAGTTGAGAGGTAGGAGTATAACTCTAATCTTTTTTCTTTGTGTGTGGAGAAACATTCATTGGAATGAACAGAATGGGAGGGGTTTCATAAAATACTTTATGCAGTTTGACAGCATGTCACACTACCATACATGGAAACAAAACTCTATAGCAGTCTGGCATTTTATAAAAAATCTGTTTGTCTGTCTTTTTTTTTTTTTTTTTGGGGGGGTATGAGCAAAGTATAAATGCTTGTGCAACTTTTGTACTGGTTCATTACAACTTGCACAGTTACAAAACCAAGGAGACACTCAACATTTGACGTCTACATCCTAACATTTCGGAACGGTTTACTTTTTCTTGCATCTCTAGACTCTGCTTCATGAACAAACAAACTCAAACATTTGATCAGTCTAAGCTGGATTTGTACGGAAAGGTTTTCCCATTTTAAAAATACATGATCGGGTGGCATACAGTGCATATATTAATGTAAAATTTGTATACACTTCATAGAGGAATTATAAGTCATTTCAATCATACTAATTTTTTAAAGGTTAAACTTAAGAATAGAATGAAGAAAGCCACTTTCAGGGTAGCAGTGTTCTTCAGACGACCAGGCTAGGAGAGTACTCAGACATGAGTGCATAATATGAACATACAAAGAAGCCAGCAGAAGACCATTTGGTCTATCTAGTCTGTTCATATTGCAGGGTCCACAGCTTGAGCAAATGTCCCTGCCCCCCTCCCCACTCCTCCGATCCTCCCGACCCATGATCCTTATCTTCCCCCTCTGCCTGTCCCAGACTCTTGAAACTGCCTGCTGTTAACGAGACCACTTCAGCATTCCAAGTGTCCACCACCACCTTGGCAGAGATACTGTGATAGTATATTGGACTACAATGCAAAACAATGACTGCTTTCCTTTTTCAGTCCTCCTGTAGGTAACAGAACACCCTCTTAAGCTAGAACCACCTGATGCATTTTGTGCTAACGGCCCTTTCTCAAAGGTGTGTGCATTGTATGTAAAAAGGAACTACATATTAGCCAGCCATTCATTCTTTTGCATTGTCGGGTACTATGCAAGCTATCCTAGCTGAAAACCTAAAGTATAGTTTGGTATTCATGGTAACTTGCAAATTCATTGGAACAAATCGGGGCTTGTCTGGCAGGGTCTCTCACTTGGCAAACAACTTGAGGGATGAGGGTGGGGAAGGTATCACAGGGTCTCAAAATGGGACCCTACTCTGGTTCCCTTACCATTTTATTTAGTTGTTTAACCAAGAGTAGCACACTAAGCTGGAAGTTTACAGGAGCGACCTGGGAGCACAGGGAAGTTAACTGACTTGCATACTGTGAGACCCTGAGCAAGTGGAAGCTGTGGGATTCAAACCCTGGTCTGGTCTGCTGGATGTCGCCAGATTTGCAGCTCAGAGCCTTAAACTACTGCTATACTGCCTTCTACCTCGTCTTAAAGATGGCAGTATAATATAAAAGCTTAATTTTTATGGTACCTTTCAAAACCAAGGCACAAAACAAAGTTTAAAACGCATCATACAGCTCAGTGTCCTAAAAATGTAAAATGGGAAAACTAATAGTCAGAAAAAGAAATTAACCACCAAATGCTTGCCTCCACAAATAAGTTTTCAAGGCCTGTTTAAGTCCTTCCATGGTCACACACCCCCATAACAGACATAGAGAACTCCAGAAGGTAGGGGCTGCAAACATAAATGCCTGGGCCCCAGAAGATTAACACACACTCGGGATCTCTAGCAACCCCTCGTCAGCTGAGCTGAGTGATCGCCTCACGCAGTAACTAACCAAGAGATCTTTCAAGTAGTGCCCTTAGTTCCTTTGTCCCTTAGTGTTCTACAGTGTCTTGATGTTTTGTGCCTGCTTTTTGTTTGTATTTAAAATTTGGCACAATAAAAAGCCAAATTAGGCTTGATTTAGCAAAAGGGCCTCTGCAGTAGTCCAATTTTTGTATAACCAAGACTCTTACAGACCCAGCAATTTTTCAGCACAGTTTAAGCCCAGCTACAGATTTAAATTGGTGACAATGGTACTTGGGTTACTTCCTCCTTTCCTGTAGAGCCTATGGAATTACTGCATAATTGCTGTATCAGATTTCTTAATCAACAAAGTTACCATCGTGCACAAGTGTGGAACCAGCAACAGCTGGCAGCAGCCAAATCTAGTTTTTTAACTTTATAAAACTGTCACGCAGTTGACATTGGCACATAGGACATACAATAATGATTTGAACAGTAAGGGCACCACTCTAGTCTGATAATGGTATACGAGTTTAGGGATTACATCCAGTTAACCTAAATCACCATTGTTGAAACATCACTGTTGTGCTATTACTTGGAGTCCTTAACATTTGGTAAATGTCCAGTAAACTGGTCTCAAGAGTTCAGATGTCTGCCCCCCAGAGGGTGGAACTAAACCGTGCTTCTGCATGTACTATATTAGTACATGAAAACATTGATGGGTGAAGAACTAGCTACATCTGCAGTGTATTTAAAAATATTCTAAAACTCTGATACAGGAGAACAGATTACTCTTGATAAAGCAGTCCCCTCCTGTGCACATTCGTGAGACACAACACTTATTCTAATGACCTATGCCAGAGATAAATACTTGGTCTCTAAAGTACAGTGGAGGGCTTTTCTGGGACATTTTAGTTGCAGCCAAACATAATATCTTAACTTATCCAAGGATGTGCCATACCCATGCATATAGCAAGTCAATGTGTTGCAACATCCTGACAGTCCTCTTCTGCAGAAGACTCTTCAGGTTCCCTTCTGCTGTGCTTGTGTGGGGGCATGTTTCTGGGGCCATTTTAAGGCGTATGCAGGAAAATACTAGATGAAAATGTTCTTGTCTTGTCCTGAGGTGGGCACAAAGTGGAACAAATCAGTTTGAGATGGTTAGTTTGACAACTAGGTTTCAATCTATTGGCCAAATCTATTTTTAGTGGTCCTCTTTAAAGGGCTCTGATCACTTTGTGCACAGGTAGCCAGTTGGGTAACTTTCCAAAATCAAGTAGCCAAACCAATTTTGGTGCCCATTGGCTACCTAAGGTGTCACCTGCTGGGCGGCAGGAAACACTATCCAGTGATTGACGTCTGCTGCCCTAAGCATTGCCCCACTCCATCAAATTGCTTTCTGCCTCTTAGCATAACTGATATCCAGGGTAGGTTTATTGGTCTGGGAGCAGGATCCCTGATTAGTAGTAGTGAAGAGGAAATATCTAGTTCCGTATCATCCAGTGATCCGCACTATGGTGTGGGGAGTGTCTGGTCATCAGGCCTGCCACGTGGAGTCACTAGATATGCTTTCTCCAGTCGAATATTGGATGACTGTTGATGGCTTGCCTGACCTGCAACTTGAACCAGTCCATAAGGACTATGTAGAAGAGCTCCCTTGCACCCTTTGGGCATAAACAGCCTTGTGGATGTTACCTGACTGGTGTGATTCTTCAGTGTCTGCAACCTTGAGTGTAGATGCACATTTTATCTGAGGCCCCAAAGGAGCATCTGCCCTTTTATGGCATCCATGTTGGCTAATGGAATGAATCGAGGTTTCCAAACAGACCATCCTGTTTGTCAGGGTATCTGATTTCCGTCAGATCTGGCACAGTCTGGATTAGACTACTTTTTCCCCCTCCTACTCTTCCTCTAGCATCTACAATGTCTTCTCTGCCACTTCTCTGGCTATTTGGGTGGGAGGCCCTGTACTTAACTCATGGATAGAGCTCCTGCAGTGTTTACATTTAGCCATGCCTGGTACAAGCTCCTCATGATTTTTCCAAACTTTCTGCCATGTGCACACTTTCTGGGAGGAACAGTAAGCTGAAAACTCTTGAATCCACCCTCATCTGCTTGAGCGTTAAATCCCAGTGGCCATATTGCTAGGGCTCCTGGGCACCCCCCTTCAGCCAGCTCCAGTTTTATGACCAGAATAGTTCAATTTTATGTGGGTCCTCCATGAACTATTTAGTTGGGAATGTGAACATACACCCTTTCAATCAATGGACAGTACAACTGAATAAAGATCCAAGCATAACTGGGAGAGGCAGTGTAGCCAGTTGCAATGTAGACTGCTATTCTGTCCTGCTTGTCTTTGAATGACAGCAGAAGGCTGAGGACACAACAGGCTGTTAAAAGTGCCAGTTCTGTGAGTTGGTGCAGATTTGAATATGTACACAGATAATATAAAGCTCGGTAATTGCCCCACTGCAGTCTGATTGCATCCTGCACAGGGTTGCTTTCAGCTCAGTGATGAGAAATGGACTGAGTTGCTAGAGAAACTGTAGTGTATGGATTTAGATTTTATGAGGACACTATTGGCTTGAGAATCCAGGCTGGTAAAAAGCCTGGAACACTGAAGGAACCCATGATTGGGCTATTTTTATTGTATGTAACCCTGGTGCTGTTCTACAAAGGGCTACTACCCCTGCCTGCTTCTCAGGCTGCATGTTGAGGGGCCTGAGTTTGGAGATTAGGGGTACTGTGGTTTGCCTACCAAGAGTAGAAATAAGATTTTGGTGCCTCTACCCAGAGTAATGGATATGTGGGTTACTTGCTAAACTGGTGCAGTCCTCTGGGAAGCTATACTTGCCCACACCCCTGACTAGTGACCTTGTACTATAAACACAATTACCATATGTAGCAGTCTACATACAATTGGTGGTGAGAGCTACTATTATGCTCATAGAAACTACATATACCTGGTGCCCCTATAAAGAAACTGCTTCCTGCAACAATATTTTGCACAGTACCTTTGGAATGACTAACACTGGGTAATATGCTCACAGCCCAACTTGACAAACAGTAAATCAGATTTATTAAGGGGACTGGAACAAGGAAGTGGTGTGAATCTAGGAAACTATTGCTGCAGTAATGGGAGGGGGAGGATTTGTTCTGTCCCTGAATTAATGCATCTAATTAGCTGCTGGGTACCCAGAGTGGGATTTACGTGCAGGCCTGAAGCGTTGCCATGGCTAGGCTAATGTTTCCATGAGTAGGCTGGCGTAGCAGCTGGTTGGGGCCCTTGATGATGGAAAGAAGGGTGTTAAATGGATGGAAACACTTGCAGACAAGGTATTTGTAATACCAGGCCAGATGGTATGTAAAAACAGTTGGAAACTAGCAAAAACTGAAAGCAAATCTGATGACGCAACCATTTATTTGGTTGCAGGGGCTACCCTGATTGTACATTCTGCACCCAGACAGATGGATGGAATGACTGGCAACACTGTGGACCGCTGACCTCTCAGGATTCTGGTGGGGACCGGAGCTGACACAACTCCCCTTTTCTTCATGGCCTTTGCACCTACAGAGAATCAAATTGCAGGTTGCGGCCACCTAGAGGGAGACTCCCCAAGGCTGGTCTGTTGCAGAGCAGTAGCTGGATCTGGTGCACAATCTTTTAGGGCCGAAGCTGGAATGGCAGCCTTGCATGCAGCTTGCAGGCTGACTTATTTTGTCTAGGATTACAAAGTACCTTTGAGCCAAGGCTCTCTTACAAAGGTTCCACGTCATGCTGGTTACAGGGTAACTGATACTAAAACACAAAACAGTTACAGGTACATGGTTTTAGACAGTAACTGCTTGACAAAATCTGACTGAGCGATGAGTAACTCGAAACAATAGGAGGAAGAGGGCAAGAAGGGGAGAAGGCTGAGGGTAGGGGAAGGCATAGGTGTAGAGGGTTGGGGTGAAGCAGCCAAGGGGCCTTGTCAGGACAGACACAGGGCGAGTGCATTAGAAGTTGCATTGGACAGTAAGTGCAAGGAGAGGGCAGAAACTGACACCTATAAGGTCAGACTTAAGTAGATGGAAACAACTAGCAACAGGTCTCTCTTCCCAACTGGGGTAAGAGACAAATGCCACATTTTACTGGTTCCAACTGGCACTGGAGTCCTTGGACTGAAATCTTCTCCGTTTTGTCAAATGCCCTCTTCAGGCAAAACAGACCTGTATTTTCAGTTCTGCATTTCGGCAGCTTGAGGCTTTGCAGGGTGGCAGAGCGGGCCGAAGATCCCCACAGTGGTTTCAGTTCACACAAGTTTCTTCCTTCGCAGTGGCTCAAGCTAAACTTCCAACTCTACTGCTGTGGGGGAATCCCTCTCCCTCTCCATCTCTTTTAGGCAGTCGGTCTGTTTTTGCTCCTGCAGAGGGGCAAAAAGCCCTCTACCCTATGATTTCTCTCAGCCTGCACCGCAGCTCCTTCTTGGTGGCGCCGTTCGAACACAACTGAACTTTGTAGAGACAGTCCTGCAGAGGACAGGGGTCTCTGACAAGTGAGGCAGCCAACTGGAATATTCTGTTGGAGTGCTCCTAGTGGATAATTTAAGCGCCAACAAGGAAAGTTCACTGTTTCACCCACAAAGCACTGTAATGGGGACCCCTTGGTTCAGATTGGTCCAGAGTCCAAAACCAAAAATGGTGGCTCCCATAGTGGAGGAATATATAGGCAAAGTAAGCCACTCCTTTAACAGTAGGGATTTATAAGTGAACGTGTACAGTACTTTGAAGGGCTCCATCAGTGCTGCTGAGCAACTGCTGAATGGAGTGATCAAGGACCATGCCTGACTGGTGTTGAGCTTTGTTTCACTCGGACCCAGCCCAGGCTATGCACACTATACACAAACTAATAGTGCTGCAGCATGGCACTCTCGCAGATCAGCAATACTTTGTATGGATTTAACATTCCTTACTTGCCAGGCAGTGGACATTACTGGAGCTTAGGGAGATGAGGAAAGCCCCTGAATCGGGGAGGAGTTGCATGTAAAGTGGAATCATTGGACCTGCTTGGTATGAAATGCCACAGTTGCTTGCTGTATGAACAAAATACTAATGACCTAGTCAAATTTTGGAAAGCAGTCTCTGGAAGGGGCTGCTTCACTGCCTAAGCAATTCATAATTAGTGATGTGATTTACTTATGAAAAGCAAAGTATCCAAGAAGAATCTAATTCCTTTTGCAGATTGGCCTTTCACAATTCCTCTGCAGCATTGTATCCCTTACTCAGCCTGATTATAGAATGTGGCCCACAGTAATGAAACCTTTTACCTTAGACCAGTTTCATACAAATAGGTAGAGCAGCTCATTTTAGATGCTACAAAAAATGCCAGAGCTGATGGATTCTCTTCCTCTATGTAGGCTGGGCCATTCTCGCTGCCCCATCACCCACCTATTTAACCTCTCACTTAAACAAAATGAGCTACGAACACTGTAGAAAAACTGCACATGTCCCTTTTTCAGATCTGGTGATAAAAGCAATCCAAGTATAGTTTATATTCACACTTCCTGCTGTCCGGGGGATGCTAAAGAGCAACTCACGTGATTACCTGTACACATCACTCTCCTGCAGTAAAGCTTTAGAGCCAAGCTTAGCACAACCACCACTCTGGATTAGGTCACCAATGATTGGCTCACTGCTCTAGATCACACACCAGTGGTGCTGTGTTCCTAGATTTATGCAAAACATTTGACACGCCTATCGTACCAAATTTTTCAGCATAGGGATTGGTGCATCTGCCCTCCCTTGGTTCACGAACTTATTTAGTTGGCAGGATACCGGGAGCAGATAAAGATGGTTTGGTCTTCCTCTTGGCTCCACAGTCAGAATTCCCAAAGGTCTGTCCTAGTCCTGCTGCTCTTCATGATGTGTATAAATGAGGTTGGAGTACAACTTGAAGAATGCAGGTTTACATTACTCTTTCAGTGATACCCATGTCCCAGATAGCTTTCCACAGAGTATCACTGTGCTAAAGTGGGCCACACCCTGTCTGACCCAGCTGCCCCCACAGTCTGGGCCCCTCAGGATCCATACTGGGGGCCCCTTTTTCTACATAATACAATCTAGTCTTGCATTCGGTATACCGATCCTGTATGCATACTACCGAATCCTTTTCATGAGCTTTATTTCAATTAGGATTAATACCTTTGAGTCGCTTATTTTCACAGGTTCCAAGTCTGGGGACAAACTGAGCAATACAATACAGTTAAGATACCAGTGAAACGTGGTAAGCATCATGAAATCATTAAATGTCACATGAGGGGGTGCTAATGAGCAGCTGAGCTGACTGGTCGCACTACTCTGGAGCTTGGTCTTTTATATGAAAATAAGTGTAACTGAATAACTTTGCAATTTGCGCAACTGAAAACTGCATGAGTACCTGTGAGATGGATGCATTACCTCTGGCAAGTTGGCTCGCTAAACAAGTAAATACAAAGAGAACTCCACTCCATGATGAAGACACAAGCAGAGGACCAGGCCCAGTTTTGTTCTTGCCAGCGGAGGTAACCGCGATTAGCAGGGTGGTATCTGAGCAGATTCTGGCAGACTTCAAGCCGCGATGGGACAACTTGGAGTGCACTCTGAAGGGGCTGGTGCAAGAGTTGAAGCAGCACACACGGCAGATAGCAGAGGTAGAACAGAATCTCGGACCTTGAGGACCAAAGTAGTGAGATCCTCTCAAATACAAAAATTAGAAAAGGAGGTAGAGGAGCTCAAGGATGCATTGGACTATCAGGAAAACTATAGGAGAAATGATCTGCACATCAGAGGCCTGCCGGAGGGAGTGGAGGGTGGGAATTTACTTAAGTTTTGGTATGAGACTTTGCCAGAATTGCTAGACATGGACTTGCCTAAGCTCAGGCTTAAAATTGAGAGCACACAGGGTCTTGGCCCCAAAGCCTCAGAATGGGCAACCTCCTCGGCAGGTGATTTTCAGGCTGCATCATTACCCAGACAGGCAGGCCTTGTTGCTGGCTTTCAAGAGCTAGTGTATGAAGGCCATAAGCTCACTCTTCTGTATCCTTTGAGATATATCTTGGTGCAGAGGAGACAACAGTTTAACATATTGATGGGTTGAGGCAGCGGGGACTCTATTTATGGTTTATCTGGCCACAGTCAAAGTAAAAATCGAGGGAGCTACGTAGTCATTTTGGGAGGCAGAAAAGCTGCAAACATTTCTGGAGGACTGGGACAGGAAGGAGAGAACCTGAGACGGATCGGAGTACCTGGAGAGCGTTGAGACGATGGAGGTCGACTTGGTAAATGACTAATTGGATCGGTGACTGCACTTGCCAGGGGAAGAAACGTCAGGAAAAGGAAAGCTTGGAAGAGCTGGGAAATCTGTTTGGATCGCCCCTTTTATTTTTGGTTGCCCTTCTCTGTCTTGTGGGTCGCTAAAAGAGGTAGACTCCTAGGGATGTATAGGTGATGCAGGAGGAATGCTGGTGAACTATATAATTTGGTACTAAAGAGTGACCGAGAGAGGATTCCTACAGGCCTCAGTGTGGACTAGAGATGGAACTTCTTTTTGAAAGAGGCAGATTACACAATGGGGTGATTTTGTGGTAAGTCTATAGAGTAACAAGGGGAGGTGGAAGGGCTGCTGGCAGCCTCACGAGTGTGGACTAGAGACATAACTATCTCCATAAGGAGCCTGTGGCAGCGTGTGGCGTGAGCCTCCCCCTTTTTCTTTTCTTTTCCTCTGGTGACAAGAGATGACTAAAATGGGAGTGTGCAAATGTAGGGATATATAATATTTGGGTCAAGGGAGTCGTACCTAGCAAAAGTAGGAAGTGAGGACTGGGGGGGGGGTAAGGAAAAGCCAGGACTAAGGGGAACGAACTGAATGGGCCTTTGGGATGTGGCTTAGGGTTTGGTGGGGGCGAAATGCCTGGCGAGAGCATGAAGGGCAAACAATGGGGAGAGGAAGGAAATGGGGATTATACAGCAGCCAACTGAAGGGGAGCTGGGGGAGGGGCAGCCTGGACAGAGGGGGTGCAGACAGATTCCAAGGGGTGCCCGGGCAGTATAGTAATGGTACAATAAGATGGACTGTTAGGGGCCTACTGATATAAACATAGCACATGGATAAGTATGGGTTAAAGACTGAGCAGGAGTAGTGTGTATGGGGGAGTGATTATATACTGAAGATTGTGGTATATGTAGAGGGGAGAGAGCAGTTGGGGTTAGGAAAGGACAGCACAGGGGAAGGAGGAATAAAGGAGGGCTGTTTTGGAATTTGAATTGAGGGAGGTAGACTTGGGGTTACTGTCATACAGTTTGATTGTTCAGTTCACTTGTGTTTTTACTGTTCAGAAGGTCTGTGCTATGGTATCTGGTAGAGGCAAAAGGTCGCGCTGTGACCAGGACGTATCTCTGACTGTACTGGGGAAATGACTAATGGTACGTCCCAGCCTTTGGCGGTGGTTAAAATAGTCTCCTGGAATATAAAATATTTTAAATCTCCTGCAAAAAGGGCGAACATTTTGGTGGCTCTTAAGACATAGGGTCTCAGTGACTATGTTGTAAGAGACCCATCTGTCAGTGAGCACAAAAAACTTGTGTGAGGATGGGTGGGGGAATGCCCCGCAGCAGCCTACAACTCTAAGGGGGGGGCGGCAATCCTAATCCATAAACATTTGCCCTTTAAAACAGAGGGTGGTGAGACCCTACAGAAGGGAGGTATGTTTTTGTAGAGGGGGAGCTTGAGGGTAAAATGATTACTTTTGGAAACCTATATGCGCCGGCTGGGGATCAGAGCTTTTATCAGAAGGTGCTGGATGTCCTGGTAAAGGAACAATTCACGAATCTGATTCGGGGGAATTTTAATTATGTGGCAGACCCTAAATTAGATTACCTGGGGAATAGGGACAGGACGGACGGGATATACAACAATGGCTACTTGGGGTAGCAGAATTAGGCCTGATTGATGGATTGAGAACAGCTAACCCTGGGGTGAAGGAATATACTTTTTTCTCCAATCCACATTGTTCCTGGTCACGGCTGGACTATGTATATATCCATAGACTTGTATCAGCATACTAGAGTAATGGGACATAGCCCAATATTTTTATCAGACCATGCCATGGTGGAAATGGAGATTGCCTTGGATCAGAATAGTGGGCAAAGGGGTCGATGGAGATTTCCTACATATATTTTGGCAAGGGATGAGTTTGGGAATTTGTAAAAGAGTAATGGAAATTTTGAGAAGGGTACAGTTGAAAGTGAGGGTATATACTGGGAAGCTGGTAAAGTATAAGAGGGGTTATAATTGGATACACAACCAAGCAAGAGACAAAAGGCAGAAGCAAAGATTTGGAAGTCTGAATAAATGAATTGGAGAAAGTACTTGGGAGGAGAAGAGAAACGGAGCTTAGGATGGCGAGGGAGATGCTTAATGTCAATCGGGACAAGGAGGTGAACACTAACATTTTCTTTGCAAAACAGGATGTACGAATGGGGCAATAAAGCGGGTCCCCTATTGGTTCGGCTTATGAAGGGAGGGAAAGGTCATAGGATAGTGCAAATTAAAAAACGAGGGGAAAATACTTGAGGAAGGGGAAATTCATAAGATTTAAGGAGTACTAGGAGGAACTATACAGTGCAGAGTGTCAAGGAAAGGAGGAGAAAGGGATGGTTTCCTTACGGAGATGAACGTACCCAGACTAAATGAAGTACAAAAAAAAGCTGGGGGGGGGGTAACGGTGATGGAAGTAAAGAATGGTTAGCCAGCTGAAAAATGGGAAGGCAGCGGGAGCTAATGGACTGGGGGCGGAGTTCTATAAACTATTGAAAAAAGAGGTGGTGGGTTCATTGTAACATCCTGCAAGAGACCAGGGAAGGTGGAGGAATCCCTAACACATGCTGTCAGGCTTTAATAACTGTTTTCTCTAAAGAAGGAAGGAACTTGGAGGAATATGGGTCGTTTTAGCCTGATTTCGCTCCTGAACCACAATTGTAAAATCATGGCAAGGTTTAGTAAGCTGATTAGAAGATGTACTGCCCCTATTGGTCAATCCACATCAGACTGGGTTTGTGAAGGGAAGGCACTCCTACCATCACTTAAGGAGGCTGTTGAATGTCATTTGGTGGGGGAGACACCCCGGAGAGGCATGTGTTCTTTCAATGGATCTCGAGAAAGCCTTCGGTAGAATTGAGTGGAATATCTGCTGCATGTTTTGCAGAGATTTGGACTGGGGAGGAGTTAAAGATGGTGGGGGCATTCTATGTACGTCCAAGGGCACAGATTTTGATTAATGGAGCAGCATCTCCGGAATTCAGATTATATAGGGGAACAAGACAGAGATTCCCTTTGTCACCCTTGCTGTTTGCGTTGGCAATAGAGCCCTGGGCAATTTTAAGTTAGAAATGAGCCTGCTATAAGGGGTATCGGGGGAAGATGGGGGGAGGCATGTTGTATCTCTGTACGTGGATGATGTCTTGTTCTTGTTGGAACCAGACGTCTGTTCCTAAAGTACTGTCGATAATGGAGCAATTTGTGGTTTTCTGTGGGTATAAAATTAATGTGCAAAGTCGGAAACGTTTTTGGGAGGGAGCAGCAGGAAAGAGACTTGGAGGTTGAAAAGAGTACAGCATAAATTTACATACTTGGGAATTTAGGGTTGGGCAGCAAGTGGGGAGCCTAAATGAGGAACTATAAACTTGTAGCTAAGGGAAGTCTTACAAGACCAGAGTAGGTGGAAGGAGCAGAGTATTTCCTGGATGGGAAGGATTAACCTTTAAAATGAACATTCTGCCCAGAATTTTATATAAAATGCAGATGATCCCTTTCAGCCTGATAGCCCAGGATATGAAGAAACTGGAAAAAGCATTTACAACTTTTGAATGGAGAGGTAAATACCCTAGAATTAGTCTGAAACGATTGAGAGCACCGGTAACACAAAAGGGGGGGGGGGGGCGCTAAACTTCCCGAACATGATGGGATATATTTTGGCAACACAATACAGGTACATACAAAATTGAGTACACAGACAGGAGGTGGTCAGGTGGGTGGAGTTAGAGGATGGGGCCCCAGCGAGGAATTTTGAGTTACTTATGTGAAGGACTTAAGTGGTAAAGAAAGCTAGCTGCACCTAATCTGGTGATGGCGGGCTTGTTGGCCTGGGGGAAAAATTAGACAAGGCATTGAGGCATGTCTGACTTTGCTGGTCCCGATGGTAGGGAATCCTGATTTCTTACCACGCATGGAGGATGATGGCTTTAAACTATGGCGAGACAAGGGGGTAAAATGTATGGTGACCTTAACATCGGGGGGGGGGGGGCATATGTACATTCCAGGATGTGAAAAGTGGAACATGCCTACCTCACATGTATAAATACTTCCAAGTAGGGGATTATTACAAACAGCTTAGTGGACCTAGGGAAGCAAGGAGATTGATGGAGGATGTGGAGAGAAATAATGGGGGCTAATAGTTGTGAGAAGGGATGGGAGGGCTGTGAGGTTGGACAGAAATCTCTTTTCAGGATCCCCCTGCAAAGGTCTGGGAGCAGGGCTCTAGAACAAATTTGTGATGCTAACTGGCGTCTAATGTTAGAATCCCACCAGGGGTTACTAGTGTGCAGTAAGTACAAAGCCCAGTTCAAATACAGAGGCTATACCACCTGCCAGCTATGGTACGCAGCTTCTGTCTGGGGGTCTTGCCATTCTGTAATAAGTGCAAAATAGGGGCACATACCAGCATTGTTGTTGGGGTTGTCCAGTGAAAGTCCTACTGGCAAGACACATCTAAAGAAATTACATCCATGAGAGGAAAGCACATTGAGGTCTCCCAAAAAATCACTGCTGCTGGGTATAGAAGAAAATAGGGAATGGTTTCTCTACCCTAGGTGGACAAGGGTGTTGGAGTAACTAGGATCAGAATGCAAAATGTGGAGAGATCACGTGATGACCCTGTAGTGGAGACAGCACTGCCGATCGTCTCCTTCCCTGAACGCCGACTTATCTAACACAACTAGAGGTAAATTCTTAAACGTTAAAGGGAAGCCAGAGTTTACAACTGCGCTATAGCTCTATTACTAGTCTGGAGAAGACTTCATCTGAAATCGGTTGTATTTGAACAGCTACCCGAAGGGTGAACCCTGGGCCTACTGTTGATATGGAGGCCGAAATGAGACAGGCACCTCCAACTTGCACTCCACCGTTAACTCCTGAAAAAGGGCCAAAGAGACCGAAAGCCCCATCCGGCACTTCAGTCAAGTCTGTTTTTGCAGCTCAGTCGAATGCTCCTCTCTCTCCAAGAAAAAATTCATGGAAGAGCTTCTACCGTTTAAATCTACCTTACAAGAGCTTACCTTGGAGTTAAAATCTCTTAGAGGAGATCTGGCTGAAAACAGTAATTTCAGACACCACAGCAAGGGTCTCTTCATTAGAAGGCTGGAAACAGTCTACGGACAGAGTTGACAACCTTAAGGCAAAGGCAGCATAAGATGGAATCTAAACTAGAAGATTTAGAAGGCCGAAGTAGGCGAAACATCTTATTTGGTCTTCCTGAAGAGACTGAGGGATCGTTGCCAATTACCTTCTTACAAAAGCTATCGCTAAAAATAGCAGGGCCATCTCCTAATAACACTACATACTGTATCATTGAAAGAGCTCATCGCTCTCTACGACCAAAGCCATGAGCTGGGAAGCCACCTCGCCCACTCATTGTGAAATTTTTGAATTGCCAAGATAAAATCCATGTGTTGGGGCAAGCGAGAGATGCGCATCAGGTATTATGGGAAGGCCAGCAACTCCGCTTCACTCAAGACCTGCCTGCCTCTATAAGACAACGGTGTGCCGAATATCACCCTATAGTTACAAAGCTGATGGCTGCAGGAATAAGATATAGGGTTCAATACCCTTCACGTTTCTCGGCCCTTGTTGCTGGATCGTGGCACAGCTTTGAATCGGCTAAACAAGCTCTACCAGCCCTCCAAACCTTCCTTCCAGATCTGTTTACAGTTCGCTGAGGGCATACCTCAATTAGGATAATGTCCCTGATTCTTACTGGGGAGGTCAGCATGGATTTGCGAAGGACAACTTAGAGTATCTGAGCTATATTCCGAACGCCCACAAGAGGGCGTTAATGTCCGATGGAAATCTGCTTTACACAGTTGGACATTTTTGGGGTTAAAGGGATGTTAATGGTACCCTCTCTTTAGCAGAAAACCACCAGTCGCTTAGCAAGGAAGTTCTCATTATGTTCGGTCCAATATGCCTCAAGGGTAATGGCAGCGAATGATAAGGTTTTAAAAGTGACTGGCTGACCAAAGGAGGAGACACTCTGGTTTCCACGCTTTTTTCCCTTGGGGTTTAGTATTCTTAAAATATGTAACTTCTCAATATGAAATATGTTCGGGGGGGAATTCGGCAGTGGAAATAACCAACAGGGCGTTATGTGCCACAGCGATGGTTGGGGGGTAGCCACAGTGGCATTTAGCCAATATTTGATAATGGTATTCAATATGATTACATGTCGAAGGGTGGTATCTGTTGTATTTGTCAGTGATGCATGGGCTGTGGTGGGTGGGTTTACACATTCACTTGGGGACAAATGTATGCATTGTCATATATTAATGGATACTAAATTCTGGTCAAGGTTGAATTTTATAGGATTAGGGTATTGGGGAAGGGTGAAGAATGGGGGGAAGGGATTAGTGACTTGGGCTAAGGGATCATCTGCCACCAAGAAAGTAAGGTTAAAATTGAAATTGGTTACTTGCTTGTGGTTGTTTACATTGGTTACGTCTTTCTTTTACATCTGATTAGGGTTTATGATGGGGCTTAGATACTGTTCCTGGAATATAAAAGGGGCGCAAACCCCAGCTAAGAGGTCTAAAATTCTAATTCACCTCAAAAACTTGCAAATCGATGTTTCCTTTTTGCAGGAAACACACCTTAAAAATACATGTATCCACTATCTCCGTAAAAATTGGGTGGGTCAGGTATATGGGGCCGGTAGGGACTCCAAGAGGAGAGGTGTTGCCATTTTAATTGCTCGTAGAGTTCCATTTAGGCTTTCACAACTAATTGCAGATCCTGAAGGTAGATATACTATAAGAGGTTTGTTGTACCACACGGAAGTCGTTCTAGGGTCAGTTTATGGACCCAACTCGGATGACCCCGAATTCTTTGTTTCCTTGATGATGATACTCGCCCCTTGGTCTAAGTGGCCAATATTGCTTGGTGGAGACTGGAATCTAGTGCTTTCCAATGCACTGGATAGATCGGGTAGATCCAGATTAAGGCCCTTGGAGGCTTGTACACCCTGAAAAGAAGGAATACTCATTCCAGTCCCTCCCGCATAATACCTTCTCCCGTATAGATTTTTTTCTTTTGTCAATAGACCACACTTCAGGGATCTCCATAATACATTATTCATCTAAAGCTATTTCAGATCATCAGATGGTCATTCTTCAGTTAAATCTCTCACCTAATGTACATAGGGATCGAATTTGGAGATTGAATAATCAACTTCTAAATTCAGAAGCCTGTATTTGTTTAATTCAAGAATTTATTAAAACTTGCATGGAACATAATGCTCCATCAATGCCCAAGAAAGATTTTCTGTGGGGATCCTTAAAGTGTGCATTAAGGGGAGAATTAATTTGCTTGGTGACTAAAAACAAAGCAAAAATGCACCGCTATCTCCTCAAAATTAAATCAAATAGCAGAGCTAGAGAGCTCTCACGCCTCTCCTCTCTCTCTCCTCTCTCCTCTCCTCTCCTCTCCCTCCCTCCCTCTCTCTCTCTCTCTCTCTCCTCTCTCCCCTCAGTGGAGGATTGGTCCAAACTTGAATTTCTCCGGGCTCAGTATAAGTTACTAGCTGATAAAGCAGAATTTCAGATACTCCGTTCCAAAATTTCTTATTTTGATCAAGGTGAGAAGGCTGGGAAGTTACTAGCATTGCGACTGTGCACCCAAGCAGCAGAGAGAATAATTCCTGCTGTGTACTCTTCCTCAGGTGAACTTCTCAGTTTCTCCCTTAAATATTGCGAAAGCTTTTGGGGAGTTTTATCAGCAATTATATTCTGCCCCGGTAAATTATCATACTTCCCAGCAATTGGAGCTATTCCTGCAAGGCATAAAGCTCCCAGTATTGGCAGAACACCAGATAGATAAACTAAAGTCCCATTACAGTACCAGAGATTTATGAAGCTATTGATTCCCTAGCTGCAGATAAGTACCCCGGGCCTGATGGTTTTATAACTAATTTTTACAAGGCCTTAAAGGGAACCATAGCCTCTATACTACTTGAAACATTGTATTACTTATTTGAGAATGGGCTATCAGATACTTCCCTGTCTCTTGCCACCATTGTGGTACTCCCGAAACCTAATAAAGATCCACTATATATAAGCAATTATAGGCCTATTTCTCTCATCCATGTTGATTTCAAAATCCTTGCAAAAGTTCTTTCTTCCAGACTTAATCAAGTATGGGAGCATCTTATTAGTACAGAGCAAGTTGGTTTTATCAAGGATAGACATTCCTCTGACCACATTAGGAAAATAGTCAATCTTTTTTCTGCGTCTGGGGACTCTGACATACTGGCTGCTCTGGTGTCCCTGGATGCAGAAAAAGCTTTTGTTAGGGTGTCGTGGGAATGTGTTTTTTGATGCTCTCCAAATACCATATACCTCAGGAATTTATACAATGGGTTAAAGTATTATATCAGCACCATCCGCCCAAATCCAATGTAACGGTGTTTTGTCCACCCCTTTTACCCTGTCATAGGGCACGTGTCAAGGCTGCCCTTTCTCCTCATCTGTTCAATCTTTATTTAGACCCTCTTATTAGGAAAATTAACCTCTCCCCATCTGTAAGGGGCATACAAATAGGGCAGCAGGAATGATATCTGCGTATGCAGATGACCTGTTGCTACATCTGGCTAATCCTGCCCAATCCCTTCCAATAGTATTTCAAATTACAGCTCAGTTTGAATCCTTTTCAAATTATAAATTAAATCTGAAAACAGTTTTTCCCCCTTAATAAATACACTATGAAATCTGATGTTGCACATATGGGGATACAATGGAATCCCAAGAGATTGAAATACCTGGGGATTTATCTCCACTCCTCATTGAGAACTATGAAGCAATTTAATCTAGAAGATCTCATTGATTCTGTAATTGAAGATCTTAAGCGCTGGTCAAAATTACCTCTGTTATGGGGGCGTATGAGCACTATTAAAATGAACGTATTGCCGCGTCTACTATATCCATTACAAATGCTTAACCAGGCTCTTCCGCATTCTTGGTTTTCCCGAGTCCATGGCATTCTCAGTAATTTTTTTATGGCGGGGTTAAAAAAGCGAGAAGTTATCTAAAGCTAACCAGAGGTAAATCTGATTGGGGCTTGAAGTCATCGAACTTCTATATATATTTAGCAATCCACCTGTCCAGAATTCGTTACTGGCTGCAGTCCAAACAATGTGTTGGTTATTTACCTTCTTGGGTTAGGATTGAGCAGGAGCTATGTGAAGAGTCTTACCTTTTATCCCGTTAAAGCTTCCAAAACCTCTACATAATACTCCCTTAAGCTCATTAATTCAGGTACAACAGCAGTTAAGTGTTCTCTAACATAGATAGGTACAGAGATATAACACAACCTCTGTTTTGCAATCCTAATTTAATTGCTGGCAAGTCAATTAAGCTTCAACTTTTTTGGCCACAAATAGGTATAGAGAGGGTGGAGCAATTAGTGAGGGATCAAACTGATTTCTTTCAAGGAAGGTTGCTCCCTCTTTAATTGGGAGAAATCTTCAATTTTTAAATACCTCCAGCTGTCTCGTATGTTGATGCAGCACTTTGGGACAGGAATTTGGCCTAGTCCTCTTCTCACTGTTTTACATCCATATTTAGAGGCCATACAGTTTTACCATTTAATATCTTACTCGTACAACTTCATTTCCAAGACATTGACTCCACCTGGTAGCCAAAGATTCTATCAGTGGGATAAGACTACCCAGACACTTCCAATTCTAGATTGGTCTGTAATTTGGTCTCATCTATACAAATATATCAAATGGGACAAATATAGATGTATGCAGTTTTGCATAATACATAATCTATATTATACCCCCTCCAAATTACATCAAATGGGTTTCCTATCTACTAGCCAATGTCCTAAATGTCATCAAGCTGCTGTGGACTCAACTCATATGTTATGGTCCTGTGATAAGATTGCTCTCTTCTGGCGTAGTATAGAAGATTGATTGAATCCATTATTAGCTCTGTCAGGAAGTTTTAGTATGGATACCTGTCTTATCGGTGACTATACATCACTATCGGGGAGTAATAGAGCTCATATGGCACTGATTTCAGCATGTGCAAAACAAGTTATACTAAGACACTGGTCAGATTAATCTACACCAAGCTATCTAGAATGGCTTAAAGAAATGTTTGCTCTGCAAGCAGAATTTACAATAGCAAAGTTGTCTGAGTATGAACAAATATAAAAAAAGATGGGAACCTCTTTATACTCTTCTTGCAATTATATAGTTTTGGATTTTTTTTATGGTCCACAGGTAGATTATCAGTGGATGGTGTGTGATACTTGGTAACCTCTCTACTGTTTTTTCTTTCCCTTTCTATGTCCAATTGGACAAATAGCAATCACATCTTGGAGTAAAAAGGATGGTGGCAGACAAGGGGGGTTGGGAGAGGGTTGGGTGGGGTTAGGGAGGTTAAGTAAATAACAAATTGCAGTTTGGTTCTTCCATGTAAATGTCTCTTATATTTTGACTGTTCTGTTATCTCTGCTGTCAACTACTTGTTCATTAAAATCAATAAAATATATTAAATTAAAAAGAGTGCAGAATGTGTGCACTACAGCTCTGGGGCCTACAGTGGGTCAGTGGAAAGAACTTGAGGTGAAAGTTTTTTGGCAGTTGATAAGCTGACATATTGTTTAAAAGGGGCGGAAGATAAGTTTGAGAGAACCTGGGGAGAATATTTGGGTGCTCTGAGTATGGGGGAAAGAATGCTTTTAGAGGGTAGCGGATTATTTAACTGAGAAGAGGCCTCTATGTAAGATGGGGAAGAGATGGAAAGGGGGGACACAGAGTTAATGGTTAATTGTTAGAGGTTATTGGGTTAGTGGGTTAAAGGGGAGATACTTAAATAAAAGAAAAGGACAGTAATGTGAAATGAAGTCTGAAATGTTATGTGTCGTGGCAAATGAATATGGCTGTGATATATGGATATTTATAGCTGCTGGCTATGAATTGTATATGGTCAACTGTCAACTAATAAACATATGAAACAAAAAAAGTACATGAGGTTCAAGACCTGCTAGTTTCAGGTACATCTTAACAATAGAATAATTCACAACATTCTGGACCTAAATTGTCAGAGCTCATCTCATCTTCAGTCAATACAGGCACAGCTCAGTCAAATACTCATAACACTTGGACCCAAGCCATGCGCTTTGGCTCTGTTCTGAAGAAAAGTGTTGCACTCCTTTAAGTGACGTGTGTGGATGGAGCTGTCTTAATAGTTCCCTCCTGGAAGTCATGCTCAGCACATTGCTGGATTTCTGGGCACCAGACTTACTCCTTCAAAATCTGAGACAACCTTGCTCTTAAAGCTCATGTAGCAATTACCCATGGTATTGTGCTTCCCAAATTGAGCTACAGGATGGCCGCCTTCTTCTAAGGCTCAAACTGGGATGTGGCCTGCAGGGATGGCATTAAGGTTTTGGCAAGGTGTGCGCCTTCAAAAATTAGGAGCACACGTTGACAAAATGTAGACCCAAAACGTGTGCTTCTGCCTATTGAATGTGCTCCTATACACATATTTTTAAAGGATATGTGAATTAAAAGAATTTTAACATGTGTAGGAGTGCCAATATATCACAAATGTGTTATGCAAGCCAGCAGGGTGGTGTAGAGGGCTGAGGTGCTGGCACCTTACCTCAACCCATGCCGGCAACCTGGGTCCGGGAACAAGCCCGGGGCGGAGGTCGGCATTGGGGGCGCAGAGCTGGATAGATTTGCCAACCAGCAAGCTCTCTCCTCTGGAGGAGGAGGAGGTGCAGCTTCCCTCAGCCCCCAGTGGAGGATGGGGGAAGCATGGGCCTGAGAGTGCCTAAGGCAGTAGGCCAGGGGGGGGGAAGGAGGCAGTTACCGGGGCTGTTCAGTGCATGCACACTGATTTTTTTTTCTGGGGCCTCCTGGAGCAAATAAGAGGAAAAAATGCTGGTTAGCAGGATGACAGACTTCCTGCAGGCGCCATGGCCAGGCAAGGACAGTAAGAGCAGCCAGTTATTCCGGGAGACGGGTCGGGGGGATAAAAAGCAGCTGTGATTAATTAAAAAAGAGTTGCATATCGTATGTACATTAGCAGCCAGCAATCATATTCAGCTAGACTACACTAAAAACTGTAAATGGGTCTTAATTCATGCCGTTTGGTAAAACAAATCCTAATGAGTCTGTTACTTGTCTTGTACTCACTGTTTGTACCAATCCAATGGCCATAGCCTCTAACCAACCCACCACATGAAACACCTTGGCAGACTCCCCTGGTCTGCCCATCTACTCCACCCCAAAACAGCTACAACAAAGGCAACAAACATCACAAAACACTATGTAGATGGAGCCCACCCCCACCCCCAAATCTCTACCTACCCAGTCAGAGGACACCTTCAGGGTATAAGCAGTAGCAAGAGGCAGGCAATGGCAAAAGGGAAAGGACACATCCAAATTTAACACCGTCCTATGGACAACACGACAGCCCTGCCTGGCCCCACCCCACTAGAGTCTTATACACCACTGCAATTACCATGCCACATGACAACCAAAACTACCCCTTCACAGAAAATGATGTGAAGAAATACTCGAGGGAAGGGATGGATTAATCTTGATCGTCATGGTCCGGTCACAGCAGACTACTGGGATACACTACTTCATGAGCAGACACCGCAGCATAGGCAGTCCAGCTGTCAAGTTTCAAATACAAAGCAGCATACCAGAACAAGTGATGCCCCCCATTTCACACTTCCAAATTCAAACCAAATTAAGCATTACAATAACCCTCATTTCACCCTTCCACCAAACCAAGCAAATTCAGCAGTAGAATGCAGCAGTCGTCAAGATGGTGGGGTGGAGTTGTACATGAGCACCTGTACACAAGGTGACAAAACACAAGCAGGCGAATTAAAACGGTATTCAGTCCCCCCACTGTCAACTTCTGTACATCAGATACAGATCAGCAGCACTGTGCAGTCCATTCATAAAGATTACAACTAGTCTACCACCATTAATGCTTACTTCCACCAAACCAAGCAATTCTGTGTTAGAATACAGCAGTCAGCAGCAGTATACTCTCTGGTGAGGCGGAGTCGAATGGCCCTGTACCTGAGGTGACCGAACACACAACACAAGCAAACAAAGCAAAATAGAAGTACTAGTATGTGGACAGCAACCACCTTTCACCCCCATCAGCAGTCCATTCGCTAAGACTACAGCAAACATCTGCTACCATTAAAGCGTACTTTTGGTCCAGTCCATCCAGAACATGCTAAATAACATTAAAGTAAACTGTACCAGAGCTTACAGCAAACATTTACCCCATTGAAGCTTTTGATCAATCCTTCCTGAGCCTGTGACACCCTTATTAAAGGAGAAAGTACTGGTGTTTATAGCTGTTGAATAAAACAAACTGCAAACAGTGGCCTGTGTGCTTGTCATTACTGGATGACGTTTAAAAGGCATATTAACAAACATGCTATTTTGTAATGTTCATACCTCTGTTTGAACAGCCTCTTTCTCTTAAAAATGGGAGTCTGTGCGTGCCAAGCTGGGAAAGATTTTTGTCACTGATTCCTTTTTTAAGCTGTTGAAACTTGTGGCATGAATGCAGAATGCTGTCTGCAGCAGAGCAGCTTCACAATAGGATGATGCCACACTTCTGGATTGTGCAACTTATGCCAGGCTGAAAGTTATCATTTTTGTTGACCGGCTCACTCTTTGGTGCTGCTATCCCCTCAAAAAAGCAACATACACACACTTGGTCAGTCAGCGTACTAATAATCAGGAAAGTCACCCATTTATGGTGACTGCCTCAGTCTCTCCCCTCCCCCAGAACACTTGGCTAGTGAGATTTATTTATTTATTTATTTATACTGACAGTCAAAACAGCTACCGGTTCCCTCACCCTTCCCAGAATGGGAGCACAGCCTACCCTTTCATACCTGTTACATCCACCTTTGGCTGCTTCTTCCACTGAAATACTGTAGCTCTTTCTATGGCTGACTGCGTCTTCGTTCCCACAGCCCTTTAATGAACCGCATCTAAGCTGCAGTACAAGAATAGAGCTAATGCACCTACTTCACCCGCAATCAGGCCATCGAGCTGCTCAGACTGCCTCTTTCGGCAAGAAAAAAAACACACGTTTTCTCACTCCTTTAGAGTCGGTGACACTCTCCTGGTGACATCAGGGCTGTTGTGTTCCCCAGCTTAGATGCAGCTCTTCAGAGGGCCAAGGGAGTGAAGACAAAGGCAGAAAAGGCTCAAGGCAGGCCCACCTCCCATTCCACTAAGGGTGAGTGCACCAGTGGTGGCTCTGAAAATTACATCTATTTGCTTAGACTATGGTGGTACAAATCTGACTTTTCTGATATTTCATTTCCTATCTCCTTTAAACCTAAATGCAGCAAACTGCACTGTGTACATCAACATTCAGTTTTGTGGCAATTGGCATGTATTTGCTGTTGTAGACGTAGCTTTTGCCTTAAGCTTGCTGCTGGACGAAACGATGCAGGCTGGATCCACTCCTCAGATTCTTGGTTCTACTCCTCACTTCTCTCCCTCTCCTCGTGCTTGCCGCTCTTGCTATTTTAATGCATGGAGCTGCCAGCCAATCGGTGAGCGATCAGAGGTAGCCCACCCCTGCACTACACTGAAAACACCAGTTGTTTCACTGAAAACTCCGGATGGAAGTTAACGCAAAAAAACCACACGGCCTCCATACTCTTTGCACTCTGCTCTAACGATAGTAATACACAGGCCCCTTTTATGCACTTGTTCAAAAAAAAAAAAAAAAAAAAAAAATTTATACTCTCTTTAAGAACAAGAAACCGTGCCATGGACAAGATTCATACCCTTCCCCATCCGTGCTCCTAGTATACAGCAGAAGCACAAATAGCAGTGGAAAGGACTTTGAAAACATGCTCCTGTGGGAACAAACTGCTCTGAGCATGGAGTACACCCTTAACGCGACCCCTGGTGGCCTGTAACCTGCCTGTTTGCCCTGGCCACAAACAGTTGCACACAGAACTACAACCTTCATTCCAAACTAGGGTGGCTTCCTCAACTAGCCTTTTGCAGATTACTGTGGGTGGTATGGTGCATAATGTAACTAGGCGAACCTCTTGTCCCTTCTAGTGCTTGTTATACCTGACCGATCCTGTCCTCTAAGATCTAATGTCCTGGTTCTTTGACCTATACCCAAAACCAAGATGAAATCGGATGTGTTCTGTTCTACTAAGCTTTGGAATTCTTCCCAATCACTGTCCAATGTACCCCCCCCCCCCCCAGCCAAGCCTTCAAGAGGCAGTACTGCGCCCTTCTACTGAGGGCATTAGTATGTACTTGTCCGTAGGCTGCTAGGAATATAAAGTTGTCTGAACTAGTGCACTTCTCGTTGCACTGATTGCCAGTACCAGTAAATATAACCTATCCATAATACTTGTCTTGGTGCATTCTGTATCTTGCACCATGCCCTCCACACATTGTATTTTGTATACTGTTCCCTTGATGTAGTCCTCCATTCCTGCTTGGCAGATGTACAGACTCCCATATTGAACTGTTGTAATGACCTTTGTTTTCCCCTAGGTCATGACTGGAAATGGGTAATGTTTCATCTTGAGCATCTACCTGATAAATGCATTGAATAAATACAGCTTTTACCTTTCTAGGCCTACCATAGATTCAGTAGTGGCTGACCTCCAAACTCTATTTAATATTATAGAGCAGAATCTTATATTAATGCCTAAAACAAATGTCCCCTAGCTGATGCTTCCTCCATTTCCCTCTCCACTCTACTGGGGGATAAGTACCTAAAGCTATGGCTGGATGGCAAACTGGCTTTCACCATTCACATCAACTATGTATGTGGGTGGGAAGTGGGGTGTGTCACTCTAGATTGGGGTTCTGTTGTACTTGCTGTTGAGGCTGAAGTACAGAAATACTTGTCCAAGCCACCTCCCTACCAGTCTTGGTACTACACCTATCTGGTGAGCATGATATAATATGCATCTGGCTAAGCTGGATATGGTGTTCTGCTTCATTACTAGACTCCCACTCAGAACCCATAATTGTATCCTGTACTTCTCAGTAGGACGGCTCGCCCTGGCTACTAGGGGATTGAAAAACTTTATTGTTGCTCTATTCCATAAAGCAGTCTGTCCATAGGACTTGCGATGGAGCAGTAGTCTCCTAGAAATACCAAGGTACCTCATGGAAAAGCTGCACTCGGTTGACTTGTCCCCTTACCTCTGGAACTTAACTTGAAGCACTCTGAAGCTTGGCACCTTAACTAACGCTTGTTTTTAATATACACCTCTGCAGAGCAGATGGGTGGTTCCAGCCCTCCCTTGGAGGGGTTCTGTCCTCCGACCCCGATAGTCCCACACTCCGCTGAACCTCCCCAACAGATTACCCCCCCCCCCACAGTGGGCCAGGGTGAGGAGTGCTTTCTTACCCTGGACCACAATCCAGAAGTTGTGGCAGCATTGTGGAGGGATGCATCGGGTCATCATGGACCCTATCTGCTCCCAGTTTTTCCCTGGGCCCACAGGTGTAATGGGTGGAGCGACTGTCCTGCCTCCGCAGAGCCTTGCACCCAGGCTGTGGGCCCTCCCCATATGTGGCTGCATGCCTGTGCTGACGTGCAGCCACCTCTGGGTCTGTCTACATCACTGTGCTTACCCCCTTCCAGAGAAAGGAGCTGTCTACAGATGCTCAGTCCTTCCTCAATGCTGCTGACCCCCAAGCAACCAGAGTACCTTCCAAACTCTGGTTGCCTGTGTGGCATGAGTTGTGGCATCCAGTGCCTCAATTCTCTGCACCACCAGGCTGGAAACTAATAGTAACAATTTTACAGCTCTTGGATTTGCTTTGCGTCAAGGTGTGCAATTGTGGTTAACCTCACCTACCTCCTTGGGCCATGAAATTAACATCCCATATACCTGTCTGCCCTAAATCCACATCCCATGTTATGTTTAATGCATATGACTTACCTGATCAGTACTGTAAATATGCATTACATATTCTATATTAACTATACTGCTGTGTACTGTATTTTGATTGATCTTTGCTGTCCTAACCAGGACCTCTTTGTAGATGAGCACTATTATTGAGCCTTTTCCTGGTAAAATACTTAAAATCAAATGGATTAAATAGGGGACTTGATAAGCAGTTGTGTGGTGTGTTTAGACCAATGAAACGACTAGGATTATGAAACTCCTTTTATAATTGATGAATATTACACAAGGGTGTGATGTATTGCAACACCTTGGGTGGATTGCCTTGAGGCCACAGGCAGACTAGTGCACCTGGTTAAGTGGCAATATCCCATTTTATATACCACACCCTGGGATGTTTCAAAGGGGTTTTTGTATATAAAAATACAATTTCTTTACATTGCAAGTGTAAAGTAAATGGTTACCTTAGTTATATGAGCAGTAGGTGGCAGCCTGTAACATGACTAATCAGTAACTTAGATTTGTCTGTAGGCACAGCCGGGCATGCTGCTGGGAGGGGGTGCAGCAAATGGTGTCATTGACAGATTGTCTGCCTAGTGTCAAACTCTTGAGTTCGTCTCTTCCCCATGGTAGCATGCCAGTTGCAGCTACAGTCAGAAGACTGCCTAAAGCACTGATTCAGGCACATTGCAGTTTGCAGGAGATGGGGATGAATTGAATTGATTGGGTGTTTAGTGTTTTTTTTCAAATCAATGTGGATGGGGGTCAGGATGGCGGGGGCAACAGTTTCTGTACATGACACTGCTTTCTACTGGCAGTGTCCGTCCGAAGCAGATTTACACTTTTGTAAGTGTCTGAGGTTGTGGAAAGGGCAGAGGGTAGTAGAGGACTAAAATGGGGAGGAAGTGGCCCAGGGATTGACCCTTGCACCCCCACCCCCCCGGGAAGGGCTGACGTTTGAGAAATTCCTGATAACTCTGTTTAGTAACTGTGGTCCCAAATATGAATATTTGCAGGATATTTGAAAAAAGGTACATGTCTAGTGAAATGCAGATTTGTGAATCCAGTTCGTTTTAACTAGAGCATGTAAGTGAATCCCATGTTTTCAATTTGCTGCTGTGCTGGATCCGTGCTACAGATCCAGGTATTTTGGAAAGTAAGTCTGCTTGAAGTGTACATTTTTCTTTCGTAAGTGATCTCTTCCATTAGGCCATGCCTATGAAACTATAGCAGTCAGGCATTAGGACCACATGGAATCTATTCAGCTAACGGTCTACTAGGGGCTGCCCACAATGTCACCCTAAAATGTCCTATATAAATGTGGGCAGCCCCATGCCCTCCTGTTTCCCTGCCAGAGATCATATGTAGAGTACATATCCCTAGGGCGCTGAGGGAGAACCAGAGGTTCCCGCCATTAAAGGCGAAACAAAAGGCAAACCAACCTGGAAAGAGATGGGAAGAGAAGCCATGAAGCTAAAGGGGATGGAAGGTGAGATGGCATGGCCTGATGCAAGAGATCTCTCAAAGATGAACACTTGCGTCAGGCCACACCTATGGAACAAGTCCCAAGCAGTACTGACTGCCAGTCTGGGTGGCTGGAAGCTCCAGGCTTGAAGACTACCTATCCAATGGTACTCAGCAGGTCAGAATCGGTAATACCTTCTCCAGCCCACTCCCTGTGCTCTCTGGTGTTACCTAAGGCTCCATTTTGGGACCCCTCCTTTTCAGCATTTTTAACTCCCTCCCAAAGTCATGCCTGGGTAAAATCTTCCTATTTGCTGATGTGGTGCTCTACTCACTCTGACCCCTCCTCCCTCCAAATCTCTCTCCAGAACTCCTTCACAGCGGCCGAATCCTGGTTCGACCACAAGCTCATACTAAAGAGAACCAAAGTAATGCTGTTTGTGCACACCCAGAACAAGCAGTGTCATCCCTTGATATACTCATCAATCTCACAACCACTAGAGCAAGTGCTTGGGATCACTCTCAACTCTGCCTTCACCTTCCACAATCATTCACCTCCTTAGTACAGCACCACTCATAGGCATGCTTTACCACCACAAGAGCTGCCTCCCCTGAAGCCCTCCACCTTGCTATCTCATCAATCCTCCCTCTTATTGACTATGGGATCAGTCTATGGGACTGCTAACATGGCACTGCAAAGAATTAAACCCTCCCTAACCAAGGCATGCTGGCTAGCCACTGGCTGCCCTAGGCTCACCCACACCTGCACACTTTACAACCTGGTCCCCCTGGCTAAGCTTTGAGGAATGCCTCAGGTACCAGACCTGCCTACTCGCCCGTAAAATCACAAATGGTCTAGCCCCAAATAGACTCTCCCAACTCCTTTGCCACGTGTAGCTCTACCAAATCCAACCTGCTAGTCCCATGCTGTAGAACATCCCAGACCAGCGCTCCTTTTCCTACAGAGCCCCCACCTGGTTCAGCTGCCTCCCAAGTCCCATCTCTCTCGAACCCAAACTTGGGCATTTCAGGTCCCTTCTTAAGGACCACCTTCTGACCACCCACTGCCCTGGTTAACTAATCTCCCTGCAGCTCCCCCTCGATAAAGGACCCCATCCTGCCTACCTCTCCCCTGCTTCAGTCCTGGCTGCAGGGTGCCATGGACAAAGGACTTGTGTCCTGCTCACCACCCCCTGGCAATAGCGAATCAAAACCCTAGCTGCGACTGTCTGCCAGTGCCTAACCTTCTTCCCCTTCCAGTACCAACAACTTCACGATTATCTAATTGTACTTCTCTACACTTATATGTATTAAGGTATTTATTTCTCCAACTTTCTGTACCAGCATTATTTACAGCGTAAACTGTGTGCTCATGTCTTGTAACAGCATTGTTTACTGAACTGTACATGACTTTTGTACCTCTGACGTGGAGCCTTTGTGAACGAGTGTTTGACTCCAGGGATTATAATTCCGATACTGTTCAATAAATAGCCTTTAAGCACAGCAAGGGCAAAGCCTGTCCTTTTAGAGGAAATGTCCAGACCAGTGTTTTGCAAAAGGGGGGGGGGGCTGTATCCCAAGTGGCAGTGGCACAGATTTCAGCAGCTAACACATTCCTAAAACTAGCAACAGGAGTGGCCATACCATACTTCTGTAGCTGAAAATAGTTGGACAACTATTTGGATAGGTCCACTTTAGAAAGTGGTATGCCCTCTTTTTGAGGGGTGAAAAGAATCCAACAGCTGCAAGGACATCCTGCAGTCCAAGTGATGAATATATAATGGTACTCTATGTAATCTAAAGTGAGGAGCAGTGCTTCCCCTGGATTGGCATGCTCTGGGTAATACATAGGCAGGTGGTTTGGCTATAAGAGAATTCAAACACCATCTTTGGTAAAAACTTAGGATGTCTTCTGCGTTTCAGTCTTATCATTGTGGTTTAGCACCTGAAGCTTTGAAATCCTTTGAGCAGAAATATGAGCAATGAAAAATAACACTTTCCACGACGCAGCATAGCTCTCATGTCGCAGCTGCATCAAAAGGGTCCAGAGGAGCCAAAGTAGGCTTCTCTAGCCCAAAAGAAGTCCCAAGACAGGAGTGGATTGTGGACAGGAGGCTTCGGATAGAGTATCTCAAATGTACAGGACATCTACAGTTGTACCCCCATACAGCAATAGATGGCACATGGAAGGCTGAAATGGCAGTCGGGTGCACTTTAAGGAAAGAATACAGTACAACCTGGCATATCTGAATGCTCTAGGAGATGTCAGATTTGTTCGGATAATTGAGTTTGGATTATCGGAGGTCCACAACATACTGTCTCTCGGCTCTGGTTTGTCAGTTGAGACAATGTCAGAGTTCAGATAATCTGATCTGGATAATGAGGGTTTGGATACTTGAGATGGTATTGTATGGCAGACCAGAATCTGAGGGACAGCAAGTACACCAGAATCTGATTAATTGGACCAGAGAAGATCCAAACAATGGGAAGTTGTCCATAGAGCAAAGCACTTCTGCTCCATGGAGTAAGTGGCCCTGGTGAAGGGCTTCCTAGCAGCCACCAGGACATCAGCCACTGTTTGAGATACCCCAGACCTAGCCATGGTTGTCTTCAGGAGCAAGGCATAAAGGAGTAAGGGCTTGAGGTCTGGATGGACCAGGATAACCTGCTTCTGGAAGAGTAATGGAGGTTGCACCACCTACTGCAGTAAGGGGAACCAGAGCTTATGAAGCCAGATGGGGGTTAAAAGGACTATAGTGGTCCCTGCCATTTTGAAGCTTTAGCAGTAGCCTCTGAATCCACAGAAAAGGGGAAGGAAAGCAGAGGAACCTGCCCTTCCAAGAGGACAGTGTCTTGACAGACACCAGGTCCTGGAGTGGGCGAGCAGAAACACATCCATGGTAAGTTGAGTGGGGCTGCAGAAAGGTCCAACTCTGGATGGACCCCACCTATCTGAACAGGTCTGATGCAGGCAAGATCAGCATGTCCCACTCATGCAGACTGCAGCTGGCTGAGCCACTCAGCCAAGGTGTTTTGGATGCCTTGAACATGGATGGTCGACCATTCCAAAGTTCTAGAGCCAGTACCAGACCCTCATCGCTTCCCAACACAGGGTACAAATGTGTCCCCCTTGTACATTGATGCAGTGTATTACACTGTCCATCTGCACTAGCAGAGGGCCTGGAAACAAGATGGTTCTGGAAGACTTCTAAAGCATACAGAACAGCCTTCTAGAACAGGGATATGGAGTGCAGTCTCCACATTGGTCCACATTCCTGGAGTCTGAGGCCCCAGATGACCCCCCAACCGCCCGTCTCCAAAGTGTCTTGTGAATCTGCTCAGAGGAGGGAATGAGGAAGGGAATCTCAACAGATGCTAGGTGCCATACACCGTAACACCTTTTTGACCAGAGGGGAAACTAGAACCCACTGGGCAAGGTCAGCAGTGTGCTGCTTCCTCTAGTAGCACTAGTATGTGGTCTTGAGCAGAGAGAATTGGAGGAAAGCTTGGAAGCATTTCCAGGAATTCCAGAGCATAGCCCTGGCTCAAACTACAGGACCCAAGCAGCTGATGAAACCTCTCTCCATAGATCCAGGAAGGAGGGTGGGTAGGTAAGCCCCAACCACCACTGCCAGATTTTGTACCAGAGGGTGGGGTGCAACATTCATGCTAAAACCGATCCAGCAGCTGCAGCCACACTCCCCTGAGACTTTGGAGTGAACATCTGTGGAGGAGAATGGGGCCAGCAAAGTTGCTCTGCTCCATGGCCTGGCCCCAGACCTAGGTCTAGTGGTAGCCCTGCAAAAGGGCACCCTCTGCCCATGTTCTGGTTGTGTGGGGTAGAGGGAATGGACTGACCAGAGCCCTTGCCAAGGCTGGCAGGTTGGAGGGGATAGCCTGCACATCTGCCCCAGTCGGAATGGATTGCTGAACATCACTAGCAAATCCTGCGACTCTCTCAACCAAGAATGCCTCCCTAGCCAGATGGCAGCTGCTCTGGCTGAGGCATACGAAATGGCGTAGATGGACCTTGAGGTGTTGACCCATGTCAGCCAAAGTCTGGAGGGCCTTGTGCATCTCCTGCCACTGAGGACCTTCTGGGAGGCACTGGGCTGGTTTTAACCTATCTCCAGAGGGTATTCTAACATTTGACCATATGGGCCTGATAAAGTGCCATTCTGAGGGCCAGTGTGGCAGGCAAGGGTTCTCTTGCGTATGAGGCCCAGTTTTTGCAACTCTATCTGGGGGAGAGAACTGAAATGTTTCACAGCTGAATTAGCTTCAGGTTGGTCTGCAGAAAAGTGACCTGAAGGGGCCTGGCACAGCCAGTATGCCTTCTTGGGCATAGCAGGGATCAAGCTTGGCTTGTGCTGGGCAACCAGAATAGCTTCCTGTAGTAGTCAATAGAGGAGGAAAAAGGCGGAGAAATGTGGTAGCTCTAGAAGCTCTACTTCTAGTGGAGCTTAGCAGTTTGGAGGGCCTTCATCCTAGAGAATGAAGGGGAGGGTCTGCAGGAGGGGAACTCTTAAGTATACCAGGCAGAGTGTACTGACTGCATTCCTGAAGGAAAAGGTGGAACCAGACTGCTCAGATGGGCTTCATTCCAGATCTTCTGCCTTCTCCTTGGGGTCTAAGGTCAGGGTTGTATATCTGATCCTTGGCAACTAGCTCTAATGGCCACAAGAAGGAAGTATCAGCATTAACACCACAAAGGGGCATGTCAATAAGGCGGGTGGTAATGCAGGGGCTGGTCTGAGGTACCACAGTGCTGTTGAGCCTGGTGTAGACCAGCACAAGACCTGCATGACATCCACAAAGGAGCACCATCTGCCAGATGACACTCCACAGTGCGGGAGCACATTGCGGTGTTGATGGGGGAGACTGGAGCAGACACAGGTCCTCGCCAGTCATCTGGCTGGTGGAACAGTGGCAGCCTGCCTAGAGGGTTCGGCGTCTATGCAGAAGGGCTGACATCGATATGGGGGGGGGGCACTACTGGAGTCCCAGCATCGAAGGGCTGATGCTGGTTGTGGAAGGCCCGGTGGAGCAGACTGCCTCGGCAGACCCCATAGAATCAGGGATGCAGGTAGCAGGAAACTATGGTGCCCTGGACTGTAGGGTGCCATGTGACAATGATTGGGGGACTGAAACCTTAGCACTGATGGGGAATCTCTGGCCATGAGGGGTCTGACAGTCTCTGCAGAAGCCAACCTGTAGACTTGGAGGTCTGAGCTGCAGGACTAACGTAGTTTTTCAGCCCCAATGTTGAGGGGCTAGTGCTGGCCAAGGGAGGTCTGGCAAGACTTACCAGGTGTGCCCTGTTGACATTGGCATCCACAGCCCAGATGCCAAGTGACTGGTGCAGCCAGTCTTACCTTGTTGGGAAAGTGGTGTAAGGCGGTGTAGTCACTGAAGTGGGCAATGATGCAGCAGTCTGTGCCATGAGGAGCAGTGACCAGAGAAATCACTTGTGGAGGTGCCCCACCCAGGGGGAGAAGATCTAAAGCCAGCCACGTGGCCCCAGAGTTCCGGGGGGAGGGGCAGAAGAGAGGACCAGTGAAATGGAAAGGCTCTTTACTACGAAGAGCGCTTTGTCATCAGATTACCTGCAGCACAGGCCAGGGAGTACATGATTTAAGATCTGAGAAATGGTGGGCCTAAGGGTTGCACTCCCAGGTGAAGCCACAGCCCTCAGAAGACACAAGGCAGTGGTTTGAGCTGATTGAAAAGGCATTCAGTCAACAATGGAAAACACATTTTTGTGAAACAAAAGACAAGTGAAAGGAAAATAAAAAATAAAATCAAAGATTTGGTGGTAGACTGAAGCAGCAATGTCTTCAAGGAGTCCTATGCATGATGGTTGAGGAAAAAACTGAAGGCACAGGGCCGCCCAGTTTATATAGGGAAGCCCATTTTTAGCATGACACCATCCTGGGCAGTCCCTAGTAGACTGCTCGCTTAAAATTTCCCTGTGGTCCTAGCACCTGACTTCTATAGTTTCATAGGTGTGGCCTGATGCAAGAGAAACCCTCGAAGTAAGATCATTGTGCATCTCGTGCTGACCACCTGGATCTGGGTGTGAGCCTGGGCCATTGGAGAGTTGCCAAGCGAGGAGTATGCTCTCCAGGGAGGAGGGAGTCTCTGCCTGTGCTGCAGTGCTGTCATTCGGGTGACAACAGATGGAAGTGCAACAGGCGGGGGCATCTGTTGGGCTTGTGTTCAGTGTGCCCTTGCATGAGCCCCTGCTTGAGCTCTGTGCATGCTGACCAGAGGGTAGGGCTCAAACAAAAAAAATGGCCCTGGCGCAGCACACGGACCCTGGTACTTTCTGGTCTTCCTGCATCACTGGATGATGCTGCCCCAACAAAACTGAAGACTCTGGGATGCATCTCCTACTCCACTTCCATCCCCACCTGGGGGTACAGGGCATGGGTCCCAGCTGGAGTGGTGTCCTGGCATAGAAATGTGACTTGGAGCTCCCAATGGTAGATTGTGCAAAAGTTGGACAAATGGAACAAAACTGCCAGTATCTGCTGTCAGATTTGATGATTTTTGTTTACTGAAACACAGTGGCCAACTACTGCTGCTTTAAGTAATGTGTTTCTGGCAGGAAGGAGGGTAAGGATAGCAAAGGAAGGTTGAAACTAAGCAAGGGGATCACCCTAGAGAACAAACATGGAGATATGACTTATGAGTGAAGAGGAAAGCAAGAGGTGATGTAGTGAAGATTGGAACACCAGGAGGGAGTGGGACTGCAGAGAAATTGGGTAGGGGGAAGGAACAAAAATTAAATACTGCTGCTTGGTATTCACATGGTGGGGGAGGGCCAACCTGCATCAACAGGCATGGGGGGGGGGTGGTGAACAGAACATACGAAATTTGCCAGCAGATAAAGGCCTAGAGGTCTATTAAGTCTGCTTGAATGTGCAGCTAGCACCCCTTATTATGCAGCTGCACAAGTAAATTGATGTGCACCTTAATGCATCCGTGGCCTATTGTTGCAGATAGATGGTGTACTATTAGTCCCTCTCTACCAATCCCCTAATGTGAGTGTTGATAACCTGGCCCCCTCCCTCACCTGCCCCACATCATAACTGTTATAGCTGGCCTTAGCAGTGGGCAGTTTCCTTACCTGCCCCCACACTAACCCCTGCAATTGGGTGGGCCTGGCTTGGATCTCTCCTCTAAAGGCATGCACTCTACTCTAGCACTTACTGTCCTACTGGAGGACATGCCTGGTACTAGCAGACCCCCATAGCCATTCCCATCCCTGTTACTAGGACAAAGTCTGTACTATGGGCTGCTGAGGTCCTTGTCTGTTTCCCCCCGCAAGCTCATAGTTGTAATCTGTTTAAGGCAGTAGTTTCAGTAACTGGTTACTTGTTGTTCTGTACTTGTGTTCCCCATTATGTGTTTGCATTACCATAGCACTATTTAAATGTTCCCAGAGTTCTAATTGTGTACACTCCTTCCCATGAAGTTTGAACTACAGAGGAGGCACTTCCCCTTCTGTTCTGTGTATATACTATGTACTTGACATGAACCTTTGCAAACAAGCTTTTGCTCAAATGTTTTTTCCGGACAATGAAATAAGTGCAGTGGGTTGGAAGCCATAAGGGAAAGAGGCTGGTGCAGGACAAGATCCACACAAGGGTACTTGAGAAATGGAACACTGTGCCAGCCGCCCCTTCGGCAACATGGCTTAGAACCTCATTGGAGACTGGTGGCTCCAGTAGAATGGAGGAGGGCTGATGTGGATCCTCTCCACAAGAATGGTGATAGATCAGCAATTACAGACCAATCAGTCTCGTTTAGCCAGGGACTCTCAACTTCCCCACTACTGATGCAAGAGACTGGAGTACCTGGACTGCAGGACCACCAATGGCACAGCTTCACAGGGGGAGATCATGTGGAACTTCAAATGGTTTTATTGGGTAACTAAAGTGGATCAGGGGAGGGCAGTGGATGTGACAGAACTGGACTTCTTTGACACTACCATTTTCCTGTAGATTTATGTTGGTCATGTCAAGGGTGTGTTTGGGGGGGTTGTTGCTGACTGATCACTTAAGAAAATAAGGAGACATCATTTGGCAAATAACCATGGTACTTGGAGGTTAATCAGTTCTTCATGGAATAAACACAACTGTAGGAAACAAAGTCTGATTTACAAAACTTGGTTGCAATAGGTCAGCTATGTGCCATACAGAACACAACACTAAAGGTAGTGTGTGCCACTGGAAAGTATGTTGAAATCCTCTAATGCACAACACTGGGGTAGCTTTTTTGCTTATAAAATGGCTTGCTGTGTATTTTGAGCATCAAACTGTTTAAATGTTTTCAGTGGCAGTTTTATGAGTTTCTCATTTGTGTTGTACTTGGCAGGTAGTGATGCAGCATTTGCTTTAGTTTTTTCGCAAGGATTTGTCCCAGTATATAGGCTTGGGTCTCTTAAACGAGAGCTGGTACCTGGCTCTGCATAAACAGTATTTTGATGCAGTCAGATGAAGTCTCAACCAGTAAGGGTACAGGATTTTTCCTTGCAGTTAACTGTACTAGGTTACTGAAGCAGAAGCTGCGTGACTGGACCATAATCACTAGTTGGCAAGTAGGATAATATTTGGTCCTTCTTGGTGGGGCTGGTATAGAGCAGGCAGAATTGTAACAAACTACCCCAAATTCTGTCCCGAGGATCACTTTGGCTAAAGGCAACAACTCCATGAGTAGCCCGTTTAGAAAGTGTCTTCACACTACTTAAGGTCAGTTCTCATTAAAATTTGTCTTTAAATATGTGGCTAGCTGTGGCTAGTACCACACCAAAAATTAATCAATATTGAAGTATTTTTACACACAATTACAAGGAAGAGGTGGGGATAATGGAACTAGTGCTGTTTTCTCTCCATTCTCTTCTCCCCCCGCTGGCTTAAGCAGTAACAAGTTGGGTGTAGAACATTAGTACTGTTGATAGGCCAGGGCTAGCAACGGGTGACCCCATACCACATCTGGTTTCAGATGGAGGCTTATAGGGGCCTCGTATAGCTTGTGGCTATTACTGTTCTTTGGATCAATTTCTTCTCTCCCTTTGTAAACGTCATGGTTCTAAATGTTCAAAATATTTCACTTCAGCAGTGGGGAATGGACAGGGGTTGTCTTTCTCTACACCCCCCTAAAACGGATCTAGAAGGTGCCAGTGAAAGGTGTAGACTTCTATTGTATGCCTACTTGTAAGCTGTCTACAAAGTACAAAACAAATGCATAGGACCTTGTCACCTTACCCTCCATTCACCAAAAAACTGTCCCCTTCCTTGCTTCTAGCACCTACCTCCCTCAGGCGCTCCCAAGGCACACCAAACACTTACGTCTACCTGAAGGTGCCATCTCGAGCTGTGGCCCCCCCCGGTGGGCATGGGATAGTAGGGATTTACGTCAGTCTCGAGGGGTGCCAGTGGTGGTGCTGGGCCTGAATATACTGCAGTTCTTCCCAAGTGAAGTCATTTTTCATGTTCTCCCAGACCTGAAGGATGTCTGCACAATAGGTGTAAATCTGGGGGGCATGAATGTCTGCGTGCTTGCAGAACACCTCACTGATGTCCTTCTTCCCATTTTACTTCTGCACTACCTGTGGTCACACCAGTGGTAGCACTGCAGTGAAGACTGACACTCCATCAGAATGCCCAGTCCTCTTTCCCTGGCCATCCCTCTAAACCTGGGTCACCGGCATTGCAAGTAGTAGTCCCACCACTGAGCCGATGGGCCAATATGAAAAGCTGGGCTTTAAGCTCTAATTGTTGGAATGCCATCTGAAAGCAAGTCTGTTCTGCTGTTCAGGTAGATGGAGATTCTCTCTCCCTGCCCCAGAGACTCTTACTAGCAACATGGGCTGATCCCACCCCCACTGGAAGCACCCAACTTTTGGAAAATGTATAGGTAGAAATCCTGGCAACACACCTTGCCCTCAAACCAGCTGAGAGATGGCAGTAGGCAGGAGAAACTGATAACACTGGAACTGCTGTCCCTGAACCTGCTAACTTGAACCTTTTCCAAAAGGTCTGAAATGACCCTCCTTTGTACCTCTACACACCAAATGTGAAGTGGGTTTGCTCTTATTAAAGATGGTGGGAAAACGTATTCGGGTCTTTATAGAGACCTACTGTGCTGACACCTGGTTTCCAGAAGCATCCTGGTGGAAAGGGTACAGATAGAATGTGAAAAACAATGTTAGTGCTGTAAAAGTGCAAGCTTGGAGTGCGTAAAGTAGTATTGGTGCAGTGTTACACCGGGCATAAATCGTGCATGAGTAACTTTGGCTTGGATAAGGTGTCAAACATCCCAATACAGAAATAGATTCTGGTGTGCAGGCCAGGGGTGTAACAGCAAGTCCACTGTTGGGAGACGTGATTGTGGAGATGTTGGAGCAGTGGTGGAGGAAAGGATTGTGCCTTGGGAGCCTGTATAAATAACTGCTTAGAGACTGAAATATTCTCTGGAACAGAAGACCTACAATTATAGGAATGGGAAAATACTGGGCTTTGCTAAAATGGACAATGTAGCATTTTGACAGATTGTCCTCTGGTAAACGCCATTGCATTTTGATTTACAACCCATGGAACTTCATTAACAATTTGGTTGACAAATGTTTAATGTCATAGTGGCACCTTGTACACTTGGGCTGACATTACTGTCCCTATTAGTTTTTCTTACTTGCCCTTTACCAATAATCCTCCACCCTCACCCCCTCCTTTCAGAAGCTACAAATCTAGCGCTCTGAAAACCTATGCCTTTGACACTACTGTGCATTTCATAGGTGTATTATGAGAATTCCTTTGTTGCACATCACCACAGTGGTGGGCTTTCTCTGCAGTGATGTCATGTGTAACTGCTGTTTATTTGCCACTCACTTCATTTTCTGAAGTGACAGTAAGTTTTGCACTATAGACCACACTGTGAAAAAATATAATCTGAATGATATGGAGATGGGAATTCAGATGGGGGGGGGGGGGCCTTCAGAAAGATTATCTTTAGATCATACAAGGGAATCAGAATATTTAAAAAAGCCTTTTCTTCCTCTGGTGACAAATTTCCCTCAAAGCTGAAATGTGGGTTGTTGTGAAAAATAGAAATCTGACTTTAATGTTTAACATTTTGTGCTTGTATTCCTCAGAGTCATGGAAACTGACATTTCAATGACAAACATTTTGAGGTAAAACTGATTCGAACAGTAGAGCAATATCTGAAATGGACTGTATTTTGGTATTCAGTTGCGTGTTCAGCATCTCTATCACCACTTAAAGGTTCAAAGTTTTATAAAATGATCAACAGACTGTAGAAATGGAAATGAGGAATCTTCAGTTGCATGTTACTGGAGACACATGGCTGAACGTTCTGTATACATAACACCAGTATTTCTCCGCTGTATAACTGACTTTTCTCTTATCCAAGGTACAAGAACAGAGTGTGGCGAGACACAGTTCCAGTGTCGGAATGGACGCTGCATTACCTCTGTGTGGAGATGTGATGGAGATGATGATTGTGCTGATGGAAGTGATGAGACCTCCTGTGGTAGGTACTGAATTTACTAGCTAAAGTTTGGTGGGTTGACTAGAGGTAGGCAAGGTATTTAGTCCAGTTATGAGTGTCATAGGAGGCTGAAAAGCAGTCAATAGTTGAGCAGCATACTGCTGTCAATGCATTTGTAGTACTAATGATGCTGTGCTAGCTTGTCTGAATCCCCAGCACAGTGTTGCTTGATGGCTGGGGCATGGGTGTCTGAATTTCTTGTGCTGCTGGCCAGTTTTGATTTAACTCTGAAACGTGCCAGTACAGCAAAATTATCGTTCAACTAAGAACACTAGTAGGGCAGGTGGAAAGTCTATGGTGGCTGGTACATTTCCCCACCAGTGCCCTGTGGCTATGAATTCTGACCCTTACTATTAAGCTGTGTAACTAATCCAGTCCCTACCAATTGGCTGTCAGCATTGAGCAGACGAACAAATATACAAAAGGGAAGGTAGAGATAGACTAACATTTGAAAGGGGAAGCAGAAGATTCCATCTTCCTGAAGGGTTTCAGAACATATCCATAGGCCCACTGTCCATAGCAGGGGTGTAGTTTTTCAGAATCCGCAGAGTTCATACGTGAACAGAAAATATGAATTGGTCTTGGCACACAAGTGTTAAAATACAGTGAGAACTACCGTCTGAAGCCTAGACTGCTGCAAAGATCAGGACTTCCTCACATATCCCACCAGTAGTTTGCATAATAAGTGAATGATACCTCGGTGCTCGTGAAATGGGGTAAAACTCCAGTGCAGACTGCATGTTTAAATATGGAGTCTGTCACCACCTGTGATCTCTCCGCAAATAACGCAAGATGACGCTCCACTGCCCCTTTCTTTGTTGTCCTAATGTACAGAGAATCTTGTCTCAAATGCTCACTATTTTTACAGAATTTGCCTAAGTGCCATGTGTATACATGGCATACACATGACATTTAGGCAAATTCTGTAAAAGTGGGCATCTAAGATGGAGGCGATTAAATCTCCGAAAGTAAAGGCAACAAAGAGGAAGGGGCAGTGCAGCGTCATCTCATGTTTGTGGCGAGACTGCAGGTGACAGATTCCCTATTTAAACATGCCAGCTGCACCCAGAGCTTTACACTGTTTTTACGAGCACTGAGGTATCAGTCATTTATTCTGACTACAGGTGGGATATGTGAGGTGAGCTAGTGTACTACCTGGAATTACTATTCATTTTCAGATGCAGTCAGCCATCACATCCTATATCTGAAGTAGTTTTTATTGTGTAACCCCTAGGTGGTGCTATCCAAAGGGCTACTACCCCTGCCTGCTTGGCTAGTAGCAGGTTAAGGGGCCTGGGTAATGAAATGGGGGGGGGGGCCCCACCCAGAGGTCAGGGTTGTTAATAGTCAAGCCAACCTGGGCACAGCCCTCAGACACTAACCACCCTTTCCCTTCTAGTGGCATGAACAATATACAATAATTACTTTCACAATAACCCTTATTCACCAGGCAATTACCCACACTGTTTGCATGTACCACCAGGGCTGGTTCCTCTAGCGTGACCCTGGGGCCCCCCTGTAAAACAAGGTTAAGCACAGCAAATGGCAACAGTACAATACTCTTGGCACAAACTGGAACCAGAGTCAGGTTAAATGCCAACAAAGTTGAATCTGATTTATTCAGGGGACTTGAACAAGGGAGGGGTGTAATCAGGTTGATTTTGCTTAAAAGCTGTATTAATCAGTTATGCATGCAGTTCAGAGTCCCTACACAGTCGCACACTCTGGGCACCCAGGTAGGAAAACGGTGGGCTAGCTAGGAACATTGCAGCTGGTTGGGGCCCTGTGATGGAAGAAAGCAATATACACAACACACAGTATTTGTAATCCGGAGCAGGAGGGTTCAGTTTGAAAGAAAAGGCAACAAGACAATCGGATGACGGCACTTTTTAGATTTAGCTGTTGCAGGGAGCTACCCTGTTTTCTCACAATACCCATTACTGGACATGGGCAGGATGAAATCGAGACTGCTGGCTGTTGAGCTGTAGTGCCCGGAGAAGCGGGGCCCACACATCACCAAGGCGTTATTCCTGTTCAAGGCGTTGAGCAGGGGGCTGATCCCCAGGCTGGTCTCTCGTCTGACTTTCTCTGCATAGCAGGTATTCTGGCTGGGCCAGTGTAGCAGGGCCCAGGCAAACTGACATGGATACGGATTCAGCTGTGGAGTTGGATACAGCCTCCAGCAAGCAAAACGGTTCACACAGTGGGGAACCAAATCACGACCCACTATGCACACAGCACATTGACATGTAAGGAAATTCCACTGTACCAGGCAAATGGCTCTCTGGTCGTGATTGGTCTGCACAATCCAGGAGTTCAGAAGTAGGTGAAAGTCCTGACAGGCTAATATTCAGCAAATCTTCGGTAGTCTTTAGTTTAAAGCCTGGTCACAATTTGGTGGCTTAATTTGCTCTCCAAATTCGGATTCAGTCCGAAAAGAAGGGGAAAAAAAAGCACAACTTCCCCCTCAGGAACAGCAGGCAGGCATGCAGGCCAAATTCTGGCCTTTCCACAGTTCTCCTGGGTGAATACATTGTGGATTGCTGCTCGAACTATCTCTAGCTGTTGCTACACTTCCCAACTTGGATCTAACAAACTGCAAGCAGTGTGGGACTTTCCCCAAGATTCAAAAGGTTCGGTTGACTGATCTCACTCACCACAAGGGCACCCCCTCCAGGTTATCTTGGGTGCCAAAAGCTCAAAACTACAATTCCTACAAGTTTTGGCCCCACCCTGCCCCTGAAGGCAGGCTCCATTTTAGAGTCCCAAATGTACTGATTGGCCCATTTCAGCAGTCCAGGACCAAGATGATGGAAACAAACCGAACTGCCCATGCTGCAAAGAAGGCAGGTTACAACAAACTGCAATACTACTACTCTAACAAATGATCAGCAAACAAGTACATCTAACAGAGCTACCTTTCAGATCAATTATGACTGCAATCCAGGCAGCTCTTAAACAGTACACTGAGGCTATACAGGCACTCTCTGGTAATACATTTAAACTGCTAAAATGCAGAACACCAGCCTGGCAGTGAGCATCTAGGCAAGCTCAAGGAAGACTTTTTGTGGACTCCCATTTGTAGGGGGTTAAAATTGTCTATTTTCTATCTAGATTTTCCACCTGGCAGTACTGGGCTGATGAGCCAGGGCTGGATAAACAACTTCCTGGGCCATGGGCAATGTGTAATGGTGGGGCCCTTCTGACTTAACAGGCTGGGGGTTCGGGGCCACCTCGGTCACCAAGACCTGAAGGATTTTTAATACCTAAACATGCATTTTCCAGCTACTCTGTATGCCTTTTCCTGGGCTGAGAAATGAAAGGTAGAATGTTTAACATTGTATGGGATCAGTGCTCCATATAACTTTAGCACTCAAGAGTCATCTTATGCAAGCTAAAAATGAATCGCTTTCCGGTGCAAACATTCTCAGTCAAGTCAACACAGACGGCCATCGTCAACACATTTTTCACATTGCCATATTGCACATCCATGATCCAGTTTCTCTCAATACATCAGGCAGTGCTCCAAGAGTTTGAGAACTGAAGGCACGTACGAAGCTTTGAGGAAATGTTGGAATAGAGCAAAACTATATAATAGCTTTCCTTTGGAAAACTTGCCCAAACAGCAGTCAAAGTTAGAGCACTTCACAACCAGAAAGCAGACTGAGCGCTGCTGAGGGAGGGAATAATCCTGCCACTCCAATTTCAAACTACCCAGCACTATATTGTCAGGGCATTTATGAGATTGCACAGTGGTTTATACTGTAGTAGGAAACTCGCCAGTTCTCCAATATACCATGTCCCATTCACAGCACCTTGAAATCTACATCCACAGCCTGACAGCACTCTATTCTAGAATGTGACTGGGCCATTTTGTAAATGGTGATTCACCCTGCCCCTCCTTAAAACATTTATAACAAAAGTGATGTACTGTGTCATGATGAAGGGATTTCGGTTCAGCTAGCTGTGACCAGTTCTAGAATGCCCCAGTCTCACTGTGCAGTATAGGGTCTGTTCCATCCAAGAACAGAAATGATCTATCCAACTTTATTAAACTTTTCTCGGGGATCAAATGGGAAGTAAAGTTTTTAAACTCAGCAGATTCAGTATTATGGTACCATTCTAGTCAGTAACACAGAACAACCATCTGAAAGCGAACCCAAGACAGAGATCCTACACAAAATCTGGCCATCCTGATCTCACCTGGTGGGTACATATAAGCAATAAGTATGGCCTTTCCACTGGTTGTCGGCTACTAGAAAGCCATGCTAGGAGAGGAGAGTGAATCAAAAATGTGCTACTGGCAAAAGGTGCGGGGGTAGGGCAGTAGAAGTGAGCAGCAAGGGAGCCATGTAATTGGTTGGTCCATGCTGTCCATTCCAGGTATTGTCTCTAAAATATCAGGCTGCAGGATGCAAGACATCGAAGTGTGCCAGCAGCGAGGAGGAAATACCATAGAGATCACATATGGGGAAACAGTCGGGTGGCTGGGCTCAGAGGATGATGTTGCAATGTGCCCAGGAATGAAAATGAAATGGCTCGGGGAAATACTGGCTACACCTCTGACAGTTCTAGTTAACACTAACAGCTCACTGGAATCCACTGGAGTAGTTTGAGAACTGGAAGAGGGCAGACATAGTACCACTACACAAACATGGTGGCAGGGAGGAGGCTGGCAATTATAAGCCAGTCACCCCAACATCGGTGGTGTGAAAGTTAATAGAATCACTGCTGAAGAAACTATTGTGGAATATTTTGAATCCAGTGGGTTACAAGACCCAAGGCAGCATGGTTTCTGGGGGGAGGGGCGTGTCATGTCAAATGTATCTAAGATTTCTTTGACTGGGTTACCAAGGGACTTAATCAGGGTGGAGCAGTGGATGTGGCCTACCTAGATTTCAGTAAGGCATTCCACATAGAAGATTAATAAGCAAGCTGGGTAGCTTGGGAGTGGGTCCAAAGGTGGTAAACTGGATAAAAATTTGGTTGGGGGATAGGTGACGGAGGGTAGTGGTAAATGGAGTTTACTTCAAGGAAGGGAGGGTGACCAGTGGGGTGCCTTAGGCATCAGTGCTGGGACCTGTCCTTTTTTTTTTTTTTTTTTCTTTCTCTCTTTATCCCCTAAGGCCACTCCTAGTCATCCACTCCTTTGGGTGACCAAGCCTGCCCTCCACCCACTGTCTCCACCGTTGCTGTCTACCGCCCCTTAGCGTGCCATAGCCCTACATGTCCCTTCATCAGGGGGGCCCCTCTCCCAAATCATGACCAGGAAAGAATTTATTTCTTATGCCTGAAGGCATTTGGTCAATCACCAGGGTACAGCAAGGGCACTGCACGGACACCTCTGGATTCTTGGCAGTGAGGGAGTGGGTCACCATCATCTGGATGGCTTGGTGGCCATGGTTTTTTCAGTTATATGCCCCGCCCTCCCTACAATCAGCCACATGATCACAGTATCCTGGTTGACACCCTCACGGATCATGGTCACCCACCCTGCAACTGAGCCCTGCCCCTACTGGTTGCCAGGAGCCATTGTAAGAGCAGTGCAGCTTGCCCCCAAGGATAGCATCTGTGGGATGCTCCAAACCCTCCCTGCCAGCCTCCGCTCCTGCCATCTTGGGCTTGGGGTGCAAACCCAGGTCGCCAGTGTGCCAGGTGAAACCCAGTCACCTGGTGCCATGGAGCTAACTGGAACTGATCCTCTTTAATGTCTTTTATAAATGAAATTGCAGAGGAGCTGGAAGGGAAAGTCTGCCTCTTTGCAAATGACATCAAAATCTGCAATAGGACGGACACTCCAGGGTGAGTCGGAAGGGTGAGCAGAGACCGGAGAATACTAGAGAACTAGTCAAAGGTATGGCAGCTAGGTTTCAATGCGAAAAAGTGCAAAGTAATGCACTTGGGGCACAGAAACCCAAAGGTAGAGTACAAAATGTGGGGAGTAGTATTGACCACCACTAAGCAGGAAAGAGACCTCTGGGTAATCATTTCAGATGACCTTAAGGTGGTCAGACAGTACAACAAGGCAGTAGGGAGGGCAAGTGGGATGCTGGGGTGCATAGTGAGGGGTATCAGCCAGCAGAAAGGGAGGTGGTGTTGCCTCTGTATAGATTGCTGGTTTGACCCCACCTAGAGTATTGTGTCCCATTCTGGAGACCACAGGCCCAATTTTCAAAGGGGTTAGAATGACGCAAGGGACTTGCATCAAATATTTTGATGCAAGCAGTGATTTGCATCACAACTTGTCAATTGTGATTTCCTAATGCAGCCTGCATTAAATCCTCATGCAGCTGCACCAAAGGCCCCTTGTACCAAGGTTGCATCAAATGACAGGGGTGCACCAGGTCACAAGGGGGCTTGCCCCATGGTGGGGCTGCAACATCACCCTTTTTTCTGGATTTTGCACGTCCCACCATGGACGCAGCAAGGGGCACCACTTAGACCAGCCAGGAGGTGGTTTTAGTGGCTTCTGCTAGTAGGAAGGGGTCTAACAATGGGCTGCTGGGGGGCAGACGTGGCACAGGAGGTAGTATGGGGTAGGGGAGACAGCTGGGTATTAACTGGAGTGCTGTGACACCTGTGGAGCGCGTTTGCTTTTGTATGTATTTGTATATTGTACTGTATCTATGAATTATACTGTAAAAGGGGTCCAAGGACAAAGTGACATGGCACCAGGAGGGCACAACCCTGGCAGGTGCACATTCTGTCCCTGCCCCCACCCTATACAGTATAATTCATAGGTACAGTGCAATACACAAATATATACAAAAGCAAATGCACCCCACTGGGTGCCACGGCACTCCCATTAATTCACAGCTGTCTCCCTGGCACCCCATGCCACCTCCCATGCCCCTTCTTCCTCTGGCCTCCTTATGTCCAGCACAGGCACCACCACCACCCCTCCCCCAACAATTTGGCCCCTCTGGTATTGCGTTGAGTGGAGCGCCATATCCCTGCAACAAATCCCGCAGGTGCACCAACTGTCTGGCACTTCTGTACACTTGAGGCAAAGCTAGGGAGTTTGGTGCCAGGACCCTGAGTGTGCAAGGTCCCTGGTGCACCCAGAGTTTGCCACAACCCTGGAATGTTGCAACTTGCATCACTCTAGGGGGTTCTTTGAAAATTGGGTCCCACATCTCAGGAAGGATATAGACAGAGTGGAGGCAGTCCAGAGCAGGGCAATTAAAATAGTGCAGGGTCTGCATCAAAAGCCCTATGAGGAGAGACTAAAGGACCTCAATATGTACACCCTGGAACAGAAGAGAGATGATGGAGACCTTTGAATACCTCATGGGGGTAAATAAGATACAGTAGGGGAATGTTTCAGAAGAAAAGGTGCTCAAGAACAAGGACATGCTATGAAGCTGGAGAGATGTGAGGAAGTACTTCACAGAAAGTGGTGGATTCCCGAAACAGCCTTCCAGCAGAGGTGGTGGGGGTGAAAACAGTGGTGGGGGTTCAAGAATGCATGTGATGAGCACAAGTGAATCACAGTGGAAAGGAAGGGGGGAGGGAGTGAATCATAGTGGAAAGGAAAGGGGTGGGAGAAAGAGTTGCAGATCGGGCATGGTCTGCAGTAATAGTGTAGGTATGGAGAAATGGGCAGACCAAATGGGCTAAGCAGTCCTTATCTGCTGTCAAATTCTATGTTTCTATGATTATTATATGAATTGTGCTGAAGCAGTACGCACTGCATGACCCTTTCACTGTCATAATCACTTGCTCCTTGGCAACTCTGGCTCGGCTTTCCCCCCACAAACAAATCGGTGTCAAGCACAGCTGCTAAAAAAAAAAAAAAAAAAAAATGCATTACCTCTGGAGGCCCCTCTCATGCTCCAGGCCCTGGGCAACTGCCCCTTCTGCCCAATGGTTAATCTAGCCCTGACTGGAGCAGCACTCTGGAGGCTAAAAAGTCAATCTTTGGGGTTCTCAATCATCTGGTACCACTGTAGGAACTTCACCATTGGTGAATGGGAATCCACATGGAAGATGCTCAGCAGTACAACTGGGGCTGCCCATACAGTCTGTCTGGACTTGAACCCTATATAGCATAGGCGGCCCCACGCTGCCCTCTGTTCTTTCCCACCATCTACTTGCAAACACAGCCTCCGCAGAAGAAGCAGTCAGTGTTGGTGCCTTTTTGGCCTATGGCCTAGATTTACTACAGCCTGTAAATCTTATTTTCTCTCACTTATGTAGAGTTAAACCCTCTACCCCTCTTCCACTGTGGAAAGATTGCCTCTAACAATGAACACTGTCTTCTGTCTGACCACGACACCTCAGATTGTGAGCTCTGCCAGCAGTTTAACCGGCCTACCCTCAGGTGAGGCGTGGTGGTGGTAGTGGTAGTGTAAAAAAAAAAAAAAACCTCCATGGACCAGGAAGACATCTGTGTTGGGGTCCTCTGAGGCACAGGCTGACCAATTGGCCTCTGGCTCCAACACCTCGCAGGTAAAGGAAAAGTCCAGGGGGGCATCACAGAAAAGACAGATTGCAGCCACTCCCCCTGGCGGGCATCCCATTCCCAGTCTGCTTTGCCTTCAGGGGGCTCCTTGTTGGCTGCTGCCATGACAGACCAGCTGTCCAGGCCTCTGTTCCAGGCCCATACCAATAGCTCCTCTGCTCAACTCTCTGGGGTGTTTGGCTGTTGACCTTCTGGTCATCAGCCCCTCTTCAGACAAGCAAACTACTCCTTTGCTGCCTGCTTCTTCTAAGGCTCATTGGGTCAGTCAGCCGGGTTGTCTGCCAATGTGCCTTTGACCACTCTTGTCAGCATCTGACTTGAACAATGTTCTCGTCTGTTTTTCCAGCATCCTGGTCCAGCAATTTGCAGCTCTTACCAGGCAGTCATCGCTGGCTCATTCAATGCAGACAGTCTACACCTGTTCGGCCCTGAGAATCTATCCAAGGGCTGTTGATAGCACATCGACAGATCCAGAGAATGCCAATGTTGAGTACCACCCTGACCACCTCCTCCCAGAGGAGATGGTGGAGGAAGAGGACCAGCACCTTACCTCAGACAAGTCTGCTGCCTCCTCAGTCAGTGAAGACTGTTGGGCACACCCCAGGTCCCCACCTGAGGATGCCACCTTCAATGTCATGAAGTGGCAGTCTTCCACCATGGGGTTTCAGATGGAGGAGGAGGAGGAGGAGGATGCTACCAGAAAGGATCTAGCAGACTACCTGGATATACCAGAATCTCCCCCAAGATCATTCCTCTTATGCTTCAGTCATTAAAAATGCTACAACGGTAGCCTGGCACAGACCAGACATGATGCCAGCTATTCCTTGTAAGACTGAGCTTTACAATATGCCTCAGGGCTTTTCTCACCTTGCTGCCCAGGCAGAAACCGTTTCTACCAACGGAACATGCCCGGTCATTAGGGTGCCAAGTTCAGATTCTGTCGCCCTGTCTTTTTGTGGGGGACTGTGCCCCTACTCACCCTTTCTAATTCTAACTTTGAGGAGGCATACCTCAGGGAGAGAATGGTGAATTTCCCCTTGTGGCACCCTGATAGGGGCATTCTAACAGGTGCCTCACTGGCCAGAAGGGGGAACTGGGCACCTTAGAGCAGTTGTGTGCTGCCTTAATTATGGAGTCAAACACCTTATCTCTCTTCCTCCAGACAAGGAGTCCCATAGGATTGACTTCCTGGAGGGGGGGAGAGAAGGGCATATGCTTCCTCTGCTCTAGGCCGGAGGATTGCCAGATTACCTGTCTCACATGGTGAAATAGCTGAACACTAACTGGAAAAAGGGCATGGCTGCATACCACACTTTTCTTGAGGGTGCCCAGAAGCAGGAGTTACTTCAGTGCTCCCAAACAAATGAGGACATTGGCAAGCATCTTTGGGCCATTTATGATCAGTCTGATACTGTCAGGGTGGCTGCTACTGGCATATGCCTTCATAGGCATTCATGGCTCTGTTTCTGGGTTTGCTGCTGCCGTGCAAAACAAAGTGCTTAATGCCCCTTTCAATGGCAACAAGTTTTTCATTCTGGATGTCCAAGACATCATTAACTATCTGTAGGCCTTATGCATGGCCATTAAATCCATCCACTCCTCCTACCATACCCAACATGGTAGGGGAACACTTTACTTTTGTAGATGGGCCAGTAGACTGAGTTCAGGCCCAAATACTTGTGGTAAATGTAGAGCCCAGTATTCCTTGCCTGCCCCCTCCCATTCAAGGGTGGCAACCAAGTGTCCAGAACTGAAGGTCCAGCTTGCTAGGCCCTTCCTCATGCGGAAGTGGTGGTGGGGAAGTCTCTTCTCCCTCAACTTAGAACAATGGAGAACATTAACTTCAGATTCTTGGATCCTGCAGATCATCCAACAGCCTCCAGACACCCCCCTCATTTTCCTCCGCTCATCTGCTTGTTCTCTGGGAGGAAGTCTCTCCTGCACAAGCAGGCTATAGAACTGGTGCCAAGTGGAAGAGAAACCAGAGATTCTATTCCAGATTTTTCCTGGTCTCCAGAAATACCAGAGTTCTGAGGCCTATTCTCTATTTGAAAGACCTTTATCTCTATGTCCAGTGCTAAAAGTTCTTGATGGCAACTTTAGGCCAGGGGATTGGCTATGCTCACTGGACATGCAGGACGCTTACCTGCACATAGCAGTCTTTCTCCCCCACACACAGGATGTTCCTCCACTTCATCTTTCAGGGGGAGCAGCACCCATTCACGGTATTGCCCTTTGGATTATCTTATGCACCACGTGTCTTTACCAGGTGCTTGGCAGCAGTCGCAGCAGCCCTCAGAAGGGATTGACTGTTCATCTTTCCTTATCTGGACGGTTGCTTCTTGAGGCCCCACCCAGAGAACAGCTGTTGACCCTGGGGTGGATTCTGTAGCTCTTTCAGTCCCTGGGCATAACTGTCAACCTGCCCAAGTCTGTTCTAGTACCATCCCAAAGATTACAATACATTGAGGTGGTTCTGGATTCCAAGCAGGGAAAGGCCACCTTACCCTAAGATAGGGTGGAATGGCTTATAGCTCAAGCTCAAAGTATATTGGTCACTACATTCTTGCCAGGCTATACCGGAGACTGCCGCAGCCATTCCCACCGTTCCATTGGCTGGGCTCCACATGCATACCCTTTAGTGGACCCTCATGGTGCTGTGGGACCAGTGATCGGATGAGTGGGACCACCAGGTATTGATCTTTTCCCTGGCCTGCAAGGTGCTCCAGTGGTGGATGGACACCTAGTCCCTTCCATATCACTTCCCTGCATCAGGTCTACCACAGATGCTTTGGAGCTAGGCTGGGGAGCTCACCTGGGCTTATTCCAGACTAGGGGGGAGGTTCTGGTCCCAGTGGGAAGCCACCCTGCATATCCTTGTCCTGGACAGAGAGGAGTGCTTGGTGCTATGCAGGCATTCCAGTAGCATCTTGCTCCCGTCAGTTGTTGATGCAGTCTGACAATCTGAGTGTAGTCTACTATGTCAACAAACTGGGTGGGACTTGCTGGGATCCCCTTTGCAGGGAGGCCATGCGAGTGTGGTACTGGGCTCTGGAACACAGCCTAGCAATCTTGGTGGTCCACATGCCAGGCATTTTTAAACACTCTGGTGGACATTCTCAGCAGGACTCTGTCCAGCATGCATGAATGGGAGTGTCTCTCATCCGTAGCAGATCTGTTTGACAAATGGGGTTGTTCAGAGTTGGACTGTGTCCCCACTCAACGCAAAACTGCCCAATTTCTGCTTGCTAGATCAAGGGCCTGGAGTTTTCTGGTGAGACGCATTGTCCCTCTCCTGGGGAGGGAGATTTTGTATGCATTCCCTCAATTTTTACTAATACAAAGTGTGCTGATCAAGCTGCAGATGGAAGGGCCACCATGGTTCTGGTAGTCCCATTCTGGCCTCACCAGATCTGGTTCCCTCTGCTGCAACAGTTGGCAGAGTAGCCTCTGGTTCCTATACCCCTTTTCAGGAATCTGCCAGGATCTGAGGACCCTGGTCTGTCCCAACCTCTGGTCCCTTCATCTGCATGTGTGGCTCCAGAGGACATGGCCATTGCTATTTTTGGGGTCTCTAGCAGGGTAGCGGACTTCTTGGTGGCCACCCACAAGCCTTCCACCCATGCCACTTGTGCCATGAAGTGAAGTAGTGTTCCATCTGGGCTGCAAAGCATTCCATAGACCCTTTCACATGTCCTGTGAGTCGTGTCCTGGACTACCGGATTTCTTTGACTCTGGTCTCCAGTATTCCTCCCTCAAGGTTCACCTTCTGGCTATTTCTGCTTTTCATGAGCCTGTGGGTGACTGCACAATGGCTCAGCTAAATGTTTTGTGTACTTTTCTACGGGGCATCCTGCATCTGAAACCTGCAGTGCATTCTTCTGTCCCGGCTTGGGGTGTGTCTGCGCACAAATCCAAAGTTCTTACTGAAGGAGGTTTTGGAGCTTACACTCTGTCTAGCCATCTTCCTGTTTTCCTGAGTGTGCCAATCCAGGGGAAGCACTGCTCCATACGTTGGATACTGTGAAGCATTATCTGCTCAAGACTGAGTCCAGAAAGTCCAAGCAGTTTTTTATTAGTCCCAGATAGTGGGTGCTTCAGCTACTAAGCAATGTGTATCCAAATGGTTGGCAAATTGCATTTTTCTGCTAAAAGTATGGGAAAGAATTGCCTGGTACTGCAAAAGCTCATTCCACAAGAGGCATGGCTACCACAGTGGCTTGTTTCAAAGGGGTCTTGGCCACGGAGTGCAGCTGCCACCTGGAGCACAGTCCACACTTTCATCAAGCATTAGTCAGGACATTGCCTCTAGAGCCCATGCTGGTTTCAGCAGGGCTGTTCTACAAGGGCTCTTGTCTCAAGCTTAGAGTCCTTGTTGGGTTCAGTTCCCAAGGTCTTCCATCCTAAGTTTAAGTTGCTTGGCTGGCTGGGTTGTTTCAACTCCTGTCTTAAGTTAGTTCCAGCTTCCCAAACTGCCTGATCCTACCAGTCACTGCTTGGTACTCATTCCTACAGTGGTACCTGGTGACGGAGATAACCCTGAAGAAGATAGAACAGTTGCGTAAGAACTTACTGTAACAGATCTTTGAGGGGATCTCTGGCGTCAGGTATGCTTTTCCTCCCACCATCTCCTTCTTAGGGTTCCTAGTCAGGACCTGGTTATCTGTTCTATGCTTTGATTTAGAGCTGGGTCCCTCTGTCTCTCCTCAGTTCCCCAGGGCATGAGCCTTGTTCCCTTCCTCTCTGGGGGGGGGAGCATTGGAGAGGGTCCGCCTATGCCTATATAGGGTTGGTGATGTCAGCTGATGTCGGCATGGGCGGCCCAAGTTGTACTACTGAAAATCTTCCATGTGGATTACCATTCACAGCGTTCCTATGGAGGTACCTGATGACTGAGATCCCCTCTAATATCTACTGTTACAGTAAGTTCTTGAACTGTTTTCTGTTCCTCCCACTACATAATCAGAAATGTGACCAAACGCCTTGAGGCACCACAATCCTTGCAGTCTGAACAGTGACTTTCACAACTTACCAATCAAAATGCAAGAAACTGACATCACTAGTAACCAAGAGCCAGTCCCTGCTGCTTCATGTGAATAATAATCTGACCGTGTGAAATGGTTCTCCTTTTACTATGTCACAGTAAGTGTGGTCTGTGATGTAGTGGGAGGAACAGAACTGACTCTCTTCAGCCTCCAGACAGTACTCTTCCACACATCAGCCCAGTACAGCCAGGTGGAAAATCTTCAATTAGAAAATGGAAAAGGAAGAAAATTCTTTGAGATCAAAAGTGATAGCCGACCACATCTGAAAGTTGCAATTTCAGGTAGCTTCCAGGTAGTACTGTCTCTTTAAGATGAGACAATTCCATGAAGCCTGGTTGGAATGCAAAGCAAACCTATCTTCCTAGTTCTGAACTCCCCCACAGTGCATTTATTTTCTAACGGTTGGTTTGACAAATAAGATTTTGGGGGTGGGAGGGGAGGAGATGGATTAATATCTTAATCTGGTTCAAGTTCAGTTGGCATTAATCTGTATCCCCCTCTGGGTCGTGCCTGAAAAAGGCAGGATTTGTCTAGTGCACTTACCCGGTCAACAAAATTGACTAAATATACACTTGTTAGCTGGCCCACTGGTGCAGTGATGGGGCTTCCATCTGCAACATGGACAGCCCAGGTTTGAGAAAGGACCAGGGAGTCTCTGGGCCAGCAGAGAAAGATGGAGCATCTAGGTGACGGCACTGGGGGGCACATGTGAGTGACTGGTATAATATCCCACTCCCTGCTGGAGATCGGTGATGACTGGTGCCAGCTCTGTGGGAGGTGACAGACGTTGCACTATGAGCACCCATGTCATTGCACGTCCCACCTCCTGGGGGTCAATGTAAAATTGGAGGTTCCACCTAGATGACATCTGTCCCATGGAGCTGACCTTGTGCTGCTGCCTGGGCTTCTAGTCCCAATCCACCCACTCTTCTCCGGTGGGATAGGGGACCTCCTGGCACCCCACCCCTGGGGGCAAGCCAGGGGTGTTTTGGGAGCCAACAGCTGTAGCAGCACAGGGCAGAGCAAGACTGGGAAACCAACGGATGGGTGTGGACGCAGAGCAGTAGCAGAAAGAGAACCCACATATTGCCACATTCTTTACTCTGGTCAAATCCTACAGTGTTCTGATGGCTTTTGTTAATCAGAACTGGCTCCTAATGTGGGTGGGATTATTGGCTAGATTACTTCAGTAAACCTTGGTGACATGAAAAGGAGTTTTATATGGTACTTCTGCAGAACAGAGGTGCCTGGAGATGTATAAATGGAGGGGGAAGGGGTTATTTCACTGTCTTTGTGTCTGTCTGTCTTTGTGTCCATGGGGGGTGGGGGGTGTGTGTGTGTGTGTGTGTGTGTGTGTGTGTCTACTTGCTTTCTCATCTTAGAATTCCTGGTCTCCTCTTGAAATTTGCTGATTATTTTTTTCCCCTCTGGTACTATGATTTGTTGCTAGGGTTATCGGAGGCAGGGAACTCTCGTTCAGAAATCAGATTATTAAACTTTCTGCTTTCTGGTACTTTTAGATGATGCACAATTCTGACAACTTCTCAAGGGTGTAGGCAGGCATACTCACTGTACACTTGTGTACAGTTTTGAGTACCTGTCACACACCATACCTTTCCGATAACATTTTTATTCCAATCTGTAGCATTTGGGTTAGTGTAGGCCACTGAGTGTTTAAACTTCTGTTTAGGAGACAGATACATGTATAACCTTTTTAGAGATTAGAGGAGTCATCTTGTAACAATCGGATTTGTTTGGAAGGGGATACCACTTGGAGAGAATATGCCCATTTTTTTAATGGGAGGGGTGTAACTAAGATTGTGTACAAAACAAATTTCTGGCTACACCCCTCTTCACAATCTTGACACAATTGTTTGCATAATAAGCGAGAGTCACCAAGGCAGTTAATGTCCACAGTGATAAAGGGATGCTCCTTATAGGATTTGCTATCCATTGCACAGCTGAACAGTGGCACCTCAGCAAACAAATATAGCCATTTATCTGATCATATGGCATTATGACCTGTCAAGCTGCTGCACGGCACAATGCAAAGCCCTTTCCAAAAGTGCAGTATCTGGCAGTACTGCCACATTGAAAGTGTCACATGCACAGATCTATTCTGGAGGTGTCTGATGCTTTTTCATCTTGTGTACCTGCTGCAGGGGATCTGCTTCTGAAGTCTAGATGGTATTGACCTTTATGTTGCTGCTGGGCACGCAGTCCTGCTGGAGCAGCCTTTATAATCAGTATTCTGTTCTGGGTGTTGGGAGTGGATTGTTGATGGGGAGTCTCTGGAAGACATAAAGGGAACTAGACACACGGTGCTGTCGCATTGTTAGTGGATTATAGAATCCATTTCATGTGTATTGTGGTTCCAGTCTGCTTTTAAGTGAGTGTCTCTGAACTGGTACAGTAGAACAAATGTGTGATCTTGCAGACTGGCAATGGGTTGACTAGACTAGTTTTCTTTGCAAGTATCTAAATACTTGAGCATGCACACAGAGTAAAATAATTGAAACTGCATTTGCAGTAGTCTAATCTGAGTGAAGATCACTGGCCTATCCAGTTCTCCCCTCCCCCCCACCTACACACACCCTAACTCTGGCAATACCCCATAACAGCTTTAAGTTGCTTACCTAGTTGAAGCTTGAAGGTAGAAACTATCAGACACCACTTGTTCTGGAAGCCTAATCCAACCACTCATTCTATGCAGCAGTTTTCCATATTACCTTTGAATATTTCTCCTGTTTGGTAGGATGGCTGTGTGTGGGTGTGTGGTGTGTGGGTGTGTGTGTGGTGTGGGTGGGTGTGTGTGTGGTGTGTGGGTGTGGGTGTGTGGGTGTGTGGTGTGTGGGTGGGTGTGTGGGTGTGGGTGTGTCGGGTGGGTGGGTGTGTCGGGTGTGGTGTGGGTGTGTGTGTGTCGGGTGTGTGTGTGTCGTGGGTGGGTCGGTCGGTGGGTGTGTAAAGGACAGTGTCTAATATATAGTCACGAAGCATTTCATCTTTTATACCTACTATAGCCAGTGGCACAGCAGCAATAGGATATTGCTTGATGGGATGCTGCCTGATAGGCTGCCCATATCATGTCCTGAAGTCCATGTCTGAATCCAAACAAAACATACTGTGCATCAACGGCTAGCTTGTGTTGGTACAATATTGAAAAAATTGTTTAGCCTCAACCATGCCTGAATTGTACCGAAATTGGTTGCAGTACACTTCAAATCACTGGCACAGCTCCAAATTGTGTGAACTTTGTAGCTGAATGGAGAAGTGCTGGAGAACTCCAGATAGAGATGCTTAAACAATGGATGGGCAGCCTAAACAGTTTACTACAATCCTAGAAGCTGGCTGCTCTAGTGGGTTGAAATGTTACTGTATATGCCAAGTTAACCACAAATTACTTTTGAAGAGGTTCAGAAACTGTTCTGATTACAACCAAAGTTTTAACTATCCATCAGTAACTGCTTCATGCCAGGGGTTCACCTCAGCCTTAAATGCAGGTGTTGGGTTTCCTTTTATTTAAGCTGTGAGGGGTGGGTGGGGGTTACAGGACTGGACAGAATTGGGAGGAAATTGGTTGTGGCGGACTAATCTTGCTCCTCCTGCACAGGTGAAAATTTCTCCTGTGCCTCCCATGTTAGCTTTGATATTGAGGTTGGCACAGGAGGTGCCAGGGTGTTGTAGTTAGTTTCTCTAGGAGTAATTAAATTCTAGTACTTATTAGTTGGGAGAAATTGTCCAGTGATTAAATCAGAAGTGTTTGCCTTCTCTGGTAGTGGAGTGATGGTTGCTACGGCATGCAACCTTTTTTGATTATCCAGTTTTTATATTTTTATTCTACTTTCCATGGTAAGGATTTATTTATTGCTGTAGTTGGCCATATTGGACATATTCCTCTGTAGAGCCACACCTTTGGTACTGTATGCTGTTGCCAGTCTAGCTTTGCTTGTAAAGTGCTTTGGGATACACTGTATGAAAAGCAGTATATAAATGTTGATTCTTCTATTGGGACCACCAAAAAAGTTGCAACATGGGTGGCCACAGCTAGGCTATGTGTCAATGCAATCCTGTACCATGTTAGTAGCCCCCATAAATTCTCATTTCTCACTAAACTGCTCCTCTGATCAAGGAACTCTCCTTGCTCTACTTCTGTCATTAAAGGGCAGTTTTTATTTTTCAAATGATCATTGATTGCATTCTGCCAATGGTGCCATTGCTGCCATGGCATGAAGATATTTCATATCCTGTGTGTTCACTGTCTGGGCCTTTCACATCACAGGAAATCTTGAACTACATCAGATTTAACTGGGCCAGATACCAACATACTAAAAGCCAGCAGAATAGGCCTGATGGTCTTTCATGTCTGCTCAGTAGCCAGCCCCTACTGGGTGCTCGCTCTTCTTCCCCCAAGCCCCTGAGAGGGTCATCTTTGGCTTCAGTTTACCCATGCACCTATCCCAACCCTCTTGAAGCTTTCCACTGTGCCCTCCTCCATCAGACTCCTGGGCAGTGCATTCCATGGCCCCACCAACCTCTCAGTGAAGTAATGTCTTCTACATTCTCCCCTGTAACTTCCCCCCTCCAGCTTCCACTCATGCCTCCCTGGTTGTGCCTATCTTTAGCCTGAACATTTCTTTGGCTCCACCTCCCCCCCCCATTTATCCCTTTCACATATTTGAAGACCCCATCATGTCCCCCCCTGTCCCTACTCTTCTCCAGTGAGTACAGCCAAAGTTCTTTCAGCCCTTCCTCATAGGTCCTTTCTCTCATGCCCTGAATCATCCTGGTTGCTCTCCTCTGGACCCTCTCCAGCACTGCTGTCTTTCTTGAGGTGAGGTCTCCAGAACTGCATGCAATACTCAAGATGCGGCCTGACCAGGGCATTATACAGAGGGAGGATCGCATCCCTCCTGGGCACAATTCCCCAGGCTATGCAGCCCAGAATCCTCTTAGCTTTTGCCACAGATCTTCTGCAGTTTTCAGTGTTCATTTTGGTGTCTACCACCACCCCAGGTCCCTTTCAGTCATTGTGGCTTGCAGTGAGACCCCCCCCAGGGTGTATACATGACCTGGGTTTCTGACCCCCAGATGCAGCACCCTATCTCCTTGACCACCCCTCCAGGGTATCTAGATCCCTCTCCCTCTCTTTGTCCCAGTCTGCCACTGCTCCCAGTTTTGAGTCCTCCACGAAGAGGCTCCTTCTACTCCTAACCCCCTTCCCCATATTGGAGACATGGGCATTGAACAGGAGTAGCCCCAATACCGAACCTTGGGGTACCCCACTTCAGACCTTCCTAGGGGAGACTATCCCACCAACCACTACCCTCTGTTTGCCTCATTAGCCAGTTTTCTTCTACCCATCTAAGCAACTGTCCTCTTACCCCAGCTTTAACAAATCAAGGGTGTGACTACCAAAATATTTTAAACGAGTATGAACTATACACTCTGGAGTACAGGAGACTGTGTGGAGACATGTTTGGCGTATAAAGCTCTTACAGACACTCAGTTAAGGGAATTAACGGGCTAAAAATAGTCTGCTATATCAAACCAGAGCACATACTTTCCAGCTGCAGATGGATAAGTAGAAACCCACTAAAAGAAAACACTGGTTTAGTATTATGGTTGTGCCAATCTGGAATAAACTGCGATGCAGGTTTAAAAAAAAAAAACAGCAAGCAGTATGGACCAAATAGGTCTTCTAGCTTTTACAACTTATGAACCTGATGTGGGGTGCAAAGTCAAACTCCTTACTGAAATCCAGATACAGGACATCCACCAGTCTTTGTCGGTCCAGGGTCCCAGTCACCCAGTCGTAAAAATCTGAGGTTGGTCTGACGCGATCTCCCCAGGACAAAACCATACCGTCATCCAGGTGTCCCAACCTTTCCAGTTGCCTCCCAAGCTTCTCCTTGATGATGCCCTCCATTAGTTTGCCTACCACAGACGTTAAGCTGACAGGCCTGTAATTTCCAATCTCTTCCCTAGACCCTCTGTTTGTGGATAGGCACCACATGAGACCCTTTCCAGTCTTGAGGCACCCATCCTGTTTGCTGAGAGATGTTGAAGAGTGCAGCTAGTGGAACTGCTAGTTTGACTGCCAGTTCATTCAGAACCCTTGGATGCAGCCCATCCGGTCCCAGTGCCTTACCAGTTTTTAGAGCCTGAAGGGCCACCCTCACACTGTCCTTTGATTTCTTCCTCCCAATCCACCCCCTTAAACACCCATCCCCCTTCTAAGCCTGGCCCACGTGGTGCTCCAGCCTCTTCCAGTCCTCTCCACTCCCTTTGACCTCTCCGCTCAGCTCTCTTCTTCTCTCCCCCACAACCCTCCCTTCAGGCTGAATGGATCCCCCGTTTTCCTCCATAAATATTGAGGCAAAGTACTCATTTAGCACCTCTGATTCCCCTGCCTCCTGACCCCACCCCTCCCCAGTCTTTATCCTGGAGATCTGTGCTCTTTTCTATCCTATGTATCTATAGAATCCCTTTCCTCCCCTCTGGATATCCCTAGCCAGGTTTTGCTCCATCCTCACCTTGGCTCCCCTCACCACTCTGGTGACCCTCCTTGCTGTCTACTTGTAGTCTCCCCCCTCTCTCCCATACCCCCCTGGAGTGCTTAAAACATGCATAGGCAGTCTTTTTATCCCTCACCGCCTCTTGCACCTCCCTGGTCCACCAGCACAGCTTGTTGGCTCTACCATTCTTATGCCTTACACTTGTACATGAGCTAGTAGCCTTCTGCACTTCTTTCTTAATGGTCTCCCACATGCTAGCAGCATCCATGTCTGGCCTAATCCTGTCCAAACTCCCCTGTAGGATTCTGCCCATGCCCACGAAGTCTGCACCCCTGAAGTACACTACTACTGTTAGAGTGGTTATCCTTCCCCTCTGACACAGCAGAAACACCATGGCATGGTCACCACCTGCCAGTGGGCTACACACCTCCATTCCCCTTATCTCGTCAATGTCCGCAAGGACAACGTCCAGTATCCTCCCTTCCCTAGTAGGTTTCTCCCACCTGCTGGACCAGGAAGGCATCCTGAAACACATCCATCAGTCTCTGATCCCTGGCCACCGCTGAGTGTCCCAGTCTGCCCCCGGCATATTAAAGTCCCCCATGACCACCACCCTACCCATTCCAGACACAATGCCCCTTGGTGATCTCAACTTTTCCTCCACAGCCTCATCCATCCGGGGGTCTATCCTACACTTATTTTCAGTCTCTTGCCTCCCTTGTTTGCAATGTTACCCAAATCGCTTCCATCCCCCATCGGCCTCCCCCACTCTACTAATCACTGTCATTTTTGACTCTGTGCTACACCCCCTCCTTGATCCTCTTCTCTCCCTCCTGAATATTGTGTATCCCTCCAAGTTTAGGTCCCAATCATTTTTATGGGTGGCCCATGTCTCAGTAATCGCTGCCACATCTACAGATCCCTCAGCCAGCATTGTCTGGAGCTCAGGCATTTTGTTGCCCATGCTCCTGCCGTTGATCAGGACTATCCTCCACCCCATTCTCCAATTGTCTCAGCCCTACGCACTCCCCATTTGCCCTTTCCTGCACAGCTCTGGCTGTATTTACTTTGCAGTCACCTGCCCTCTTTTCACACTCTAGACCTGGAACCTCGATCAGCCCTCCTGGTTCCATTCCTTTTCTTATCCCTCCTGCCTTTACAAATTTAAACCCCACTTCTTGACACTGAATCCAGCAAGTTTTAGTTTCAAGATCTCCCTCCCCTTTAGGTTGAGATGTATCCTATCCCTGGCATATAACCCCTTGTCATCCCATGTGTCCCCCAGTCCCCCACCAGCCCATACCATTCTGCCCTGCACCAGTCCCTGAGCCACTGGTTAACCCCCGAGTTTATGCTTGGTCTCCCCAGACACCCTAGGTACTGGCAGAATCTCGGAGAAGGAGATTGAGCTTCCTATAGAGTGGCAGACCCTGGCCAGTTCCTGAAACCTCGCCTGGATTTCCAGTTCACTATTCCCCTCCATCTGGGCACAAACTACTTGTACTAGGAAATCTGGGGATCCCCACATTCCAATGCTAATGAGTATAGCTGGAATTTGGCCTTGTGTACGAATAGGCCTGGGATGCATTTAGCCTTGGCTGGGCTGCTTTTTCCTTCCCCTCCCACTGGATGCCCCTGGTCATGGAGTCACCCAGCAGGATAACCTTTGCCACCCCCCAACTTACTGGCCCTTTTGATCCCTTCCAGGCTCTTCATTTCTTCGACCCCCAGCTTACTCCTCCCACCCCCTTCCGTCCGGGGATCACTAGTCTGTGCGTACTCTACCATGCTCTTCTGCCTGCAGCTCCCAGTTTACTCCCTCCCCCACCACACCTCATGGGTGGCAATTGATTCTTCTTCTCCCCCCAAGACTCTTTTCTGGGCCAGAATTCACAGGTCCCCATCCAGACACCTCACTACTGCTTCCCTCCTTGCCTCAACCTCCCTTGGTTTTGTTCTCCACCCCATCTGTCATTTCTCCCAACCTCCTTTCTCCCCTTCCCACCTCATCCAATTTCTCCCACCCTGGCTGGCCTTTCTAGAGTACTCCTACTCCCCTCTTGGCTGACTTCCCCAGCCTGAGTGCCTGCCAGACCCTATTTCTCACCCCCGGCCTCGTCCTCTGCTCCTTAATCCCCTTTCCTCCATTGGATCATGTCCCTCCTCCTTGTGGATGTGGCCTTCTCCCCAGCTTGCCGGCCAAACTCTCGCTGCCTGCCTACCCCTCCTGTTCTGCAACCTCTCCTGCCTCCAACCTCCCCCGCCTGCTGACCAAACCCTCTATCCACATGTTCTCTCTCTTCCCCAGCCTCTTCCCCTCCTCTCCTGGATACATCATGGTGAATCTTACTAAATGTGATGCTTGCCCCAACTTGCTTTCTCCTACCCCCCCCTTTGCTCCCTCTGATCGGCCACCCTCCTATGAAGTTTTTCCATCTGTTGCATGTATCGTGCCCCATCTCTCTGGAGTACCCATAAGGTCCATGTCCACCTGTTCCCTGGGGTATACTGTAGTGGCCTCGCCTAATCTTGTGAGACCCTTTCCTCCCCATCCCCCCTCATGCCTTCCAGCATTCTTCTGACGCCCCCGACCTCCTCCCTAAGTCCTGCCAGCTGAAAACATACTGGACACCTTCTGAACCTCCATGCCCAATTTAAAACTATTGTTGCCTTGCACACCCAATCACCCTACTGAAAATGCCCACTCAGGTCCACCCCAAGTCCACCCTCATTTAGGTGTGAGCAGTACAACCCTCCTGCAGCAGCACACAAGGACCCTAGCTGTTTGTCCCCTCTCCCAGCAGAACTTGGATTACAGCACTTCTCCCTCTTTCCCTACAACAGCCAGTTTTTTAGCCCCAGTTCTCCAAGCAGAAATTTGCCCTCTTCAGCAGCAATCAGTAGCATTAAACTGTTCAGTTTGCCTACCCCCATAACTGTGGACAGCATGCAGAATTGTAAATCTTTTTCTGTTTTTTTGCTTTTTGACCAGGAGTAGCACACCAAGCTGAAAGCTTGTTTACAGGTGCAACCTGGGAGCACAGGGAAGTTGAGTGACTTGCTCAGGATCACACAGTATGCAAGTGAAAGCTGTGGGATTCAAACCCAGGTCTGGTTTGCTGGATGTCACCAGATTTGCAGCTCAAAGCCTTAAACCACTGCGCTAAACTGCCTCCCAATCTGCCACAATTTGCTATAATATGCCCCCTCTGATAGCCGTAGACGGTGTTCATCATGCAACCTAGCATAGCGGGCCCTTGTCCCCCAATCAGCTGTAACCAGTTCACCAGACGAAGTAATCGGTTTACAGTTGTCATGTCCCATCACTGTAGATAGCAGGTAGTCAATGGTGCCCAATCGGGCACAGTGTACAGTTCCCTTCCCCCAATCTGCAACAATCCAGATCACCCACTCGCAGCTTGCCCCTTCTCCAAGGCTCCACCCCCAATGACAATTTAATAGAGGTCAGAGCCGGGGTGGGTGGTGTGGGACACAAACAGCTCTCCTGATTGCAACTGGGCTAATGGCCTTTGTAGCCCAGTCACACAGTCCAAAATGTGCACCCTTAGCACTGATTGGCCCCACTGCCCTTGCTTCTTAGTGGCGACAGCCCTCCGATCTTCACCCCCACTTGCTCACCAGCCACTGATGCAGCTCCGGTCAGCCCGGTCCTGCTCCCACCAATGGTCTTTCTCCAACCACCGATGACGCGTCCTCTTCTGCTGCAAATGCAACCCTTGAATTGCTTGCCCCAGCTCCCCACAGCAAAAACAGTTCTGCAGGAGAACTTTGGGGAATTTCCTGCAGAACATGGAGAATGCCAAGTCAGTAACTACAGCATCTGCCCTGGGGTCCATCTGTCTAACAGATGTGCTTCTGAGGAACCCCATAAGTCTTTCTGGTAGTTGGCCAGGTTGTTGCCATTGCAAGAAACTCCATTTGTCAGATGGTGGAAGTCCTTTGACTGAGCATTGCAGCCATTTTGTTTCCCTCCTGGTCCAGATCACCACATCATCCCTGTAATAAGTCTCTGGCCAGTTCATTTGTCACCAACTTGACCATTGTTCCTACACCAAGGTCCAGTGTAGGCTTGGACACTCTGCAGTTACTGCTGTCTGACTGGGCTACAAGTCTTTGCCTCAGTTGCAGTTTACCCAATAAATCGGTGATTTTTATATCCGGTGGCCCAATGCCTTAATGAACTGTCTCCTTCCCCTCTGCTACCATTTTCATCCTAACCAGTCCCTTAAAGATCTGTCCCACTCATCCTTGAACTCCTAGATTGTCCCTGCCTCCACCCTTTCACTGCTCCACCACCCTCCCATTAAAGAGATTTCTGACTTCTCTCTGTCCAGCTTAAGCCTCTACCCCATCTAGTCATGCCCTCTCATTCTTGCATGGTTATGGGTTCCAACAATCCACCTTATTACCCTCGTATCCCACTTCTCGTCTGTCCTCTAGCAAATATGTATTTAGGTATGCTAGATATTATTCATGTCTGGCCTTGATGTCCTTGTAACATCCTGGTGGTCCTCTGTTGGGCATGGTCTACCAAGAAGCTGAAGTAGAAAGACAAAGGGGGGGAAGTGTAGGGCATCCTACTGTACAGGCCACAAGCACAAAAACAAGTCTGGTTTGCTGGTAAGGTCGAGGTTAATATTGAAAGTGTACGTCCTTCTTGGCTCCCACTCTGGAGGTGACGGTCTACCCTCAATTGTTGATACAAGATCAGGGCTTGGCCTAGTCACTGCTGTACCTACTACCTGTGGTATGTTGCTACCGTCATTGGGTTCTAACCCTTTGTAGATGGTCCTGCAACTCTTTCAGGGTGCTATGTACTCCCAGTCTGCTGGTGTTCTCAGACATGCTGTGTTGCCTTTTATAGTTACTGGTACTGCCATTGAGACCTGAGATGTGCTGTCCCTCTTTAGGGAAATTCCTTTATGCATTTGGCGCCCCAATTCCTTTCAGAGGGTTCTGCTTAAGCTATGAGTGGAGGGTGCCACTGGTCCTAGTAGCCCCTCTGACCATACCAGAAATGGCTTCCAATCTTACATGTGGCAATGGAGCATCCTGTTCTGCCCTTGTGTTGGTCTGTTGCAGGACCATGGGTTTCTGGTCCATCTGGACCAAAAGGAAATGCATCTGCATGCATGGCTCCTGAAAACATAGCCATTGCACACTTTTGGGGTGTCTGCTAAGGTTGCTGATTGCCTGCTTGTGGCCAGAAAGCATTCTGCCAGTTATTCTTGAAATGGAAGCATTTCACTTTGTGGTCTGCTCCTCAGAATATGGACCCTTTTACATGTCCTGTGAATTCTGTTCTGCAATACTTGCTTTCATTATCTGAGTCAGATCTGCTGTATTCCTTTATTTGGCTGATGTATCAGCATTTCATGTCCCCTACTGATGACTGTACAGTTGCACAACTAAAGTATCCCATACTTTTCTGAGAGGTAGCTTTCTTATGAAGCAACCCACCCATAATCCAGTCCCCCCCCCCCACCTTGAGACTTGAATATCCTATATCATAATTAAACTCTGCTTGGCTCCTTTTCAGCCTGCAGTGACTTGTAGCCTACATTTTTTCCTTTTCATGGTAAACATTTTATTTAGTTGCCTTGACCTTTACTTGTAGAATTTGAGCTTCAGGCGCTAATGAATGAGCCTCCTTATTAGATCTTTCATGAGTCTCTTCTCACATACTCACGAGTCTCTTCTCAAACAATCTTATTACTGAAGGTGTTGGCAGAATTTACACTGAACAGAGGGGACGGGGACGGGGGACGGAGAAGGGGGGGGACAGAGGGAGAGAACACACATGTACAATCTTTACATGCAGTATGTGTATAAGGGTGAGGCATTGTTTCAAACTCGTGATTTACATAGAATACTGGTACATTACTTGCACAGAGCTGCAGAAACATTTCAGCTTCATTTGACCCTGAGAAAAAGGGTGTACCTGTATCCAAGCTGTGCCTGTCCAAATGGCTAGCTAACTGTAATGTTTTGTTGTAGGAAGTATTGTAAGGAACTTCTGTTGCTGTCCATGGTCACTCCACAAGGGGTATGGCCACTTCTATTGCTTGCTTCCAGAAAGTCCTGGCTGCTGACATGTGCTACAGCCACATGGAGCACTGTTCATACTCTTCACGAACCACTACAGTCTGGACATAGCCTCTTAGACATGCTGGTTTTGGACTCTCTGTACTGCAGGGCCTTCTATCCTGATCACAAGACTGTGCCATATTCCTGGGTGTTTTGTAATGCTTCAGAATTGGTCCAAAGGTATGGGCCAAAGGAAGAGGGATCTATGAAGTAGTTATGCAAGAACTTACTGAAACAGTAAATATTCAAGAGAATCTCCAGTGGGCCATTGTGTACCTTCTCCCCCTTCTCTGAGGGATAAACTGGATGATGTGCCAGAGGCCTTACCCCATGCATTCTTTCCAGTCCCCATGCCTCTCCTTGTTGATCTGGTACTGGTTTTGGTCTCCTGGTTACCCAGAGGCCCTTCCATGGCTTCTGTCCATTGGGTAACTGAGTGTTGGGGCTGCCCATGTTATAGGTGGTGGTGCTGCACTCCACTGGGGGTGTCCCCCGGCTACTTTGAGTGGTTCTGATGGTTCAAAGTTCCAAAGGTGTGTCCCAGTGGAAGATTCTTTAGAAGATCTATGGTTGTGGGTAAGTTCTTGCATAATTTTCTGTACACTTCCCTCATTCCCTCTGCAGAGGGTTCTGGTCAAGCTAGTGGCCAAACTGGCCTCCTTAATTGTGGTGTTGCCTTACTGGCTGAGACTAATTTGGTTTCCTCTGCTCCAGCAACTGGCAGTAGAACCACATGTCCTGCCCCCTGCTAGCCAGTCTTCTGGCACAGAAGCAGGGTGTTGTACACACGTCTGTGATCCTTGCATTTCCATACATGGCTCCTGAGTACATGGAGCTCACTTTGGGGGGGGGGGGTTTTCCCAGTATTTGATCTAGTGGAGGGCAGACTAGTCTGTGTGCGGTACACATACTTGCAAAAATCGAAATGCTTTTCAGTTTGGTGTACTGCCTGTAACCTGGCTCCCTTTATGTGGTCAGTCCCTAAGAACACTCTTCCTGTTGAGATCCACCTGGCTGCATTGTTGGCATCATGATCTCACAGAAAGCAAGACAGTAGTGGCCCAGATGGAGGTTTCTTGTAGACTCTCAAAGGTATTCTGCTGTTGGCCCCCCATCTGCAGTCCAGTTCCAGTGTGGTACTTTAGTCCTAGACTCTGACTGAGCCTCCATTTGAACCTTCCACTACCTGTGAGCTGCTCATCTCTCTTGGAAGGCACTGTTCCTGGAGGCTGTCTGCTAGAAGCATATCTGAATTGCAGGCTCTGTTGCAGACCTTCCTTTGAATATTTTTCACAATAGGGTTACATTATGTAACAACCCTCATTTCCTTCTAGAAGTTGTCGGAACACTAAATCAGACTGACCTTGTTCCCCATCTTTCACGAATAGTGGGGAACTTTGTATGTATACACTAGATGTCAGCAGGATGCTATGCAAGTATCTGGGTGTAGAAAATACTCTACTGTAGTGTCTGCCCACCAGGATGGCTCGCTTCCTGATTTTGAAATTGGGCCTGTCCAAATGGCTGGCCAATTGTATTACCCTTCGTTACCAGATGCATGGTACGTAGCTTCCTGGTCCTCTTTGTGGTCATTCTGCTAGTGGGGTGGCTACCTCAGTAGCTAGTTTCCAAAATGTTGGCTGGTGACTGTGCTGCTGCCACTTAGTACGGTTACTAAACACTACAGTTTAGACAAACTCTTGTAGATATGCAGGCCTTGGCCTCACTGTTTTGCAAGGCCTCATTATACAGAATCACTGAGTCCTGCCATCCTCCCTCAGTGCTTTGTACTGCTTGGGAATCATTCCATGATGTGGCTCAGTGGAGTAAAATATCCTTGAAGATAGAATAGTTACCTACTGTAATAGTTTCTGAGACTCTCCTCCATTGAGCTACAAAAGTACTGGACTTTAGGAGGGCTGACTTTGCCAAAATGGGTGAGTGCCTAAGGAATGCACTAGCAAATGGGCAGGAAGGATGGGTGGAAGAACAATGGGGAATAAAAACTGCCATCAGAGGTAACAAGCCTTTGTGTGAAGCAAATAAACAAAACAAAACTATGTAAGAAACCACTATGGTTCTCAAAGGAAGTGGCAGTGAAGGTTCAAGAGAACAAAAAGCATTTAGGAAGTACAAAATCGCAGAAGGAGCAGGACAGAGAACTATCAGTTAAAGCAAAAAGGAAGCTGGGAAGGCAGTCAGAACAGCAAAGGCCCAACCAAGGAAAAGATGGACAACTCGGTTAAGGGGGATAAAACCTTCTATAGGTACATCAGGGAGCCAAGGAAGACCAAGGGAGGGATAGTGAGGCTTAATAAAGGGAGGGAGGGTGGGCAGAGGGTGACTGTGAAAAGGCAGAGATACTAAACAAATATTTCTGCTCAGTATTTACAAATGAAGAGGGAGGTACCTAAAACAGTAGAAACTCTGGATACAGAAGTTGATACCAGCCCATTTACAGAAGAAAGGGTTATGAAAGAACTCTTAAAACTGAAGGTGGACAAAGCAGTGGGGCCTGATGGGATTCATCCCAGAATTCTAAAAACTATGGGTAGAACTAGTGACACCACTGACTACCCTCTTTAACAAATCATGGGAGGATGGGGTGGTACCAGAGGACTGGAGGAGGGCAGATGTGATTCCCCGTCACAAAAGTGGGAGCAGGGCAGAGGCAGGAAACTAAAGACCTGTTACTTTAACCTCAGTGATGGGGAAAATGATGGAATCCCTTCTGAAGGAAAGAATTGTCTAGTATCTAGAGGCCAGAGGGGCACAGGACCCAAGACAGCATGGATTCACAGCGGGAAGGTCATGCCAGACGAATCTGATAAATTTCTTTGACTGGGTAACCAAAGTAGTAGATCAGGGAGGGGCTGTGGACATGGCCTACCTAGACTTTAGCAAGGCATTTGACAGTCCCACACAAAAGATCAATATACAAGTTAGCCTGGGAGTGGGTCCCAAGATGACAGCCTGTGTAAAGAACTGGCTGGAGAATAGGACACAGAGTAATAGTAAATGGAGTCCACTCTGAAGAAAGGGGGGTTACTAGTGGGGTACTGCATGGTTCAGTATTAGGACTGGTCCTTTTCAATGTCTTTATAAGCAACATTGCAGAGGGACTGGAAGGAAAAGTATGTCTCTTTGCAGATGACACAAAGATCTGCAACAGAGTTGATGCACAAGGTGGGGTGGAAAGGATGAGAAGGGACTTGGCAAGGTTGGAGGAATGGTCAAATGTATGGCAGCTAAGATTCAATGCTAAGTGAAGGTAATGCACCTGGGAAACAAAAACCCAGGGGAAGAGTACACAATGGGGGGTGAGATACTAACAAAAATGGAAAGGGACTTTGAGGGGGTAGTCGTATCAGATGACCTAAAGGTGGCAAGCAATGTGAGGGCAGTAGGGAGGGCTGGGGGGATACTGGGATGCATAGGGAGAGGCATCACCAGTAAACAGGAAGTTGTTATCCCTCTGTACAGACAGCTGGTGAGACCCCATCTGGAGTACTGCGTGCAGTTCTGGAGACCCAGTCTCCGCAAAGACAGAGGATGGAAGCTGTCCAGAGGAGGGCAACTAAAATGGTGCAGGGTCTGCACCAGAAGACATATGAAGAGAGACTTAAGGAGCTTAATGTATAGCCTCAAGGAAAGGAGGGAGAGGGGGACATGATAGAAACTTTCAAGTACCTCAAGGGAATCAACAAAGTCCAAGAGGATAGCATCTTTCAAAAAAAGAGGTGTAAGAACAAGGGGGCACAATTTGAAGATGGGGGCTCAGAGGTAATTTAAGGACGTATTTTTCACAGAGGGTTGTGGATGCATGGAACGGCCTTCTGGAGGAGTTTGTGGAGTCAAAAACAGTGATGGAATCAAGCATGCATGGGACAGTCATAAGGCAATTCTGGGGGGGGGGAAGAAGTAGGCTGCTGGTTAACTAGGATCTGCAGCTTATCCAGTAGGTAGGGAAATGGGCAGACTGGGTTGGCCAAGCGGTCCTTATCTGCCGTCAAATTCTGTTTCTATGTTTCTATGATTCTCTCTCCCTCCCCCTTGTTCAGGTGACAATACTGCCTGCTCTTGCAAGCTGTTTTCCTGTTATGCCTTAAATGGAATCTGTACTCAAGTTGCTATATCTTCCAGTGTCTGGTTTGATCCTGTTGCTTTGATCCCTGCCAATTTGATCCTCAGAGGTGGTGTCTGGCAGCGGACTGAAGTGTGCTGAGGAGACACTGCCTATACAGATGCTGACAAGGTCAGTGTTATAGCCCCAGCCAGTAAAATGTTGATGGGTTGTCCTGACACTGACTGTTTATAGTTCCATGATATGACTCGATGGAGGAGTCTCAAGATCACCTGTTACAGTAGTTAACTATTTCTATAGTCTCCCTTCATACACCCTCAATCTAACCTCAAGGGGGAGCACTTGCAGCAAGTAATACCATTAGGACTAATGCTGCCAAGCATTGGGACCCCACAGAAAACTTGTAGCTAGCAGTCTAGTGGGGGACCTCCAACATCTGCTCTGCCTGATGTCTGACATTGTATAAAGGGGCGGTCCCCTGGCGCCATATCTGTTGTTTTCCTGCAGTCTACCCATAGTTCAGCTCCAGATGCCTTCTCTGCCAGTGAACTGCTCTTGAGTAACTTGCATTTTAGAAAGTAGTTTTGTTTCTTAGCCTTCATATTAATCTCCGACCTTGTGCATGTCGTCGCCCTTTCCACAGTGACGAAAATCTTAAGTGTGCGTGCAAGAAGCAGATTCCAGCTGAAGATGCCCACGTGGCCTGCCTAATTTGCCTAGGCCCCAACCATCAGTCTGGCGCTCGCCTGCGCTGCCAGAAATTTAATTGGAAAACAAGAACAGCCAACACACTTGATGCCTACCTTTTTGGAGAGAAGTGGCTGTGCAGTGTGATTCAGGGGTCCGCTTTTCTCCTGCCAGGGATTTCCCACCCAGGGAAAACATCTGGTGAGAAGCATCACCACCGGGATAAAGATGAGGCCAGGTCAGAGTCCCACCCAAAGTCGCCCTAGGGCCAGAGTTCTGGCTCTTTCTGGCCCATGCCAGAGTCCTCCCACAAGGATAAGTCTACTCCTGCCTCTTCTCGGCAAGCACTTTGAGCCTGCCTCTTCTGGGCACTCTTCTTCCCTGGCCCACTGACCTCACAAGCCTGCCTCCAGGTTGACCCAGGAATGCCAGTTCTCAGGGATTCCGAAGGACAAGTGTAACCCCTAGGTGGCACTATCCCAAAGGCTACTACCCCTGCCTGCTTGGCTAGTAGCAGGTTAAGGGGCCAGAGTTCTGAAACGGGTGCCTCCACTCAGAGGTTATGGTTGGCAGTGGTAAAACTAACTTGGGCACAGCTCTCCAGGACACTAACCCCCCTATTTCCTTACTAGTGGCCGGAACAATACACAATCACTTTCACAATACTCCTGATACACCACGCAAGTACCCACTGTTTGCACTTACCACCAGGGCTTTCCTCTGGCTCGGCCCTGGGGACCCCTTGTAAAACAAGGTTTATACACAGCAAATAACAGCAGTACAGTACTCTTGCATAAACTGGAACCACAGTCAGGGTAATTGCAAAAAAGTTGCATCTAATTTTAAGGGACTTGAACAAGGGAGGGGTGTAATCAGGTTAATTTGCTTAAAGTCTAAACAGTCCCACACTCTGGTACCCAGATGGAGAAAGGTGGGCTAGCAAGGAACATTGCAGCTGGGGCCCTGTGATGGAAGACGCCATGCACCACACACTAGTTGTAATCCGGAGCCGGAGGGCTCAGTTCATCAAAAGAAAACAAGACAATCAGATGATACACTTTCAGATTAGGCGGCTGTTGCAGGGAGCTACCCGGATTACTCATGATACCAAAGACTGGACACAGGATGGACGAAGATTGAGACTGCAGGTGGTTGATCTGGAGTGTCAGGAGAAGCAGGGCCCACACAATTTGCCGAGGTGTCATTCCTGTTCAGGCGTGGAGCAGGGGGCTGATCCCTAGGCAGGTCTAATCGATGGCTTTCTCTGTGCAGTGGGTAGTCTGGCTTGGCCAGTGTGGCAAGGCCCTGGCCAAATGGAGACAGATTTCAGCAAGCAGAACAGTTCATTGTGGGGAACCAAATCACGACCCACTAACAACTCGCAGCACATTTGCATGCAAGGAATTTATACTGTATCATGCAAAACCACTCTCCGGTCACGACCGCAGTCTCTACACAAACCAGGGATTCAAAAGCAGCTGGAAATCCTGACGGGCCAATCACATTCAGCAAAATTTTCGGTCTGCAGGTATGAGCCTGGTAAAAATCGGTATCTTACTTCGTTCTCACAAACTCTGATTTTAGTCCAAAATAATTCTCTTCTCTCCTTGGGCAGCAGACATGCAGGCCAAAACTCTGCCCTTTCACAGTTCTCCCACGCAGGCAGCTTGTGGATTTCCCTTGGATCCAAAAGGTTTGGTTGGCTGATTCAGTTGTCTGTCAAAGCAAGAGCTCCCCCTTCAGTTGCAAAAAAAGGTGCCAAAAGCCCAAAACTAAAATTCCTACAGATTTTGACTCCAGACCGCTCCTGTAGTCTGGCTCCATTTTAGGTCTCACCAGTACTGATTGGCCCAATTTGCAGTCCCGGGCCAAGATAGTGGAGATGAACAAAACTGTCCTTGATGCAAAGAAGGCAGGTTAGACAACTATATGATCACTCTAAATGATTTTTAGCAAAACGTTGCATCTTTCAACAGAGCTCCCTCTCTGATTTTACTTATGACTGCAATCCAGGCAGCTCTTACAGTACACAGAGGCTATACAGACACTCTGGCAATTGCATTTAAACTGATGGAATGCAGGACAGCAGCCTGGCAGTGAGCATTTAGGCTAGCTCAAGGAAGACTTTTCGGGAACCTCCATTTGTAGGGGGGTTACACAGGCCTTTTTCGTTTGAAAAACGGAAGCGCTCAGATGAACAGGAGAGTAGGCACGAGGTCATCAAGCATCAGACACCACCTTCACCCCTGCCAGCAAAGGTTTGCCCTCCAGCTGCCAATCTCTGACCTCGCCAGTTGCCTTCACCAACATCTCACCCAGATGCCTGATGAAGGGCGGTCACCAGTGGAGGGTCTGACTCACACCCCTCCTTCAGAGGGTCTGACCTCTGTCCACCCTGGACACCAGCTCCCCAGGTGAAGGTGACACCAAACACCTGGAGATGGGTACAGGCCTCCAGGACCCAGCGCTGGTCTGACCCTCAGACGCCCGGCCCAGCAGGTGTCCCAGTGGTGGACATCTGGTCCTTTTTCACTTCATGGTGGAATACTGTGAAGGGGTCTTTAGGCCCCACCCCAGTTCCACCACTCATGGGACCTCCCCCCCCACCTACTCCAGTGGGGATGAAGGCTCCCATCCAGACCAGAAGGGTAAATGTTCCCACCTATTCATCCAGTGGTCGTACCTCCTTTTCAGATGAAGGGGATGCTGGCCCATCTCCAGACTCTTCAGGGGATGAGTTCTTGCCCCCTTCCCATGGTCCTAGGAGATCTCCTAGGATCCCCTCTAGATCCCTCTTTTAGACTTCATGAGGCACATCCAAGCACTCTGAATGGGACACTGAGGATTTGGACCCAGAGTGCCAGTGTCTGGCCGAATTCTTGGGAGAGGAGCTAAAGCCCTTGGTTATCCCACCCCTAGTTGAGCCCTTCCAAGACATAACTCTTTCCTGGTGTACACCTTCTTCCATACCAGTAGTACCCAAGAAGACTGATAGGCTAAACAAGCCTTCCATGGCAGAGCCTTTTTTGGCAGAGCAACCAGTGGCTAATTCTCTGGTACTTACCACTGCCCATGGCCGCAGCATACAACCTAAGCATTTAAGCGCTCTGCCTCCAGACCCGGTCTCCAAAAAGCTGGACAGCTGAGGCCAGAAAGTATATTCCTCTGCCATAGATGCCATTAGACCCTTGAACTTTGTGGCACACATGGTGACTAATCGGCAGTCACTTTGGCAGAATATTATGGAGCTGGTTGATTCTATGCCAGACTTGGATGCCAAGGAGGAAGTGCTTGCCTTCACCCAGTTGGGTCTGGATGTAGATGAACTTGTCTTGCGCTGTTCTTATGACGCAGTGGAAATGGCCTCACGAGCCGCTGCCTTGGGTGTGTCTGAGGAGGTGGTCTTAGCTGAGGCTTATTGGCTTTAAGCCTGATCTGCAGGACTCCATTTTGGATTCCCCCTTTCAAGGCTCAGTGCTGTTTAGCCCAGAGATAGAAACCTTGGTCAAATAACTTCAAGAATCAGGGAAAGCAGTTGTAGATGTTAACCACATGTATAAATCCCAGTTTCAAGAACCCCGTCTCCATCCCTTTCGTAAAGGACAGGGAGGCAAAACCCCTCGGAGCAAGGGATTAAAGAGGTGGGGTCACCCTGCCCCCCAAGGTCCTATGCAGCCCAAAGTACCCAGGGCTCGGGGCAGAGTTACCACTGGACATGCTGCCTCTTCTCCTCCCCCCCCCACCTTTCCCAGGAGTCACAGACTGAGAAGGTAGGAGGGAGATTTGCCCTCGACCTACTCGAATGGTCCAGCATCACCATGGACCAGTGGGTACTGGACACTATTTGAAAAGGGTACACTCTAGAGTTCCCCATCTATCCCATCGGACACTCTCTCTTCTCCCCCCAATTAGTTGTCCACCAGCCCACGCCCATGTTCTGGCAGAGGAAATTCAGCTCCTTCTAGAGAAGGAAAAAAAACATCCAGCTGGTTCCTCCAGCACAGAAGGGCAGATTACTCCCATTTTTTTTTCTCCTGGTCCCAAAGAAACCTGAAGACCTTAGCTCAGTTCCGAGCTAGAGTCCGCTCAGTCTGTCATGTACCAGATTACAGATGGTAACTCTTGCAAATCTATTCCTCTTACTCCATCCAGACTAGATATGCAAGATGCTTACATGCATATCAAGGTTCTGAAGTCTCAAGATTCCTTCATTTCATGTTCCAGGACCAGCATTACCAGTACCCAGGTTTGGCCTTTCATCTGCCCCCAGAGTTTTCATCAAATGTCTAGCAGTGGTGACTGCGGCCCTCTGGAGGAGAGGCCTATTTGTCTACCCCTACCTGGATGACTGACTTCTCTCTGCCCCTTCGGACAAGCAGCTTTGAGTTGCCCTCAAACAGAGGAGCTCTTGACGCTCCCTGGGAATAACAGTGAATTGACCAAAGTTGCAACCCTAGCCATACCATCTGTTGCAATTCATAGGGGTGATCCTGGACACTTTGCAGGGAAGAGCCTTTCTACCCTTAGACAGGGCAGAATGCCTGTGGGCCTTGGCAAGCAGAGTACAAACAGCCTCCTCTATCCCTACATGAGTTATTCTGCAGCTACTGGACCACATGGCAGCCTCCATAGCTACTGTCCCCCTTGCCAGGTTGCACATGAGGGCCCTTCAGTGGCACCTCTGGTTCCAGTGAGACTAGGTGGACAGCCTGGATCAACAGATCTGGGTTTCTCGGGCAGTCTCACTCCCTTGACTGGTGGCTCTGCCACACAAACCTAGAGGGAGGAGTCTCCTTTCCGAGACCTACCCCATCTCAAATCCTGACAAGACGCCTCATTGAAAGAATGGGGTGGGGGGGCCCACTTAGGGGATCACAGGACTTGAGGGTCCTGGTCTCCCACAGAACTCTCTACATGTGGTGATACACATGATGATCTGGAAATGAGAGCAATTCTGAATGCACTTCAGGCATTTGGAGACCAGCTTTCAGGGTCCCCTCTTGATGAAGATGACTACAGGTGTGTGGTCTGTCTGCACCAGCAAATAAGGGGGCACTCATTCTTATCCCCTTTGCAGGGAGGCCATGAGTGTGTGGGATTGGGCAGTAGAACTTCTTCTAGACCTCACAGCAGTGCACCTTCCAGGGGTCCAGAACATTCTCTGACTCTCAGCCACGCTATGAGTCACAAGTGGGAAATTCTCCAAAAAGTCAACTACCTCTACAGTCGTTGGGACCATCCAGAGTTGGACCTCTTTGCATCCCCGTGCAACGCCAAACTGCAAACGTTTTGCTCACTCCAGGGCATTGTCCCTCTCCTGGACAGGGAGGTTTCTGTATGCCTTCCCTCCCTTTCCCCTCATTGAGAGTACTACTCAAAGTGCAGTTGGAAGGAGCCAGGATGATCCTTATAGCTCCTTTATGGCCTCATCAGATTTGGTATCCACTGCTTCAGCAACTGTTACTGGAACCCCCAGTGCAGTTGCGTCTCTCCAGCCACTTGCTCTCAAAGGAACAGGGGACTCTCATCCATCCTGCTCTGCATACTCTTCACCTGCACGCCTTGCTCCTACAGTCTTAGCAGAGGGGAGATCAGGAGTGTTAAGCAGGGTGGCAGCGGTCTTGGTGGCAGCGAGGAAACCTTCCACTAGGGCCACATATGCTATGAAGTGGAATTTTGTGGGGACCTGCCAGTGCTCTAGATCCCCGGATTGTCCAGTTAGACATGTGCTAGACTACCTCCTCCACCTTTTGGACTTCAGGTTAAGCTACTTGTCCGTCAAGGTGCACATGTGTGCAGTCTCTGTATATCATGAACCCTTTGGGGAGAGAACTCTAGCACAACTTAATGTCTGCAAGATGTTTCTCAGGAGTCTTGTACATCAGACCTCTCGGGAGGGACCCTGTTCCTCCTTGGGATTTGCTTTTCATTCTCTAAGCTCACCCTCCCTCCCTTCGAACCAGTCGTGACTGGCGAGCTACGTTTCCTTTCTTAGAAAAAGGCTCTCTTGGTGGCCATTTACTTCCACTCGAAGGGTTTCAGAGCATCAGGCATTGATGTGCAAGGAGCCTTACATTTATCGTTCGCTGTTAGACCCTGCATATGAACCCTAAATTTCTACCGAAGGTGTCAGTATTGACTCTGAACCAGGATATCCACCTTCCGGTTTATTACCCTGAGTTTACAAGCCATGGTGAAGCACTGTTGCACAGCTTGGATGTCCATAGAATCCTGAGGCATTACCACCACAGGACTCAACCTTCCAGAAAGACTGACCAGTTCTCATTTGCAAAACAGATGACTGGGGCTCCTGTCTCCAAATTATCACTAGCCCATTGGCTGGTGCACTGTATTTCTTTACCAGCATCATGGCAGACCCCTTCTGGGGTCTGTCAAGGGCCACTCCATGAGGGCTATGGCTACCTCTTTTTTTTCCTTTAAAAAAAAAAAAAAAAATGTTATCTGCAGATATTTGCACTGCAGCAACATGGAGCATGGTCCATACCTTCATCAGGCATTACAGCCTAGACATTGCTTCTAGGAGGAGAGCTGGTTTTGAACTAGCCATCCTGCAAGGCCTGCGCGCTCGATTATTCAGTCTTTAGCCAGTAATTGGCTACTCTTCGCCTCCTGATCAGACCTAGGCCTATCTTTGGGCACTGCTTGGGACTCTGTCCTAATGTTACCTGTTGCAAGAGCTCCCCCTCTAAGTTGGATAGTACAGTTATGTAAGAACTTAGCATAACAGTAGATCTTTAAGGAGCTCTTGCAGCAAGTGACTTTTCCGCCCTCATCTCCCAGGAATCAGTGTTGTTACATTTGTGTAAGGTGGGGAGTTCCTGTCCGGTTCTCCAATACATTCCAGCAGGGTGTCCAACAGGAGAACTGAGCTGGTGCCAGGGGACTGGCTCTTTATACCATGTCGGGCGGAGCCTACATTGCCAGGGGACTGGCCCTTTATACCACGTCAGGTGGAGCCTACATTGGGGGCAGTCCCCTGCTACAGACTGCTAGCTATAAGTTTTCTGTGGGGTCCTAGCGTCTGTCAGCATTGGTCCTAATAGTATTACCTGCTGCAAGAGCTCCTCTCAAAGATCTTCTGTTACAGTAAGTTCTTGCTTAACTGTACTTTCTGTAGTCTTAACCCATCTTTGTAGTTATGTTCTGCACCGGTCTTGCTATGTGAAAGTATTGTACAAGGCACTGGTTGGACTAAGTACAGCACAGCTGCAAATCAACTAAGGGGTCTTTCTCATATGAGGGCAACTTCACTAGTTCAACTAATATGTTGATGTGCCAACTTGCTTCATTAAACCCTGGGTGGGAGGGCATGCCCAAAAATCTGGGGTGAGGAAATGCCACTGCTGTGGGATACTGTATTTGAAAGCCACATACAATTTCAGATTCACTCTTCTGAGGAAAACTTGATCCACTTCAGTGAAAATGGGCCAACCCAACACACAGGCATAGCATGACAGGTAGTCTCCAGAGAAGAGTTCCAGACTTGTGATTAACTACTTCTAGAAAAGGTTAAAAAAAATTGATGCCTGCTATGTAGGCCAAAAAAACTGGTGCATAAAAATTCAGTGAGGGCCCTGTTTAAGCAAGTCTCCAGTATCAAGGAATTTTTTTAAATGTATTGAACCTATCCAGGTAAATTGTTCAAGTTCAAGTTTATTGCAGGAAAACTCCATTGAGCAAGCTCATTCACAAGGAGGTCCCATGACATACACTTAAAGTACAAACATAGATAGATAATAGTATATACATGAAATGCACGTTACATGATACAGGCTGGATATAAATACGAGGGTACCACATAGGGTGACTGCAGGTGGTAAACATTAATATGACACAGGGAAGCGACTTACAGGTTGCTTACTGATAAATGAAACATGACAGGTGTGCAATACATATATTTTGGCAGCTAGAACAGACTACGACTGATATGGGGGGGGGGGGGAGGACTGATGGAGTAGCAGTGGAGCGTAAGCATAGATAAAGCCAGAAGTAGAAGGGGAAGGGAAAGCAGTTAATATGACAAATCAATTATACCTTATCAGTGGATAAATATGGCACACATGGGGAAGGAAGAAACTTAATGACAGTTACAGGTGTCTTTTATTTTGGCTGAACTTGGCGATTTGTAGAAGTTTATTGAAACTGTGCTAGTTAGTTTCAGTACGGTTTGTAATTGGTTCCAAATAGAGGGAAGGGCATATGCAATAGCACGTTTACCAAAGGAGGTCCGCGTCCTTGGTATGTCAAGCATCATAGTCACATTTTAACGAGTATGCACTGTGATACTAATAAGGGAAGAGAGATAGCTTGGCAATTTCTGCAGGAGCAGTTTGAGTCCATAGCCCAGCATGGAGCAGGCGTCTAGTAATAAGGGATGTCCAACCAACAGCTGCATATAAGTCGCAGTGATGCGAATGGTAAGGGGAGTTGGTAATGAACCGTAACGCACGGTGATAAAGGATGTCCAGTTTACTCAGATTTGCAAGAGTGGTGGAGGAATAGATTACATCGCCATAGTGGAGTAGGGGAAGAAAAGTGGCCTGTACAAGCTTGTTTCGAGTTTCAAGGGGGAAAAGGGGGCTATTTCTGTAGAAGAAACCTAACCTTGCTTTTAACCTTCTAGAGAAATCTTCAACGTGGTCATTGAAAGATAATTTATTGTCGATCCTGATACCCAGATATTTAAATTTGGTTACAACTTCCAGAGGCTCGTTAGCGTGGTGACAATGAAGTCTTGGGCAAGGGTATTGGGGGCTGTGGCAGCACTGCGGGAGAATATCATCGCTTTAGTCGTCTTAGCATTGAGCAGAAGCTTGCTCTTTATTAGATTATGCTCGAATGCGAAGTCTGCTTGAAGCACTCCCTTGACTTCAGATAACAATGAGCCAGAAGTATACAACACAGTATCATCTGCAAAAAAGTGCAGATTGGACGTAGATATGTTAGCATCTAAGTCATTAATGTACAAAGAAAACAAGATAGAGCCTAAGATGGATCTTTGGGGGACTCCTCTTGCAACTGGCAAGGCAGCAGAAAGAGCCTTCCGCCTTTACTTTTTGGGATCTTCCAGTTAGGTAGCTAGAGAACCACTGGGTGGTATGGTATGTGGCACCCAACTTTGCAAGGCAATTGACTAATAGTTTGTGATCAACAGTATCAAAAGCTTTGCTGAGGTCCATAAAGACTGCGCCAGTTACCTTCTTAGCATCTATAGCAGAGATCCAATCATTGGTTACTTTTGCTAGTGCAGTGATTGTGCTATGATTAGCCCGGAAGCCGGATTGAGCTGGGTTAATGAGAGGTTTCCAAGTGAGATTTTAACTGAATATGAATAAGGATCAGTTTTTCGAGAACTTTAGAATGGATAGGCAATATGGAGATAGGCCTATAGTTGTTTACATCGCATGGGTCACCAGATTTAAATAGAGGGAGGATATGTGCTGATTTCCAGCAGGACTGCACAGTAGCAGATGTAATGGAAAGATTGAAGATGTGGAGAATTGGGGCAGTGAGATTGGCATAGCCTGACCTTAGGAAAAAGGGTTCCAAGCCATCGTCCCCTGCGCTTTTTTGGTTTCTAGGTTAAGAGAATCTTCTACTACTTTATAAGTTATCTCGCGCAGGGCTGGGTGCAGGACTAGATGTAGGGAGAGGGGTATGCTGGCTCACCGCAGCACCAGCATAAGGTGACGAGTCAAAAGCTAATCCAGCTGTGGCAAAGTGGGAGTTAAGTTCCTCCAGGATTAGGGACTTGTTTTCCACAATCTTGCCACTCCCAACTATCTTTGTTGGGACAGAGGGGGGGCCATGCAGTATAATATGGGGAGTGGTGCAGTGCAGTGGCTGTGGGGCAGCCATATTCAGGGAGACCTTCTGGACACTGAGGTGCTGCCCTATCTGCATGCATCTCTCTGGACTGAGGGACGAAGTAGCCAGACTCAGAGCGGAAGTAAACTGGGTCAGGAGTACCATCACCCCTATCCAGGGACCACCCAGTCCAATGCAGCTGCCTCAAAGGATGCCGAGAACGAGGAGCACTTGGATGACAGTGGGCTCAGGTAGGGTTAGAGCAGTCAGACAGAGGCACATCCCAGATCTTATTCCACTCAAGAACTCATATGCCACACTGACAAACGAGGACAACCAAATAGAGGTACCCAGAGAAGTGGAAGGAAAGGATGTGGAGGTTAGCCAAGGAGGTGACCTCAGTGGGGAAAGCAGTGGACCCCAGAGGAGGAGGATGCGAATCCTGGTGGGGGACTCCATCGTATGAGGGATCCAGCTAGGAACACAGGAGGGGGAGGACAGGGAGGTGAGGTGTCACCAGGTGCCACGGCATGGAGGGATGTAAGGAAGATACTGGGGATCACTGGGAAGGCAAGACTGGAGGGGAGCTGGATGTCATTATCCACCTAGGTACTAATGACTTGGCAAATGGGGAGCCAAAGGAAGTTCAGGAAGAGTTTAGGAAACTGGGAGAGGGTCTCAAGCAAGTAGCTACTTCTGTCACTTTCTCAGAAGTACTACCTGAGAGAGGCAAGGGAGAGCATAGGAATGCATGCACCAGGAACTTTAACTCATGGTTGAAGAACTGGTGCTGTGATCAAGGGTTTGGATTCATTGGTGACTGGGGACCCACCTGGAGGGATGGAGGTTTGTTCAAACCTGACGGCCTGCATCCATCCTGGAGGGGAATCCAAGCACTCAATGATAAGTTTAAATGATATACATTGACAAGCATTTAAACTAGCAAAGGGGGGGTGGCAGGCCAGCAAGGAGGGTACCTACTTGCTCACCCCCCACCCCACAGCTAGCAGTGGAACCAGTGGACCAGAGGAGTGGCTATCTCTGCAAAGCAGTGTACAAAAGATGGAGATTAGTGCCCAGGAGGTGGATAAGCAGAAAAGGGGCAAAATTCAGCAGAAGGGCAGATGGCAAGGAGAACCAGGGATAAATGACAACCAAGGAAGGGGCTGGAGTAGAACAGCAAAACAGTCTAGGGAGGTCAAATCATGGAAAGCCATGTGTGCAAATGCCAGGAGCCTTAGCAACAAGATGGAAGATCTGGAGCTGTCATGGTACAGTCAGACCTGGACATTGTGGCCATCACTGAAACCTGGTGTAATAACCATGACTGGGAGATGGCTGTACCTGGATACAACATATTCAGAAGAGACAGAGCAGGCAGGAAGGGAGGAGTGGCACTGTGTGAAAAATGACATAAGGGCCACAGAGATCCAGGAGGAACAAAATTGGGGAGAGATACTGTGGGTTAAGCTGGAAAGGAAAATGGGGCCAGCCATCCGCACAGGTGTGGTCTATAGACCACAAGCCCAGGAGGAAGAAACAGGGAGCGGATGCTAGCTATACAAAGGATGGCAGACAAGGGTGAGTTAGTACTGGTTGGAGACTTCAATATTCCAGACGTGGACTGGAGCATCCCAGCAGCAGCATCAACTAGGAGCAGATTTATCCTGGACTCCCTTCAGGGTGCCTTCCTCAAGCAATTGGTCATGGAACAAACTCTGCAGAAGGCAATACTGGACCTTGTGCTCACAAACGGGGACAGTGTGATGGGGGTAACAGTGGGGGAGCACCTGGGTAACAGTGACCACCAGTCATTGTGGTTTGAAATCACAGAAAGAGCAGAACCAAACCACACAAAAACATGTATCCTGGATTTTAGGGGGCAGACTTTGGGGAAAATGGGGAGATACTTAAGAGGCATTAAGGGGAATGGGACAGGAATCGGGGGTTGGGGAACAGTGGGCAGTATTTAAAATGGGGATTATAAGAACAGAATTATGCATTAAGCAGGTTAGCAAGAGGAAAAGGAAGAGGAGACCATTATGGTTTTCCAAAGAGGTAGCAAAGAAAGTGAAAGCCAAAAAGATTGCATTCAGGCAATACAAAAAGACACAGGCAGAAGGGGATCAGGAGAAGTACCAGGAGAAACAAAGGGAGGCAGGAAGTCAGTAAGGGAAGCCAAAGCTCAGACAGAAGAACACATTGCAAAATCAGTGGGTAAAGGGACAAAACCTTTACAGGTACATAATGAAAAAGAAAGACAAAGGGAGGATAGTGAGACTGAAGGGAGAGGATGGGAGCCAGTGGAGGATGACAACAGTAAAGCTGACATATTGAACAGGTATTTCTGCTCAGTCTTTACTGAGGAAGAGGGGTAATGGGTCTGAAGGAGTATAAGGGTGAGAATGGTGCAGAATGGACACAAGTCCCTTTACACGAAAAGGGTCCTGAAGGAACTGGAAGTAATGAGAGTTGATAAAGCAATGGGGCAGACGGGTGCACCCCAGGGTCCTTAAAGAACTAAGAGGTGGTGGCTGAACCTCTGGCTATCCTGTTTAGCCGATCACTGGAAACAGGGAGGTAGTCCCTTATATAAAAAGTGGGAACAAAGAGGAAGCGGGAACTACAGACCAGTCAGCCTCACCCCTGGTAGTGGGGAGATCATGGAAGCATTACTGAAGGAGAGATTGGTGGAACATCTGAGTTATCAATGGACTACAGGACCCAAGGCAGCATGGTTTCATCAGGGGAGGTCATGTCAGACCAACCTCATTGAATTTTTGACTGGGTGACTAGGAGGTGGATCAGGGAGGGCAGTGGACATGGCCTTATATGGACTTCAGCAAGGCCTTTGACACACTGCCACATAAAAGACTATTACACAAACTGGGGAATATGGGTGTGGGCAGGACAGTAGTGTGGTGGGTAGGTAACTGGCTGGGTGGCAGGACACAAAGGTGGTGGTAAGTAGCTGTCACTCCACAGAGGAAGAGTGACCAGTGGGGGTACCACAGGGATCAGTGCTGGGACCGGTCCTTTCAACATCTTCATCAGTGACATTGCGCAGGATCTAGAAGGCAGAATTTCACTGTTCGCTGATGACACAAAGCTCTAACAGTAGACACACCAGAGGGTGTAAACAGAATGAGAAGCGACCTGCAGAAACTTGAAGAATGGTCAGGGGTTTGGCAGTTGAAATTCAATGCAAAGAAGTGCAAGATAATGCATATGGGGCATAAAAACCCTGACACAATATCAGTTGGGGGGGTGAGGATATAGCATGCACCAAGCAGGAAAGGGATCTTGGGGTTGTCATCTCTGATGACCTCAAGGTAGGAAACAGTGTGACAAGGCAGCAGGTAAAGCAAATAGGATGCTGGGATGTATAGGCAGGGCATCACCAGCAGGAAAAGGAGGTCATAATTCAGCTATACAAGACACTAGTGAGGCCCCACCTGGAGTACAGTGTACAGTTCTGGAGACATACCTACGTAAGGACATAGACAGGGTAGAGAGGTTCAGAGAAGGGCAACAAAGATGGTGCATGGATTGCATCACAAGTCCTATGAAGACAGGTTGAAGGAACTGAACATGTACTCCCTGGAGGAGAGGAGGAGAGAGGGATATGATGGAGACATACAAGTATCTTACAGGGAGGAACAGGGTGCAGGAAAACACTATTTTTAGCGAAAAAGATGTTCCAGGACTAGAGAGCATGGGATGAAGTTGGAGGGAGGACGATTCAGAGGAAACATGAGAGAATTTCTTCACAGAACGGGTGGTGGACAAGTGGAACACCCTGCCAGAGGAAGTGGTGGGGGCTGAAACAATCACAGGATTTAAGAATGCATGGGATAGACATAAAGGAATTCTAGAGGTCAGGGGTAAGGGGAAACAGACTTCTAGGAAAACAAACTGAACTTACAAGCTCAAATGGGCAGACTGGGTGGGCCATAGGCCCTTATCTGCTGACACTGTCTATGTATCTATGTATCTATGGGCAGTCCTTCTATAGCTTTGATAGTCTTCCATATTTTATGAGGGTTACCTTTAGCTTGTTCGAGAGTAGAAATATAATAGTCGGCTTTAGCAGAGCAAAGTTTTTTCACACAGTTATTCCTGGCTGTTCTAAAGGCCTGCCAATCCGAAGATTCTTTGGAATGTCTAGCTTTGGCAGAGCTTCTCTAGCTATAAGGGCTGCCTTGAGATCCGAGGTGAACCAGGGGTTGGAAGTGTTCCGTACCTTTACTTTGAAAGGGGCATGCTTATTTATTGTAGTGAGTTTGTCATTAAGGATGTAAGGTGCCTTGTTGGCATCTTTGGCTAGGTAGAGATCTTGCCATCTGATCATGCTCAGGTCAGATAGGAAGTTTACTGCACTGAATTTGCGAAAGGATCTCTTTGTTATAAAGATGGGTTGCGGCCGGGCCTTAATTTGAGATTTTATGCAAGCAACAATTCCATGATCGCTCATGTTGTTGTGAAACACTGCCGAATGAGATTTTGTGTGGATGGGTGGTTAGTACCACATCTAGAATGGAACTGTTGGCAGTATTTAGAGTGTTGTTCCTAGTGGGTTCACTGACTAATTGCCCAAGACCTAGCTCGTCACAAAGGGATCTGAGGCCGTGTGATTTAGGTGACAGCCAGTCCATATTTAGATCTCCTAGAAATATCAGTTTTGCATCTATGAACATGGATTTCAAAGATTAAGGACTTCATCACCACCAGATGGGGTCTATAGCCACCTAGGATAGTGATACATTCGAGGAGGGAGATGAAGGCTCAAGCGAAACTAACTCAAATTCCTTGGCTAGAGATTTGCAACTAATATTGGTGACAGAGTACTTAGATTTGGCGAGATAACCACCCCCCCCTAGACTCTCTATCTGCTCTAAATAAATTGTAGCCCTGCAGTGATATTTGTTGATCAGTGTTTGTCTTTTAACCATGACTCGGTAATTATAGGTCAGGGTTAGGTGTGCAACCCAGACTTGCAGCTGTACAAGTTTTAGGCAGGCTTAAAACGTTGACCATCATTTTGAGATCTGTGGCCTCAGTAAAATCGATGGACGAGGTAAGTTTGTGGGGGTGTGGGGGTTGAGCTCCATATTTCCTGAGCAGAGAAGAAGCAGAAGTATAACTTTCTTTAAGGAGCTTATAGAATGGAGACCGGTTTTTATTTCTTCGTTGAACTCATATCGCGGCGTCAAGAGGCGTGCACCACTGTAATGAGTTTATCGTGATCAATGTAAGTGCTTGAATAGACATAGGTGAGGACAGTAGCAAGGGGGTGTAGGCTAACCGTGGGGAATAGGCTAAAAGGGGAGAGAATGACATGGTGTCTGCATGGTAGACCATTATAACATTAGGTATTGATAAGGTACATTGGAGAACTGAATTGCACTGAGGTACTTCGGATCTCACTGTATTGCTGAGAACTCTGCACCTTAGGAGCAATAAAAACAGAGAGCCATGGTCCCAGATTGAGTGGTCTTGTGATTTGTATTAGTGCAATATTTTCTAGGCAAGTAATTTGCCCACCTAGGTAATCACTTAAAACCTAGATGAGAAAATACAGCAGAAAGGGGAACAAGGAGAGCAGGAGCAGCTTAGTTAGTGGCAGGGTTCAAGAGATATTCACACAGGGCAGTCTTATTGGCCACACTCAGATACCAATCAATTGCTTCAAACTTATTTTCTTTTCAGCCTTTATACCTTGGATCAGGCTTCTGTATCACTGTACATTATGCAACCTGCTTAGCTTGCTTCTCCTTTTCCGTCCCTCCACTTGAACTCTTCCTTCTGAGTTCATTCTCCACTATACCGCTGTTTTCTTGGCCCTTAATCCTTTATTTTATTGAAATGTTTCACGAGGAGGACATACTGAGCAAACGTGCTAGTTTCCAGATCTGTTCTGGGGGGGAGGGGAATGGGGTAATACTGCACATGCTAACAATTTAGCACCAATGGACAAGACAGTGGTGAAGTAGTGCAATACAATCCGGTTCAGTACAATACAGTTGTGCAGAGTTAACATTCACAAATGCTACAGTAGGAATTGCATAAATATAATGGCTATGTACATAAGCATAGGGTACTAGAGGAGATATGGCAAGAGGGTTCAATAGAGAGGAAGGCTGGGACAGGTGCAGTTGCATGTGGGAGTAGAGTGCATGTCTCGGTAGTGAGTGCAAGAAGATGGAAGACATGGGACAATGGAGCATTACGAATGTTTTTTGTATCACATTTTTATTGGATTTTCCAGATACAGTATATACAGGTCATAGAAAAACTCTCTCACGGATGTACAGAGCTATTTCATCTCTAATTGACACCTTAAAGAACAGTACAGGTAAACTAAGGGGACATGGCCTGGCACCGAACAGCTTGGACGTCTGATCTTGCAGCTCTTCAACATTTACTATAATCTAACATCTGCAGCCATCTAAACCTGATAATGAGGATTTATGGATGAACACAAGTTTGAGACATTCTACAGCAATTTTGTAAGGTTTCCTCAGTCTAAAAGCCTTTTTTGCTGCCTGAGTGCGGTTTCTAAAATTTCTTGGATTGCTAGCTGTAAGCCCTGCATCATGACTATCTGCTAACCATTCAAGCCCTCTGGATAAAATTAGAAGCTGTGTTTAACAAACAGACATGAACGATCTTAAGATTGCTACCCAACAAAATATTTCAGCTCTGAAAACCATTGACTCTCGTCTAGCCTCTACAGAAAATAGTCTAAATGAAGCGACAGTACAAAATCTAAAAGCTAAGATTAGACAGCAAGACCATACCATTAAGGATCTTCGAAACAAAATTGATCTAGAAAACAGAAGTCTGACAAATCTTCGTATATTTGGTTTCCCAGAACAAGTGGAACTTAAATATCACAGATTTCCTTCTTCATGCTCTACCACAGATGCTAAAATTACCAACAAAGGCCTTACCATAGAGCGTTCCTACCACTCGCTGGGCTCCAAACCACCTCGACAAAGACCCAGACCTATTGCCAGATTTCTCAATTTTGCTGACACAGAGCTCGTCCTACAAAAATCTAGAGAAATCTGCCAACTATCATGGCAAGAACACAGGATTTTCATCTACCATGATTTTTCCTGAGTTTTCGCTGAAAAGGAAAGCCTTCACTCCAGCCAGACATCTGATGCATCAAAAGGGCCTCCACTTTTCACTTGGATGTCCTGCAATTAAGCAAGTCTTTACTGGAAACTTGTACAAAGATTTTAACACCCCTGACTCCTTAACGAGTTTTCTGCACAACTATAATCCAGCCTTCCTTAACTAACCTGTCTGTCGAGCACCCAATGTCGTCATCCTCAATCGCGGCCACCAAAAACTCATTCTGACACCCCTACCTCTGTTGTGCTAGAATCGGCTGTTTCAGAAAACATGGCTGAACTACTGAAGACAGTCCAGCCGGATCCAAGAAGGGTCAAATTCTATCAGGCATTCAAAACCCCAATGCTGTAGCCCTGAAAACATATCAAGAATTATCCCGAAGTCAGACTACAGAGACAATTGCACACATCCCTTTACACAAGTATGCCTTGCTTCAAGACCTTTCTGCTTCCCAAAACCCCAGTGAATGTACCTCTATAGTAGAGAATGCTTTAGCGGCTCCCGAAATGGATTGTGCCTCGGCAGATTCTTCTTGGGCAGACTTAATTGAAAGTTCGCCCTTTAAGGTCAGTGAACCACCAAAAAAAAAACGTCGCAGTAAGGGGAAAAACAAAGGGGACTGCACACCTTAAAAAAAAAAAAAAAAAAAAAAAAAGTCTGTATATCCCTTAATTTTAAATTAATGCTGATCTTCTGCCTCGCAGAATCTAACTAATTTGATTATGCAGGTACAGTTTACCTCATCAGTCCCTAACAGTGTATTAATGCTTCACTTTTCTTTTAGCCAGAGGTCCTTAAACAGACTATTCTCTGGCTGGCTGTATGATTCGGCTGTGGGCTGCATACATTTTGTTGTACAGGACTGTTTTCTTTGTGCGGTCTGACTGGTCATAATTTAGTAAAAATCTTGCTATGTGACCCTATTAGTACCTCCGCGGGCAATTTTCTCGTACTGGAACTAAAACATATTGGCAGCAAGCATTCATTTTTGATATCTAAATGATCTCTTGAGTACCAGAATTTGAGAAGCCTGGCGGTTATGCTAAGCAATAGCGATCATTAAGACTGCATCTAACATGCGGTCATTAAGTTTCATTTCAGCAATTACTAATGCATCAAAAGATCTGCCCACCAGATAATCTTATGGGCAAACATCTTAGGTGGCTGTTTAAAAACTCTGCAAATGAAGAGCTGCTTATAAATTACTTTGCAGCTAAATTAGCCCAATGCTGGGACTCTGCTTACTTCATCAGCCCTTGGTTACAAAATACCTTGCATACTTGCCCATAAGCTCCAAAGCATGTTCTCTGGTTGTGATAGTACGAGTCGGCTATGGGCTTCATGTACTTTGCTGGATAGGTAAGACTGTTTCTCTTTGTATAGTCTGTCTGGTCGTGAATATTTGTAAACTTGCGACTTTAAATCCTCCATATAGGCAACTTTCTGGCAACTAGTACCCACGCATATTGGAGGTGTATTTGCATTTTTTTAAATGCAGAGTCCTAATATTCTTGCATAGCCTGGTGGTAGTCGGATGATTGCAGTCCCTAAAGGCAGCATCTAAACATGAAATCTCTCAAATTCTATCTGGCTTATAACGTGGCCACACTAGAACTGGCCATTAGATAATTTTATGGTCAAACAACCCAGGGGGTACATATAATTTTAGCAAATAAGGAATAACTGTTTATTTACTTGTTGCCATATTCTTGGCTTCAAAGTTGCAGTTCAGTTTTGTTCAATCAGACCAGGTTAGATATTGCATATTAAGTAGCACTCAGTCCTGAAAGGTAGTAAGTGTTGGCTTATAACCAGGGCCACTGGAAAATTGCAGAAAATTGTACCCAAAAATGTGGGGATTTTCTTGCAAAAATTGCGGGAAAATTGCGGGGATACACTATACATCCTCACTGCCCCTAATAAATATTTTGTTTGCTGCAGCATGTATTGATCACATAAATTGTTAGATAAATATATTGCCACTTGTAAATGCTTTTAATATGAAGAAAGATGTGTTTTTGAAATACACTGTAAACTAATCATGTAGCATATCTTCTAAAAATCAAGACATCCAAGTCACGCAGTGCTAACTAGATTTTATTCAGTAATTTACAGTTAGTCTGTACTGAATACATCCTGAAACAACATTTTGCCAGTTTCTAGATGTTAAACAACGAAGCCTGTTTAAACTACTTGCTTTGGTGCAAGAAAAAAAACAGATAACCAGGGTGCTTAATAAAGGTCTAGTAAGAAAATCACTTTGTTAAAATGATTACTGTTCTTACTCAGCACTGTAAGTACATTTTAAAAATCGCATGATGAAAGTGTAAAATCATACCAATAGCTTCATTACATCATACAATAGTTTTTAATACATTGTTCTTTTGTTCTACTCTGTTTGCAGTGATTTTACTTGGGTTGCAATTATTTTGTCTATTTGAAGGTAACTGTTTAACTATCCTTAACCTGTTAAGCATGTTTTGAGAAATGTTTGCTTTTTGTAGGTTTTGTATGAGTATGCAGTTGTGGCAGACTGACATGTAAGGAATCACTTTCACCATTCCCCTCAGAAGCACATTCAAGTTTATAATCAGCAGGGTCACCCAAACTCTTGACACATTTGAATCAACATCCTTTCAGATTGAAAGTATTTATACAATGAGAATCTACCCTACCATTCAAACACAAGCATTGTGGTCAATGCTTCATTTTAGGTGAATGGGGCACTTTGCACCTCTTCTCACACACATTGTTTCAGTCTCTGTGTCAGCAAAAAGTTCTGATAGTCTGCTTTAACACAGATTTCAAGTGTTCAAGTCTACATATGCATGCCCAGAGGATTCTGAAACCAAAGCAGGGAAGTGAATCCCATGAAAGCAGTCACATTTGACCTTCTCACCTCGTACTGTGCCGTTTTGGTGAAATCAAAGTCTGTGTACCATATCTGAGTAGATTTCCTTGAGAATTTAAATATTTTTATACAATTTCAGTCAAAAATTCCATTAATGTAAGAAATTGCAAGAAATTGCGGATTTTATGTGGAGAAGGGTGAAAATTGTGGAAATTGCAGAAAAATTGCACCCGCAACTTTCCAGTGTCCCTGCTTATAACACAGTAAAGTTTAATGCTTCTAGACCATGGGCACAAGTTGTTACAATGGTTCACTAATGGCATAAGTTTCAATGAAAGTGTCTGGCAAAATAATTAACACAACTTGAATGCAGGATTTTTAGGGCTGATTGTATTACTTGTTAATGGTTATTGTGCCATACAGCAGGTTGCAACCTAGCTGTTGGAACCTGTTCCCTAAGGGTTTTTGTTTGTTTAGATGCATTTTAAAATTGGATACATCAACCCTCTAGATGTTTAATGTGACTGAAACCAGTGGCAGTACTTCTGCCCTATCTAAGCATTTACATAAATCACAGCAGGCATAATTACTCAATGGGGCAATAGGCTTATTATGCCCTTTTAACATCACTAATTTTAGTAACCTGAATGCTACTTGGTTAATGCCCTGATTTTGCTATATTTTCTAAAGTATGTTCTTGATTCAGTGAATCCTTTACTATGAGTTTTTTCTTTCCTTCCCTTCCCTGCTGTAGTCTGGTACTCAAATATCTAATTTCTTTTCTAAAATTCAGATTAAAGTTTACTGTTTGCTAATCAAACACTAGATTAGCAAGAATATGATAAATAATTTCATCTGCCTATTTCTCTCAGTTACACCAGAATTATTTACTGGTTAAATTGTAAGAACATCCTTACTGCTGTTTCATACTGTTATGATACAAATAAGTAGAATTGGATTCTATTAATCTTATATAAACCTCTTGGGTTTCTGTTCCATGCCCTAGAGAACAGAGAAATGGTCTTGGTACCCCTTTTCTAGTCAGGACTGACCTTTTCTTCTCTGCTTGTCTTAGATGGCTTTAAATTTATACTGTAATAGTTTTGATGAAGTAGTGTAGTTAATATTTTGAGAGCAGCAACATGAGTCTGAAATTCCCTATATACTATAACTTTCTCAAAATTATAGTCCTGCCTACAGAAATTATAATTATTAAATAAGTAAATCTGATCTGCATACCTCTTATTAGGATATTTGGCAATTGGAGTCCACTAACATTCCAGCTACTGTGTTATACCAAAGTCCATATGGCTAACTTAACACTTTACACATGGAATGTCAAGGGACTCAATGCACCTAGCAAAACGCAAACAGGTCCTCAGTCACCTCAAAACATAAGGCGCAAATTGCCTTTCTACAAGAAACTAAATTGCTTGATGCAGATCATGACTGACCAAAACATGATTGGGTCGATAAAGTATATGCTGTACCGGCGCCCTTAAAGAAAAACGTGTTGCAATTCTAATGCACAAACTTAAAATGGAAATCTAGCATTTTAAGAGACCAGATGGCTAATCACATCTTTTGATACCCCTACGGGTCCACTAACCCTAATTAACGTCTATGCTTTGAATTCTGATAACCCTCTATTTTTATAATTTGGCTGAGCACTTAACTTCACAAAACTTAGCTAACTCCCCTATACTGATTGGTGGTGATTTCAGCCTTACACTTGATGCTTATTTAGACAGAAGCAACTCCTCACAAGATGCCCATCCAAGAAGTATAGATGCACTGTGGTGTCCCTTCTAATGAATGATTTTGGTCTATCTGATATCTGGAGGCTCTTTCATCCCAGAGATGGGGAGTATACATTTTACTCTTCCTACCATCAATCTAGCAGTAGATTAGACTCTTGGTTAGCTTCCCTCACAGTTACATCCAATATAATAGACTCCTCTATTCTTCCATTACTTATTTCAGACCACTCCCCAGTTAAACTTCAACTGACCTGGGATTCCCCTCCTTTAAAATCCCCCTCGTGGCATTTAGACCCCTTACTACTCAAAGATCCAGAATTCTTTCCTTGGATTAGGGTACAAATTCAAGATTTTACTACCTATAACAATCCTGAAGACACTTCCATGGGCATAACCTGGGAAGCTCTTAAAGCCACCCTCTGAAGTAAAATTACTTTCTCTGCGCATAGGAGGAAAGAGGGAGCAACAGCTTCATAATCTTAAACTCTCTTAAATCTAAACAATCAATATTTAGCCAACCCTCATCCTGACTCTTCCTACTCTTTGCATCATGACATTCTTCAGCTTTGTATGCACATCAATGAGCTAATCTCTCACAAAACTGAAGTAGCATTATTAAGAATTAAGCACAAGTATTGGGAAGGGGGAAAAGGGAGTAAAATATTAGCCTATCTGCTTGGAGCACAACAAATGGAGATGCATTGCTGACAAAAGATTGGCCGAGGAAAATCCATACAAATAATGCCTCTTAACAACATCATGACTAATTTCTATAATTTATATTCATCTCCCCTGACCATAACCACTTTTCTTGAAAAATTAACACCCTCTGTCTCTCAGGATGGGGCAGATTCTCTCGATAAACCTTTCACTATTGAGATTCATCAAGCTCTTCTTTCTCTTAAAGCTGGACGTTCCCTTGGGGGTGATGGATTCTCAGTTGAATTCTATAAATCTTTAGCTGACCTTCTGTGTCCTATGTTATGTAAATTGTTCCATGAATACTCCAATATAGGTAAGCTACCCCAAACTGACACTCTGTTATTACCATGCTCCTTAAGAAAAAGATACTACCCTCCCCTCTACCACCCTGTATCTCTTCTTAATATGGATGGGAAAATCTTTGCAAAGCTTCTGGCAATTTACTTGGAACCATTTATTCCTAAATTAGTCCATCTGTCCCAAGCCGGCTCCGTTAAGGGAAAGGCAGGCACCGACCATCTCCGCTCCTTAAATTGAATGCATAAAGCCAAACATCTTAAATCCCCTGCGGTAGCTATAGCAGTGGATTTCAAAAAAGCTTTCAGATCTTTACATTGGGACTTTCTCTGCCCTGTGCTTTCCCATTTTGGTAACCGTTTTTGCTCCTGGATCAAACTTCTTTATACCGCCCCCTCAGCTAGGGTGCTTACAAATTTTACATTATCCCAACCTTTCAAACTAGCCAGAGGCACTAGGCAAGGATGCCTACTAGCTCCATCTTTTATCTTAGCACTTGAACCCTTAGCTGCTGCCTTATGTCAAATTAGTGAAATCAAAGGCATCTCTATAGGTAATGCAGAATACACCTCACTCTCCTATGCAGATGATCTGCTCATTTTATTAGAAAACTTGGTAATCTGGTCAACCACTTACCCATATACTGAACACATTTACCAAGCTTTCCGGGCTGACAGTTAACCACCAAAAAACTGAGATACTAACATTAAAAAAACACTGTAAGCCTCCTATGAACTATCTTCTCAACTACCGATGGGCCCCACAAGGTATTACTTGGGGATAAAAACTTCATCAAATTTTAATAAAATCTGGGACATAAATCTTTCTCCCCTACTATCAGATATTAAAACTGATGTGGAAAACCTTAAACTTATCTATCTGGTAAAATTGCAGCTGTTAAAATGAATATCACTCCAAAGATGATATACCTCATTGCAAATATCCCATTAAAGATTCCTTTTTCTTTTCTCTTCAGAAATGACAATTATAGGAAACTTTTTATGGGAAGGCCATATCACCAGGTTTAATCTTGTTAAATTACATTCTCACTGGTCTCGTGGTAGCTTTGGCCTACATTGGTTTTTAGCCTACCTTTGAGCGTTCAGAGCCTCACAAACTATTAAATGGTTTTCCAAACCCAGTGATAATTCTCCACTATGCCTCGACATGGAAGTTTCTTTAACTGCAGGACAGATTTCCACTAGCTTTATATTTTTAACCCCTACTTCAAATTTAAGGCAGCATCCCACCATCGCTACGTCTAGATACTACTGGTTAAGAATGCATAAATGGCTTAATCAATCCCACTCGTGTCTGTCACCCTATATGGGGGAACTCCAAAATTTCCCTAGAAGGAAAACCAATATTTTCTACCTCATAGAAACACAAATATATTCTTTCTGGGAGATATCTTCGCTGAAAGTAGCAACACTTTAGACTCCTTCAGTAACCTACAAGTCAAATGGGATATTCCCAGACAAGAATTCTGGAAGTATCTACAAGTTAGCTCTGCTACCCTTCCTGTCGTACAACAAACAGAGCCCCATCAGTTTCCTCCCTCCTCAAGGTATGGTCCAATAGCTCATCTGGCTTAGTCAGTAGAATTTACAAACACATTAGAGATTCCCTACCGAATAAGTCCCTTTCAGCTAAAAACAAATGGAATAAAGTTTTAAAGATCAATGTAACAGACTGTCAGTGGGATGATTGTTGGAGACTCTGCCATAGTACTTTCATAGATGCTCGTAGCAAGCTTATTCAATAGAAAAGCCTTCATCTCTGGTATAGAATCCCAGCTCTTCATAAAATAGGTTTACTCCCGGATAACCATTATTGGTGTTGCAATTCACCAGATGGAGATCTACTACATATACTCTGGCTATGTAAACCAGTCTTTAAACTGTGGCAATCCATCCACCAAGTAGCTTCCAACATCATTGGACGCTCCATTCCCTTTGAACCAGATTACTTTTTATTAGGTGTTATAAACAGACATAAAAATATCAAATCAACATAGATGGTTACATCTTATTCATGCAAGCAAAAATATTAATTTTAATGCACTGGAAATCCCAGATAACAGCTACACTGACGGACATTATTAATTTAACCCATATTGCTTCCTTGGAGCGTCTCTTATTCGGTACAAAACCGACTCAATGAGTTTAAGATCTGCTGGCAGGACTTTTTAAGTTACTTGCATACCTCTGTTAATGGGTATTCTCAGACTCACTAGTATACTTCAGAGTTATAACATTATTCTATATATTAGTTTTATTCATTTTTGCAGTTCTGATTATAGAGTAAAGTAGTTTAGGCATAAGATTAGGTTTCATTTGTGTTTTTCCTTTTATAATACAGTACACCTTAACATTTTATGTAGTCTGATTAGGACATTAAGAATACGAATAACTATTATATTGTAACTCCAATTTATACTGTCATATTGCCATATGTTTCATATGTATATCCTTCAGTATATCAAGGCATTGGCTTACTTTATCTGTACTGTATATGTATACTTATGTATTAGTTTTTTTTGCTAATAAAGAACAGTACATGTTGTAGACTTCTTTGTGGTATTGTTAAAAAAAAAAAAACACCCCTTGTAAAAGGGATACTTTCAAGAATTAATAACCAGGTCAATGTATTAAAACAGAATAAAGTGAAACAAAATATCCCTTGTTCAGAGTATTCATTAAATAGACATCCTATCTTAAATTAATGTGCACTCAGCAAAAGAAGCCAGGTAAGGCAGAGTCCTGGTTTGTCTCCCTACACTACCTATTTCAGTTCCCCAAAGCCCTCGAATAGTAATCTATGCTACCCAGCTTTCCCTAAGAATTGCTGCCTCTCCCACTGGTGGTGTCCCCAGGAAGGTCTTCCACACCTTCAGAAAACTTTCCTCTTTCCCCTTGAGAACATGTGTTGATCTGTCCACTGCCAGTGCTTGTAGGGCTAAATTCTTCCATTGCTCCACTGTGGGGACATTATTAGTGATCCACACATTCTGGATGCCCTGGCAGGCCACAACCAACAATACCCTAATTCTCCTGGGATGCAAGTCCCAATCCCCGCTGGGAGATCACCCCAAGAAGCAGAGCATGGGGAAAATTCCATAGATTAGCTCTCCATCAGAGATCTCTGCTGCAACCCCCTTCCCATATTTCTGTATCCCTTGGTAGTGCCAATAGTAATGTATCATTGTACCCTGGCTCCTCCCCATTTTGTACATATGGGGGAAATTCCAGGGTGAAATTTATGCGCCATACTAGGTGGGTAATGCAATCTGTGGATAAACTTAAATTGTATTTCTTTGAATTTATTACATAGCAATAGTCCCCCATGGGATCTCAATAGGTCCCAGTTAGAATCTGATTGCAGTTCCAAGATCCTGTTCCCACCATCTTTTGACTTTCTGGGTTTTGCCCTGAAAATGGGCCCTGTCCAACTTTGCAGCTCTTCCTGTTTAACCTTTTCATGTTTTATTGCCCCCAATATCTCCTTTTCTGCCAGGGCTATACTGGAAATATCTCTTCCCCTGTTCAGGGTCTTCCGATAGTTTTGAACTTGGAGATATCTATAATGATGTGTTGCCAGGAGGCCCAATCCCTCTTAATATCCGGAAATGTATACATTTCTTCCCTCTTGATTAAATATCCCACACTTGCACCCCCCTCTCTTGCCAGACTATAAAACCCTCATCTTCTAGTCCTGGTAAAAACTCTGGGCTGCCCACCACCAGTACCAGAATGGTGTCCCCCTTCCCCTCCCCTCCTGTCTTTGATGGTTTTCTAGGCCTCCAAGCAACTAATAACCATAGGGTTTGGGTACTGTAGACGTTTATAAGCCCGTAGACCTTTTTTCCTAAGTATGCTGAGGCAGCCCCTGCATCCTTCTTCCTTTAAATCTAACCATTGTGCAGCTTCCCCCCCCAATTAATCCGGGGGTGTGTGTGTCTTGCTCTCTTGCGTTGCTAGATAATGCCCTTTATCATCAGGGAAATTCTACCCTCCCAGTTCATTGGGGGCTTTTAGCTTTCTCAGGCTTATTTTTGTGTTTTTCCTCTTGCCAAATAGTCTGAATCCCTTTTCTAAGTTCATATCTGTATTCCGTAGTCCCATTGGCATCTGCAGAACATGGAGCACTCTGGGGAGTACATTCATCTAAGACCATTTATTCTGCCCATCCAGGATGGGGGGAATGCCTTCCACCTCTGCAAGTCCTTCAAAATCTCATCCAAAAGGGGTGTATAATTCAGATCATACATTTATGTCTTGACCCACTTTCACTCCATGTTACTTTTTGGACTTAAGCCTCCACATATTTTGTATACCTCCTCCTTCCCTTTCCCTAAATACATGATTTCTGATTTATTCTCAACTTGTATCCCGAGAAGGTTGCAAAGGAGTCCACTAGGTGCAACAATGCAGGTATGGATTGGTCTGGTTCCGTAGGAAAAAGATCTGCATAAAAGGTGATGGTGTGCTTTTGACAGTTGCTTACCTTGAATACCCTGAATGTGTAGATACTTATTTTCATCGCCAGTTTCTATAGCTATTGCAAACAGGAGGGGGGAGAGGGGGCAACCCTGTCTTGTGCCCCTCCTAAGCAGGACATCCTCTGATGGCATTCCATTAAGATCATCTCCATTGGGGTTCTATAAAAAGCTTCTAGTAATTGGATGTACTTCTCCCCAAAACCAAATTTCCCCATAATCATAAACATATATTCCCATTCAATCCTGTCAAACACTTTTTCTGCTTCCATCGAGAGGATGCATGCCTGCCCTGGGTGTTCAGCCCCCACCACACTGCATTTAATAACCTACGCATATTATGGTATGACATTCTCCCTTGTATAAACCCTGTTTGATCTGGGTTTATTATTGAGGGGAGAAGCACATCCAATCTCATAGCCATACCTGTCATAATTTTACAGTCCAGGTTTAATAAGGAAACAGGGCTGTATGAGGAGCATTCCTGAGGGTCCTTGTCCAGCTTAAGAAGCACACACATGGTAGCTTCACAGCATGATTTAGGCAGCCCCCTCTCCCCCTTGGCCTACTTCAACACCCTGAGAAGGGGGGGGTCCACTATCTCTTGCCTAAGTTCTTTGTAATATTTGGCCCCAAAGCCATCCAGCCCCACAGCCTTACCCCTTTTGAATGACCCTATAGCCTTCAGTGTATCCTCTTTAGTGATAGTGCCACTGAAAGAGGTTCTCTGTTTCTCTGTCAGAGTTGGAAATGGAAGACCTTCCAGGAATCAGTCCATTAAATGGCCTGTTCCTTTGCACTCTGCTGTATATAGTGTGGTATAAAATTCCTGGAATGTTTTCCCTGTGTGCAATTCAGTCTGAAGGGCCATTCCTCCCTATCTTTTATAGATGGTATTTTTTTAGTAATTTTCCTTCTTTCATTAAGTTTACTAATAGTGGGCCCGGCCTGTTGCACCATTCATATAGTTGTGGTCTAGTATAAATCTATCTACCTTCTGTGAGGCATTAATTTAATGCTTCATGGGAAGTCTGAAGATCCCTCAGTGCTAGACCCCTCCAAAAAAAAATCACTCTTTGCTCTAGTACTTTTATTTTTTTATTCTATTGCCTCCCTTCTTTGCCGTTCTTAATTTGGCAGTATAGTCCATTATTATCCCCCTCATATATGCCTTGCTGGCTTCCCAATACATCCCTTCATCCTCTACCGTGCCCAGATTTGTTTCCTTGTATAGTTTCCATTGATCCTGCAGAAACTCTAAAGTCTTTCTTGGCTAGGAGATGACCTGGAAGCCTCCATGTCCCTCTTCTTCCCTTCTGCTGACACAAAGAAATTTAAAGTCGAACCATCACGTGGTCCGAGGAAAATGGGACTGTGATCCACCCTAGTCATCTGGGTATAGCAGGGTCTCAGGATGTACAAGTAATCAAGTCTGGACCATGTGGTATGGGATGTGAATAGTGTTCACGTGCTTCTGAGTTAGCCATGTGCCACACATCTATTAAACCCAACTCCATCAGTCCCAGTAACCACTGCTGGACCACTGCTACCTCCCTGCATATAGATCCTGAATAGTCTAGCATAAGGATTGGCCACGAAATTAAAATCTCCTCCCATTATTGGGTGAGGAAACTGTTCCCTCACTATCACATCCAATATTTGTTGGTAAAAGGTTGGATCCATCACTGAGGGAGCATACACATTCCCCAGGGTTAGTTTGTCCATTTACCTCTCTGACCACGAAGATATCTACTGTACCCTCCAGGGGGTCTTTGACCATGCAGGGTAATGTAAATGGAAAACCCTTCCTCAGAAGAATCGCAACCCCTCTTATGTGAGCTGTAAGAGGTGTAGCAAGCCCCCACTCATCCTACCACTAATTTATTATGCTTCTTTGGGGTCAAGTGAGTCTCCTGCAGCATGGCGATGTCTGTACCTTTTGTTTTAATGCTATGAGGACTTTAGCTAGCTTTGCTGGAGAGAAGCCTTTAACATTCCAGGAGACTATTGCACTGCATGGAGTTTTATCCATATTGTCCTCCCTCTCGACTGCTTTCCCCCCCCCCCCCACAGTTGCCCCAGTACACATCCCAGCCTCAGTTTCTTTTCCTTGATCTCTGCAATAAGGCATAAGTAAGAACATGCAACAGATGTACATTTAAACTTGTGCACGTAACATTGAACAAGAACAATTAAAACACTTCCTTCCTTGCCCCCTCCCACCAAACATTCCCCCAATCTTAGTTTGCCTGCTTCCCTTTACATATTTGTAGTAAATTTCTAAACGCCTCCTCTGTCATGAACTATGTAATTGAACCCCATGCCCCCTCCCTCCACATCCACTTTAACCCATCTTTAAGATTCATTGAATTGTAAAACTCCTTTTCCTAGTGCTGTCTTTAAAACACCAGCTTCTATTGGGCCTGTTGCCCTGTAGGAAACCCAGGCTGTTCGCCACCATGTTTGATCTTCCCTTATGGCAGCTCTCCTTTGTGTACCTGGGTGTAGACGTTCTCTCTCCCACCCCATAGTAGTCACTCCCATATTTACTGTATGCCAGTATTCCCCGTAGACAGTTCTGTAGGCTACCAAAGTCTCATCATGCAAGTAGTTGTGCACTTTGTTTGTGACAGCACTGAAAAGCACACCACATGGCTGTACATTGTGGTGGCACATCTCACAGGCCACCTTTTTAAATGAAATTCACAGTTCATCAGTGAATTGCCTCCCTTGATGGACCTATGATTTGGAGTACAGGGAGTCCTCTCTAAGCAACTCCTGCCCCTTCTGACTCAATTATACTCTCCTTGTCGTCCCCAAATTCATTACTGTTCAGCTCTGGCCACGAGGGTTAGTGAAGTCTTAAAAGTACAAACTGGTCCCACATACTCACTAGGCGGCTCATCCATTTTTACTATGTTTCTTGTCCCACTCCGTGATGTAACATTGCAACTTATTGGGTTCCTAAAATGAGAACTTGGCCCCTACTAATCTAACTTTAACCACTGCAGGATATGCCATAGAGAAAAGACCTCGCTCCCTGAGTTGTTCCATTAGGTCATTATATTGCTGGCATTTACAATGAATTTGCTGGGACAAATCCTGGTGCGCATAGTGAGCTTATTCCCCTCATAATTGAGCTCCTTCGCATTTCTATATGCAGTAAGGGCCTGCCTATCGGTAGTGGTGCAAGCGAAAAAATTACCTGGCGTTGTTGTTCTGCAGGTGGCCTTGGGGCAAGCGCATGATGTGCCCACTCTATCTTCAGTCTACCAGCCTTTGCCGTGGATTCAAATTCAACAGCTTGGGCAGTACAACATCACAAAAGTTTAAGATCTCCCTTCTCTGCACCCTCCGGTAAGCCCTGTAAGCACAAATAATTGCCCCGGCTGTAATTTTCTTGATCCAGTGCATCTTGTAATTCCTTTATTTTTTTCCCATTCATGCCCACAAGAGCTCTTTGAGACTTCCACCACTTGTGCCCTGTATACTCTTAGCACCACGTCCTGGGCCTTTCTAAGCAAAATCAAGCCATAATCAGCATGCCACAAACAAATGTGAATCCCTCTAGAACCGTAAGTGCTACACACAAAGTACCAGTGGCAAAGTTGTTCAGCACATTACCGTTCCAGTGGTGCTATGCTAGCAATTGTAATCAATTTAGTTTTATATTGGCTGAAATGCAAAAACTGACTTTCTTTTTTTAAGGTGCTTAGGTGAGGCGTGAGACAAATGTCAGCCATGCACACCATACCCTAAATAAATGCGAATAACTCCTAACGTATACATGATAGACAGAATCGGTATCAAAACTGTTAAGCACAAAATTGCCTTTCTATCGGTGCTATGCAATCAGTTCTAAGCAATTCAGTTTAATATTTGGGTTAAAACTGCAGACTTCCTCAGACGTTTCTAGGCCTGAGTGAGTCAGCAGAGTGTCTACAGGTGTTATTGTCCTGAGTGGCTGTGCTTTGACACCACCTACAGGTGTATCTAGGCCTGAATGAGTTGAAGCAATTTTCTCTGGGACTTCTCTTGTAGTGTCCTAGGTCAGAAATGCGCTGCTTGGCCTCCTGTATTTGACCTGCTTGTTTCTTTATCTCTAGTTCTTCAGGCAATGGTTTTCTCCACTTTTCCCAACGCGGGGTTAAATTGGCTAGCACTAGATCTGAGACTGATTTGCTTATCCATGAGCTCGGAGGCGGAGAATGAGATGGGGCCTAGTCCCCCAGGAGTCATCTGGTATTGTGCTGTTTTTCTCTAGTTCTTGCCTCCTTGCCACGACATTTTCTCTTGAGGTACTCATCCATTGCGGTGAGTGTTAGGCACTGATCGGGTTCAAAACTTTCAACTTTGCAGCAGAAAAATGAGTTTCTCGCTATGATGCGGCACTGTGGACAGTTGCGATTTTCCACTTTAGCTGCTCATTAGTGCCCCTGAGCATTACGAATGTTGATGGGAAGGGAGTACCAAAGCTTGGGTAAGCAGTAGGATGGCTGCTAAGCAGAGGTGGACCTGGAGGGGATGGCGAGGGAGCAGGCCGAACTGCTCTTCAGCATGATGGGCAGGGGGAGGAAGAGTGAGGCTGCTAGGTAAGGGGAGCACACACAAGCCAGTACTTACCAGTAAAATTGGTGCAATGAGCCAAGCAGCCATCTGTGAGGGAGGGGAGTGCTAAGGATTGGTACAAGGAATAGAGTGTGGGATGGGCAGTCAAGTGCAAAATGGCAGGAGTAGAAGTGTCCAGTCTGGGAAGGGTGGCTTTGGGGGTGGCACGGTAGACTACATCACTGTAGTTGAATGTTGGATGTATCATTCTTTTTTTAACAATTCTTTTTATCGCCTCAGACCCGCACTCTCTCAAGCTGCCTTATCTCGCTGTGATGCTCTACTGCCCACCACGATCTCCCCTCCTCATATTACTGCCCCCCCGCTGAACCCGTGCCAGAGACTAGCTCCCCTGGCTCTGAGCACCCCAAGACAGGGACGCCTACCATGTACCTAGTGCCCTATGTACACTCTAGTTGGTCTGGCTGGCTCGGTGAGGAGACCAAAGGGGTGGAGAGAAGATCCAGTCCTGGGCATGTGGCAGCCAGCCCTGAAGGGAGCAGTAATCTTTCTGGATTGGTGGGGTGCATTTCCTCTGTTTATGCCCTTCCCTCCTCCCTGGTGGAGCTTGAGCATGCAGTGATGCCAGGCATGTCATCGTGGCTCTGCATCCCACTTTGGCATCTTTGAGCATTGCAGTGCCTTTGGTCTCAACCGGGGTCCGCTACGGTGCCGTGCAGTCACTTGAATATCCCCGAGTGTCTTTTGGATGCTCGATTCTCTCCCCTGCCAACTGCCAGCAGCCTGGGCTCATTCACGAACCCAGGTCGCTGGTGTGGTGTGAAGTGTGGCATCCAGCGCCTCAACCCTCTGCACCACCGGGCTGGCTTGGAAGTGTTCTTAATAGAATTCCTCTGTGGGCCCCTAGGGGATGCCTTCATGATCCCAGTATAGGGCACCCAGCTTGGGGAGCAGTTTCTTAATTGCATCCATATGACAAGAGAGGTTGAGGTGTTTATCAAGCCCGACACCAAGGTATCTGAAGGAGGCAGTATCTTTCAACATGGTTCCATCAAGTGCCCGGAAGGAGAAGATTGAAGAAAGCCTAGTGAGTGTTTATTTTTTGCCAAAGGTCATGGAGACTGATCTTGGTATTTAAAAATGTCTGGAATGTAACCACTGTTGGACATTCTGAAAGTCCAGTTGAAGTGTGGATGTCACCACGTGGGACGAGGGACTGGATGCATAGAGGACTGTCATCAGCATACATGTGAATGGATGCAGATTAGCAGACTGAGGGGAGATAATTTAGGAAAATTGAGACTAGAATTGGACCAAGGACTGAACCTTGAGGGACCCCAGTGTAGATGGGGAGAGGTGGAGGGTCCCAGATTCTGACTGATCTGCCCACTTGGTAGTATTTGAACCACTGGTTTAGGAGGGAGACAACCCAGCATTTCAGTTTAGCCAGTAGGAGGGAGTTGGAGACTGTTGAAGGTTTTGACAGTCTACAAAGATGGCAGAGGTGATCAGTCCCTGATCCATGCCAGAATAGATGGAGTCAGTGAGCTGGAGGAGGTAGGCAGATGTGGAGTGACTTCCAGAAGCCAGTCTGGAAAGGGGTGAAAAAAGTATTGAAAGAACTGGGAGAGTACAAGTTGCACCTTGGCAAGGATAGGAAGACTGGAAATGGACGGTGGTTGCCTGAGGAATTTCTCCTCCTACCCTCTTCTCTCTCTCCCCGAGGGTGGATGATGGCCTGCTTCCAAGTGGCTGGGACAGAAACTAGCTTAAAGGAGATTTGGTAGATTAGCAATGGTATGTGATGGCTGGAGTAGACGGATATATAATAGTCTGGTATGTTATCCGGGCTTTTGACTTTAGTCTGGTTTAGGGGAGATGGGAAAGAATAGGAAGGGAGGCTCAGGAGGCACTGGGGGTGGATGAGTGGGAGGAGGTGACTAGGAGTATGGAGAGAAGGGAGGAAGCACAAGAGGTAAAGTAGGTATTAAATGCTTTGGCACAAAAGACCAGAATTGTGACCACTCCCCAAGTGGCCTCTCCTTTGGGGGGGCTCTTTGGTGGCTGCCACAAGACCAACTGTCCAGAACTGTTACCAGACCCATGCCAACAGCTCTACTTGACTCGCAAGGCACTTGGTAATCTACCTCTGGGTTGTTGGCCCCTCCACGGTCGACTGCTACTCAGAGACCTGCTCCTTCCTCTGAGGGCTGCAGGCTCGTCTGGCTCCCAGGATGGAAGGTCAACTGCTCCTGTGCCGTCTGACTTCTTCAGTTAACGACTACCATGTATCTGAATGAAGTACTTGCTACATTTACCAACATACTAGTCCAGCAGTGGGGGGTGCCTTCTATAGACCCTCACCAGCAGTCTATGGCAGCTTCGTTGTCTACACCTGTTCGTTAACCCCAGAAGGCTCCTCATGGGCCGCTGCCGACTCGTCCAATGCCTGAGCCAGATAAAGAGGTCGACATTGAGTACTGTCCTGATCTCCTCCCTGATGAATTAGAGGAGGAAGAGGAAGAAAACATCTCAAGTACACTGTCTCTTCTGTCCATGAGGACTTGGTCAAGCATACTCAAAGGTCTCCTCATGAGGATGCCACATTTTTCAATGTCATGAAACAGTTGTCTGCCACAATGGGCTTCCAGACTAAGGAAGATGTCACCAGGAGGTTCCTGACTCTTCTCTCCCCCACCCAGATTTTCTCCTGTGCTGTCGGCCTTGAAGAATGCTACTACAGCAGCCTGGCACAGGCCAGCTATGTCATGCAGGGCAAACTAGCTTTACAATGCCCCTCGGGGCTTTCCTTACTTTGCTACCCAGGCCAAAACTGACTGGTCATCAAGGCAGCCTATGATGGATCTAAGGCAGCTAAGCACCTTAGTTCTCCCAAATAAAAGGAATGCCGTAGGATTGGCCTCTGGGGTGAAAGTGTGCCTCCTCTACTTTGGGCCTAAGGATTGCAAACTACCTGACACACAATGTTAAGTTCCAGAATGCCTACTGAAGAAAGGGCAAAGCTGCTGCTCAAGCCATTTCAGATGTTTCCCAGAAGCAGGAATTGTTCCAGTGTTTGCAAACTGCAGATGTCAGTAAACATCTTATCTGGGCCCTCTGATATGGCAAACAGTGGCCAGAGCAGCTGCCACAGGCATGTGCCTTTGAAGGCGCTCATGGCTTAGGGTCACTGGATATACAGCTGATGTGCAAAACAAGGTGCTTAATAGCCCTTTCAGTGGCACCAAGCTCTTCAGTCCGGATGTCCAGGACTCATTAATGATCTGCAGGCCTCTGGCACAGCCATCAAATCTGTGCATTCTACCACACTCTACCCTGTGGTAGAGGGTGGTCTGCTTTCTGTAGACAAGCCAATAGGCCAGGCTCTGGCCCCCACACCCAGGGAAAGCAGAGCCCAGTCTTCCTTGTCTGGCCCCTCCAATACTGGAGCAGCATCCAAGCATACCAGAAATGACTTGCCAACCTCCACAGCTGATCCCACCTTAATTTAATTCCTTGCCAGCGCCCCCCCATTTCTGACCCAGGAGGTGGTCAGTTCTTTCATCTGAATCCATGGAGACCATAACTTCAGATGCTTGGATCTTGCAGATTAGTGGTCACACCCTGGAGCTCATCCAGCAGCCTCCAGATGCCCCTCCTCGGCCCACCTGTCTATTCTCTGGGAGGAGGTGCAGTCTCTCTGTAAGCAGGCAATCAAACTGTGCCAAGATGTCAAACCAGGTGTTCTATTTCAGGTTCTTCCTTGTCCCCAAAAAGACTGGAGATCTGAGACCCATCGTAGACCTCAAGGATCTCAATCTTTGTCCAGTACAAAAAGTTCCAGATGGTAATTTTTGCCAGGCCTCATGCCCCTCAAGACGGGACTGGCTGTGCTCCCTGGACATGCAAGATGCTTACATGCACATTTTGGCCTTTCCTCCTCGCAGGAGGTTTCTTCACTTTGCCTTTCACGGTGAGCATTACCAGTTCAAAATGCTGCCCTTTGGCTTATCCTCCACAATGCGTGTCTTTACCAAGTGCTTAGCAGCAGTTGCAGCAGCTCTGAGGACTGTGTGGCTTCCCTTACTTGGATGATTGGCTTCTTAAGGCTCCATCCAGGGAACAGCTCCTGCTGACTCTGGAGCTCTCTCTCTCGCGTGGCACATTCTTGCCAGACTGTACCCAAGACTGTTGGGTCTAATGGCAGTGGCCATTCCCACCATTCCACTGGCCAGCCTTCACATGTGCACCCTTCAGTGGACCCTCTGAGTGTAGTGGGACTAGCGCACGGATGACTTGGGCCAGCAAGTCCTGGTCTTCCCTGTTCACAAGGTGCTGCAGTGTTGAATGGACGCCTCAAATCTTCAAGGGGTCCCTTTCCTGATTTCTTCCCTGCATCAGATCCTAACCACAGATGCTTCAGGTCTAGGTTGGGGAGCACACCAGAGTCCCTTTCAAACCAAGGGTTCCTGGTCTCTGTGGGAAGCTGCCCTGCATATCAGTGTCCTGAAGATGAGAGCTGTGCTCTCCGCCATGCAGGCTTTTCAGGAGCTTCTTGCTCCAGGTCAGCTGCTGGTGGAGTGGGATAATCTGAGTGTTAATCTACTACATCAGCAAGCTGGGCAGGACTTGCTCATATCCCCTTTGCAGGGAGGCCATGGGAGTGTGGTATTGGTCACTGGAGCACAGTGACACTCTGCAGTCCACATGCCAGGTGTCGTAAACACCCTGCCGGACAGTCTGACTGTCCAGCATGCATGAATGGGAGCTTCTCAACTGTAGCAGATCTGTGCGACAGATGGGGTCATCCAGAGTTGGACCTTTTTGTGTCCCCAATAAACTCAACTGCCCAATTACTACTCTCTAGATCCGGGTCTGGAGTTTTCTGGTGAAAAGCATTGTCCCTGTCTTGGAGCAGAAGACTTCTGTACACATTCCCTCAGTTTCCTCTTATCCAGAGGGTGCTGATCAAGGTACAAGTGGAGGGGGCCAGCATGATTCTGGTGGCTCCATTCTGGCCCTGCCAGATGTAGTTCCCTCTGCTTTAACAGCTGGCAGATGACATCCAGTCCTTCTACCCCTATGCAGGAATCTGCTGACCCAGGACCAAGGGACCTTGGTCCATCCCAATCTCTGGGTCCTTCCCCCCAAAAATCTGCATGCATGGCTCGTGAGAATGTAGCAATCTATCGGTCTGGGGTCTCTGACAGGGTGGCGGGTACCCTGGTGGTCACCTGCAAGCCTTCCACCCATGCCACTTATGGCATGAAGTGGAAGTGGTTTGCCATCTGGGCTGCCAAACATTCCCTGGACCCATTCACCTCTCCTGTGAATCATCTCCTGGACTACCTGATTTCTTTGTCTAACTCTGGTTTCCAGTATTCCTCCCTCAAGGTACACCTTTCAGCTATTTCTGCTTTTCATGAGCCCGTGGGTGACTGCACTATTGCTCAGCTGGATGTCTCCTGTACCTTTCTCGGGGGAATCCTGCACCTGAAACCACCAGTCTCTTCCCTTTTTCCATACTGGGGCTTAAATTTGGACCTCACCAAGGCCTTTGATTTGGTTAATCATTCCCCACTATTGGAATCCCTGAAGGAGGTCTGTCTCTGACGTTATTCTCTGGTTATCTGATTATTTGCACAATAGGGAGCATAAGAAAATTATTGCAAACATATGTTCCAGATCTCTTCCAATATCTTGTGGGTATGCAGAAGACATGGTTTTGTTTGCAGAAGGTCCTGATTGTGCCTTAGTCAAGGTCCAACAGGATTTTGAAAAATTTCAGATTTGGTTATGTTCCCGTAATTTCGTTCTTACTTCATCTAAGACTAAGGCAAGGGTTTTTACATGTCCTAGGAAATCAAAAAATCACTTACTATACTGTAATTACAAGGTAACATTAAATTTGTTGGATAGCTTTATCTAGGGGATCACTCTGGATTCTCTTATTTTGTAAATCGGGTTAATATAGTAATTTGGAAAACATCAGATTAGGAGTGCTTTCTGGGATAAAATCTTTCCTTGTCCCAGAATCAAGAAGGTTAGTGGCACATGGTTTACTGTTGAGGTGTTAGACTGGATTGTCGATCTACTCTGGCACGAATGAAAAAATGTTGCAGAAACTCAGGACTAGATTTTATAGCATCTTACGGTGTGACTTGTTTGTCATACAAAACTCATTGTTTTTTGACCAGGGAAGCCAATTGTCCTTAATTTTTGGAAATAAAAATTAAATTGAGAATATTTGCTTTTAAGGGTACTTTAGGTTGTTTGCCCCCACCATCCACAAGCTTTTTTCAAATTCCAATGGATTAAAGAACACAGGGTTCCAGTTTAGGGAACTGTTTAGCATTCCCCTATATAGGAAATTAATAGGCCAAAGGTCAGTGATTTATAGGACTACAGTATTCATTTTTAACTGTATTTCGGTGACAAATTAGAATAGTGAAGACATTTAAGTATAGGTTAGTTCAATGGCTTGACACTTATCAGAGTGCAAATGTGTTCATAGAAACATAGAATTTGACGGCAGATAAGGACTGCTTGGCCCATCTAGTCTGCCCATTTTCCTACCTAACAGATAAGCTGCAGATCCTAGTTAACCAACAGTTTACTTCCTACTACCCCCCCACTAGGACTGCCTTATGTCTGTCCCATGCATTCTTGAATTCCCCCACTGTTGACTCCACAACCTCCTCGGGGAGGCTGTTCCATGCATCCACAACCCTCTCTGTGAAAAAATACTTCCTCACATTACCTCTGAGCCGTCCACCCTCTATCTTCAAATTGTGCCCCCTTGTTCTTGCACATCTTTTCTGAAAGATGCTACCCTCTTGGACTTTGTGGATTCCCTTGGGGTGCTTGAAGTTTCTATCATGTCCCCTTTCTCCTTCTTTCCTCAAGGGTGTACATGTTAAGCTCCTTTAGTCTTTCTTATGTCTTCTGGTGCAGACCCTGCACCATTTTGGTTGCCCTCCTCTGGACAGCTTCCACTCTGTCTTTTGTGGAGATTGGGTCTCCAGAACTGCACACAGTACCCCAGATGGGGTCTCACCAACTGTCTGTACAGAGGAATAACAACTTCCTGTTTTCTACTATTGAAGCCTCTTCCTATGCATCCCAGTATCCCCCCAGCCTTCCTTACTGCCTTCTCACATTGCTTGCCCACCTTTAGGTCATCTGATATAATTACCCCCAGGTCCCCTTCTATTTTTACTGTTGTCAGTATCTCACCCCCATTGTGTACTCTTCCCCTGGGTTTTTGTTTCCCATGTGCATTACCTTGCACTTCTTTGCATTGAATCTGAGCTGCCTTACATTTGACCATTCCTATGACCTTGCCAAGTCCCTTCTCATCCTCTCCACTCCATCTTGTGTATCAACCCTGTTGCAGATCTTTGTCTGCAAAGAGACATACTTTTCCTTCCAGTTCCTCTGCAATGTCACTTATAAAAGACATTAAAAAGGACCAGTCCCAGTACTGAACCCTGCGGTACCCTGCTAGTAACCCTCCTTTCTTCACTGTACTCAATTTACTACTACCCTTTGCGTTCTGTTGTCTAGCCAATTTTTTATCCATGCTACCACTGTGGGACCCACTCCAAGGCTGGCTAACTTGTGTATTAATCTTTTGTCAGGGACTGTATCAAATGCCTTGCTAAAATCTAGGTAGGCCATGTCCACAGCCCCTCCCTGGTCTACTTTGGTCACCCAGTTGAAGAAATCTATTAGATTCGTCTGACACGACCTTCTCATCGTGAATCCATGTTGCCTTGGGTCCTGTGCCCCACTGGCCTCTAGGTACTCAATTCTTTCCTTCAGAAGTGATTCCATAATTTTCGTCAAACTAGCTGGTCTGTAGTTTCCTGCCTCTGTCCTGCTCCCACTTTTGTGAAGTGGAATCACATCTGCCCTCCTCCAGTCCTCGGGTACCACCCCATCCTCCCATGATTTGTTAGAGTAGTCAGCGTTTTCACTAGTTCTACCCTTAGTTCTTTTAGAATTCTTGGGTGAATCCCATCAGGCCCCATTGCTTTGTCCACTTTCAATTTTATTAGTTCTTTCAGAACCGTTTCTTCTGTAAATGGACTGGTATCGACCCCCGTCTTCAGAGTGTTTATCTTGTTTGGTTTAGGTACCTTCCCCTCCTCTTCCTTTGTGAAATACTGAGGAGAAATATTGGTTCAGTATCCCTGCTATTTCACTGTCACCCTCTACCCACATTCCCTCCCCTTTATTAAGCCTCAGTATCCCTCCTTTGGTCTTTCTTCACTCCCTAATGTACCTATAAAAGGTCTTATCCCCCTTCTTAACAGAATTGGCTATCCTTTCCTTGGTTTGGGCCTTTGCTATTCTGACTGCCTTCCCAGCCTCTTTCTGCTTTAACTGATAAAGTTCTCTGTCCTGCTCCTTCTGTTTCCTTATTTCCTGAATGCTATCCTTTTTTCCTTAACCTTCCCTGCCACCTCTTTTGAGAACCATAGCAGTTTTTTCCTTCGTTGTTTTGTTGATTTTGTTCATTAATGTATTACATGATTGAATCAGAAAATTACATGTAATAGCAGTTTGTCATTAGGATTGTTTATATGTTGTGTTTGTATTTAAAGAGCCATTTTTTAATCTTTCTTCCTACGTGCTCAGGGCACATCCACTCCTTCAGGCCACTAAGGACTCCCACACCTCCAAGCCTCCTTGCTTCACATAGCAGCCATCTAGGGTAACCCAGCATCTCCCTTTGCTGAACAGGTCCCTCTTCCGAGGGGGGAGGCACCAGAGAGGGCAGCCAGCACTCACAATTGGCCCTGTGCTGCTGAGGTGGACATGGCTCGTAGGAGGCCCAGAGGGAGTGCAGGCAGTCCAGCAGCAGTCTTCTGGCTGAGCCCTGAGCGATATTTTTTTTCCCCCATGTTTCTGGTCCCACGGTTATTGGCGTCCCTCTTGCAGTGCTCCTGGTCTCCAATGGGGGCCGCTGCAGAGTGACTCGTACCCATCCCAGGAGAGGAGAGCAGTTCTACGGACGCTCAATCCTTCCCTCCGCTACCTACCCACAGCAACCAGTCAGTTTCCGAACTCGGGTTGCAGTCATGAGATGTGGCGTCCAGTGCCTCTGCGCCACTGGGCCGGCATCAAAGAGCCATTTTTTAATGTAAAAATTCACTTGTGAAAACGGGCAGTTTGTCCATCTTGCTACCATTTATAAAAAAAGACAAAATGAGTTTAGTTTGGAAAAATTTACATCTTTTAAGCAAATTGTGACTTGTGCTGAGAACCTCCACAAAGGAGACCCACAGGAGGGTGGCACGAGATCCAACAGGGGAAGGAAATGACTCATGGTGGGGGACTTGATCATTTGGGGGGTAGACATGGGGGAGGAAGGGGATAGGGAGGTAAGGTACCTGCCTGGCACCATGGCTTGGAGGAACAGGAAGCGAATCCTCAGGATCACGGGAGCAGCTGCACAAGGGAGGGAGCTGGATGTCGTCCACCTAGAGACAAATGACCTGGCTGTAAATGGGATCAGAGCGGTGCAAGAGGAGTTTGTAGAGTTGGGGAGGGGTCTTAAACAAGTAGCATGTACGGTAACCTTCTCGGGGGTGCTTCCTGTCTATGGCAAGGATGATGCTAGGGTATTCCACACCATGGGATTCAATGAATGGTTGAAAAACTGGTGTGAAGCTCAGGGTTTTGGCTTCATTTGGGACTGGGGAGCCACCTGGTGGGATGAAGGCTTATACTGGTGCAATGGTCTGCATCTGTCCAGGGGGGATCCAGGATTCTAGGGGACTGGTTTAAAATGCTTCATTGGCAAGCATTTAAACTAGCCGGGGGGAGGGCACTGAAAAGGAGCAGGGAAATCCCAGCCTCCCCCCACAAAGCGCAGTAGTTAGAGGTAAACACCAAGGCAGAGAAGTCAGTAAGGAGCAGGACAGGGATAAATGCAGAAAAAAGTGTTAAGGACAGGGATGGGGCTAAAAGGGTTAAGGCTATTAAAAAAATAAATGGAAGGTGATGAGTACCAATGCCTGTAATCTGCAACTAGTGGCCTTAATGGAAGAGGGATGCCTGATTATTGTGGCAGTCACTGAAACATGGTATGCAGAGAACCATGAGTGGGAGGTCAGCATACCAGGATACACAGTATGCAGGAGGGACAGGGTGGGTAAAACAGGAGGAGGAGTAGCTCTCTATAAGGGAAGAGATTAAAGCAACAGAACTAAACAGGAAGTTGAGTCACTATGGGTCACCCTGGAGACAGAAAATGGCACCGCAATCCGCATGGGGGTTGTGTACAGATCCCTATCTCAGGGGGAGGAAATGGACAAGGAAATAGATGACATCTTTAAAATGGCAGGAAAAAGGGGAGGTATTGTTGATGGGGGACCTGAATATGCCAGATGTTAACTGGAGTACCTTTGCTGCAGGGACATACAAGAGCAGGGTCATTCTTGATGCCCTACAGGGGGCATGCCTCAGACAGCTAGTGTTGGAACCCACTCGGAAGGGAGCAATCTTAGACCTGGTACTCTCAGATGGGGAAGGAGAAAGGATCTCTGATTTAGAAGTGGGTAGCCATCTGGGAACATGTGACCACCAAATAGTGTGGTTCACAATAAACACAGCCATAGAGTCGAACCATACAAAAACAAGAGTATTGGACTTTAGGAAGGCTGACTTTGGGGAAAAATGAGTGCCTTAGAAAAGCACTAGCAAATGGGCAAGGAGGGGCTGGGGAATAATCAAAACAGCCATCAGAGGCAACAAGCCTTTGTGTGAAGCAAATCAATAATACAAAACTAAGGAAAAACACTAAAAAAAAAAAAAAAAAAGTGGCAGGGACGGTTAAGGAGAAAAGGATAGCATTCAGGAAATATAAGGAAACGCAAGGAGCAGGACAGAACTTTATCAGTTAAAGCAGGAGGAGGCAGGGAAGGCAGTCAGAATAGCAAAGGCACAAACTGAGGAAAAGAGAGCCAACTCTAAGAAGGGGGATAACTTTTTATTTATTTTATTTATTTAGCTTTTGTTGACCGGGTAAGTGCACTAGACAAATCCTGCCTATTTTCAGGCACGACCCGGGGGAGGGGGATACAGATAACTGACCTTGAACCAGATTAAGCTGTTGGTGGTATTTTTAGTGAATGAGGGAAATTTGGCCAGGACACCGGTGAAATTCCCCTACTCTTTTCGATAAGTGCCATGGGATCTTTAACATCCACCTGAACTACCACCAATCCAGGCAGATGGGACCTCGGTTTAACGTCTCATCCGAAAGACCGAATTTTATAGGTACATTAGGGAGCAAAGAGCAAGGGAGGGATACAGAGACTGAATAAAGGGGAGGGAATGTGGGCAGAGGGTGACAGTGAAAAAGCAGGGATACTGAACAAATATTTCTGCTCAGTATTCACAACAGATGAGGAAGGGGAGGTGTTTTGAAAGAACTCTTGAAACTGAGGGACAAAGCAATGGGGCCTGATGGGATTCACCCAAGAATACTGAAAGAACTAAGGGTAGAACTAGTAAAACCACTGACTACTCTCTTTAACATCATGGGAGGATGGAGTGGTACCTGAGGACTGGAGGAGGGCAAATGTGATTCCACTTCACAAAAGTGGGAGAAGGGCAGAGGTAGGAAACTACAGACCAGTTAGTTTGACTTCAGTTGTAAGGAAAATGGTCACTTCTGAAGGAAAGAATTGAGTACCTAGAGGCCAGTGGGCACAGGACCCAAGGCAGCATGGTTTCACAGAAAGAAGGTCATGTCAGATGAACCTAATAGATTTTTGACTGGGTGACCAAAGTAGTAGACCAGGGAGGGGCTGTGGATATGGCCTACCTAGATTTTTAGCAAGGCATTCGACAGTCTCGCACAAAAGATTAATATACTGTACAAGTTGACCAGCCTTGGAGTGGGTCCCAAGGTGGTAGCCTGGATAAACTGGCTGGACAACAGGATGCAAAAGGTGATGGTAAACCGAGTCCACAGTGAAGGAAGGAGGGTAACTAGCAGGGTACCGCAGGGTTTGGTACTGGGACCGGTCCTCTTTAATATCTTTATGTGAATTGTCATCTGCAAAGAGGCATACCTTGCCTTCCAGGTGCTCTCCAAAGATCTGCAACAAGGTTGAAACACAAGGTGGGGTGGAAAGAATAAAAAGGGACTTTGCAAGGTTGGAGGAATGGTCAAATACGTGGCAGCTCAGATTCAGTGCAAAGAAGTGCAAGGTAATGCATCTGGGAAACAAAAACCCAGGGGAAGAATACACAATGGGGGGTGAGTTAATAACAAAAATCAAGAGAACTAGGAGTAAGTATATCAGATGACCTAAAGGTGGACCAGCAATGTGAGAAGGCAGTTGAGGGTTGGAGGGATATTGGGATGCATAGGGAGAGGCATCAACAGTAGAAAAATGGAAAGTTTTTATCCCTATCTACAGATAGTTGATGAGACCCCATCTGGAGTACTGCATGCAATTCTGGAGACCCCATCTCCACAAAGACAGACATAGTGGAGGCTGTTCAGAGGACGGCAACCAAAATGGTGCACGGTCTGCACCAGAAGACATACGAGGAGAGACTAAAGCAGCTTAATATGTATACCCTTGAGGAAAGGAGGGAGAGGGGAGACATGATAGAAACTTTCAAGTATCTCAAGGGAATTAAGGTGCAAGAGGGTAGTACCTTTCAGAAGAGATGTGCAAGAACAAGGGGGCACAATTTGAAGATGGAGGGGGATGGCTCAGAGATGATTTTTTTTTTTTTTTTTTTTTTTTTTTGAGTTGTGGATGCATGGAACAGCCTTCCTGAGGAGGTTGCGGAGTCGGGAACAGTGGGAGAATTCAATAATGCATGGGACAGGCATAAGGTAATTCTAGTGGGGGGCAGGAGGAAGTAAACTAACTAGAATCTGCAGCTTATCAATCAGGTAGGGAAATGGGCAGACTGGGTGGGCCAAGTGGTCCTTATCTGCCATAAAATTCTATGTTTCTATGTTGTGATTTGTGCTTTCTGTCTTGGAAAGCATTATTTTTAGTTGCCATTACTTCTACTTAAAGAATTTCAGAGCTTCAGGCCCTCTGGTGCAAGGAGCCTTATTTGATTTTTTTCAAACACTGGGTATCTTTGCACACACATCCTAAGTTTGCCGAAGGTGGTCTGAGTTCACGCTTAATCAGTCTATCCACCTTCCTGTTTATTTTTTGAAGCGTGCCAGTGCAGGGAAAGCACTGCTCCATACATTAGATGTGTACAGAACCTTGAAGTATTTGCTTCGGACTAGAGTCCAGAAAGTCTGAGCAGTTTTTCTTTCACCCCAGGTAGAGGCTGCTTCAGTTTCTAGGCAGTTTATCCAAATGGTTGGCAAATTGCATTGTGTTCTGTTACAATAAGTGTGGCAAAGAATTGGCTGGTGCGGTCACAGCTCTTTCTGCCAGAGGCATGGCTATCTTGGTAGCTGTTTCAAAAGGGTCTGTTGCTGACATTTGTGCAGCAGCCACCTGGAGTACAGGCCACACTTTCACCAAGCATTAGTCTGGACATTGCTTCAAGAGTCCATACAGGATTTGGCAGGGCTGTGCTACAAAAAGTTTATGGAGATCCAGCCTCCCAGACTGTTACTCTTGTCACTGCTTTGTACGTGTTCCTATGGTGTAACCTGATGACTGAGATACCCCCAAAGACAGAAAATGTATGTAAGAAATGACCATAACATAAGATCTTTGAGGGGAACTCCGTCATCCGGTCAGATTTCCCTCCCACCATCCCCCTTCTTGGGGCTCCTGTTCAGGACCTGGCTATCTGCTGTTTCCATCTTTTCTGTCTAGAGCTGGGTCCCTTTGTCTCTCGGTTCCCCAGGGTGTGAGCCCTGCTCCTTTCATTTCTGGAGGGAAAACTGAAGAGGAAGCAGGGTTGCCCACACCTATGTAGGATTGGTGATGTATGTGTAGCCCCAGTAGTACTGCTGAAAATCTTCTGTGTGGATTCACCTTCACCGGTGACTAAGGTTCCTATGCTGTCTCCTGATTGGAATTCCCCTCCCCTCCAAGATCTACTATTATGGTAAGTTCTTGCATAACTGTTAGTAACTCCCTCAGTTAAATCAATACACAGCATAACAAAGTAAGATGCTAGGTTGTATCAGTAGGGTAGTGCTAGCAGAAGGGAAGAGGTAATATTTCTCTTATATAGAGCCTTAATGAGGCCACACCTGGAGTATTATGCCCAGTTCTGGAGTCCTAATTTCAGGAAAGATGGAGTGCATGGTGACTAAAGTGATTTGGGGTCAATGGGGCAGGTCCTATCAGGAGCACCTTAGGACACTGAAAATTGACTTGCTGGACACCAGAAGGGAGAGGGGAGATGTGATGGAGACAAAGTTCCTAAAAGGGCATATACTGCCAGTTTTCAGCCAGCCTGCATCAGGGGTCATTAGGGCTAGTTGGGCAGTCTGCAGCCCTCCCCCTGCACCAATGGCTCCAACAGGGGCTAAGATGGCTGAAGTGTGCCCAGTGACTCATGGCCCAGATAGCCATTTGGGTTTAGGATCTATACCAGGAGGTAGAGCCCCTGTTTGGTGGGAAACCAGAGCCCTTTAACTCATTCAGGCCTAGATACACCTGTAGGTGGCATCTGAAAGCATAGCCACTCAGGACAATAACGCCTGTAGACTCTCAACTGACTTTCACTCAGGCCTAGAAACGTCTGAGGAAGTCAGCAGTTTTTTACCTGTTACACAAACCGAATTGCCTAGGATTGATTGCATAGCACAGTTAGGTAATTTTGCTCTGAACAATTTTGCTGCTGATACTGTCTCATGTATACATTAGGAGTTATTCATATTTAAGGTATGGTGTGCATTGCTAACATTTCTCAAGCCTCGCCTAAGCACCTTGAATAAATCTGAAAAAAAAGTGTGGTATTTCAGCTACTATAAAATAAAAACTAAATGGATTACAATTGGTTGCATAGCACCATTAGAAATGTTATGTTGTGCTGAACAATTTTGTCACTGATACTTTGTCTACCACATACTTTGTGTCTACCACATATACTTTAGGAGTTATTTGCATTTGTTTAAGGTATTGTGTGCATGGCTGATATTTCTCATGCGTCACCTAAGCACCTTGAGAAAAATCAGAAAAATCCATTTGATATTTTAACTAGTATAAAATACACTAAATTGATTACAACTGATTGCATAGCACCATTGGAAAGATAACGTTGTGCTGAACAACTTTGCCACTCATACTTTTTGTGTAGCACTTACGGTTCAAGAGGTATTCACATTTGTTTGTGGCATGCTGATTATGGCTTGATTTTGCTTAGAAAGGCCCAGGATGCAGTGCTAAGAGTATATAGGGCACAAGTGGTGGAAGTCTCAAAGAGCTCTTGTGGTGTGAATGAGTTAAATTTTGACTATTTTCTTTCACCAAACACTGCTGGAGTCTTCAGCCATCATTGGGGGTCGTGAGGCCTAGTTTGGCAAGCTGCTACTCTCCCCCTGCACCAATTGCTCCAACAGGAGCTAGGAGGGCTTAAGTGAGCCCACAGTGACTGATGGCCCAGACAGTCAATCGAGGCTGAGATCTCTTTACAGGGTATCTTCTAGCAGTTTGTCTATGCAAAGGGATGTTGTGCTAAGAGCGGCATAATTTGTCTGCCTCCAGTCTGCTAGTCAGCTGGTTAGCTGGCCACTTTGCTGATTCCACCTGAAACACAGGGCATGACAGGAGAGGAGACTGAAGTACAGCTTTGTGTCCAAATCACTAGAAAATTATCCTGAGGCTGTGAATTTGATATTGCATCTGCTATAGGGATTACTATCATGAGGCTGTGATTGTGAATCTGAGGTATGACTAATATTGCATCTGCTACTGGCACTGGAGTGCACCAAAAAGTGGGGGGTCAGAATTGCAAAGAACATCTTGGTCTAGGACAGTGGGGAAAAGAGCATTCTTAAATATGCTTAATCTACCTAGCGTTTTATAATCCTTACTATTCCCAGAATTTTTTGCTGGAACAGTGGTGTAGAGGGCGGAGGCACTTTTTGCCTTGCCTCTCACCACGCTGGTGACCTGTGTTCCAGAATGAGCATGGGGGAGAGGTTCAAGCATCCAGTGGACTCTTCTTTTCTCCTGGGGTTGGGGGATCTGCTGTCTCATGCCATGGCTGCCCTCTGGAGGCTGGGTGGGTAGTGCTACAGTCAAGAAGCACTGTAGTAAGCCAGGCTGGTGGCACTGAGGGTTGAGGTGCTGGACGCCACACCTCGCACACCAGCGACCAGAGTTTGGGAACAAGTTCTACTCGGCAGGAGCAAGAGAAGATTGACTGTCCAGAGGACTGCTTTCCTCTCCTGGGGAGGGGGGGGCGTTGGGTGGGTTGCGTCTCCTGCTGTGACAGCAGCAGCTCCCAGTGGAGGCTGGGGGCATTTTGACATGCAGGAGACATGCACATGGATTGAAGGCAGCGGACAACATGTGGACGGATGCAGGAGTGTGTCCATCATGCACTGGCCATCTCACATCTGCGCCTCTGGGAGCAGAACACATGGAAAAGCTCTGGCACCTGGACAGACAAAGGTGGGGCTAAGGGATGTCTCCCAGATCCACGGCCTGGTCCTACCTGGCTGGTCGCAGTTTCTCTCCCCTCCCACACTTCTATATTGTAGATACAGTGCTGGAGTAAATGGAGTCCTGCTCCAGGGGGCTCAGAGCTGGAGGGTGGTTGGTGGAGATGGGGGAGAGCTCCCAGGAGCAGTGGACCAGTACAGTAGTTCCCCAGGCTGGGTGGGAAACTGGCATCCCGAATACCCCCACTGTAGGAAGTCTATGGGACCAGAGAGGAGGGTAAATAAAATTGAAAAGTAGTGGGCCACAGTTGCATAGTGCATGCATGCCTCCATGTGCGCGCAGATGCATGCGCAGCACACACACACACACACACACACACACACACACACACACACACACACACACAGCCATAGTGGCATGGGGAGAAAAACAGAGGAAAATGGCTATCACAAGCTTCATGAAGCCTGGCCTGCCTGTGTTCCACTGTCATTGGACCCCCAATCTGGATGCAGGATCACTGGGTGGGGGAGGACAGTCCTTCCCTTCCTGGCTGTGCCATGGGGTGGGGGAAAGGTATTGGAGGAATGGGGCTTGGTGGAACTGGAGAGACAGACTAATGAGGGAGCAGAACACAGCTGCTTTGGTTCGCAGGGGAGCAGCCACACCTCTTTAGAAAACAAAATCATCCACACACTTTGATGAATCCATGATTCAGAAATGCATAGGTTATTTGTGATCAAAACAGGACTCTGTCCAGAATTGTAGCTTTTGAAGAGGTTTGAGAGCATGGAAGCCAAATAGAACTGTACAGTGCAACTCCTACAACAGCAAGTCAGTTTTTCCGAAAAGTGTAATTTTGGTTGCTTGGATTTTCAATGCAGCTAGAGTACCAAAAGGTTTAAAAGTAGCCTCCCTGCTGTCATTGGAGAAATCCCACCAGCCTAATTTTAATGCTGCTGCTCCACTGATTGAAATGTGGGGGGTCAAAATTCTGACCATTCAGCTACAAAAGTGGAGTCTGCTGACCCCCCCCGACCACTAGTGTAACCCCTAGATGGCGCTATCCCAGGGGCTACTACCCCTGCCTGATTTGCCACTAACAGGTTGAGGGGCCTGGATCCAATGGCGGGTGCCTCCACCCAGAGGTCAGGGTTTGCAATAGTTAAACTAACTTGGTCACAGCCCTCTGGGACACTGAAACCCCCCTTTCTTCCCACTAGTGGCCCACACAATATATCAGAATTACCTTCACAGTATACACTTACCCCAGGTCTGGTTCCGGCACTGGGACCTCCTGTGAAATGAGATACAGTGCAACAATCACAGTACAGTACTTTAACATAGACAAATACCTCAGGCAGTATAACTTTGCTGAAACAAGCAGCTCTGATTTATTTAGGGGATATAACAAGGACAGGGGAAATCAGGTTAATTAGCTTATCACCTAATAATCTATTTCTATGGCTCTGTGCACAGGCCTATCCCTATCAGTTACTGTCCCTGGGTACCCAAGCCCTAGTAGCTAGTCCAAACCGTGGCAGCTGGTAGGGCCCTTTCACACAGAGAAAAGGAGAATTAAACAGTCAACAGTACAGTAATTCCATTTGGATTTAATGTGGCAATTCAACAGGGAGCGACCCTGAATTAGTACTCACGACCTCAAAATAGATAGGGTCCTTCAATGTCAGCAGGGCTCACTTGAGGTACACAAACCTCTTCACACATCCATATAAAGAAAGCACTATACCAGGCAGGCTGCATCTGTATCCCAATCGCAATTACTGCACAATACCCGGAGAACACACAGCAGATTCAGTTCTGACAGACCGAGTGCAATTTTCAGCAATTCCTCCAGTCTTCTACAGGGTGAGCCTGGTTTCTACTCTTCAGAGATCCTTTGATTCTTTTCACAGGATGGATTCAGTCCTAACAAGCTGTTACACAAGCTGCAGACCGGAACTCTGGGCCTTACACGTGTTTTGACTAAAACTGCACACTGAAAAGCACAGGGCTCCTTCCTTCTTCACTGCAAAGCTCAACTGAAACTCCAACCGACAAAACCGGCACTTCCTTTGAGTTCCTCCCAGTTCTTGACTGGATTGGCTGTCACTCACAATAGACTGCTGCTGTTGGTCCAAAAGGCACTGAAGTCTAAACTACATCTCCCAGAGTCACTGCCCATACAATCCTCTTGTGGCTGGCTCAGATTATGAGTCCAAGTTCTGATTCGTCCAAGGCACCATTTTAGAGCTAGCTTACCCCACACTTGATTGGTCCAGTTCAGCAGTTCAAAACTAGAATGGGAACTAGCAGACACAGTTCTGACTGCAAAAAGCAGGTTAGACAAACTGTAATTTCATTATTACTCTAAATAATTTCTGGCAAACAGTTACATCTTTCAGATAGGTTCCGTTTGCACCCTAGTGACTGCAAAAACGAAGTGAATTGGCAGCAGCTTGAGTGGTACTCAATCAAAGAAACACACAGTCCCCATACAAACTAATTATGTCTGCAAGCAGACAGCTCTTAAAGAGACAGTACCAGAGGTTCTAAAAACACTCACTGATAAATGGCTTAAATGCCAAACACCATTCAGGCTTGGAGCATTCAAGCAAGCTCCTGGAAGCCTTTTGGGAACTCCCATTTGCAGGGGGGTTACACTAGCTCCACCACCTATGGCTACAGGGGGTTATTCTGAGGCTGATGGTGAATCTGAGGTTGACATTATGGCTGCTACAAGGGAGTATCCTGAGTTTGTAGAAAGAAAGGGGGGAAGAGGGGGGTTAGTGGGTTAAGATCTAGCAACAGGCGAGTAGTTATGCTGGGAGTGGTGCAGTGCAGCGGGCAAGTCTTCAGGAAGATTTTCTGGAAACTGCAGCACTGCCCCATCTGCATACAGCTTTCTGGGCTGAGGGAGGAGGTTGCCAGACTCCAGGCTGAGTTGACTTTGGTTCGGAGAACCTTCTCCACCAAGGGACCACCTAGTCTATCACCTCTACCTCAGGATGCCCAGAACGGGCAGCTGGACAACCGTGTGCTTGGGGACAGGGTGATGGAGCATAGGCGCATGCCCCATCTGGTACCACTGCAAAAATCCTATGCTGCACTTGCCAAGTGGGGATGTCCCACAGAGGCACCTGATCCAGTAACAAGGATAGATGTGGGGGCCCTTCATAGTTTAGACCTCAAGGGGGTGGCAGAGGACCCCACAGGAAGCAAATCTTCCTGGGGGACTCCATAGTGAGGGGGATACAGTTGGGGTCACGAAAGGAGGATGGGGGGGAGAGAGGTTGGGTGCCTTCCCCGGCACCAGGGCTTGCAAGGATGGAAAGATCCTAAGGGATTGCTGGGGCAGCAGGGAAGGAGAGCTGGATGTCATCGTCCATCTGGGGACAAATGACCTGACTAGCAGTGAGCTAGCAGTTCAGGAGGAGTTTAGCAAACACGGGAGGGGTCTTAAGCAAGTACCACAATCTGACCTTCTTGGAGGTGCTACCTGTCTACAAGAGGGGGAGGACAGGATTCTCCATTCCAGGATCTTTAATGCATGGTTAAAGGAATGGTTCAGTGAAGAGGGTTTTGGCTTAATTTATTTTTTTAACTGATTTTCTGCTCCTGTGCCGCAGTCCCTACCTCAGGAGGGAGCCCCCAGCCCTGTTCCCCTGTACCAGATGGCACTGACCCTTGCCAGGGCTGGTGGGGTTCCCCCAACCCCTACCAAGGACTGGATCCAGTGTGACCAGCGCCATGGTTAGCCAGGAGTGGGGCCTGAAAGGTGCCCCAGTCGTGTGCTGCAGCAACGACTTTCTCCATTTTCTCCCTTGCAGGGATGAGGCATGCAAAACTTTAGCAGAGAATGCATGCATGCATCCACATGTACTCCTCCAGGCATCTGCCTCATCTGTCCCCCTTCTGCAGCATTATTGCACTGCCCCAGTCTCTGCTATGGGCCAGTTGTACAGACCACTGGCCTCCCCTGTACACACTATCCTTCTCTGCAAAGCCCCAGCGGCCTGTGCTCATTCTCACTGGTTGCCGGCATAGTGTGAGGTAAGGTGTCCAGTGCAGAGGCCCTTGGTGCCCTGGGCTGGCAGGGTTTCAGCTTAATTGGGGATTGGGGGCCCTACCTGGAGGGATAAGGGCCTGCACATGGGCAGCAGCCTGCATCCATGTGGGGGGAAACCATGGTCCTCCGTGAATGGTTTAAATGCTACATTGGTGAGTATTTAAACTAGCTGATGGGGAGGCAGAATAAGGTAGGCATACATAAACTGTCACCCCCACAGGCTCACAAGGTTAACAGTGAGAATCTTGAAGGAGTGAAACCCCAAAAGAACCGAATAACTTAATCCATGGTGTGGGGTGTAAAAAAAAAAAAAAAAAAAAAAAAAAATGGGATAAGGACGGGAAGGGGTGAGGGCAGCAGGATAGTCTGGAGAGCCATGATTGCAAAGTGCTTGAAGTCTGAGCAATAAGATTGCAGACCTAGAGGCCATCATGGCAGATGTAGAACTTGACATAGCAATTACCAAGTCCTGGTGCAATGAAAACCAGGACTGGGATGTAGCCATACGAGGGTATAGTTTGTTCAGAAAAGGGGGGAGAAGTCTGTCGGACAACATAAAAGCTACGGAATTAGTGGGGAGGAGCTGAGGTATTGTGGCTTGCCCTGGAGACAGAGGGAGGCCGCTATTTGCACGTGAGTGATCTGGAGACCTCAAACTCAAGAAGAGGTGGATAAAGATATGGAAGCAATCCAAAGGTTGGTACGAAAAGGAGAGGTGTTCCTGGTAGGGGACTTTTTTTACCAGATGTGGATTGGAGTCTACCAGCTCCACGAAGTATCTTTGTTTTCTCAAGTAGGCATCCAGCGTGCTGACTGAATTCCTCCAGTAATTGCCAGACCCCGGGGATGGAAGTCTCAGGCTTTGAGAGACGGAGCAAGACATAGTCTGCATATAAGAAAATCTGTTAACCCGCCAACCTCTATCCTTGTAATGTGGCTATTGTCCCTAATGCATTTAGCAAAGGGTTCGGTATATAAAGCGAACAGGAGGGGGGTTGGGGCAGCCCTGACGAGTCCCCCTACCTAGGCTAAACCTGTCTGAGATGTCCCCATTTACCTGAATATAAGCCTGTGGAGCTGTGTATGAGGTTCTGACCCAGTCTGTGAATGCCTGCAGGAAGCTGAAATGTTCCAAGACAAGGAAAAGGAAGCTCCAGTTAACCTTGTCAAAGGCTTTCTTCGCATTGACCCATAACACAGGCCGGTGTTTGGGTACGTACAATTGTATCCATTACATTGATAGTATGACTGACATAATCTGATGCTTGTCTGCCCATGACAAAGCCAGTCTGGTCCAGGTGGACAATCTGGGATATCGGCAGATGCTTTGCAGTGATGGAAGTGAATTTTGTAGTCTAACAGATCAGACAGTAAGATCCACATTCGGCCAGGTCCCTTCTGGGCTTGTGGATAACTGTTATGCTGGCATCACGTCAGGAAGGTGGAAGCAGGCTGCTTTCTTCCCAGATTTCATTATAAACCTCCTGAAGTAAAGGGAATGGTCTCCTGTGGGGAAGACTTTGTAAAATTCACCGCCAAATCCGTCGAGACCCAGCACTTTCCAGATTTGAGATTCTTGGTAGTGTCCAGAATTTCTGTCTGGGTCATTGGTGCAATCTGGGATTGCCCCTGCTCTGGGGTCACAGTGGGTAAAGTTAACTGTTTAACTGTTGAAAGCATTCATCTGTCTGAGGTGATTTTTGTGGCTTATATAGTGTTTGGTAGCATGTAACAGACGTGATCCTCTCTATATGTCATGTGGCCACTAGTCGGATGTCTTGCGTTGGTGCTGGCAGCCTTTGCAGCCTGCTGTTTAAGGCAAAATGCAAGAAACTTTGTTACTTTTGTCCAAGGGCATGTTCTGTTTGTTTTCTGTATGTTTTGAATTCTTGCCCTTAGTAGTTTGTTTTTAGTCATTTTGTTTAGTCCATTTCTGTTTTTGTGTAATTTCTGTAGTTAATTGATGGAGTAATTATCCTACATGTTTCTCTCTTCCTGTGTGCTGCTATTTAGAGAATTTCCCTCTAACCATTGTTTTAATGGCCTCCCATAAAATTTGGGAGGTGACCCCTGGTTTTGCATTATGTTTGGAGGTAGATTTAATGGTGTCCTTTAGTTCAGACACCATTGTGGTCTCAGAGGAGTAACGTCATTTTCCTAGGAATGAGAAAGTTGGCTTATAGAAAAATCGGCTGGTGATCTTAGTGGATGTTTCCATTCACACGGAGTGGAAGGTGATTCTATCCCTTTTTATACGTAAAGGGATCTAGTCTGGAATAAATCTTGAATCTGGGGAAAAGTGTCATTAGCCATGGGGTATTCTGTGTGCCAGATGTCCTCCAGTCCCAAATGAAAAGTTAAGGGTCAAGGCCCAAAAAAAAAAATCCAATCCTCCCATTAACCAGACCATTGATTTTTTTTTTTTTCCTAGTTTAATCAAGGACGTATAGAAGCTGGCTAGGGAACCTGGAGATGTGTAGACATTTACCTGCATGTCCTGGGTGTCTTGTGTCTTTTTTGTTACCATAACAATGCGAGCTTCCGGGTCCACAACCACCTCACTCTTCAAATGGAAGAGACTGAGAAGGATCCTGACACCCCTCTTCTTGCCTCTTTCCAGAGGCATGATGCAAGATGAGGTAGGGGAGAGGTGGGTTTCTTGGAGGAAAATATCACACGGTTACAGAAGTTTTATGTAATTCTTCTGTAGTTTACAGAAAGTTTTTTTTTTTTTTTTTTACCTGATTGGTACTCGGTGCCTAAACTTAAAAAAAAAAAAAAAAAAAAAAAACTCCAACCACCCCTTGGTGTTGTAACTTTACAGTGGTAGGCAAAGCCACACCTACTTGGACACAGGAACAGTTGGGCAGCACAAGCAATAGCCTAGCTGGTATATAGGCAGAAGTACAAAGGGTGCAGCTAGCAACTAGATCCATAAGGGCACATACCAGAAGGGAGAGAAGCTGTAAGTCACTACAGAAGAGATGGGGGGGGGAGGAAAAAAGGGCTGGCAGACAGAAGAGGATTTATGAGATAACAGATGGCAATTGGACATAAGCAGGCAGAAGAGCAAGGAAGGTGAAGGTAACTGTTATGATGGGAGTGGTGTAGTGGTTGTGGAGCAGCGGTCTTGAGGGAGACATTCTGGAGGCTGCGATGCTGCCCTATCTGCAGGCACCTCTCTGGACTGCGGGAGGAAGTTGTCTGTCTCCACGCAGAGTTAGCTAGGCTACAGACAGCATCCACTCCCACCCAGAGACCACCGGGTCCATATCATGAACCTCATAGGATGCCCAGAAAGAAGTGTGGATGGACCACAGGCTCAGGAGGGTGGGTGGGGAAGTCAAGCACATTCCCCAACCAGTCCAGCTAAATACCTCTATACTGTTTTGAAGAATGGGAATGCCCCACACAGGTGCCCACAGTTGGGACTAGGGAGGATGGTCAGAACCTCCAAGCTGGAGCCCCAGGGAAGGGGGATGGGACCACGGAGGAGGGGGAAGCTTCTAGTGGGGAACTCTATTATCTGGGGTGTGAGGTTAGGGACACCTAGCAGGGGGGAGAAGGTCGGGTGCATCCCAGGAAGCACTGCATGGAGGGATAGGAAGCAAATCCTTAGAATCATTAGGGTAATAACCTGGAGGGAGAAGCTAGATATCATTGTCCATCTGGGGATCAGTGACCTGGTGGGGAGGAGGGTGGAGTTAACTGGAGTCCAGGAGGATTTCAGGAAGCTTGGGGGAAACTGAAATGGGTAGCTCATTAAGTTTCATTCTTGGAAGTGCTACCTGTCAAAGGCACAGGGGAGACTAGGGCACTCCACATCCAAGCCTTCAACACCTGGTTGAACGATTGCTGTGGAAGGGAAGGATTTAGCTTCGTAGGGGACTGGGGTCCCACCTGGGCAGATGCGGGCTTATATCGGAAGAGGGCCTGCATCTGTCCGGGAAGGGGATCTCACTCCTTAGTGAGAAGTTGGAATGCTTCAGCAGAGATCATTTAAACTGGCCAAGGGGGGAGAGAGTCTGGAGGGTCAGGTGGCTTAGGAACATTTCCCCATGGTAGCATGCAAAAACACAAGTTGATGACAGGAACAACTGAAGCTGGCAGTTAAAGAGCAGGTAGGTGAAACATGTAAAAGGGGAGATAAAAAGGGGGCAGGAGCACATGAAAGAGAACCAAGGTGGGGGAAACGGGCAAGGGAAAGAGAACAAGAACAGAGGGAGGGCAGGGTATAAAACATGGAAGGTCATGCTCACAAACGCCCGCAGTCTGGGAAATAAGGTTCCAGATGACTGATGCAGACCTTGACACAGCAGCAATAAGACATGATACTCTGCTAATCACAACTGGGATGTCAGTGTACTGGGCTATACACTGTTCAGAAGGGATGGGGAAGGTAAAAAGGGAAGGGGTGGCCCTGTACATCAGAGAAGATACAAAGGCTACAGAAATGCAGGGAAGATGGGGGGGAAGGCCGAGGCAATGTGGGTCACCCTTGAACCGAGTGGCATGGCAGTATGTACTGGGGTGATCTACAGATCTCTGGCACAGAGGGAGGAAATGGACAGGGTACTAATGGAGAAAATTCATGACATGGAAGCTAAGTGAAATCCTACTGATGCCAGATTTCAATATGCTGGCTGTAGATTGGACCACCCAGGCAGCTGCTTCAGCCAGAAGCATGGCCATCCTGGAATCCCTGCAGGGGGCTGGACTCTAGTCTCTGGTTGGCTCATGCACCAGCTGTCAATCTATTCTGGACCTGGTATGGACCAATGAAAAGTCTGAGTCCAGGTATGAAGGGAAGCTGGGATCCAGCGACCACCACATGGTGTGGTTTGGCATGGAGACAGGGACTCAACTAAGTAACACAAGGGCAAAAGTATTAGATTTCAGGAGGGTGGATTTCAGTGAAATGGGTAGATGTTTAAGAGCAGCCCTGGAGAAGGGAGAGGTGATGGAGGGAGTGGAGGAACAGTGGGGGAAACTAAAAGGAGCCATAATGGAGGTAACTAACCAATGCCTTAGGATAATGGCCAAAGGGAAAAGGAAACCACTATGGTTCTCTAAAGAAGTAGCAGACAAAGTAAGGGCTAAAAGAGCAAGTTTCGGGAAGTATAAGGGAGGACAGGGAGGTGTACATTGAATGTCTAAGGGAAGCAGGGAAAGCCAGAGGGTTTAGCATGGACTGTGAAATATGGGGACAAGACATTCTATAGGTACATCAGCGATGGAAGAAAAAACAGGGGGGGGGATTGTGAGGCTCAAAGTGGAGGAGGGAGTGTAAGGGGGGGATCTAGACAAAGCAGAAATACTGAACAAATACTTGCGTTCAGTATCCACTAAGGGAGAGGGTCAAGGACCACAGTTGAGAAGAGGCAATGGGGAAGAGACGTGGACACCAGTCCATTCACAGTGGAGAGTTCCGGAGGAACTTGCAAAGCTGAAGGTGGATAAAGCCATGGGGCCAGACCAGACACCTGAGGATATTAAAGGAGCTGAGAAAAGGGAACAAGCGTCTCTTCTGGCCATCTGTTCAGAGTTGTTCAACACAAGCATGGTTCCAGAGGACTGGAGGAGGGTGCATGTAGTCACACTGCACGGAAGTGGCAGTAGGGAAGAAGTGGGGAAATTACAGGCCAGTCGGCCTCACCTCAGTGGTGGGGAAGATCATGGAGACACTGCTGAAAGAATAGTGGCACTCCTGGAATCCTATAGTGCCCAGAATCTGAGGCAACACCGATTCCCAGCAGGAAGGTCTTGTCAAACAAATCTGATGGATTTTTTTGATTGGGTGACTAGAGAAGTGAATCAGAGAGGGGTGGTAGACATAGCCTACCTAAATTTCAGCAAAGCGTTTGATACCATCCCACATAGAAGATTGGTTAACAAGATGAGTAGTCTGAGCATGGGGTATAAGGTGATACATTGGGTTAGAAACTGGCTGACTGACAGAAGACTGTGGGTGGTGGCAAATGGGATCCAATCCAGGGAGAGGACCAGCGGAGTACCACTGGGACCAGTCCTGTTCAATGTCTTCATTAGTGACATTGCAGAGGGGCTGGAAGGAAAGGTCTGCCTGTTTGCAGATGACACCAAGATCTGTAACAGAGTTGGTACAGAAAATGGAGGGACCTGGAGAAGCTTGAAAGATGGTCAGAGGTGTGGCAACTGAGGTTCAAAGTGCAAGAAAATGCACTCTAGGTAAGGGGAACCTTGGGGAGAGCTACAGAATTGGGAGAGGTGCTGACTGTCACCGAGGAAAAAGACCTAGGGGTTATTGTATCAGATAACCTTAAAGTATCAAAGAAATGTGCCAAGGCTGCAGGGAGGGCCAGTGGCATGTTTGGGTGTAGAGGTATTACTAGCAGGAGATGGGTGTTGATGCCATTGTACAAAACACTGAAGGCCTCTCCTGGAGTGCTGCATGCAGTACTGGAAACCACACATGCATAAGGACATAGACAAGGTGGAGGCTATCCAGAGAAGGGTGACAAAGATGGTGCATGGCTTTCATCACAAAACCTATGAAAGACTGAGTTCTCAGTATGTACTCGCTTGAGAAAAGGGGGGGGGAACATGATGGAAACTTTCAAGTACTTCAAGGGCATAAACAATGCGCACGTGGGGGACCTTTTCCAGTGTAGAAAAGGTATCTGAACAGGGGGACACAATATGAACGTGGAGAGGGGCAGGTGAAGAATGATGGGAAGTTTTTCTACACAGAGGGTGGTGGATGCTTGGAACAGTCTGCCACACGAGGTGGTGGGGGCAAGCACAGTGGAGGGGTTTAAATATGCTTGGGACAGGCAGAAGGGAACAGTGGGTGGGAAGGGAGTGATGAAAAGCCATTGATCACTTGGGGGTCAGTGACTGCATACAAGTTTAGGGCTTACAGGCAGACTAGCTGGGCCTAGCGGTCCTCATCTGCCAACAATTTCTATTCATCTATGCATCTGTTTAGTATTTAAGTACTTGGTTCTCTTTGATTGGACTGCTAATGCTATTGATATAACTCATTATTTTGGTATGAGTGCACCATTATTGATCAGGCTAACTAGAAATTGCATATTACCATTTAATACTATGTGAAGGACACTGGCAGTCTGTTCAGTTGCTACATGAGTACCCAGAGGTAAAAGATGGAATAGCAAACTTCATTGGTCATATCCATAACGTTTACAAACAGTAAGTGCAGAAACACCTTGTGAAGAAACCGTAACAAAATGGTTCTTGGGACTCCTGCCTTAAACAGCAAACAAAGAAAAGCAGGAATCCCTACAATATGGTTACCCAGAACGTGGTGCAAGGGATAAGGACCCCTGTCCCAGCTAGCCTGTCTGACTTCCTAGGTCAGGCCATGGAAATGTCCATGGTCTGTGGGATGTCACTTCTTCTGTGACACAGTATTCCCCACCGAGGCAGGGAAAAAGCCAAAAAGGAACTCGTGAGAAAGAGAAAACAAGAAGCATGAGCCCCATGACAAGTCTTGCATCAGAAAAAGCATGTCCAAAAAGGGACAGGGAGTGTGGTTAGAATTCCTCCATGGTTACTTCTTCCTCTGCCCCCTGTCCAGTATGTTAAAGTACTGGTAGCCTACCTCGCTGATGGGTGACCCGAACATGCTCCCTCCTAGGCCTGGAGGGGGAGAAGTGTCACCCTAGAATAAACCCTGGAAGGCTTGTGTCGAAGCCCTGCAGGGACAACATAACCGAAAAGAGGGAAGGGGGGTTATTTTTGTTTAGAGCCAGTTGAATTGACCTTTGTTGGCCATCTCCAACAGGGCTTGGCAAAAGGGGGGAGTTCTATCCCTAAAGGTAGGGGACATATCTCTAAGCAGGCAGATAAATGCAGCTGAAGACCTAAAAGGGGTGTTTAAAAAGCCCATCACAGAGCAATGAAGACCCTCACCCACAAGGGTTATGTGTCACCAGGTTGTTATCCCTGCAGAGGGGAGGTCCCCCAAGAGCCAGAGGACAAATATCAAATAACTCTTCAGACCTGCAAAAGATCTAAAATTTTAACTCTAAAGCAAGTAGCTTAAACACTTAAGTTGCTATTAACCAACATCAGATGCAACTAACATCACATCCGGAAGCCTCTGGATGCACCCTTTATTCTACTTATGGATAGCGAACACTAGGCAGATCGAGAGAGCAAGGATCAGTTTGTGCCTTGGGATAATTTGCTTATGCAGCCCTTCAAAACAATGGAGTTGTAACTGCAGGTAAATTGTGAGCCAAATGGCTTCAACGTGAACTCAGGGTGTTGAAGAGCACCATCTAATGAAATAAACTTGTCTGGTCCATAAACCTCTGGAGGCACTTTACAGATTGACTGATGTATGCTGACAGTTTACAATCTGACAGTACAAAAGTTATCTGCGAGGTGCTTAGTTGCAACTTGTAGCAACCTCAGGTAATTGTGATTCAACACCAGTGGGGGCTGTCTGTAAAGCTGGGACGTGTATCAAGCTCTGGACAGTGTCTTTACTAAGCACAAGCAACACAATGTGTAACCCCATTGCCAGTTAAACAAGAAAAGGTTTTGCTGTGCAGGAGTTGCATACCTCTGCCCCTCTGACAGGTGTAAAGCCCGAGATTACTCATGGATTTCTCAGACATGGGAGAGTGGTCTCTATGTAAGCCACATGTAGCGTGGGATTGTAGGAAGGATTTCAGCTGTTTATATCTCCCAGGAATGTGCAGTTCACCGAAAACCAATATGATCACTCTGGTCGAAGGCAACCAAAGCATAGGTGGAGTGTAAGGGTTCAGGTTGTCAGTACTTCCGCTGCATCTGTTGCAAAATGATCCACTGTGAGGTTGTGGGAGTGCTGAGACTCTCCCTCCAGTGTCAAAGCAGCACCATATCCCTTTAATAGGGAACTGATATCTCCAGAGATGTGTAGGTGCTTTCCTTGCCGATCCTCCACTGTGTGACCTCTCCAGGCTACCGACCAAGTGGATTGCAACAGGTACCTCTCCAGCTGTTCCTTAGCCAAAGTGGGCACAGTAATCCTTAACTTCTCCAGGTATGTTGATGCATCTAGTAGATCATTAAAGGGGTGGGCACCAATTTCCTTTTCCATCCTGAGCCTGGCTGGGTATAAAATTTGGGCACAGATTTCTGGTTTAACTGTTTTTAATATGGGCCAAAGGGTGCAGTGGCTTTCTTGGACTGCAGTATTGTAGTCTTTGTCCAAGGAGAGCCTGCTGTTTTGATATTGTATGTCCTGATGTAGCCAGGCCTGCTTAAGTAGTATTTTTGCCATGAAGGTCAGTCTAGCCACAAAGGATTGGGGCCAGGCTCTGGTGTTGCTGGGCTTTGGGCCGAAGAAACTGTGCACCTGGTACATGGATAAATCAAAGTCCTCAGGGAGGTGTAGGGCCTCCGGCAGCACAGATTGCAGAAAAATCGTACTGGGGGCTCCAGCTTCTGCTCCTTCAGGAACTCCATATACCCTGATATTTGCCACCAGCTGTGGCTCTCCAGGTCATAGATTTGGTGAGTCTGTTCTCGATCTCTTGCAAGTAGGTAGAGGAGCAGGTTGTGTCTGACTGCTGAGACCTCAGTAAGGCATTTTTCCATCTGATTGGTTGACTTCAGTTGAACCAGTATCAGAACATAGTTGAATAAGTGTTCTATTTTAACTGTTTTTGTGGTCTGCGTATAGATGCTATCAAATCTGGGTGCTTGTCAACTGATCAGATTTCCCTGCCTCCATCAGGGCATGCAGTGTCTGGATTTAAACTGAGTTGTTCTTGTGTTAGCAGCTCTTAACTTTTGTGCTGGTGTCCCTGGATTCCTAGGTGAAAGAGGTTTAATCAGGTGCTCTTTGCCAGAGAATCCATTCTCTAGTAGTCGGATCTATTTTGATCGAGGGGCAGGAGTGGCAGAATCAAGCAGCCATTACGTTGCTGACATCACCAAAAGTCCCTTGTCACTCTCTTGTGAACTGCTTCTCTGTAAGGTTTTTCTCTCCTTCCCCCACCTTTTTTTGGCTTGCCAAGGGCTAGCAAACCTCTCTGAGCACTCGGGTGCTTTTGGGGGCTTGGCTGTCCTTCACCTATCGCAGCTTCAGAATCCTTCCTTTCCACTACACTTTTCTGCTGCTTTTGGCTGTAAAGTACTTGGCCAGTTAGGTGGAAAATGCAAGTTGGAAGTGGGTTTTCTTTGCAGCTTGTAGTGCTTCTTAACACTGTTTCCTATGATATTTATTCTTCGTGTTGCTGTTCAGTGCTTTCTTTCTCTGCCCAAAGGGAATTGCCTACAGCTTTTTCCTATAGGTGGTCAGCCATGACACTAAAATGGCGGGTATTCACTTTGCAGTGTAGTGTTTAACTAAACATGCCAGTCAGTGGCAGCTCATCTAGTGCCCATGCCATGATCTGATTCAGCTCCTTTGGTCCTCCTTTACAATGCCATAATCAATGGCACTGGCAGCTCACCCCCTGCCACAATTGGCATGGCTCCTTGGGTCTCCCTCCATTCAGTTGAACATATTAAACATGTTGCAGTTGATGTCACAGCATCAAACCAACACCACAAATACCCCATGGCAAATGTCAACACCTGGCTGACTACTGCAACGCCCTTTACCTTGGGCTACCGGGGGTTAGTTGCCGCTTACAGCTAGTGCAGAATGCGGCAGCCAGGCTATTGACTGGTTCTTCTAGAGCCAGTCATATAACGCTTGTGCTCCGCGGACTGCACTGGCTACCAGTATGCTGGTGAATCACCTTCAAGGTCGGTTTGCTGACCTAAAGGTCCTACACGATCAGGGACCTAGTTACCTGAAAGATCTCCTTTGTACCTACTGTCCCTCCTTCTCTCTTCGATCCACTGACAAGGGATTGCTGGAGATTCCCAGGGTTTGTTTAAAGAGATCTGGGGCCAGTTTTTTTTTTTTTTAGTTGTAGGGCCCCAACCCAGTAGAATTCTCTACGTCGTCAGGTGCGAGATTGCCTGACTGTCCAAAGCTTTAAGGGGGCATTAAACATTTATTTTTAGCCTTGCATATAATTTTTAATGTTGCTGCCTTGGATTAATTTTAATTAATATTTACATTTATTATGTACAGGCGCCTTGGTTTTGGAAAGGTACCTTTTACAAATAGCTTTATTTTGATTTAAATCAAATCTTTTATTCTCTCTCCTAAGCTGGTCTCTAGGCTTTCTTACTCATGGGCTGTAGCTCCTGATGCCAATACGAAGGCAGGAATCTGACCTCTGCAGCAGGGGACATCCAGTCCTCCACTTCCTAGTTCCCTTCGTTTACTTCCTGCCTTTAGACTGGCAGGTACTCTGCAAGCAGAGCTCTGTCCACATGGCAGAGCTGAAGACAGCAGACTAAGTCTATCTTTCATTTATCTTTGGATTCAGATAGAATAGTAGCTGCATTTCAGTGCTCCTACATGAGGTCCAGTCTCAGCCTTGCAAGCTGCACAGACTGGCCCCATTTCACCGCAGGTTTTTCCCGTGATTTTGTACTGGGCCATCCACACTTACCCTGCAGTGCACTAGGATAGGAATCTAGGAGCATGAATCTCTCCTAGTAGAGTTTTCAGTGATTGGGGGCTCAATAAGCACTGGAGTGCTTAACCAGGATGCTTTCCCTCACAAAGGGCAGCCCAGAGTGTTTCCCGTTGATGGCTGGCACTTTGGTCTCTTCAGCTGCTCAACTGTGGCCTGCTCTAATATAACTGCTTGTCGACTCTCTATCTCTTTCTCCATCTCTCTCGTGTGGCAGTACAGGAGGAGCACTGTTTGGAGCACACCAAAGAGAAGGCGTCTCTCCTGGAGGCAGATGTTTCATCCGGGGGCAATACAAACAGCACCACAGTGATTATTCAGCTATCCCCTTGACAGTGGCAGTTCCTAGGTGTTTTCAGTCAAGTGGCCATTCTGGTCTTCTCAGCCGCTCGTTGACTGTGGGACTGTCCTGCTCATTCAGCCACTCATTGACATTCGGCGTGTTCTTGTCAATGAGCGCTGCAGTGTATTAAGAGCATTACTTGGGATCAATGGCTCAACGTTTGGCAGGTGCCCCCGAACATTAAGGGAGAAGATGGATTTCAATCACAAGTCATGTTTTCAGCATACCAAAGAAACGAGAGCTCAGTATCTTGCCCTTAAAAGGCCAGTAGCAATTCAGGTAACTTCAAGAAACCTCCAGGGAGATGGGGTACACGGTTTATATAAAAAAACAAAAAAAGAGCATGGCCTCAGACAATCCTTCCAGAGGCACACAGTGGGATTCATCCCCGCTTCTAATGGCTTTTGCTTGGTCACTGGGCCTAATTGTGAGAAGGCAGCATCTGCAAATATTGAGGACTTCCAGGAAGGCAGGCCCTTCCTTGACTCAGAGTGATGGCCAACAGACTGACAGGTTTCAGTGAACAGCGGCCTCAGAGATCCAGCAGTCTGATCTCTGGCCCCAGACCTACGGGTAAAATAGGGTGCTTGCTCTGGACTCTACATGCTTCACATGCACCTCAGGGGTCACTAGATGGGAGACCCCCAAGAAGGCATAAGGAGGAGGACCCTATCCAGTCCTCATCTGAAGAGGAGCAGTTGTCCCTGCATCATTACGGTCTCAAGGTAGATCTAGGGGTGCTAATAAGGGAGTGTCTTAGTGCATTCCCTGGACTCCTTGGACTCTAGTTCATATCCCCTTGGAGAGAGGGAGTTGGGGAGCTCATCAGACTAGGATGAATCATTTTCCAGAATATCTGACCTGGTGGGTCTAATCTTTTTCATAACCCAGAACATAGTCTGGGATTTACCTTGGATCTTCCCTGGGGCTCCCACCCAGCTGAAATAAGCTTTCACCTGGCAGCTGCCGCTAAATCTGGCCACAGCCTCCCTCTCCCTTCAGACAGAGGACTTGCGATAGGAGGAATGGCAAGGTCCAAATCTCACCTATCCAGTGACCTGGTGGATCTCTAAGCTCCAGGTTGTCGAAGCATTCTGAAAAGGGGTTAGACTGCCACATAATTGACCCACCTAACCAAGACCATCATCCCTGCCGAAGGAGGGTATCCCTCTCAGGGACCCAGGGGATAGGGAAGTGGACACCGATCTCAACTAGGCCTTCAAAGCCTCAGCTATGTCTCAAGGTGGCAACTGCCAATCTTTTTTTCAGCCAGAGCCACTCCATCCAGGGCCCCTGGATTTGGCCTTCTCAATTCACTGTGGACCCAGATGAGAACATGCCTATTTTTCACCAGCTGCAATTAATTAGTTTGGTTTAGGAATACACAGCAGATGTATAGGAGTAGGCAGTTAGGAGCACCACTCTGCCCATGTTTTATCCAGTCTTGGCTGGCTTCAGGCCTGGCAAGCAGTTGCCTCTGCAACAAGCCACTTGGTTAATGCACCCTATGAAGGTATTCTCCTGTTGGTTCAGCCCTTGCAAGTAGCGAAGGAATCTGGGGAGATGGCAAAGGTGCACATGCCACTATAGAGTAAGGGGCCAATCTTGGTTCTCAGGCCCCAGATGCATTCTTGGTTTCCAAGAGAACTAAGGGTCGAAACACTAACTATTCATGGAAAGAACATGCCATCCGGGCCCATCCTAGAGTAGGGGGTGGACATTTAAAAAAAAAAAAAAAACTCGGAAGGGGTCCTAGACATTATCAGCAAGGGTTACCTAATACAAGCCCCCTACTACCTTGTATGGTACCCTCCCCTATCTATGGCAACCCATGACAGGTGACTATACTGGCCATGATGGACCTTTGGCAAGCAGAGGCTATTTTCCCTCTCGGACATCAAGTGGTGAGGTGTCTCCCTATTCTCCATCATGCCAAATTGCACAGGGGGATTCAGGCCAGTCCTGGGTCTCAAATTCCTGAATAGATTTGTCCACAGCAGACACTTCAAGGTGGAAACCTTGTCATTAATTAGGGTGTCACAAAAAGAGGGGATTTTCTGGCATCCCTCTGCCTGCAAGATGCCTATTTACATATTCCCATTCGGGAACTACACAGACACCATCTCGGGTTCAAAGTGAGGAGCAGTACTTCAAATGCCAAATGCTGCCATTTGGGTTTTCCTCAGACCTATGAAAATTATTAAAGGTGCTAGTAGCAGTCCTAGTCCACAGACCCCTCAGCCCAACCAAGCAAGGTCTTTTTTCCCTGGAAGCAAAATTTTAAGGGATCTGCTAAAGCTAATCAAGAAGTTTTCATAGTCCCTCGGCTGCCTGCATATTTTTTATGCAGCTAATGGGGACAGATTAATGGTTGCCTGCAGTGAGGGTCTCTGAGGACAGAGGTCATGAAGGGTCACAAGTTGGGCATCCATGCCAAATCTGAATCATGACCAGTGCAAGCCTCAGGAGCTTTGGGGGGGGAGGCTCACCTGCATTAGCTGTCGGCCCAAGGCAGGTAGTTGCTGTTGGAAACAAGGTGCAACATAAACATTCTCAAGATGAGAGCAGTATGCCTTGCTCGGAGGCCTCTGAACAGCAATTCCTCAATTAGGATGGACCGATTCCAACTATCTGACAATATGGGTATACATCAACCATCAGGGTGGCACAAAAAGCTAAAAAATGCTGAGTCCCTACTCTTCAGTGGGACGAGCACCACTGAAAGATGTATATTCCTGGACAGGAACATGACAGCAGACTGGCTCAGTTGCAAGGTTGTTCTTCCAGGGGATTGGGAGCTGAAGAATAGTGCCTTCCACATCTTAACAGAACAGTGGGGCAATCCTCAGACAGATCTTTTTCCCTGCAGGTGGAATTCCAAGGTACAGAAATTCTGCTCCCTGGCCAGGGGCTAACTAGCAGTGGCTCAGGATGCCTTTTCCCTAATCTGGGATCAGTTGGGTCTCCTGTATGCCTTCCTCCAATACTGCTTCTATAAAGAGTCTGCCACAAAGTGGCTCTGGACAGGGAAGTCATGATTCTAGTCTGTCCCTTATGGCCCCTTCTGCACATGGTTTCCAACTATCGTCTGTCAAGGTGACCACCTCTAACCTTCAGGTTCAGCCCAGTCCTTCTCCATCAAGGTCCAGTTCTGCATCTCTGTTTGACCTTGTCTCTAGTCCTGGAGATTGAGCAGGAAACCTTTCAAGGAGCTAGGCTACACAGCTCCTGTTGTGACGGAAAGGGATGGGGAACCCATGTCTCCTTTCTCTAAAGGTTGTTATAGAATTTGGTGAGAAAGTTCTGGTTTCATACCAAACACATACAGAACTATCCAGTATAATTGCCTGTATGAGTGCAGTTCCATTTAAGATGGGTGGACAAAGGACTGCAACCAGCCACCTTTCGAGTTCAGGTTTCTGCATTGGGAGCACTCTTGGTGATGGATTCAGGGGAATCATTGGACCCATGTCAGGAGGTTTCTAAAGACAACCATAAAATACCTTTCAATCAAGCAAACTGCTCCACCTCTGAGCCTTAATCTGGTTCTGTTTGGGAGCAGGAAGTGAGTGATCAGAGCCACCAAAGACTCTGCCATCCTAGAAGGGCAGGAGTAGCTCTCCACCCTCCCAGCTGCTGGAGGTCTGACTCTGAGCAAGTAGGGAGACTACGGAGAAATATAGGAACTTCTTGTCTCAGAACAGGAAGATCGGGAGCTAAAAGGGCACACAGTAAGTAGGGAGGGGGAAAAACAGGAAAGAGTAAGTATTCCAAATAACTGTTAGGGGGCCAGAAAAAAGACATGGGAGTGGTGCAGTGCAATGGCTGTGGAGCAGCAGTCTTCCAGGAGACGTTCTGGAGGATGCAGTGTTGTCCCATTTGTAGGCACCTCTCTGGGCTGAGGGAGGAGGTTGCTCATATCCAGGCTATTGGCCAGGATTTGTGGGACCTCCTCTCCCACCCAGGGACCACCAGGGTCAGTGCCGTTGCCTCAGAGGTTGCCAAGAAAGAGGAGCAGTTGGCCACAATGGGGTCAGGGAGGGTGAGGGTGATGGAACAGAGGCGCATCCCTCCAGTTGTAGCTCTCCACAATTAATATGCCGTTCTGGAAAAGTGTGGTGCCTCTATGGAGGCACCCACAGTGGAGACCAAGGAGGATGCAGGGAACCTCCACAAAGGAGACCCACAGGAGTGTGGCATTAGACCCCACAAGGGAAGGAAACCACTCCTGGTGGGGGACTCCATTGTTAGGAAGGTAGAACTGGGGGAGGAAGGGGAGAGGGAGGTAAGGTGCCTGCCTGGCACCATGGCTTGGAGTGACAGGGAGCAAATCCTCAAGATTGCAGAAGCAGCTGCACAGGAGGGAGCTGGATGTCCTTGTACACATAGGGACAATGACCTAGCTAAGAAAGGGATCAGAGTAGTGCAAGAAGAGTGTGTGGAGATGGAGAGGGGCCTTAAACAAACAGCATACACGGTAACCTTCTCGGAGGTGCTGCTTGTCTATAGTATGGGTGAGGCTAGGGTGCTCCACACCATGGGATCCAAGCAGTGGTTGAAAAACTGGTGTAGAGCTCAGGGATTTGGCTTCATTGGGGACTGGGGGTCCACCTGGAGGGATGCAGGCCTATACTGGTGTGATGGTCTGCATCTGTCCAGGAGGGGAACCAGGATCTTAGGTGATGGGTTTGAATACGTCATTGGCAAGCATTTAAACTAGCCAAGGGGGGAGGCACTGGAAAGGTGCAGGGAAATCTTTGCCCCCCCCAAAAAAATCTGGGTACTAAGTGAGGTAGATGTCAATAGGGAGAAGCACAGGGGTAAATGGAGAAAGTGACAAACGCGATAAGGATAGGGATGGGGAAAAAAGGAGTAAGGCCATCAAGAAATTGAGGGTAAGACTACCAAGCTCCCTGAACTGGTGGCCTTGATGGAAGAGGGATGCCTGGATATCGTAGCAGTCACAGAAGCATGGTACAGAGAATCATGACTGGGATGTTAACATACCAGGGTACACAACATACAGGAAGGGCAGAATTGAGGGGGGGGAAGAGTCCCTCTCTATGTAAGAGAAGGGGGGAAAAGCAACTGAACAAGAGTAAGTGGGGAGGAGAGGAGGCACTGTGGGTCACCTTAGAGACTGGAAATGGCACCACAATCCGCACAGGGGTTGTATACAGATCCCCATGTGGGGGGGAGGGAATGGACAAGGATATGATGGAAGGCATACTTGGGATGGCAGAGAAAGTGGAGATACTGTTGATGGGGGACCTTAATATACCAGATTTTAACTGGAGCACCTTTGCTGCAGCCACATCCTAAAGCAGGGCCATTCTTGATGCCCTTCAGGTGGCATGCCTCAGACAGCTAGTTTTGGAACCTACTCATGAGGGAGCAATCTTAGACCTCATACACTCAAATGGGGACAGTGAGAGGATCTCTGATCTAGAAGTGGGTAGCCATTTGGGAACAAGTGACCACCAAACAGTGTGGTTCATGATAAACTCAGCTAGAGTCAAGCCATACAAAAGTGAGGGTTCTGGACTTCAGGAGGGCTGACTTTGGCAAGATGGGAGAGTGCCTTAGAAAAGCACTAGCAAACAGGCTAGGAGGAGGGGCAGAGGAACAATGGGGAAATTTCAAAATGCCATTAGAGGCAACAAGCCTTTGTGTGAAGCAAATAAATCAAAACGAAAGAAAAAGCCACTATTCTCAAGAGGTGGCGGTGAAGGTTAGGGAGACAAAGATAGCATTTAGGAAGTATAAGGAAACACAGAAGGAGCAGGACAGAACTGAAGGAAGCAGGGAGGGTAGCCATAATAGCAAAGGCACAAATTGAGAGCCAACTCTGTTAAGGGGTATAAAACCTTTTATAGGTATATAAGGGAGCGTAGAAAGACAGAGGGATAGTGAGGCTGAATAGAATGGACGGTGGGTGGGCAGAGTGGTGAAAAAGCAGGGATACTGAATGAGTACTTCTGTTCAGTATTCACAAGAGGAAGTAGGGGAGGTACCTAATCCAATTAACAGAAGCACTCTTTGGGGGGGGGGGTTCAAGCCAAGTCCTTTCACAGAAGAAAGGGTTCTGAAGGAACTCCTAAAACTGAAGGTGGACAAAGCAATGGGGCCAGATGGAATTCACCCCAGAATTCTAAAAGAATTGAGCAGAGAACTAGTGACACCACTGACCACCCTTTTTAACAAATCATGGGAGGATGGTGTGGTACCCAAGGACTGGAAGAAGGCTGATGCAGTTCCCCTTCACAAAAGTGGGACCAAGATGGAGGCAGGAAACTACAGACCTGTCAGTTTGACCTCTGTGGTAGGGAAAGTGATGGAATCACTTCTGAAGGAAAGAATTGTTGAGTACCTAGAGGCCAGTGGGGCACAGGACCCAAGGCAGCATGGGTTCACAGTGGGAAGGTCATGTCGGATGAATCCAGTTGATTTCTTTGACTGGGTGACCAAAGTAGTAGACCAGGGAGGGGCTGTGGACATGGCCTACCTAGACTATAGCTAGGCATTTGGCACAGTTCCACACAAGATTAGTAGTCAAATTAACCGGCCTGGGAGTGGGTCCCAGGGTGGTAGCCTGGGTAAAACATTGGCTGACCAATAGAACACAGAAGGTAATTGTAAATGGAGTCCACTCTGAAGAAAGAGTGGTTACTAGTGGGGTACCACAGGGTTCAGTACTGGGTCCAGTCCTTTTTAATGTCTTTATAAGTGACATTGCAGAGGGACTGGAAGGAAAAGTATGCCTCTCTGCAGATGAGACAAAGATCTGCAACAGGGTTGATGCACAAGGAGGTGTGGAAAGGATGAGAAGGGACTTGGCAAGGTTGGAGGAATGGTCAGAAGTATGGCAGCTTTGATTCAGTGCAAAGAAGTGCAAAGTAATGCACCTGGGAAACAAACACCCAGGGGAAGATTACACAATGGGAGAGGTAGTAACAAAAATGGAAAGGGACCTGGGAGTAATCATACCAGATGACCTTAAGGTTGGCAAGCAATGTGAGAAGGTGGTAGGGAGGGCTAGGGGGATACAGGGATGTATAGGGATGGGTATCACCAGCAGAAAACAGGAAGTTATCCCCCTGTACAGACAGTTGGAGACCCCATCTGGATTACTGCATCCAGTTCTGGAGACCCCATCTCTGCAAGGACATAAATAGGATGGAGGCAGTTCAGAGGAGGGCAACTAAAATGATGCAGGGTCTGCAAGAGAAGCCATATGAGGAGAGACTAAACGAGCCTAATATGTATACCCTTGAGGAAAGAAGGGGGGACATGATAGAAACTAAAGTACCTCAGTGGAATCAAAGTCCAAGAAGGTATCCTCTTTCAGAAAGATGTGCAAGAACAAGGGGACGTAATTTGAAGATAAGAGGGGGGATGGCTCAGGGGCAATGTGTGGAAGTATTTTTTTTCAGAGGGTGGTGGACGCATGGAATAGCCTTCCTCAGGAAGTTGTGGGGTCTAAAACTGTGAGAGAATTCAAGAATGCATGGGAGAGACATAAGGCAATTTTTGTGGGGGGTGGGAAGAAATAGGCTGGTTAAATAGGATCTGCAGCTTATCTTGTAGGTAGGGAAATGGGCAGACTAGGTGGGCCAAGCGGTCCTTATCTGCCGTCAAAATCTGTTTCTATCTTTCTATGCAAGACTGACCAAGGCTCCTTTTAGAGCATCTTAAAGACACATCCCTCATGCATCTCAAAATGAAGGTTGACGTTTTTCTCAACTAGTCAAAGCCAGGAAAATCGGCGAAATATGAGCCTTGTTCACCCAAGAGGTGTACACTCTCTTCAGGCTCTGTGGTACTCCAAACAGATCCAGGTTGTTGCCAAAAGTTGTCTCCCATACATTATAACAAAGGGTTCTTGTTTCCTTCTACCCACTCCCTAATAACAATAAGAAAAGGGGAATTTTATCCACTAGACCCAAGAGTGGTGAAAATGTGTATTGAGAACGGAGGCTATTCTAAACTCCAGATTTGTTCATTTCAACTATGGGCCAAAATTATGGGTAACAAGGATTCAAAAGGCTTTATAGCCAGATGAATTCTGTTATCTCCATGGCTTATGATCAGGCCGTAGTAACTTGCCTGGCCAGTGAGAGCCCATTCCACTATGGCTGTGGCCCCTTTGTGGGATGTACTTCAGAGAAGCATCTCCAGCAGCCTTGTGCATAGAGGCCACTTCGTCATCCAATCACATTTGCAAAATTTTATAGGCTGGATGTGATGTCCTTGACTGAGGCATCCTTGAGCCACTGAGTACTTCAGGCGGTGGGGGACCCTTAAGGGCACTTGACATTCTTTCCACCCGGGACATCTGGTGATGTACTGCTTTTGTATTCCATGAGTAAGGAAGCCCGTAGACCAGCTTCGGGGAGAGAAATTGAAATTTAAATACCTGTAAATTTTCTTTCTCGGGCAGCTGGACTCTGGGCTTCAGATTCCCTCCTAGAATCAATATAATTGACTGGCCTCACAGCCATATGCCTTAAAAGTCTTGTTTTTTGTTTCCAAGTTCTTGTAGTATGGTCACATTTGGACTGCTTTAGGAAGAACTGAGACAGGAAGTGGAGGGCTGGATGTCCCCTACTGCAGAGGTCCGATTCCTGCCTTCCTATCAGCATCAGGAGGTACAGTCCATATGTAAGGAAGCCTGAAGACCAGCTGTCTGAGAAAATTTACAGGAATTTTAATTTATTCGGTCAGCAGACCATTGCAGTTAATCACAGTGCTCAAGTACAAGTACAAAATGCAAAACAATTAAAAAAAAAAAAAAAAAAAAAAAAAAGAAAATTCAGACAGACATTAGATTGACATACAAAAAGGTAGTAAAATGTATACAGCTACCATGCAACATTTAAATCTCCACACAGTCCACAAATGGATGAGCATGGATTATAACAAAGATATCTAGTCAGTCAGTCATCTAGTGAACAGTGGCAGAAACAGACTATCTCTAAACATACAAAACGTGTCTGCTGCTAACGTTGGGATTAAATAATGTTACACAAAATTGTATAGAGAAGACTCTCTGACCCCCTCCAGGCCAGAGTAGCCTTATCCTTAATCTAAATTGCATCAATATAGTTAGAAACCGCACATACTGTGTTTGTCACTTGTAGTAAAGTATTTTCAGCAAAACAGAATGATCCTTGGTTGATTATGGAGTCAAAAATGGGTTTTAGCCACCTATCCCTGAACTTAGAATACCAAACACAATCAAATACATGATGGAGATCCTCTAGATATTGAAGTACAATGGCAAAAGCAATCGTGTATGTCTGTACACTTTTTTAATCAGGCAGAAAGAACACTACTTGGAAAAACCTCTGCTCTATTTAGTATACAATATTCCTGATTTATCCAATTGTCAAGATGGGGATGGAAAATGTGGGCTCTGTAGTTTCCTCTTCATGGAGAGATTTGGAGAGATGGAAGAACTTTTAAATCTTGACTTATTAGTAGAGATTTTATTTGACATTTTTGATATTTGAGACAAATTTGTATTCCCCTGGCTTGGTAAGCTTTTAAATATTCTAAGTTATCGCTTAGAATCTGGAAAATGTATGAAGGCCATTTCGATTGTAAGTCCCCTAAATTAAGCCAAGAATATTTTTCCATAAGAGCAGAATGTGATAACTGATTTGGTTTGTACTGTTAACACTTAATCCAAAAATTAATTTTCCTTGAGTCACAATGCTCCAAGGCTTGTTTAAATCTAATTCAGCTCTTAAAATAGCTGAGGGAACCGACTTACTGAGGCCCATGCTGGACCTCAGTAATTTAAGTGCATTTCCAATGAATTGCCATTTACTACTGTCCAGATTTCACTGGCCAAAGATGTCTAATATTTTGCTTTAATGGCTATTAGCAATGGCTTGATGGTTACCCCCAAATTTCCTACGAGTTGAGAGGCAGCAGCTTATTTAATCTAACCTTTAGGTTATTAGTATGTTTAACCCATTCTCCATTCCAGGAGAGAGCAAAGTCCAAATAAGTATACTGAGAAACAGTGTTAAAAAGTTGAGAGCCGGCTTACCAATATTTTTGTATACAGTTAGAGCCAAATACCATGACGTGACTTTTGCCTGCATTTATCTTAAGATTGAGTAATGACAAAGCTGGCCAGAGTATCACATTTTTTGGAGCAAACCAGATTGGGTAAGGGAAAATGGAACAATCTGCATATGCCAATACTGCAATATGCTGATTAAAAAATTTTTGGGGAATCAATTTAAAGACTGAACTGGCTATATATAGGCAAAACAGAATTGGCACAAGTACGTAGCCTTGTCTTGTCCCAGTATTTGTTTTGAAATTTGCAAAAAGTTGACCGCATCTACCCAGCTTCACTTGGGCCCATGTCTGGCTATAGAAGGCTCTAATAATTGCAATTAGTTCATAAGAAAAGCCTTTTTCCTTTATACTTAACCATAATTGATCGATCTAGTGTGTCAAGTGCTGAACTAAAGTTGATGAAAGGCTGCATAGTTTTTCATGTGCGTATGTATTTCATAAAGATGTGTAATGACAAAACAATTATCCAGTGTGCTAAACCCGGGTCTGAAACCTGCCTGTAAATTGGATAAACTGCCAAGATAATCAGACTGATTCATTAAATCTATTCAGGACAAGTTTGGTGAAAATTTTGCCCAAGTTGTCCAGGAGAGAGAGAGGGCAAGACATTGTCAGATCGGTTTTGTCTCCTTTCTTTGTAAATGGAGATAACCCCCTTCCAGGATTTAGGGAAACCTAATTTGGAACAGCATGAGTTTTTAAAAAAAAAAAAAAAAAAAAAGGCAATATAGTAGACCAATCTGAAACTGCAGCAAGATAAATTTCATTAGGAATAAGATCTGGTCCTGAAGCTTTATTACATTTTAGTGAGACTATAGTTAAACTTCAGATCTTTAGTAAGTAAATTTAGACACTTGGGTGCCCAACCCCCAGTGGTGCCAAAGAACACCCCCTGATATTCTCACTCACACTTTCTCCCCCTGTGCTCTTAATCTCGCACTGTGGTGAAAAACATCGGGTGCCACTTAACTGCCCCCCACAGTATGAGGCACCAGGGTACAAGGCACCTGGTGCTAGCTAATACACTGCCATTGTTCAGCATTGGGGTACTGAAACCCAGGGCTGGGTGACACCCTCATCACAATGAGACATCCAGATTCTCAAGTCTTGATATTGCCAGACAACCTACTGACACTGGGGTGCCCAATCCTGTGTGTGTGTGTGTGTGTGTGTGTGTGTGTGTGTGTGTGTGTGTGTGTGTGTGTGTGTGTGTGTGAGATCTCCATAAGAGAAGTCCTTTGGAGGACCATGTGATGGCAGCCTGAACAGATGCACTCTTCAGAGTTCCCAAGACTGCACCTAACTTTTTTTTCTGCTAATTGTCTACAATAGAGGCAATCCAGGCACAGTTCTCGCACTGGAGTAAGGCCAAAGCAGTTTTACAACCTAAACTTGGAAAAGTGGAACAAGAGATGAAAGATGAGCTACTGTCTCACACACCAGTCTACTCCCAGCAGGGAAAAGGCCTCCAAGTGCTCCAAGGCCACACTGCTGGAGACTCCCACTAGGACTAGTAAAGTCTGCCTTGACTGAAGAGAAATTCTTAGGCCTGTTCCTGCCAAAATCCTCACTGGAACTACTTACTAGGGACATTCAGGGTATCACTGCATCCCTTGTAGCCCTAACTTGGTGTACAGCCGACAACGAAATGAGTATCTCCTTGTTGGATGACTGGAGGGCCAGAACCGAGCTGGAACTTGCATTCCTGTGGCAGAGTAAAAGCAATGGAAGGGAAACTAGAAGACCTCAAGGGGAGGTCGTGCAGAAATCTGGTCATTCTAGGCTCCCCAGAAGGGGAGGAAGGCACATCCCCAATAACTTTTGTGCAAAAACTCTGCTAAAATAGCAGGCCCTTCTCCCAACAGGCCCAATTATGTAATTGAACAGGCACACAGAGCTCCTCACCAGACACTTCCCCCAGGCCACTAATTTTTCAGTCCTTAAATTTCCTAGACAAGCAGCATATTTTGGGAAAGGTCCATGAATTAAATTCTGTACAGTAGGAGGGTAAGCCCAACAGGATGGCTCAAGACTTTCCAAAGACAATAAGACAAACGCACAGAGCTGCATCCTGTTAAGCTGATAGCAGTGGGCATCTATCTAGTGAAATACCAGGTGACACTGCAAGTACTGCAGAGATGTATGGCTCAGCTTTGACACCGTGGAACAGGCCAGGACCACTCTGAAAGGCCACTACCCTGATCTTTTCAAGTGAAGCAACATTTCAGTTGTGGCAAGTAAGAGTGACTATTTGGGACTTTTTTTTCTGCCCAATTCTTCTGATATCCTACAGAAGTGACATTGTGTACTGGGCCTAAAGAAACTCTGGAAATATTTTGCCCGTATGGAAATGCTCCATAGTGAGGAATACACTCCAGGACATATCTGACTTTGGGATACTATGCTTTGCCACAAGTGACTGATTTTTGCCTTGGCCTAGATCCTTTTGTTTCATGCATTGAAAAGGACAATATTTTATAATATTGCAATTTTCACTGCTCGCTTTGCTCTGTCACTAAGAGTCTAAGTGAATGTTTCCCTTCTCCCCTATCTCCTGGACACATCCCATCTTTGTGACCCAACTTTGCTTTAAGTACTAGACGCATGGGCTATCTTGTTTTGTTATGGTTGATTCAATTTAAATTCTGTTTTTTACCGGCATGGCTGTTGGGCTGGACTCGGCCAGAAGAAATGTCCCTTATGGTTTTATTCAGGCGAACTACAGTATCGGATCATGGCCTGTCCCGAGGGGTGGGGATGGATGATAGGGGATTCTGGAACACAAGGAGGGGGGCCTCGGCACCCAACTAGGGATCTGAGGTTCGAGCAGACTCGATAGACCGTAAGGCCTAATCTGCTTGCAAATAGTGTGTTAGTAACTACATAATGTGAACCAGGAGGTATACCAGGCTCCATCTCCCGGGTTAAATATAGTAGTAGGGCTGATTCTTGTTTGTTTGAACAGACTACACTTCCTATGTTAATGTTTGTTCCATTAACAGATCTGCTTGAAATTATTGCACAGATGGGTGGGGGGCTTTGGCTGGGGCTGCGATCGGGAACATCACGGTCCAATACAAGTTTTGTGGGCAGGCGTGAGGACTGGGTAGTATTGTTGTACATAGTTCTACTGTTTAAGGGGGATAATTGGGGAGGAGTGTTTTGGGGACTTGTTTGATATTGGGGAGGGAGGACACAGGACATTTTTCACACGTGGGGGGGTTGGAGACGCAGCTCAAGGGACTAGATCAGTACCGCTAAAGCATTATATAAACTACAACCCCTTCTGTACCAAAGTCAAAGCTCTGAGGTGCATATCTTGGAATGTTAAAGGGGCATGAAATAGGGGTAAAAGGTACCAAATTTTAAAACCTCTTCAGCTCCTTCACTGCCAGGTGGCTTTCCTGAAAGAGACCCACATTCTGGCGACAGAATGTGAGTAAAGTGTTTGCTGCCGGGGGTTCCACCCAGTAGAGGGGAGTGGCAATGTATTCTTCAAGGGCATCAATTTTAGCTTGAAGTATAGCATTGCAGATCCTAAAGGTCATTACATTCTAATACAAGGGACGTTGGACATACTGAGATTACTGGGAGGGATCTACAGACCTAACATACCATCCCCAGAATTTTTTCCCACTTGGTCACTCTTTTTTAGCCAATTATGCCCACTTACCAATTCTCCTAACAGCTGACTGGAATGTCATCCAGACGCCTCATCTGGACAAGTCGTACTCAAATTCCAAACTCTGGTCTCCCACACAGGTTGCCCTAAAATAACTTATGGAGATGGGCTGGGCTGGGGAAGGTCTCTGCAACCCATGGCATATCGTGCACCCAACTGACCGCCAATGCACCTTTTACTGCCCTGTGTATAAGTCCTATTCACGACTGGATTTTTCCTGATCAGCATAAGTACTTTGCCAGGGGTATCAGATGGGGAACTTCCCCTAGGGTCCTATCAGACCACTCCCCTATCTCAAGGGAATACTCTTCCCTTCCCAATATCAAGAGATATCTGGAAACTAAATGCCCCGCTTTTTAAAATAATAAAAAAAATCAACCTTTATTGAGCAATTTATGGAGAATAACATGGGGTCCATACAGACATAGATGAGATCTGGTGCTCCTTTAAATGTGCTGTATATGGGGAGTTTATTAGGATGGTTGCCACCAGAAAGAGGAAATGAGAAGCCCACTTAGTCTTTGTTGGAGAATTAAAACCCTTGAACAAGACCCACAATAGAATTCCTCCGAAATAAAACAAAACACCCTGGTAAGTCTACAGCATCAATATGCCAATGTCCTGAGGGAACAGACAGAATATGCCATTTTGAAAACCCACTCCACGCATGTGGATCATGGGGACAAGGCAGGCCACTTATTTGCCCTGCGGCTATGATGGCATGAAGCCTTCTGTCTTATCCCAGCTGTATCATCTCGGAAGGACTGATCCCTTGAGACATCCCCAACAGATATTGGACTAATCTGATAAATGCTAGTCTACTATACTGTTCCCAAATTAGCCCACCCACTGAAAGTGCTACTCGGACATACCTAAATGCAATTCTGATGCCAACCCTATCTCCTGAACAAGTGGTACAGTATATATGACCTGTCCCATTTCCTCTCTTGAGATTGTCACGGCCATCAATTCCTTGCCCTCCAATAAAGCCCCTGGGCTGGATGGTCTCCCTCCTAACTTTTATAAGGTACTGGCCAAGGAGTTTACTTCCATTTTTCACCAACTTTTCTCTGTCAAAAAGGATCACTGACTTTTCCCTGCTAGAGGCATTAATTAATCTACTACCCAAACCTAATAAACCTACGGATAAGGTTACTATCTCCCCATGTCTCATGAACTATGACATGAAGATCTTTGCAAAGATCCTCTCTGCTAGAATTATGCAGGTTTGGGATGACCTAATTGGGCCTGAACAGGTAGGATTCATGAGGGGTAGGTCCTCAATTGACGATCTGAGGAAACTGCATGTCTTCTCCATGTCTGGGGTGGGGGATGAATTAACTATGGCACTGGTTTCCCTGGATGTGGAGAAGGCATTTGATAGGGTGCAATGGGACTTTTTGTTTTCAGTCCTGAAGAAATTTGGATTCCCTTCCCCTTTTATTAGCTGGATACAGGTGCTATACACTAAGCCACAAGCAAAGGTGTATTGTAATGGGGTGCTGTCAAGGGGTTTCTAGCTTCATTTGGGTACTTGGCAGGGATGACCTGTCTCCCTTATTATTCAATTTATGTATTGAACTCCTAATTAGTTGTCTCAAGGCTTCCCCTAGTATTACTGGAATTTTGATTGGAAGCTTTGAAATAAATATCTATACGCAGATATACTACTGCACTTGACCCACTTTAACTCATAGAGGTCTCTGTCTCTGTCTCTGTCTCTGTCTCTGTCTCTGTCTCTGTCTCTGTCTCTGTCTCTGTCTCTGTCTCTGTCTCTGTCTCTGTCTCTGTCTCTGTCTCTGTCTCTGTCTCTGTCTCTGTCTCTGTCTCTGTCTCTGTCTCTGTCTCTGTCTCTGTCTCTGTCTCTCTGTCTCTGTCTCTGTCTCTGTCTCTGTCTCTGTCTCTGTCTCTTCTATCAATACAAACCAAATCTAGATAACACCATTATTATGCCCTAAACAAACTATCCCTGCCGTGTAACCCCACTTTGGTATGACCTGGGCCGGGCATCTTTCTATCCCAAAAGCAATTGGTGATGAAGGAGCTTAACATTGATAGAATAATAGATAACATTAAACAGGACCTTGATGGGTAGAATTCCCTATCCCTATAAGCCCGCATCAGTGTAGTTAAGATGAATGTTCTTCCCTGCATCTTTCATCCTATTAACATGTTAAATTTTTCTCCCATGATTGGTTTCACTGGTTCCATTCAGCTATTTCTAGTTTATCTGGAAAAACTCCCCATAAAACCCATGTTAGCTTGGGCCCCAAACTGCTGGGGTGACTCGGATTACCCAATTTCTATTTATACTACTTGGCTAGCCACCTTTCTAAATATGAGGTACATAAAACAAACAGTAGTAACACTCTGGATACAGAAGTTGATACCAGCCCATTTACAGAAGAAAGGGTTCTGAAAGAACTCTTTAAACTGAAGGTGGACAAAGCAATGGGGCCTGATGGGATTCATCCCAGAATTCTAATAGCTAAGGGTAGAACTAGTGACACCACTGACTACCCTTTTTAACAAATCATGGGAGGATGGGGTGGTACCCGAGGACTGGAGGAGGGCAGATGTGATTCCCCTTCACAAAAGTGGGAGCAAGGCAGAAGCAGGAAACTACAGACCTGTTGGTTTAACCTCAGTGATAGGGAAAATGATGGAATCACTTCTGAAGGAAAGAATTGTCAGTATCTAGAAGCCAGAGGGCACAGGACCCTAGGCAGCATGGATTCACAGGCGGGAAGGTCATGCCAGACAAATCTGATAGATTTCTTTGGGTGACCAAAGTAGTAATCAGGGAGGGCTGTGGACATGGCCTACCTAGACTTTAGCAAGGCATTTGACACAGTCCCACACAAAAGATTAATATACAAGTTAGCCAGCCTGGGAGTGGGTCCCAAGATGACAGCCTGGGTAAAGAATTGGCTGGAGAATAGGACACAGAGTAATAGTAAATGGAGTCCACTCAGAAGAAAGGAGGGTTACTAGTGGGGTACCGCAGGGTTCAGTATTAGGACCGGTCTTCTTCAATGTCTTTATAAGTGACATTGCGGAAGGACTAGAAGGAAAAGTATGTCTCTCTGCAGTTGACACTAAGATCTGCAACAGAGTTGATGCACAGGGTGGGGTGGAAAGGATGAGAAGGTACTTGGCAAGGTTAGAGGAATGGTCAAATGTATGGCAGCTTAGATTCAATGCTAAGAAGTGCAAGGTAATGCACCTGGGAAACAAAAACCCAGGAGAAGAGTACACAATGGGGGGATGAGATACTAACAACAAAAAAAATGGAAAGGGACCTGGGGGTAGTCATCAGATGACCTAAAGGTGGGCAAGCAATGTGAGAGGGCAGCAAGGAGGGCTGGGGGATACTGGGATGCATAGGGAGAGGTATCACTAGTAGAAAACAGGAAGTTATTGACTTCTGGTGACGTCAGCGCCAGGGATGGTAGTATAGAGAGGCAGCTCCCGCACGGCCTACAGACATTTCTCCCCTAATACGCTTGCAAACCTCCTAATTCAGCTTATGTGAAGTCAATAAATGATGGGGAGTAAAAATAAAGCGAATTCGTGCTCCGGAAGGAGCTTTCAGAAACCCGATGCAGCTAGATTCAAATGGAGGCCTAGTGACAGCCGCAGCGTCTCGCCTACGAGCAGCATACTAGCGGATCAAGACCTCGACACAGATGGGGAAGCGGAGAGACTTTCCCGATCCCGTTTTGAGACACTGCTTGCAGAAATAGGCATTCAGAGCCGAAAACAAAAAAGTTTACAGTATTACAGAACCGCCTTACGGAACTTGAGGAGAGAATGGATAGATCGGAACGAACCTCCAATGAGACTACAGAGCAGACACATAAGCTCCATACAGCAATCTACTATTTAGTGGATCAGTATGAGAATATAGAGAAAAAATCACAGATCTCGAAGCCAGATCACGGAGAGATAACTTACGTTTATATGGTCTCCCAGAGGGATCGGAGACAGGTAAAATGGAAGATTTCCTGTCTGATTTATTAAAAGATGTCCTGTCTCTCCCTCCTACATTTCAATTCAGGATAGAAAGAGCCCACAGAGCTCTGATGAAGCGACCTACAGACCCTAATACAAGACCTCAATCCATAGTAATGAAGTTCTCTAGCTTCAAAGATAAGGAACAGATCCTACGAACAGCATGGGCTCAGAAAAAGGTCACCTACAACTCAGTGAGACTGTTGTTCGATAACGATTATCCCACAGACATCATGAAGCGAAGGATGGCTTATGCACCCATATTAAAACTAAGAGAAAAATATTAAATTTCAAACACCATACCCTGCCAGGCTCCGAGTGCTTTGGGAAAATGGAACAGCAATATACTCAGCCCCAGAAGACATCCTCTTGGAACTGAAAAAGAGAGGTTGGAGTTTCCACCCTACTGGTACGGTGCAACAACAAAATCATCCCCCTCGACCAGAATGGCATGACAGCGTTGATACGTGCAGGGATGCAGAGAAGAGAGGAAGATTTCGATCCTTAAGACACCTCAGACAGTACATTGGTCCCAGACCCTCCCGAGAAGTGATCCTGGAGGCGGAACAACAAGGCATAGACACCTGAAGCCGACTGGTAGTTATTGGTTGTAGTTCAAAGTTCTGAGCGAACTTTATAGTTTAACAACCAGGGACATTAGCCAAGGATTGGTGGTCCTGTTCATAGACTGGATGGAACTTCCTTAATACAGGACAATTTTATTTCGGGTCTCTTTTATTTTCATTGGGTTTCTCAGAATAGTCTGAAATATGTTGCGAGCAGAGCGCTGACAGTTGGAATTTAAAACTTTTTATTTCTGGGGGCTGTGTGGGAGAATAGATATAATCCCATGCAACGGCCTCGTGGCTGCCTATTCAGGGTCTTTGCATGAGCTTTTAGACTGCTGTTGGCCCTGCTCACTATTATCCCTGGTTCCACGTCCCAACTACTTAACCCTGTGCTATACAGGGGTTGTGGGGGTTCGGTCTTTTTAAAGGTCATAATACCTCCCAGGGGTCTCGTCCACATGCGTAGGATGTGGCCCTCTTTTCCCAGAGGGGTAATATATACGCCCACCACTCTTGGAAGTGCTAATGTAAATAGTTTAGTTTTATGGTTGGATAACACTTCTTGTTTTATTTTCTTTTAATGTGCACAAGTTGAAAGTTCTTTGTGAAATTACTCTACATGGGAAGCAAATTACTTTATTTAGTTTACCCTATACAAGAAGATCCTTGTTCTGGATCCTCAAGCGAGGTGCAGTTATACTGGTCGCATCAGGTATACAAGGAGAGTCAGTGTTTTTTCTTATTGATAATGGGTGAGGCTACAAGAATTAGAATATGTTCACATAATGTCAATGGATTAAACAACTCTATTAAGAGAGAGAGTGATTTCCTCGCTCAAAAAGCTGAAGCCCTCCTTTATACTACTGCAAGAAACCCATTTAAGCAAACAAGAACATCAAAAATTAACTAAATTTGGGTTTGCCACAGTTGTGGCATCTGTTTATGGTAGGGGGAAGAGGAGGGGAGCTGCTGTACTAATTCCTAAGGGCATTCCCTTCCAATTAATAAACTCTTACTCTGACCCTGAGGGCCGTTTAGCCATTGCAGTTGGGTGGTTTCAGGAGCAGGAACTCGCTCTTGCCTCTATATATATCCCCCCTTGGGAGGGGGCTGCGACCAGAAAACTGCTGCTGCAGAGGGTTCTGGAGAGAAGTAGGGGGGTTCTGGTGCTGGGAGGAGATCATAATGTGCCCATTTCTTTCCTAGATACCTCCTCTAAGAAGCCATTTAAGAATTCTCCTGTGCACCGTACTATGCAGGCTTTCCTTGCTGAGGCACATTGGGTCGGTGTTGAGCAATCAAAATCCCAATAAGAGGGAGTACACGCACTATTCCACGCCACATAGGGTGTACACCCGCATTGACTATATACATCTCTCCAGGGAACACCTGTATAAAGTGCAAAGTTGCATACAATCCCCTACTACACTGTCAGACCACTCTATAATAACTCTGAACTTGATTTGGGATACCAAGAGGAAAAACTCTTTGGAGATTTAATAATTTCTTACTAAATAGTAAAAAATTCAGGGACACTATGCAGTGTCAAATAAAACAAAATATTAGAGGATAATAATGCTCAGGATACCAAAAGGGGAGTCCTATGGGACACTCTCAAAGTAGTTTTAAGGGGAGAAATAATTAAATATGCTGCCACCAGAAGAAGCAGCGAGGACAGAATTTGGATAAGCTGCAGGGCCAATTGCAGGAGCTTCAGTCTCAACATGCAGCGGGAGATCCGGGAGTGCTCCCTCTCATACAAACTATTAAACAGCAAATCCAGGGTATCTTGGACATGCAAACTGAGCAAGCTTTGCAACTCCTGAAACAAAAATATTATGAAGGGGGTCACAGAGCCAGTCGCCTACTGGCGCACAGGCTTAGACAGCATAAGGCCAGATCTAACATTGGCCAAATAAGAGACCCAGCCTCAAGGAAATTAGTTACCCTCCCCTTGGAGATTGAACAAGCTTTCCAGAGGCATTATACTAACCTTTATGACTCCGAACATACCGAAAATTCCCAGGCCTATCAGGCCTTTATGAAACCATAAGTTTCCCAAATTATCCATAACTCAAAGGCAGGCTTTAGAAAATCCGATCTCCAGAGCAGAGCTAGAGCTGGCACTGTCAACCCTCAAAACCAATAAAAGCCCTGGTCCCGATGGCTATACGGGAGAGTTTTATAAGGCTTTTCGAATGGACCTGGTCCCTACTTTGCTAGAAGCCTGTAGGGCTGTCCAGAGGGGGGAGCCCATCCCGGACTCATGGCGATATGCGTATATATATCTAGCATTCTGAAGCCTGGCAAGGACAGGACCTTCTGTTCCTCCTACAGACCTATTTCAGTCCTCAACATTGACTATAAGGTATTTGCATCTATAATGGCTAAAAGATTTCAAGCATTTCTCCCAGAAATAATAGATTTGGACCAGACTGGATTTATGCCAGGTAGACAGACACAGGATAACATCAAAAGAACTTTGCACCTAGGGTCACGGGTGCAGTTTTCTCCTCTCCCTTGACGTGGAGAAGGCGTTCGACCGTGTCGAATGGCCCTTTTTGTGGGAGGTGCCGGGTAGGATTGGGATACCCCAGCCAGTTATCAGTCTAATCAAAGCCATGTATTATCAGCCCAGGGCTTACATTAAATTGAATGGCTCATTTTCCTGCCCCATATCCCTCTCACGAGGTACCAGACAGGGCTGCCCTCTTTCCCCCTTTTGTTTGCAATATATTTAGAACCTTTAGCACAGGCCCTGAGACAGAGGGAGGAGGTAACAGGATTACGGGTGCTCATAGACGAGCACAAATTAGCTCTTTACGCAGACAACCTTTTAGTGTATCTCGTGAGCCCTGAGAGTGCTCTCCCCTACTTATGGGACCTCCTGAGAAGTTTTGGTGCAATTTCAGGCTACAAAATTAATGAGAATAAAACTGAAGTCCTAGCGTGCAATTTTACTCCTAGTATGAAGCTAAGACAGACATATAATTTTAAATGGCATTTGAGCAGTATTGCATATCTGGGAGTTCGTATCGGAACCCCGGGTTGTGATCTCTTCGGGCTTAACTATTCCCCTCTTTTGTCCAAGATGGCATTGGACATGGAGAGATGGCGGATTTTGCCTCTATCCCTGAGCCAAAGAATAGAGGCAGTCAGGATGGTGGTATTACCCCGCTTCTTGTATCTGGCCCAGACCCTGCCGGTCCCTATTCCGACCCTTTTCAGATCCTGCAGAGGAAGGTTTTGGCATTTATTTGGGCAAATCGAAACCCCAAATTAGTCTAGCATTACTACAGATACCCAGATCTATGGGGGCCTTTCCTTGCCGGATTTCAAGCTGTATTATCAGGCATGTCAATTTAGGCTTCCCCTTTATTGGCTGGATGGCACGTACAGGGCTCGATGGAAATCTGTGGAGTTACAGGAACCGGAACTTAAAGATATCTATAACACTCTATTATCCTACCCCCCCATGTATAAAATAGAGACTGTAGCTAACCCTTACACCCAGATGACACTTAGATGTTGGCAAACCATCATATCAGACAGGGATTTTAGGTCCTGCAGGCCTGCTTTGTTTTCTCTTCCCTACCATGAGGCTTTCCTTCCTGGTAAAATGGATAAGGGCTTTAATAATTGGTTCAAGATGGGCTTACGCCTAGTATACCATTTTACGCCCAAGGGCAGGATCCTTTCCCTCACAGAGTTGACGAAGAAATATAATTACCTATGAGAGATTTAGATACTTTCAGTCTAAAAACTTTATAAATACACTAGAGAAATTACAGTGGGATAATCTTCCCTCGACAGATTTATTGTCTATCTTAATTGAGACACTAGGAGGCGGCCTGCTCCTTCTCATCTAATTTCTACCCTATACGAGGCGCTTCACAAAATGCAGAATAAATCATTAAATAAAATCAAGACTGCATGGGAGAAGGATCTAGAGGTACATATACCAGATTCTGTCTGGACAGGCTCCTTGCGGGCCCTACAGAAAGGTGTTAGTTCTGGGGTATGGAAAGATTTTTCATGGAAATGTTAGATATTTTAGAGCACCAGTAATAACACAAAAGTATATAAAACACTATAGTGCGGCCTGTTGGAGAAAGTGTGGGACCTCCCCTGCTACATTGGGGCACATTTTTTGGACCTGTAAGGTCTTGCAACCTTTTTTTATGCACCTTATTAACGCTCTCCATCAAATTATTACCCCAGAATTAATGATGAACCCGCAATTTTTTCTATTTGGTATTGCCTCCCCAGTGATATTAGATGCTGCCAGTAGGAAGATGCTGAATTTGACCCTGTTGGCTGCGAGGAAGACCATTACCAGGAAATGGCTCTCCCCCTCAGCTCCAACGATGGAGCAGTGGCAAAATCTGATGATTGAGATTTATAGGATGGAAAGGCTCACAGCCTTGGTCAATGAGTCACTAGAGGCTTTCGAAATTCTGTGGAGAAAATGGGTTTTGTACATTGTCAGTACGTGCTGACTTTGTGCCCTGATGCTGAGGGGAAAGCTCCTTTCCTCTCTTTTTGGCCAGAGATTTTATTCATATCTGATTGTATTGCACTCAGATTAATTTCCTGTTTTCAGCTTCCTCTTATAAAACAAATGGAATAATCTTCTCTCTACATGATACTTGTGCACAATGTAATGTATTTTGTTTCTGTCTTGGAAACCACTGTCTTTTTCTTTCCCTTTATTTATTCATTTATGTAAATACCCTTATCTCCCATAACATACCATGTATTTTTCTGAAAAGCAATAAAAATTGAAAGTTTAAAAAAAAAAAAAAAAAAAACAGGAAGTTATCCCTCTGTACAGACAGCTGGTGAGACCCCATCTGGAGTATTGTGTGCAGTTCTGGAGACCCAATCTCCGCAAAGACATAGGATGGAAGCTGTCCAGAGGAGGGCAACTAAAATGGTGCAGGGTCTGCACCGGAAGACACATGAAGAGACTTGGGGAGCTTCTTATGTATAGCCTCGAGGAAAGGAAGGAGAGGGGGGACATGATAGAAACCTTCAAGTACCTCAAGGGAATCAACAAAGTCCAAGAGGGTAGCATCTTTCAAAAAAGGGTGTGCAAGAACAAGAGGGCACAATTTGAAGATGTGGGGGGGGTGGCTCAGAGGTAATTTAAGGAAGTATTTTTTTCACAGAGAGGGTTGTGGATGCATGGAACGGCCTTCCGGAGGAGGTTGTGGAGTCAAAATCAGTGGTGGAATTCAAGCAAGCATGGGACAGTCATAAGGCAATTCTGGGAGGGGGGGGGTAAGAAGTAGTGGGCTGCTGGTTAACTAGGATGTGCAGCTTATCCAGTAGGTAGGGAAATGGGAAGACTGGGTGGGCCAAGCGGTCCTTATCTGCCGTCAAATTCTATGTTTCTATGCACGGTGGCCCCTGAACCAGGAGCATGAGTTGTCCTATGTACCAATCTGGTTACTGATTTTTTTTTTTTTTTTTTTTTTTGAAAAGCAAGCAGCTCCAATCTTTGGAAGTCTCCCTTAATAGCCTTTTACTCCTGTCCTAACAAGTTGCCACCTGGCCTTAAAGGCGCAGTTATCCATAATTCGATGCAAGTTCACACTCTACTATATAGGGCTATGCAATATAATCACCTGCAGGATACTTTTCAGCCATTGTGGGGCAACTTAAACCTTAAAATAGCTGTCAAAATGCTATTGCACTCCAATTACCCGGAGCTGAAGGATAGTGGTCTCTGACCTCTTGGTGAAGGGACTGATTCCCAATAGTGGGGACCTTTTGATCCAACTCAGTTTCTCTAGGAAATGCATTTTTTGAGTGCATCAACTCTGACAGATGCTAGTTGCCTGGTTTGGAGCATCAGAATGGGCCATAAATAGCAACTTTATTTCCCAAGCACTGACTCAGTCTTGGCAACCCCATGCTGTCCCTCAACTAGCCTCATTCACACAACTATTTCCTGAAGCAGCGGGCAAGTCTAACTATTGGGCCTCAGTCTTCCCCACTTTAAATTCCAAATGGGAGACTATCTGGAATGATAGGTTTGTGTCCAATGATAAATTGCGCCTTACGCAGTTCCACATAATACATAACATCTACTTCACCCTGATTCATTTAAACAAGATTGGTAAGCTTCCCACTATCCAGTGTTCTAGATGTAATGAAGCTGAGGGAACTCTCCTGCACATAATGTGGGACTGCTCTAGGGTAGCCCCACTTTGAAGAATTAAGACTAATCTAGACCCTCTTTTGGGGTTACAAGATTGTTTTTCTCCTGAGATATCTGTACTTGGTAACCTAGCTGCCATTTCTGTACTAGAAAGAAGGTTCCACATTTCCCTAGTCTCTATCTGTTAAAAGGTTAGTTCTCCACCACTGGGTTGACCCAGGAAGACATTACTTATCTAGAATGGATGAGTGGGGTCTTGTTTAATTTGTGAGTAGAAAACATAATCGCTGGATTGCAGCATCGTTTAACATCCTACACTAAAAAATGGGGCAAACTAGAGGCCCTTCTGACAGCACAACCTGCACCTTAAGAGGTCACTAACTACACTGGTACTGAAACCTTATCCTTCCACAGTGGTTAGTATATACATTATATGACCTTGTATTGCTCAAGGCATATCCCCACTTTGTTGGGCTTCATCTTCCCTCTAACTTTTTGCCTGTTGTGTGATGCTATACTTGTATAACTCATTGGGCATATCTCCGGGAGGGGGGATTGTGTGGATGGGTGGATTTAGTGGATATTTGTTTAGTGAGTAGTACTGTATGTTGTATTGTATGTAGTGCTTATGTGTAGCTTTATTGTGCCTGCATCAGCCCACCTGATCTATACCATGATTCTGGGCTTTGTGCATCTATGGTTGTTTTGTCTTGTTGCATCAAGTTTAAAACAAAGTACATTCAATTTTAAAAAGAGGTCCTTTGTTTCCTGTTACCTGATCAACAATGTTTTCCAGCCCACCCTATCCTCCCCTTTTGACACTTTCATTTAATACTTTTTCCCCAAATTTTCAACATGGCATTCTTTTTAACCTTTCTCATGAACAAAATGGGTGTAGTTTTCAAATCCCATCCAAAACTTGATGTCACATAGTGACTGTGCACAGATTTGTTTGCGCAGTCGCTATGCAAAATCAACTTTCAGATAGGATTTAGAAAAATTACATCTGACTTCCGGTTATGACTCGGTCAGGCTAGAAGCCTCCTGTTTCTCCAGTGTTCCAGTAATTAAAACATTTTGGGTTGCTGTTTTTTTTTTTTTAACTTTAAACTTCCAAATAAAAATTATTGCATTGGTAAACTTACCGGTGATCTAGTAGGGGCTCTACATTTCTGAAAAATGTATAGACATGAAAAACACCCTTGTAAAGCATATGCCATCGCCAACTCCTGCCCAATCTGGAGGATTGAAAAGATCCAAGCAGTCTCAAGGGAAGAGCATGGAGTGTCCTGCATCGAGTACTTTGCTGTTAGAAGAAAAATTTGTGATCAACTGTCTGCTTTGAAGGAAGCAATCGATGCATTGGTAAAGGATTCCAAAAATCATCAGAAGTGCAATCAAAGGCATAAATAAGAAAATTGGTGATGCCGAATGTCATCTCCTTGGTGGAAGACTGGAGAGCTAAATTAGATCTAGAAATCCCAGCTCTGTCGGAAAACTTCTAAGCTTGAAGCAAAGGTGGAGGGTTTAGAGGGTAGATCCCATAGAAATGATATTGTAATTTACAGGATCCCAGAATCTTCTGAAGGTTCAGATTCAATACATTTCACACAAGTACTCTGAAAACATAGTGGGGCCCTCTCCCAGCGGCCCTGTGTGGTGGAGTGCATAGGGCTCTGCACCCAGTGCCAGCTCGGGGCAAATCAAAGACCATTCATTTATTAAGTTTCTAAATTTGTATTACACATCCTTAAAAATAAGAATGGTAACTCCTTGGCTTGGGACAGGACAAGATTCAGAGTATCCCAAGACCATACACAAGCGGTAAGACAATATAGAATTCTCCCCGATAATAAGCTGATTAAAGCAGAAATTAGATTTAGAATGAACTATCCAGCAGAACTTGTCATCAACAAAGACAATGAAAGCTACTCCTTTGACTCCCTGGATTCTAAGGGTCAGCTCTGCCAGTTATTTCCTGATCTGTTCAAGTTGGGATGAAAGAATTTTTTTTATAAATGGCTGGTGCAAGCTGTAGACACCATAGTTATTGTGAACTGGTTTGTTATACGTGACTGAGTCGGGTTGGATTTATCCTTATTCCTAAGTTGAAATGTAACATATGAGCTTTTTGGAACAAATTACTGTACCTGTAACCTTTATTTTGATGCAGGATTGAGTATTAATTTTCAGTTTGTTATTGAGAAAATAATTTAAATAGTTGGGAGTTTAACTGTACTATAGAAATCCTGAACTAAAGGGGTGAGAAGATGCTTGCTTCCCCCTTTATTGACTTACTCTTCCATGCTTTAGTTCCTTTATGAAGGATTTACATCATCTTTAGGCTTGGCTTTCGAGAAACTTCAGTGTGACGCAGTGAATATTTATCCATTTGTTGCAGTAAGCTCCGGCCTGACTTACCCACTTAATACCAAGCAAATTTTTTGATATTAGAATTCTGTCATAGAATTCCATTTACTCTTTAAAGGTTCACACAGCTGAGCAGATTTGAAAAATATTTGATTGCTGGCATAGTTAGCCATTTTATTTACTAAACTGGCACTAATTGTATATTTATTTGATTACAGTGCAGTACTGTTCGGTTTTGGCTACTAATATCAAAAGGGGCCTCTATTTTGGCTTGACTGTCCTTTTTTTTTTTTTCTCTCTCGCTTGAGAAGTGGACCGTGTAGTATTGGATCGGGCTCAAGAACATACTTTCATTTTTTAGTTGGTTTAATTTGCTATGGTGCCTCCTTTTACATTATCAATAATAGTTGTTGGAAATAAGAGGCTATATGGTATGAAACTTTGTTCTTTATAATGATGGATACAAGAAGACTGATCAGTCATCAAGAGTCAGTGATTAAGTTAGTGTAGGGTGCCCTGATGTGAAGGAAGGTGGACTGTGCACATTTAGTATGTAGAATATTTTCTTTGGTGTGAGCTGTTTTTGTTTAAGCTACACCCTGAAAAGTTTTAGATTAAGGGGAGTGTAGTAGTAACCCATGTGATGTTTTTCTTTCCCTTCAGTCTGAGCTTCTACAAGTTTGGGGTCATGGTGTTTCTTGTATTTTATTGCTGTATCAGTGTTTTATAGAAGTGGTACCGCTCGCTGTGGAGGGTCTCATTTCACCTTCACAAAAGGAAGCAATTTGTAACTAAAGCTTAGGAAAATGTAAGTTGTTGGGAGTTTTTGTATCTGGTCTTCACTGTAATTATTTATAATTAATAGGTTATCAGTAAAATGACTGGTGTTTTCTCTTCCCCTTTGACATGACTGAACTAGGATTTCTTTCAGAATTGAAGATATGGAAATAGAAGTATCTTTGCTTGATTCACCTAATATGCTTTCAATATGGTTCACCTTTCTTTGAATATTTATATATTTTGGAGCCTAATATTAGCCAGTTTGCAGATGTGTTGCTGCTCTCTACCTGACAGGAAGTACGATTATAATGGAGTATAGACAAGACTATACTAGGCGATGAGATGTGTTCGGCTTGAACAGCAAATGGCATTCTAACTTCTAGTTTAAAGTTATTTTCTTTTATGCTGCTCTGTTTTGACAATCAATTTGACAGGCAGCCCAAAACAATTTTATTTTTTAGATAGCTGGCCCTAGGAAACCATGGGAATTGACTGGTCGGTCAGTTCGGTCTTGAGGACTGGGGATGTATAGGTTTTGTAGATGCCACCTTCTTTGTTTAGGTTTGTGGGAGATTTCAGTTGCATAGTCAGGGTGGCAAGACTGGGACTTTATGGGAAGGGTTATACTGGGAGAGTTTTAGAAGCTTTACAAGGAGTGACTGATAAATCCATTCATTTTAAGGGTGTTACTGACGCTTGTTACAGGATGAGTACTCTAAATACATTTTTCACAATGAATGTAACAGGAGTGCATTCCAAACTAAAAAGGATGCAGATTTTACAGTATGTAAACTCTTTAGGGTATAAATTTTTCTCCAGGAAATACATTTATTACAGAGGAATCTGACCTTCTCAAAAGGTGTAATCATACTATTTATGGACCAGGGAAACGCACTTCCAATCAGGGAGGTGGGGGGGTTGCAGTCTTTATTGATCGGTAGACTTTCAACCTTTAAAAATTACTCCTTATCCAAAAGAGATTTATTTTAGCAGCTGGTAAAATCCACCAAACTAATTATTGGGCTCTATCAGATGCATGTCCCCAATAAGAGATCTGCTTCCTTTTTTTATGCAGTTAATTGCAATCATTTCATCATTTTTATCTTTTAATATGGTTCTAGGTGGTTACTGAAATGTTCTGCCAGACCCTGTCCTGGATAAATCTATCACTGCAAATTACACAATGCAAGCAGATATCAAGGCCTTGCAAGACTTGATACATGTACATAACCTGACAGATCCCTGGAGAGTAGTACATTCTTCTGTAAGAAAATACTCTATTTTCCTGTGCATAAATCTTTCTCCAGGATAAAATTGCCAAATATCATCTTCCTTCAACCAGGGGTACACATTATGCCTAGAACCCTCTCTGACCACTCTTTAGTATACCTTCAGCTTAATTTAAATGTCCCTAATACTATATATTTTACCTAGAGACTTAATAGTCTAAGACAGGACTATATTGTGAGCTAAACATTTTTGGGAATTAAATATACATTCCTCTAAACTTGACATGATTTGGGCTGCTTGTAATGTGTGAGAATTTATAAGATTTGGGGCTAAAGACAGAAAAAGGAAAAAATTGAACAATTTCTATCTAAAATAGATCTGGGATCCAGAGATCTAACTTCACATGAGAACCAGGAATTGCAATTACTGAAGGATGAACTATTCTTTTTAACCAAGGAAAAGGCAGAATTGGCTATTGTAGAAACTAAGGCCAAATATGTAGACTTGGGAGAAAAAAATAGAATATTGGCTAGCAGACCTAAGCATTTAGAATCATCTAAACATAGAGGCCTTGATTTCAGAAGAGAACAATCCAGTCATAACAGATTATCAAGAAATTGTATTCCCAACTTTATGGCCCTATTATGAATTCACCCTCTCCAGAAGATATTAATACATATCTTAAGAAATTTGCATGCCCTCAAATCAGTGATATACAGGCCCAAAACTTACTTCAGTTAGTGATCGGGAGATACTGGAAGCCATAGATAACTTTAAAACTAAAACTAACAAGGCTCCAGGACCTGATGGTCTTACAGCCAACTTTTATAAAACCTTTAGATACTTTAAAATTGGGGTTAAAGTCTCTCTTCCTGTACACTTTATCTAATGGCTTAAATGAAACCTCTTACTTGAAGCAACTATAATTTTATTACCTAAACCTAATAAACCTAGAAACAAAGTATCAAATTACCATCCCATCTCTTATAAATGACTGTTAAAATTAGCATATATTTTGCCTCCAAGAATACTTTACACCCTTTTGTTTTGCAAGGATCTGGTTGGCTTCATTGCTCAGACTAATATACGACCACTTGAGAAAGTTCTCATATTTTCTGTATCCAGAGAGGCCAGTATTCTGATGGTTGTTTTTTTTCTCTAGATGTGGAAAGGCTTTTGATATAAGGATTGACATAATTAAAATTAATATTTTCCCTAGACTAATACTTTCCAATCAATATGCTGAATATTTTCTTACCCCTAAGATGGTTTTAGATTATTCCATAATTAACATTTTTTATGGCTAGGAAAAACCCTAGAATAGCTTTAAAGAAACTAATGCTTCACAAGACACAGGGCAGGACTCTACTCCCAAATTTCATTTTGCACTACATGGCATCCCATAAACCTTTATCAAGACATTCATCAGCCCGTATTTTACAATCAATGGGAAATATTTCACTTCTACCTTTTTTACTGTGTGGTTACAATCCCCTAGTTATTACTATACTAAGACTGACACTTTCACCCCAATTCAGATTTTGTCTGAATAAGAGGCATACTCAAAATCTTTTGCTTATCAAAATAGCTTTAAAAGCACACTTGGGTTCCTTTCCTTGGGATACAAACTCTCAGGATATTTCTAAATTCAAAACTAATAAAGCCCATCCTGTCAATATTTATTCACTTTTACACTCACTTAAATATTCAGATGGTCTCCTCCAAAACTCCATTTGGCAAACTGAACTTGGAGATCCTTCACTTTAATTGGTCTAAATTGTGGTGTAATATTTATAAGTTTATTCCATTGGATAACTTAAGACTAATTCAATAAAAAAAAAAAATATTGCATAACACTTGTCACCTCAGCTTATTCAAGCTGGGTTTTAAGATCTCTGATTAAGGCCACTGGTTTTTGGTTTTTATTGGAAAGCCCAGTAAAATTCCAGAAATTGAGCTGCCTGAAAATCAGTAAAAACAGATTTCATGGAATTTGACATTTTATACTAGATCAGTAAATTTACAAAACTTTCTTAATTGCTTCCTGTACAATTTTCAATTGGTTTTATTTAGTGCTCTAAATTAAACCTTTTATTCTGATTATACTAGTACTAAAAGAATGACCGCAGAATCCAGGTAAAATCCAGAAATTAAAGTAACAATCACTGGTGCAATTTCCAGAACTATAAGTCTTGAAAATGGGATTTCATTGTTTTAATCACTGTAAATCAGTGGCCTTGTCTGATACTTGCCCAAGATGCAGTTCTGACACCAGCTCACATATGTTATGATTTTATCCAAGTGGAATATTTATGGCAAGACATTAAGGGAAATATTAATAAACTTAGATGGCCAATAATGTTGTTCAGTCCTGTATTCTGGGTAACTTAGAGGGGTCTGCCTATTTGGCTTTAGTAAGTGTTTTAACCAAGCAAGTAGTAGTTAAACTGGAGAATACCTCCCCCTCTTTAAAAGAATGGTTGTCCAACATAAGGACTAATTTGCTTTTAATCTCTAATTTCTTGTCTACCTGGGAGAAACGGGGATTTAATTTTTAAGCTTTGATAGTTCTTAATGATGCATTCTTATTGGCAACTCACTCCCTACAAATCTAGAATACTCCTATGGATTGGTGTAATTCAGTAATTTTACCATGTTCACAATTTCAGGATTATAGAAATTCTCAAAGGATGCATCTCTTCAAACACCTTTTACTTTGTGTAGGTAATCCTCTTACCCTACACCCTTTCTTTTTTTGTGTTTTTGGTAACCTGGTAGTGCCCACTAGGCACAAGTGCCTGTTTTCAGGGGTGACCCGGGAGCACTGGAGTGGTTAAGTGACTTTCTCAGTTGCATAGCATGCAAGTGGAGGTTGTGGGAATGCAACCCAGGTTTGCTGGATGTATCTGGTTCATTCACAGCTAGTTACTTAAACTTCTAGGCTATACTGCCAGCCCCGATTAAGGACTATAACTATAGCATTAAAGGGGACTCATCAAAATTACTACCATGTTTTTCCACTTAGTCTAAATTCCACTTTCTCCCAGTAAGGGGGTTGAGGGGGATTGGGGGAGATGGAGGGATCATTGGATTTTGATTACATTGGTTCTATTACCTTGAATGTAACCTTAGAAGTGCATATGTTTGGCTTGTTAATGGGAGTTTTGTGGTTTTGCATTTTGCAAAATCTCAAGATCAGTTTTGATCACAAGATAGGGCAATAAAGACTTACAATTTGAGGTCATTCTCTAATTTTGAACATTGACATTTTTGTTTGCTTGTCACATTGTTTTGAGATTTTGAACCCAGATTTTCAACATTGCCATTTTTTTAACCCATATCATGAACATGACGGGTATCATTTTTTCATCTCGCCTAAAATGTTTTGTGCCACAAAATGGCATTGAGCAGGATTTCATGACCCATATCGTGTTCATTAGGTGATAATTCTGTTGAAAATGTGGATTTGAAATGTAAAGAGTAAATGAAAACATTAACATTTCTTCAGTACTTTGTTTTGAGTTTGATCACAAATGTTCAACAAAGTACTGAAAAAATGTTTACATTTACTCAGTTGCAGTTTTTTACATTTTGAACCCACATTTTCAGTTTACCACACCTCATAAACATGGCAGGTGTCCTTTACAACCCCAAACCCTCTTTCCCAAATGTTTTTGCAAAATCGTGTAATGTGATAACACCTGTCATGATGATACTCTGGTGTAATAATACTAAAACTGTTATATATGAAGTTGTGTGAACTCTTAATTTCCCAATCGAGTTTCACTTTTAAAACTTGTTTCAACTGCTGTGCTGTCTGACCACAACTGTACAGCAACCGCAAGCAAACATAATTGGCACTGGCCAATGGTTATTGGTATCTACTTCTCCCTGTAAACAAACTGTTTACCATCAAAACCATGTCTTCCCTTCCTTAACACAGATTGTTGGGGACCTTAACATAAATTGGCTCTTGGTCATCCTAAATGGTCGCCCAGAATGGTTTTTCAACCTCCTGCAACTGATCTCTTCAGAGAGGGTGGTGGACACATGGAATGCACTGCTAGAAGAGGTGGTCTTGTCGAAGACAGTGGGCATCTTAGAGAGGCTGGGGTAGACGTAGGGGGAAGATTAGGATCATGGGTATGGTGGATTAGAGATGGGGATAGGAGCTCGAGCTGTGGACCCTGTACTACGAGCAGACTACCAAATGGCCTTCTGCTGGCTTCATTGTATGTTCGTAACTGATCTTTCAATCACTCCCTTATCAATTTAGATACTCTCCTTTCTCACTACGACTGCTAAAGTGGTAGCAGGGAGGAGGCTGGCAATTATAGACCAGTCAGCCTGACATCAGTGGTGGGAAAGTTAATGGAATCCTTGCTGAAGGAGAGAATTGTATTTAGCTTTTGTTGACCAGGTGTGATACACTAGACATTTGCCTGTTTTCAGGTGCGACCCGGAGGAGATGCAGTACAATACAAATACAGTGCATTTCAGAGATGCAGTACAATACAATGCCATATAAACAGAAAAGAAACGAGGCAGAAAGTCAAGTAAAAGAAAATTGTATAGTTTACCAGTATGGTTTTAACCAAGGCATAGTAATAGGGGTAGTAAATAAGACAATAGAAATCAGTGCATATTACATAGGTAACAAAATTGTAGTGCACAAGGGCCAGAGCAGCCAAGGATCAAGTAGCAAAGTTGGGCAGGATTGAAGAAACTAGATGGGGTGGTGGTAAGAGAATTAGAGGGGTGAGAAGGAAGGCAAGAAAAGGGCAAGGGTGGTTGAGAACACTGATTATGGATAGGTGCAGGTGGATCGGACTAAAGCAGTGGAGCTGTTTTTTTTTTTTTTTTTTTAATGCACTTATACTGATGCAGGAGCAAAGTGGAGCCGGGAAGGAGTTCCATTGTGCAGGAGCTGCAAAGGCGAAAGCCACAGAACTGTACTTGGACCATGACCTGGGGATAGCTAGATGCACCGTGTCTGAGTATCTGAGGGCATAGTGTTGTGAAGTGGGAACTAGGAGGGAAGCCAATGAAGGTGGTTTTTGTGAGGTTATGATGTGAGCCAATTTGCCTAGCAAGGAAAAAAGTAGGGCTGTAGGGGAGGGCCAGCAAGCTTGCTGTTGAGAGCAGTGATGTGAGATGGTTACAGGCTAGGGCAAATCTGCAGATATAGCTTGCGGTCCACCTGCGGTGGAGAAGCCGAGCATAGAGCGAATAGAGGCAGGCCATAGGACAGTCTGGGAAGGAGAACCTTGTGCCACTGCAATTTGTGCCAAGGGAGAGATGGCTTTTTGCATGATAGACAACACTGACAGGAGTAGACTCCCTTACACACAGTGGATGTAAGTTAAGAAATCAAGGGAGGGACCAAGTGTTGTTCCAAGGTACTTGAAGGAGGTGTCTAGTCGGAGGGGGTACAATTATCTACTATAATGAACAGGAGTGTTGATAGATTGTTTGTGGGGTTCCAGAAAGCATGGCTTGGGATTTGGAGTAGTTCATAAGAAGTTTGCTGTCCTTGAGCCAGGACTGTACTATGGCCAGGTTAGAGGCAAGATCATGGTTTGTGAATTGGGTCAGGGGAGTGACGGAACACCTGATCATATGCATAGAGCATGGGGCTGGCATGTGAAAGCAGTGTGATTTGAGTTAATATGATAGAGCAGTAGAGGGCGGAGGATGGATCCCCTGTGGGACACCGAGGGAAGTGGGAAGGTATTCAGATAAGGTGAAGCCAATTCTTGGGCATTGTCTGTTGGAGAGAGCTGGAAAACCAGGGCAGTGCACTGAGACTAAGGAACTTGGTCTAAGTACGGGGTGGTTAAGTGTCTAAGGCCTTCAGTAAGTCAAAGAAAATGGCACCTGTGAGGTGACATAGAACAAATGCAGAGTAAATTAGTCCGGGTGAGTAAGGTTGTAGAATAGGGGAGTATCTTGTAATGGGTTACAAGATCTGAGACTGCATAGTCACAGGTGGGAGGTCATGTCAGATGAATCTGGATTTCTTTGGGTGACCAAGGAATTGGATCTAGGTGAAGCGGTGGATGTGGCCTATCTAGATTTCATTAAGGCATTTGGTACCATTCCACATAGACTAGTAAGTTGGGTAGCTTAGGAGTGGGTCAGAAGGTGGTAACCTGGGTAAGAAATTGGTTAGGTGGTTAAATGATGGACCAAGGGTGGTGTTAGTCCACTCAGAGGAGGGGAAGGTGACCAGTGGGGTGCCTCAGATCAGTGCTGGGACTGGTCCTCTCTAATGTCTTTATAGATGACATTGCAGAGGAGCTGTAGGAGAAGGTTTGCCTCTTTGTGGATGATACTATGCAGTAGGGTGGATACTTGGGGGTGGGTGCATGCAAAGGATAAGCAGTGATCTGAACTTGGGAGTGGTCAGAGTATGGCAGCTGGATTTCAATGTGAAAGTGCAAAATGCCCTTGGGGCACAAACCCGGGGGCACAGTAGAAAAGAGTATTATTTACCACCGATTGAGACCTGGGGTTAATAATCTCTGATCTAAAGTTGCCAGGCAGTGCAACAAGGCAGTTGGGAGGGGTATCTCCAGCAGGAGGGAGGCAGTGCTGTCTCCAGATCACTGGTAAGACCTCACTTAGAATACTGCCTACAGTTCTGGAAGTCACAACTCTGGAAGGATAGAGTGGAGGCAGTCCAGAAGAGGCAACAAAAATGGAGCAGGGCCTGCCTCAAAAGCCCTAAAAGGAGAAACTACATGAACTCCATATTTATACCCTGGAAAGGAAGGGGGGGGTACGATTAATAATTGAACCTCTATTATCCAGACCTCTATTATCCAGATTATTTACTCCTACAGACCTGGTCCTGAAAATGTTATCCTCCTATCTGTAGCACTGATTTGTGAATTCGATTATCCAGACAATCTATCTGGACACATTTTCTATCCCCGGTAAGTCCGGATAATTGAGGTTTGACTGTACCTCAAGGGGTAAGTAAGGTACAGAATGGGAAGTACTTATTAGAAAAGGTACACAAGAACAAGGGTACGTATATGAAGTTGGAGGGGGGAGAGATTCAGGAGAAATGTGAGAAAGTACTAATTGACAGAACGTGGTGGATTCCTGGAACAGCCTACCAGCTGAGGTTGTGGGGGTGAAAACAGTGGTGGGATTCAAGAATGCATGGGGGATGGGCATAAGGGAATCTTGGTGAAAAGGAATGGGTGAGGAAGAAGTTTTTTAGTTTTCAATAGTACATAAAACAAAACAATATCAACAGTTAACACGAGGAGAAGAAAAAGGAAACCTGGCCAGGGGAACCCCCTTGGAAATACAACACTAAATCAAACATTTAACTACAGGACTCGTACAGATGAAGTGAAATATCAATATAGTCATACTCTCAATACTCTAGTACAATTTCCACCTACAGTATAGATTTCCATGCAGATTGCATTAATATGTAAAAAAAAAAAAATACAACCTAAATCCCTTCCAGTCAGAATATAACCTAACTGGTAACATTAACTCTTGGGCTGCTGGAAGATTTAGAACATACAGGTTTTTAGGATGTATATACACACTGGCAGCACAGCAAGGATTAAACTACCAGTGTACATTCAATAGGATTGGGCGATCTGTAATTCTAGGTGTTACTGCAGGTGTGGACAACTTCTTCACTGCTGTTTTCATGGGTGTCTGATGTCTCATTACTATACTTGAACCAGAAAAAGTCCATTATGTGTTGCAGTATAGTAAACCTACTGAGGAGAGCCAAATGTGTTATAAATTTCTGGTAGCAGGTAGGATTACTAACAGGGTACATGCAGCAGAGAAGGAAAGATGTTGAAAACTACAGAGACCAAGCCTTTGGGAGCCCTCCTGTGGAGGGGAGATTTACCTGGGAGTATCAATTCCTAAGTCCTTGAACCATGGGTCCCATGAAGCTTGGCATTTTCCTAGTGAGTCTCTGTGGCAGTGCAGGACGTGGAAGTAGGAGGCAGTTTTAACCATCCTTAATTCCCAGTTCTTTATTGCAGGACCATCTACCTGCTACCAGCCATGGAGGTGACATGCCGGATCCTGATGTGCTATCACTAGGAGGTAATTGTATGGTCTGGTATAAGTACCTTTGGGTCCCCTAGGATCCAGAATATTGGACTTGCAGGAAGGACCATTTGCAAAAGCTGTTCCATTCTCTTACAATGGCTTTCCACCATGATGGGATTTCCTGACAGGACCACAGGCTATGGTATATTGTCCCTGGGGAGGTTTCACACAGCCCGCAGTCAGTTTTGATATTTAGCCCCATGTAACAATTTGTCTGGCATTCTATGCCACTGGTCCAAGATGTTCTTCCATATGCATTACTTTTGGTTGGGGGTGGTTCTGTTGTCCTCTTTCCAGCACTGGGCCCAGGAATTGGCATCCAGCTGACACCCAGATTTGCTGCCTGTTTTTGCCTATATATGTCCGTCTGGGAGATAATGGGGCTCCTTAAGTATATTCAAGACTATCTTGCCCTTTGTGTCCTAGGAGCTTATAATCTTGAGCATTTCAGATTGCTTGAGGCAGTGTTTTGGGGTGAGCCAGGGTTGTAGAGCATGCTGCAACTGGAGGAATTTCCAGTGCTCTTGCTTGGTAATGCTCCTGATGCTGTGTAAATGACCCAAAGGTATTTGTGGTGGGGTCTAAAAGGTTTTAAGAATACCCTTACTTGCCAAGGAATTCCAGCAGTTGGGTACCTGCTATCTTGAGACACTGATTGTGCCAAGGCATTTCTTGGTGGCCAAGGGAAGTCCTTCCACCTACTCTTGAGTTACTATCCTCCGCACTTTAAAGGAAAACATGGCTGCCATTGGAATTGTGCCTGAGAGGTTCCTGTGTCAGGGAGACTTGCAAGTGGGGTTGTGCCTGCTGTTTCTTCAGTTTTGATCCATAGAGTAGAATGATTTGAGTTCTTGGGTAGCCAGTGCACAGTCTGTGCTATCACTCCACTAATATGGTAAGCCCAGGGCCATGGCAAATTCCAACCCCCATTCGAAGGGGCACCCTCTGAGTGGGTTGACTGAATTTCTGGCACTGGATGTCCCAGCGGAACACTAGTCTGTTTTTCCTTTTTTTTGGGGGGGGGAGGGAGATATTGATGGGTGGTAGGTTAAGATGGTAATCAAGTCTGGACAGTGCCATCATTTTTGAGGACTGCAACTTTTGCTGTTGGGGATAAATTAAGCTTAGTCCACCATTGCATATTCTGCCTTAGATTTTCTAGGAGCAGAGGTAGGTTTTTAAAGTATGCATCATGGGAGTGATGGTCATCCCAAGGGACTTAACACCCTCTGGGGCCAGTTTTCATGTGGTGCAAACCCATACTGGCCTAGGCAGGATTCCCTGATTTTGCTGGAAGAATCTGTTTCAGCCCAGTTCATTCCAAGTCCCAAGATAGACCCGTACTGTTCAATGGTGGCTAGGGCCACTGGTAAGGAGATTTGGACTTCTGAAAGAGATCAGCATACAGCAACTTGTTGTATGACTGGTCTCTTACCTTAATCCTTTTGATATTCTGCTGCAGAGCTGTTTAGCTGTTCTATAGCAAATGGGAAAAGGGCTTAGGGCACCCCTGGCTCGTGCCTTGATAGTGGGAATGGTGGAATACCATTCTTGAGAACTCTCGCAAGAGGACTAGCATACAGAGTTTTGATCCAGGGAAGGTATGTGTCCAATCCCCAGCTTTTGTGACATACAAAATACGTTCCCATTCCACTGAGTCAAATGCCTTTTCTGTGTCAATAGTTGGACACTGATTCGGAGGACCTGTGAGCCACTAAGATTAAATCTAGCACTGCTCTGGTATCGGAACCTGCCTCACTTTCATAAAATCTGATTGGGATTTATGGAACAAGTACGGAAGAGCCCTCCAGTCGTGTGGCCATGACCTTAGCAAGAATCTTCATATTGATGTTTAGAAGGGTTTATAACTAGAGCAGTTTATCTTGTCCTTATCTGGCTTGTGCAAAACAGTAATGGTTGCCTCTCATAGTGGGAGGTAGAGATCCATGCTGATAAACATTCGGAAACCAGTTATGGAGATGACGTGAGAGCAGGGGTTCAAATGCTTGTAGGAGCTGACACTAAGGCCCATCTGGCCATGGTGCTTGACCTTTTGCCAGGTCATGAATGGCTTGGGTAATGTCGGCTTGAGAGCTCCTTGTCCAGAGCTTGTCATGTGACTTAAGAGTTTGGAGAGTCCTCCTGGTTGACCGGAGTACCTGTTAGTTGGGATGCATATAGAACTCAATACTCCACAAAAGCCCCATTGATATCCTTAAGGTGTTAGAAGTTTCCACTCAATGTTCTAAGATGGGATATTTGGATATCTGCCTGCTTCTCAAGCCTATATACAACTTACTGACCCTTTCACCGCTTTCCTAGTAACTCTGCTTGAGAAAGGGTGATGTAAAATCTTACTGAGATCTGGCCACCATGACATCATGGAGTTCCCCTGCATAGTTTGGGCTCTAGGGCTTTCAGTTGAGTTGAGGCGATGTACCTCTTGTCTGCACTTATTTTCTTTTGCTGAGTAACTGATGAGGCTCCCTTTAATGAAAGCCTTAAAGACTTCCTAGAGGATGTCTGGCAGGGTGTTGGGTTGAGCATTAATAGTAAAATGTTTGGATCTCTGCAGCCAACCAGTTAAAATCTGTATAATGCAGCAGAGACTGAGTTCCATCAGTTTATGCTACCATGCTGTGGGGAATTACCACTGGGGAGATGGCATGGTCCAACAAGTCAAAAGGTGAATGAACGTGTCAGTATATCGGATAGCGCATGGGAGCTATACAGAAAATGGTCCAGGCTACTACTAGAGTGGAATCTGGAGGATCTGAAAGTAAAGTCTTTGGCTGTGGGGTGTTGGATTCCCTGCACATAAAGTTGTAGCTCCTTGCATAGCTGCTGTACAACTGCACAAGCTTTGGCATGGGGGGGTTCTGAAATGGATCTTATCCAGAAGAGGGTCCATAACGAAGTTCTCTCCTAAACAGATACTGTAGATCCCACTGCAGTAAGATCGAATACTTGCTGGAGCAGGTCCCCAAAAAAGTGGGCCATCTGTTAGAAGCACACACTGCCCAGAATGAAAGTCTTACCCTGTAACTGGCCTTTTGCTAAGACTCCCCTCCCATCTTCATCCTGCTGAGTTTCCTCCACCTAAAAATGGACATCCTCGTTTGATCAGAACTGATAAACCCCCCTTTTTCTTTGGAAAGTACTGGAAGAGCCTGACCTTACACATGCTCGGTTAAACTTTTCAGCTTCTTAAGTGCATCTCTTGTAATAAGGTCACATCACATTTGGCAGACTTGGTACAATAGGATTTTCTCCCTTTTTAATCTGGTAATACCTTGGACATTCCATGAAATTTAAGTTCTGGCATACTGTGGTGATGCAAAGAATCAGGGAGGAAATGTACCTCTTACCTGAGCAGCATTGGAAATATTTAACCTTCACTATGAAAGTCTCGCCATAGCATGAGATTAGTAGCCCTTTCTGAATGCATAGGAAACAAGTTGGGCATTTTGCTAGTCCTAAAGAACACCAGATTAACAGTGGTGGTGTACTTTGTTTTAGAGTAACATTTCTATTTGCCCAAGAGGGTGAAAACACCCAAAACGTAACAAAAGAACAGTAACAAGTAATTTTTAACTAGCATTTAAATAAGTAAAATATAGAAATGCTAAATCCCAAATGCCCTAATCAGGGCCACAGACAGAGGTTGGGTAGCTAATGCACCATATGTATCTAGGCAGCTTCCCTCCTGTAGTGAGAACTGTTGTCCTGGCGGCTTAGCTATTGCAGCAGAGTAAGCAGTTAGATTTGTGGCTCTAGCCATACTTTCCTAGCATGTTAGCCTGGTCAGTGGGTAATGGAGGTACAGTGGAAACTGCTGCTTAGTGGGCGAGTGTGTGTGTGTGTGTGTGTGTGTGTGTGTGTGTGTGTGTGTGTGTGTGTGTGTGTGCGCGCGCTGTCCTCAACAGCAAAGTTATGATGGGAAACAAAGGCCAGGGAAAACTGACACCACTCTGTTCTAATGGGGACTCTTGGCATGACCAGCAATCCCGGCATGTTTGAGAGAAATGCATTCAGTACTGAGAAGCAGATAATTCAGATGGGTGTTAAGAATAGGCTGTTCCTCATGAGTCTTGCGGCCCCCATCCAGCCTGATACTTTGTGCCCTGATGGCTAAATGGGATTAGGCTGCTTAAAAAAAACAGTGAAATGATCAATAATGCACACCTGGGTTAGGCTGCAGGTGAGAGTGAGATGCAAGGATAGGTAGGCACAGCCCTATATGCTATATAGGCAGGCTGCCCATCCATGGACTTCAGCTTGATATAAGGCTCTCTTGGAACAGTGCAGTTTGGTTATACAGCCCACTGGTTTGGATGAGATGTTCCTGTACACTGTTCTGCATGCCTCTGTCCTCATGTGGCCCCTTTAAGTATCAGAACTCCCAGAAATGAGGAAACCTCCCCGGTGTCCAGTCCCCACCTGTGCTCAGGTATGCTACAAGTCTGGCTCCCCACTACCCTCTGTTGCAAGACACCAAGCCTGGAGGAAATATTGAGAGTAATTGCAAGGGAAGATCTGCTGTTGGGAGAGTAAGTTGAAGGGGAGGATTTGATTAGTTTGAACAGTTGCATTGAGCATTCTCTAGGCAGTCAGGAGTTTGAGGATTGCAAATGCAGCTTTAGTACTGTTTTAAGTTAGTGCTGGGGGTGGGGTGATGTTCCCTAGTGGGGATAAGGATTCCTCCTGACTTATTGCTCCCAATAAGTACCAACTGGTCTTGTGGTTGCCCTGTTCCAGGATACACGGAGAATTGAAAAGGGGGTCAACACTAGTGCCAAGCACCATCACACAACTCAAACTGTCAGGGAGAAACATTTGCACACTCACACATTCAGGCAGAGTTCCTGCTCAGATGTTAGAAACTGACTTTCGAGCGGCATGTTTTAAGCAGCCAGTCAGTACACCTATTTCATAAACTGGGTTGCAAAAGGCACCAAAAAAGTTACAGGGCAGCCCGTCTTCCACAGTTTGTTAAATTTGGCTTCCTCGGGAACACCAGCCACATGCCAGAGCATCATTTTGCAGGGCTCAAATCAACCAGATACCCATCCCTCCCTCAGTCTGCTTCCCACAGTTAAAAAGTAACAGTGGGGGAAAGGGTTCACAACCCATATGGCAGGAGAGGATTGGCATGCTATGGCTGCTCATTGTGAGCCTGAAGAGAAAATATGGCTGGTTCAGAGACACCAGTGCCTGGTGATCAGTGCATCTGCACGTCCTCAAAATTTAGCCCTGGGTTCAAGAAAGTGTTGGGTGGATATGAGACTTTGTCTTCAGAGGAACACCAACTGTTAATCTCATCCTCCTTTGACTGCCCTGTTGTGCTGCAAATCCCTAAATGAAAATATTAAATTACCCATAATGAAACCTCACACTTTTCCTTTTCATCTTGGCTGCAGGCTCTTACAACTGCAATGGATAAGGTTTGTACAGCATAAGTACATCAGTTCATCTGATCGGGCAAAGAACTACAGTGGAAACAGTACAGGAAGTTTGTCCCTGGCTTTGAGATTGATGCGGAAGGCTTTTTCCACAGTCCTAGCCCAGCTAGGACAAAGATACCTCTGCCTCTTTTGGCGGGGTCAGAAAAATGGGACGTTTGTCCATCTCTGTGGCTTCTACAGGGTACTGAGGTCTGTCATAAGTCATCAGCTGGAGGGATGGCAGGATCTCCAAGTGACTTTGAGGAAGGTTCAGGTTCCCACAGAGGGGTGGACTGATGTGCTTTATGGGAACCATAGCTCCTGCTGTGGCTGGTGAGAAGGCAGGGCTTGACGTAGTTTTCAGTATGCCTCTGGGTAGTTAACCTTAAGGTTGTTCTTTGGACTTCTGAGGTTGCCATGGTTTTGCTTGTAGTGCTGGTGTCCAGGGTGGCTGCTGAGAGTTCACTGGCTGCTTGGAGATACCTCCACCCGTGTGCTCTTCACTGGCACTTGGTGTAGCGAGGGAGTTTGTGGATTGAGGTAGCATATCTCAGAAAAGTGTACTACTTGTGGAGAGTCAAATCAACACAATTTTTTGTGAAAAATAACTTGCAGTGTGGCTGAACACAATATTGTAGAATATTTCATGCTGAGCCACCTCTTTCTTAATGGGACCAAAAGCTTTGTGACATTCTGCCAGGTCCCAGGAGAAGTCTCGAAAAATGCAGCTGGTGACCATTCCAGTTGAGGGCCCTTCTCTCCTGCACCAATTTTCAATATTTGCTCCTTCACGCTGTATCTCTGGTGTGCTAGGATGGGACAGGGGGAGCAACCTGCCAGGATGGGGACCAAGGGATCTAGGAGTCCTCTTGCTCTGAGGTAATCCTAGTAATGGTCCAATGTTTTGGTTATCTAGTGCAGAAATGCACACATCTCGGCCTTCCAAGCCCTCTGGTACACCCTCAATCCACTGGATATCCCTGCTGCTGTGATTCTCTGAATTGTCTACTTTCTCTCATTGGAGGTGTATTTGATCCTTGTGAACTTAATTGCCATGATCTGCTGTGCTGGACTCAACCTGCATAGCAACAAATTGTGTCCACAATTTGAGTTTCAGCAGTTTCCATTTGTTCCTTGACACTTGTTGATAGAGGAGCACATCTGGAATATCAACAGTTGGTGTCTGTAGCATGGCTTTCATTTCAGAGGGGTCACTGACACCCCCCCAAAGTTTTGCAGCCCCACAGTAGCTGTCAAAATTGACGTGACTTGAACAGCTGACAGGATGATTAACCTGCCACCTGTAAATTACGGTTTTCTTTGGAGAAAGAAAATTCCACAACTTACAGTAACTTATTTTGCAGAGCTTGGTAAGCACTAAATATCTATTCCAAAACTACTGCGATCGGTTTGCCAACACCAGCAGATTGTTTTGTGGCAGTTGAGAGCCTACGAATTAAGCTGCCATCTTCCCTTTTGGTTGTGTATTTGCCCAGATGCGGTTTCTGTTCTATCCCGCTCAACTGGGAAGCATTGGTCTACTTCCTTCGACCTCATTCTTGGGTGAGGAGAGGCATCAGCAGTGTATGCATTAATGCTACAAGGAGCTTATCTGGCAGCACTGGACTACTGCAGGGAGAATCCAGGCTCTACTTTTGGGCCCTATGGTCCCTTGGCCACCTCCTGGCCATTCTTGTGCTGGCCCAGTCATCTCAACCGATCACGGTGTTTGCTTCATTTTCATTTCAGGTATAAGACGATCCACCACAGCCATGGTTTGAGGCTCTGACTAAAGACTCCACCAGGCCACCCACTGTCCAAGATCACCCAAATAAGGATATTTGGGTGGCACATGGTGGAAAGCGGTCAGTCTTTGAAGAAACTTCAAGACTTTAAAGCAGAGCCATACATGGCCTTGACCAAGACTCTGCAGTTTGTCCAAGAATCAATGGAAAGTCTCCTGCGTCAAGGAAGATATATTTTGGGACTTTGCTCCAGCTTATTTTGTCATGAGAAATGGATACACCATCGCGTTGGGGACTCCTTTAAAATTGTTTACAATGGATCATTTCCAGGTGTCCTGGAAGCACAGGGTAGTTAAAGCAGCAGTATTTTAATCACCTTTATAATTTCATTCAGCAATGTTTTCAGGCAAAAATATCGGACACCCACTGTCAAGGCTCCAGATAAAGTGAATACCGACCTATTTTACTCACCTCATTGTAGGAAATACTCTTCAGAACATTTTTTTGAGTACCGATACTCTCCCAACATTTGTAAATGCTGCACACCTCATAGAATAGTGCTTCATAACATAACTGGCGATTCAGAAGGAGCAGTTTTTTCCTAATTTACAATACTCGCATGCATCCCAATTGTGTTACTCACTATTTTAAAATTAGTAAGTAAATTACTCCTGTCTGCCAACATTATCAGGACCATTGTGGCACCTGATCAAATAGCGAAGAAAAAAGCTTTTTTTTTTTTTTTTTAAAAAGTACTCCTCACTCCACTCCATCCAGACATTTGTATGCATCTGAGCTTGGTTTTACTCTCCTTATTTTCAAAATGAGTACAGTACTCATCCCAAAAATGATCTGGAGCCCTTCCCATTCTTTCACTCCCGAACCATTTTGAAGTTTTAAAGTTCTCCCCCTTGTAGTAGCCATAAAGAGAAATAATCTCTTGGTACAGTTCTGTGCTGGTTAACATCAGAAACACTTAACTCCAGCCTAATACATCCACAGTATGAATCTGAATCTATCATGAACATTCAACAGGCAACCACAAGAGGCTTCTAGAAATTGAGTGTCTGCCATCTTTGAGTCATTAATTACAAAATAGCTATGAGCCAAAAATCTGAAGTAAAAATACAAAGGGTGAATCTGAATGTTAAATACATTTTTGCTAAACTGACTTTTTGCTGATTAACTGCTGCTTCAGAGATCAATGGCAAATGTGTTTTGGTTTGGCTGAAGAAGTTTGAATCTATAGACTTCACTAGATTTTATTTTATGGGGATGGAGTTTTGCAAGAAGTCATTTATACACGCCATCTTTCATGTTTTGTTTTTCCGTCAATGTGCCATTTTCTCCATTTAGCTTTGGGCTCCCTTAGTCGGCAAATGATGTAATTTGCTGTTGTGTAGCACGAGCTGGCACCTCTCAGCCGGTACTCTCAGCTGGCTCGCACTATAGTAGTGATCTCCCCAGTTTCTCAGAGTGCTGACAATAGTTAATTGCACAAACCAGAAAGTAGTTTGTATTGTGAAAACATATTGGTGCTTCAAGCTAGTGGTACAGTATCATTCATTTTTATTTTATACTGGAAAGGCATGTGGTCAAGATACCAGTTTTCACAAGCATCCAGTTAGAAAAAACATTGGAGATATAGATCACACACTCACATAGAATACACTTTAGAGCTGCACTTGTACATTGGTGGGTATATACATGGTTAAGGAAGAAAACAATTTTTACAGATGTGCCCTAGTTACATAAGTAGGCAGTAACATGATTAAATGTGGTGAGTGTGGGTGGGGGGTGGTGCATCTAGAAATGGTTTCAATGGGGGTGTGTTGAGAAGGTGCGCTCTTCAGATTAACCTTAAGAATCCTAAGGAGGGGCTATTCATAAGGTATGGATGGTGCTATTCGTAAGTTTGGGTGGTAGGGTGTTGAAATTGTGGGCCCTTGAAAGAGATCTCTGTCCTGGGGAGGTGTTGAAAAATTGGACCTTTACGAGGGTGGAGGAGGTGCTCCTACTAGGATGAGCAGGATCCGAACAAGAGGCGCGACACAGGGAGGAGGCTGCTAAATATATTGTACATAAACGTATGTCTTCCAGATAAACCAGTCTTCTAGCAAGAACCAACCAGTGGATTCATAGAGTACAGCTGTGGGTGTGATGTGGGAACCAGGTGACTAATCTGATATAATAGGCTGCCTTTAGCTTAGAGAAATTTAAGGAGTTTGAGGGCGAAAAGATAACCTACCCATAGTCAAGTAGGGGGAGTAAGCCAGAGGCAAGCCAGGTTCTCTGAGGAAGGACCGGATCCTGTATAGGAGCCCAAGTCTTATATTTTTGATCAGCTGGATAGTGTGTGGTCCAAATCAGAGGTACTCGTAATGTTGGAATGAGATTTAAATTCAGACTCTCAGTTGCGATGCCATCGTCCAGGAGAGTGAAGTCAAAATTTGTTTTTCCAAGTGCCTGAGGAAATCCTGCATTTCGTATTTTTTTTTTTCTGAATTTAAAACCATTCTGTGAGAGGTACTCGAGAGTGGAGACTGTAGAAACTCTTCTAGAGTTTGGAGAGGGCGGAGCGGTTACCATCATAGTATAGGGCATCTACATGTAAGCATTAATCACCGACAGAGGAGGGTTCTGCTGGTGGATTAATGCCCGCTAGGGATTGAGTGCTGAGGTTCCAGGGGATTGGTGCACGAGGGCGGCCCGAGGGTTCCAACCTCAGCGGCATTAATCACCAGTAGAGCCAGACTCTGGAGGTGATTAATGTAGCTAGAATATAGGCTTCGTTGTGCGGCAACAAGCCTATGTTACCGTGTGTGCACCTTGCTGCCAGCGAATCTCTAGGGCACAGGGACAGTTTGCTGCCAGAGAATGGTGTATGTCACCCACAGTGACAGTCACCAGAAACTGCCACTGGGCTTGGTCCAGCATCGTCAGTGACCGTGGGGAGGTGGGGAATCGGGGCGATCACACAGGTGCAGGGCAGTGGACAGCTGTGTTGCGCACAGATTCGCCGATGCTTCAACTGTCTGGTGCCTGCCAGGCAGATTTGTTCGTGGTGGGGGGGGTCCAGGGGCGTGCGGCCGTGCTTCGATCTGAGCACGACATCTACCGTTCCTCAGAGGCCGGGTGTCCTGCAGCGGGCAGGAGAATGGTACCAGCTTGTGCCCTACCAGGCTGTGGCTCGCAAGTGCCGAGGGTGGCATGAGGGGGTGGTGACTGAGCGGGCGGGTCCCCTCTACTGCTTTGGTGGCCACAGGTGGTACTGAGCGGGCGTTAACTGGGTTAATACCAGCTCGGTTTGTCACCTCTGCCACTTCGGCCAATGCAGCTGCTCCATTTCACTGCTCTCTGGTGAGCGGTTACAAAGAGGATTATTTTGATGTGAACATACTGAAGGGATATTGTTAATAATAAAGGAGAGGCCCCAGGATTGAACCCTGTGGGACCCCACATTTAAGAAGGCAATTGGGTGAGAATTGGCCTTCAATAATTGTTTTATGGTGTCTAAGGTGGAAGAAATTCCAGATTCAGCTTACTGTGTGAAGTTCTTTTGGGAGACGGTATCTAGGAACACGTGGTCCACCAAGTTGAAGGCCTCTGTCAAGTCCATGAAAATGGAGCCAGTGTATTGCCAGTCAACCATGTCCTTAAAGATATTGGTGAACTTCACGAGGGTGGTTTCAGTATTGTTTTGCCCTAAAACTATGCTGAGCATCTATGAGGATGTAACTTGGTGTTCACTTCAGAGATTTGTGCATGGACTATTCTCCATGATTTTTGGGGGGGGGGGGGTGTAGAAGGGAGATGGATCTATAGTTTGCTTCCTGTTTGGAACCACCTCTATGCAGCGGCCTAATGGAACCAATTTTTCATGTTGCTGAGAAGGTGCTGGAACATAGGTCAAAATTAGGGATATCGGTGAGGGGGATAGCAATGTCTTTGACTAGTTTGAGAATGCGATAGCCAAGGCAGTCTGGGACAGTGGGTTCTGGGTTAAGTTTGACCATGTCCGGGGAGATGCTTTGAAGTAGAAGGTGGGGGGTTGATGATGGTAGAGAGGGGGATTGGAGGGCTTGGCTGAATGGACTGGTGGGAGAGGAGTCTTGTATTTTTCAAGATCCCCAAAAAAGATTTCAACAAGGTAGCCACATTTTGGGTCATTGGGTAACTTAACATCTGTAAGGAGTGTTATCTGCCCAATAAGGAGTTAAGCATCCCCCAGAGCTGCTTGGAAGTTGGCTTTGTTTTATATAGTTGGCTAGTTTTGAGCTGGTTAACCTTCGCAGAACAGACAGCAGATCTGCATCTATTGCAGAGGGTTTTATACTCCTGGAGTACGGGTGTGTTCGACTTCTTGTGCTTGGACAAGGCCTCGTCCCTACAGTGCATAAGTCTAATATGATCAGGAGTGACCCATTTGTTGGAGTGTCCACGCATCTTTTTATTGGGGATAAGGGAATTGCAGATGGAGTTGAAAGGGTTGGTTTTGGTGGTGGAGTCTGTTCTGGTGGCAAAAGACCAGTCCACAGATTGAAGGCACATGAGAGTTCTTCAGTGTTGGCCCTTTCTAATTGCCTTGTGAAGATGAAATTTGGAGGCGATTTGGGGACTCTGGCCTACCAGCGACAGAATGTTGATACACACTGGTCACTGGAGTCTGGGAGGACTCCAGAGGTCACTATTCAGGAGGGGTTTAAAATGACTAAGTCAGTGGTGGAGCTGTTGCCTGTTTTTATAGTTGGCTGTAGTTGTAGTGTTAATGATTTGGTGCAGCCCATAGCTGGCAAGCAGGTCTTTGGCACAGTCTGACTGGCTGCTATCCCAGATCAAGTTGAAATAGTCTAAGATTATCCATTCTGTTATCAGAGAAGGATGATTTAGATGGATTCAAGTTCCCTGATGGAGGTCCCTGGGAGTAGGTAGACTATGGAGATGGTTAGGATTTTGTTCCCATTGAGACAGTTAATGGGACAGTGATTTGAGCCTGGAGGCTTCTGCTTTCAGGGGGAGTTCTGTGAAGGGGAGCCTTTCAGAATCTATAGACTTGTTTCATTTTTTTTTTCTGTGCCTGTCGCTCTGTTTGCTTTCACTATTGATTTTCGGTGTTACGAGCCATGAGTTGTTGGGTGTCTGATCACTTCATGAGGTGGTGAGTGCAGACTTGTTTTTAATACCTTGAAACAATGCATAACTGGCATGTCTCTAACTTTTACAGTGCGAGCTGTGTAAAGTTTCCACAAGCAGAGAAGGAAGTCTCGTGATACTGAATCTCAAATGAAAGCAAATAGTGACAGGCACAAACAAATGAAACTGTAGCACTAGCTTAAAGCATCAATATGTTTGCACAATCCAAACTACTTTTTTGCTTGTACAATTTACTAGTGTCAAGACTGAGAAATTGGGGAGATCACTACTGTAGTGCGAGCCAGCTGAGGGTACCAGCTGAGGTGCCAGCTCAAGCTACACAACAGCAAATTACATCATTTGCTGACTAAGGGAGCCCAAAGCTAAATGGAAAAAATGGCACATTAACTGATGGAAAAACAAAACGTGAAGACTGCGTGTATAAATTACTACTTTTTTCCCTAGTGGAACTCCATCCTAATAAAATAAAATCAAGTGAAGTCTAGAGATTCAAACTCCTTCAGCCAAACGCAGAAACATTTGCCATTGATCCTTTAAGTGGCTTACTCAAGGCCACACAGGAAGCAAGTGGACTTTTTGAGACTTGAGCCCATGTCTGATGGATGCACCAAGCTCATTCACAGCTTGTTACTCTAACCTGTAGGCTACACTGCCAGCTTGCGTTGTCCATCAGAATGCTTCTGGAACCAGTTTAGATGCTGACTACATACCTATTCATGAATATTCTGGGTGGGGACAGTTCTCTGGGGGTTGCAGTTCCCTTGGATAAAGTTGTTCTGAGACAGGCCCTGGAGCTCTGGCAGCATCTAGCATCCTGCCCGGCACACACTAACCAGATGGTCTGTAAGTATGCAGACCCCCAAGGACACACTCTTGGGGGTCATAACCACCCCCTGTATAGGGATTCTACCATCAGCAAGTCGAACGGCCAAGGGGACCTGGACAGGCAGATTGACGGACTGTGCAGCCACAAAACTGCACAGCTGCTTCCTTGGGTCTCCAGCAGGCCAGCTGTTCAGTCATGGAATATTCTGACTATTCCTTATTGTTGTGGTTCTCCTTCCCCTGTTTCCCTCTGATAGACAGCCCAGATAAGAGATCATGATCGCCTCACTGGATGAATACCATCTGCAGATGGTCATGGACATGGGTGCTACGTAATGCAAGGCCTAACTGAGGCTGTGCTTGTTCAGTATGGACACACTGCACAAGCTGACAAATATCCTTGGGCACTGGCCTCTTTGGCCTTGGATTTGAAGGACATCTCAATTGCATTGAAGTCCATTGCCACCCTGGATTGTGTGGCTTCATCCCAGAAAGCTCCAAGAGCTGGCTTAAATTTGGGGCCTTTCTGCAGCCCCAGCAGGGACAAACTTCAGATGCCAGTACTGAAATAAAGTTCAGTGACTAGTGGGAAGGGGGCTGCAGGTGGAGTTGCCTCTGGGGCCCCATCTACCAAAGCTCCATCCAAGATATCTAAGTGACAGGTTGAAAGATGCAATTCCTTTCTTGTCCAGTCCGTGTTGCAGCTGCTGGTCAGGGTTCTGTTGCACCAGTCCTTGCAACAATGGTTTGCCATTACCTCAGGTGGGTCCTAGAAATGGTGGGCAAGAGGTTGCCTATGGACTTGGAGGCTTGCCTGCCTTAGACTCTGAGCTACTTGGGAATCCAGAGTGTAGACAAGATCTTACTTCAAAGGTATCTCATACAGCAGGGCATTACCGGTGGACTAAGCGGCCAGGTGCTAGGATCACGTGGAAACCTTCTAGCTAGCGGTCTACCAGAGGGGCCACCCACCTGACATCCTGCTCCTGATGTTTGCCAATCTTATAAAAGTGGGCAGCCCCCACATCCTCCTCATTTATTTCCCGCCATCGACCAACACACGTCTGATCACTGATGCTGCCGCAGCTACAGTTGGCTGTCATTTTCCCACATTTAACTGCACATTTTTTATTAAACATCAAAATTTGTCTATTTTCTGAAGGCTCTATGAAGTGTGCCTGCAGCAAACAGGTCTAAACGGGGCGAAGCTATTCTGCTTCCATGTGTGTCTAGGCCCGGATTATGATGTCCCAAACCTACAAGGCCTGCCAGCTCAACCCAGCCACTAGGAGATGTCACCAGAAGATCCTGGAGAGCTTCTCTTTGAGCAGTAGGTTGCCTCGACAGAACAGGAGCTGCAGGCCAGGAGCTCTTCCAATTACCTGGCCCAGTCCTCAGTCTTCATCTTCAAAGTCCTGGGACAAAACTGCTGGAAAACTTGTGCATAGGGACAAGGATTGGGACAAGAGTTCTGCCTCCCACTCACGGTCCCTGCATAAGCAGTCTTCGACAAAACTCTTCCTCCCTCGGGGGGTCGGCCTCCTTGGCCCTGTACACCCCCATCTCCTACAGGGCTACCGGTGGTCCTGCTGCCTGCCCAGGTCTACCTCGCAGCTGGTGGCTCTTCAGGAGCCCCTGCTGTTCCAGTTCTCCTCTGTGGGTGCACAGCCAGCTGGCTTGGCTGGGGTCTTTTCAGCTGGTTCAGGTGCAGTGAACGCTTGTCTCCAAGCTGCTGCTGACAAACACCTATGCTGGTTCCTGCTTCTGTGACTGTCTCCAGTTCTGTTCCTCCTTCTCAGGGGTAGATGCTGCAGGACTCCAGCGCCTCCCCCGGGCCTGGCCTCTTCAGCCTTCATCTGGAGGGTTTCCCTCCATACTAGTGCCTGGCACTCCACAACCAGCACCTGTGGAGCCCCCTTCGGCTTTACCTTGGCAGATGCCTGCTGGGCCTGCACCTTTCTCCCTTTGCAGCAGCCCATGGGGCCCACACCAGCCCTGCCACCACCTTCTCATTTGGGAGCAAATTGAGGCCCTACTTCAAATAAAGACTACGGAGCAAGTCCTGTGGTTTCAGCAGGGAAGGGGGTTCTACTCCCACTTAGTCCTAGTCCCCAAGTGGACAAGAGACCTTTGACCCATCCTGACTTAAGCCAGCAGAACCAGTTTAGAGTACAAGTGGTTCAGGGTTTACTGCCCCTGCTATGTCACTGACTGGCTTTACTGTGGATATACAGGATGCCTACCTGCATATCAAGGTATTTACCTCCCACTGGCACTTCCTCAGTTTCCACTTTCAGGGAGTGTACTAACCGCACAGACCTCTGCCTTCTGGTTTGTCCTCAGCCCCAGGGTTCTCCCGAAATGCTTGATATTGGCTGCCTTGAGATGGCAGGGGTTTTAAGTTTCCCTACCTATACGAATGGCTGCTCGTGGCTCTGTCCAGGGAGTGTCTCCTTCAAACTCTCACCTGCAGTCTATTCCAAGCTTTGGGCATTACCATCAACCTGCCAGTCTTTTCTGACCCCTTGCCAGTGCCTCCTGTATATAGGGTAGTGCTGGACATGACCCAAGGGAAGGCCTTCTTACCCTAGACTGAGCAGAGCATCTGAAGTACCAGACCAACCTTTACTCTGGCCATCATGTTCCAGTGAGGGTTTTTGAGGTTTCTAGGCCTCATAGTAGCCGCCATTACCACAGTTCCTCTGGCCAGGCTGCATATGATTGTCCCTCAGTGGACACTGCAGGTTCAGTGGGACAAATGCATGGATGCCCTGGATCAACCAGTGTTGGCAGTATCTGACCCAATCAAGAAGGTACTGTTGTGGTGGCTGGAGCTGAGCAACTTGCTTCCGGGGTTCCCTTTTGTATACCTCCCCTTCAGCAAGTCCTTATGATGGATGCCTCTGGCCTCAGATGGTCACTCACCTGGGGGCTCACCAAGCTCATGGGATATGGTCCGAAGGGAAGAGACCTTCACATCAATGCCCTGAAGATTTGAGCAGTCTTGTATGTCCTGCAGGCCTTCCAGACTCTTCTCTCCTGGGTCCACTGATTCAGAATATGTAGTTATTACATAAACAAGCGGGGGGGGGCGCTCTTTTCTTGCCCCCTGTGCAGGAAAGTGATAAGCGTCTGGTATTGGCCCATTGACCATGACCTGGAACCTTCAGCTGTACATATTCCTGGTGTCCAAAACATCCTGGTGGACAACCTAAGCTGCTAACAGTCCAGAGTCCATGAGTGGGAACTTAAGACTTCAGTGGTAGAACTCTTTGAAAGATGGGGTTGGCTGGAGTTGAACCTTTTTGTGTCCCCACACAATGCAAATTTGCTGCTTTTTGCAGATCCAGGGCCTGGAGTGTCCTGGTGAGACACATCGTCCCTCTCCTGGACTAGGTTTCTGTATGGCCTTCCTTCCCTTCCCGCTCCTTCAATCAATTCTGATCAAACTCCAGATGGAGTGGGGCTACAATGATTCTCAATTGCCCCTTTTGGCTTCATCAAATCTTGTTCCCCTTGCTGCATCAGCTGGCTGTGGAATCTCCATTGTCCCTGCCCCTGTGCAAAGGCTTGCTGTCCCAGGAACAGGGCACCCTGGTCCATCTGGACCTCAAGTCCCTCCATCTCCATGCTTGGCTCCTGAGTACATAGTCATTGCCAGATCTGGGGACTCCCCAGAGTAGCAGATGTCCTGGGGTGGCAGCCAGTAAGCCCTCCACCACAGCTGCTTACTCTATGAAATGGAAGCACTTAGCTCTTTGGGCTGGATTGCACAATTTTAGATTCCTTTACCAGTCCAGTGGAACAGGTCCTGGAGTACAGTTTGTCCCTCTGACTCTGGTATGCGGTACTTCTCTATCAAGGTACATTTCTTTGCCATCTCTGCATATCATGTGCCTATGGATGGGTGTTCTGTGGCTCAGCTTGATGCGTCTGAGGCTCTGTGTTTGAAGCCCCCCAATTCGTGATCCTGACCTGCCTTGGGACCTTAACTTTGAAAGCTTACACTGCCACGCTTTGAACCAGCCATGTCTTGCGAGCTATGCTTTGTCATGGAAAGGGTTTAGTTGCCATTACTTCTGCTTGAAGGATTACCGAACTTTAGGGCCTCCTGTGAAGGAGCCTTACTTGATTTTTCACAAAGACAAGGGTATCTTTGTGTTCCAATTTTAAATTTCTTCCTAAGGTGGTGTCGGTTTACTTTGTCAATCCATCCACGTACCTGTTATCTGGAGCATTCCAATCAAGGGAGGCATTGCTCCATACCTTGGATGTGCATAGTGTGATGCTTGGCCAGCTGGTTATTTTATATTTGTAATATAAAAATATAGTATGGGAATTTCTCGCAAGATGACCTGTGCTTCCATGACTGTCTTCTCTCTTCTCCCCGGCTTCAGTGAAGCTACAGGAAATGTAAACTGACCAGGGAACCAGTTAATTACTTCCTTCCAGAGGACATTTTATTATCTCTTACGGCTTGTTGCTGCTTTGAAGTTGAAAACCAAATGCAAGTCTGCTAGAGGATGAGCCTAAAAATTTTATGCAGTTTTTAAGAGGAACAGACCATTGATGCTAACATGGTGGTAAAAGTTGTAAAACCCTTTGATCTGCGTTGGGAACAGGAACCACACAAGACCAAAGAGAATGTTTAAGAAGTCCTATTTAGGAAGTGCTTTTCCTTCTGATGTCACATTTAACATGTCTCTTGCTAGAAAATCATGTTTAGAATTTTTAATCCTAAAAAGGAGCTAGATGACTCACCAAAGAGGTGGGGAGATGGGATTGAAATGTATCATTTTAACTGGGGAATAGGTCATAGTATTTTGGGACAGAGTTCTCTGATCTAGCTTGAGCACTTCCAGAGGTAATACTTTGGACAGCAACAGTCTAAATGTATTGTGGTAGTTTTTGCTTTGTATTTTTCCCTTGTTGTTTTATGTGACTGAGCTCTTTGATGTATTTTTTTACACTTTTCACTTTTTTATCTTGGTACAGTACCTTTTCTTTGAAAGAGTGATTTGGTGTCTGCCAGTCCTTTTTTAGCATGTGACTTATAGATGGTTAAGTCTGACAGTTGTTCAACAGCTTGTTACTGAGCTTGATTAAATGTAAGAATACACCTAGGGTCTCTTAGAGTTGAAAGGTTTCATTTTGGATACCTGCTTAGGTGGCCTTAGGTGAAAGATGTAGTGCATTCCCCAAAGAATATTATCTGAGCCTGTTCATTTGGGTACGCTAGCATAAGGTTCACAGTTTGAATCCCCCAGAACTTGAGACTAAAGGTGATTTAGACCCAAAAGCAGACAGGAGGCTTACCCTGTTACTTGTTCACAATATTGTGCTCTGAGGCTGGCACTATGGGAGCAGAGGGCCTGACCTGCTGAGTGTTTTGTCATTTGATTGGCAGTGGTGCAAAAAATTTGGTAACGCAAGCTTTAACTGTTTAATGTGTCAGTTTAATACTGTACAGCTTGCTTGTAAAAGAAGGCAGTGATTTTATGAAACTATCATTTTGCTTAGTCAAAGTTCCTACCAGTTTTATTTCTAAAGTGCAAGTTAGAGTAGCTGTGTTTGGGGAAGATGACTTCCAACTACAGTGAGCACACTGTAGACTACCTGATGCAGTTGTGCAAGGAGAGCCACCAAGCAGAACCTCGTGGATGCCCTGGTGGCAGCGGATGCCCAGAGTATAGTCAGACTGACTGTAAAGGACCAAACTTTGGCCATGGAGGGGCCAGCAACCAGTGCAGTGTCCAGATCCAGTGAGGACAGCAGGGCCAGTGCAAGCAAAGAGCCAAAGCAACAGGGGAAGGTCACCAGCATTCTGGAGCCAGAAGCAATCAGGCTGCAGATTGAGTTGCACAGAATAGAGCTGGAGTTCCAGAGACACTGAGCAAGAACGGTGAAGCGGAGTGAGAAATGAGCCGCAGAGAAGAGGGAGTGAGAACAGCGAGAAGCTAATAATGAGCATGCGTGCCAGTGAGCCACAGAGAAGTAGCAAGAAGCTGAACATGAACAGCAAGAGGCGGACCATGAAGAGCATGAGCACCAGAGGTGACCTAAACTAGAGAAGCTATGACTCCAACCACCAGCACCAGAGCAGGTAAGTGGCTTGGGTTTAACTGGAACTACAGGACTGGGTTACGCATTAAATTCCAAATTGATAGCTGAATTTAAAGAAGGGGAGGATATGGATGCCTCTTTAAATTCCTTTGAAAAAGTTTGTATTCAGGCAGATATTCCTAGAGGGTCCTGGAGCTTCCAGCTATCCTTGCTACTTACTGGGAAAGCTCTATGCATTGGGTCAAATGGACGAGGATAGTAATGATTACAGCAAACTTAAAGCTGCACTTGTAATAAAAAAAAAAGTGAGTTAACTGCAGAAGCATACAGAACTAAATTCTATAAGCTCAGGACAAGCCCTGACATGAGCTACGAAGAGCTAGTCACAAAACTTCAGTTTTTAAAATGTTGGGAAGGAATTGAAACAGACTGTCGATAAAATTGAAAATGCTATATTGTTGGAGCAGTTTTTTGGGGCATGCACAGCAGAGCTGAAAACCTGGCTGGAGGACTGAGATCCCAAAACCGTGCAAGAAGCTGCTGAACTCTCGGACCGCTATGCCAAGAGCAGACCTGCTGAGTGAATGGGGTGGGCGTGGCAGCGCAGAAAAGGAAAAGCACACCTTCAGGACAGCTAAAACCCTCACTGCCCCCACCAAAACCAGTTAGCCCTAGGTTTCAAAAGATTTTTCTGAGAAACTGTTGGGTTTGCAAAGAAACTGGGCATATTGCCAGACAGTGTCCCAAAAGGACTAGCAATATGCAAAATGGGGCTAGGAAAGAAGTGGGTTGTGTCCCTGGAAGCATGCCTGTGAACATGAGGTAATGCATGCACCCAGTCACTGTGAATGGTGTACAGACACAAGGGTAAAGACACAGGGGCATCCCTGACTTTAGTAAAAGGATCTGGTAGAACCTGGTCAGCTTATACCCAATAAATTTATAACTGTACAAGGCTTCACTGGGGAGGAGAAAACATTGCCACTTGTTAGTGTTCTCCTAGATTGGGGTGAACTGTGCAACAGGTGACTGTAGCCAAAACTTTAGCAGTTGACTACATCCTTGGTGGCAATCTCAAATGGGGGATGGTGTGTGCAGTTATCCGTAGCCAAGTGGCAAGGGAAAATTGTAGTTTCCTGGACTCCATAGAAGCCATTGTGGAAACCACTGGGAGGCTGGTTCCCCAGCCTGTCTCTTGATATGGAGACTAATGAAAAGGGGGTAGAAATGTCCCCAGTAGCAGTTAACCAAATGGCTACGGAGGGTTACTCCGAAGGAGGGGTTATTCATTGTTGGAGGGTTAGGGACGACAGTGATCCAGAGTGCCCTAATGCTAGAGCTAGGGACCCTAGTTTAAAAACTGACTGGGACTTGTCCCATGCCATGGGAATGTGTAAGAAGTTGGCAGCTGCTCAGAAAAGTGACCCTAGTCTAGAGAAGCTGAAGGCTTGGGCAGACTCTGACAGAGCAGAGGGAGGTGACAGAAAACAAAGTTGATTAGGAAAATGGACTGAAGTATACTGGAGATGCTAAGACTGAGGGAGGGGAGATGGGTAGGCAACTTGTTGTTCCCCAGGGGTACTGTGAGTAGTTGCCCAAGATTGCACACTATATTCCCTTGTCTGGTCATCTATGAAGCATGCACGCTATGCAGCAGTTAGCCCAGAATTTCTATTGGCCCAACTTCACCCAGCAGGTGAAGGAGTATTGCAAGTCTCATCACCGGTGCCAAGAAATGGGGAAGGCAGGTAAGAAAACCCAAGCCACCCTAATTCCATTGCCCATAGTGGAGGAGCCATTCCAGAGGGTTGGAATGGAAATTGTGGGGCCTTTAAATAACCCCTGCTCCTCTTTGAAGAGGTTAATCCTGACTGTGGTGTATTATGCCACCTGGTATCCAGAGGCAGTGGCCCTATCCTCACTGAGGACAAAGTGGCAGATGCTTTATTGGGGATTTTCTCCCATGTTGGGTTTCCACAAGAGGTTATCACCGATCAAGGGGGTTCCTTCATGTTGGACCTGATGAAATGTTTGTGGGAGAAGTGTGGGGTGGTGCAGAGGCACACACCTAATCACCTTCAAGCCAATGGGGCTTGTGGAAAGATTTATTGGTACCCTGAAGTCCATGCTCCAAGCATTTACTGAACAGCATGGGAGGGAATGGGAGAAATACCTTCCCCACCTGTTTGCATACAGGCAGGTGCCCCAAGAGTCGACAAGATTTCCCCCTTTGAGCTCTTATATGGACGCCGGGTACGTGGGCCCCTTAGATTTGCTCCAGGAGGACTGGGAAGGCAAGCACACCACCCAGGGAACTTTCATAGTGGATTATGTCCTTAGGTTTAGGGAAAGGCTGAAGGAGCTTATGGGGACAGCCCAGAGCAACCTGGCAGCTGCCCAACAGAAATGATGTGGTACGATCGCAGAGCCAGAGCTCGCTTGTACACACTGGGTCAGGAAGTTATGGTCCTTATTCTGGTCCGGAAAGACCAGCTGCAGGCTGGGTGGACAGGGCTGTACAAAGTAGTTAGAAAGGTAAATGACATGAACTATATCAAAGTTACTTGACAGAAGAACTATAGAAAGAATGTACAATGTAAACATGATGATGCCATATGCTAATAGGTCTGACATGGTGTTTGCAGTATGTAGTCCTTGGAAGGGGACTGACGGAGACCCCCTTCTGGACTTGTTGGAAGAAAGCAAGTGGGAGTCCTCTGTGGAGGAGTTAAATTGTCACCCCAGCTGGCCCTGGACAAGATCCAGGAAGTAAGGGAGGTTTTAGCAGACTTTGCCCCACTGTTTAGCGACAAGCCTGGACTTAACCCCCTTAACAATGCACAATGTGGAGACGGGGGCACATGCCCATATGGCAGACAGTATATCTGGTGTCAGAGGCTGTCCAAAATGACGTTAGGAGGGAGGTGGAGGAATTGCTGGATTTAGGAGTAATCCAGAGATCCCACAACCCCTGGGCCTCGCCCATTTTCCTTGTGCCCAAGCCAGATGACTCTACTCATTTGCGTGGACTATATTGGACTGAATGCAGTCATGAAGTCAGACGCCCACTCAATGCCCGGACGGACGAACTCTGGGACAAGTTGGGAGGGGTGACATACCTTATGACTATTGACCTAACAAGGGGCTATTGGCAGGTACTTAACTGACAGAGCTAGGGAGAGTTCGGCCTTCATCACTCTGGGCTTATTTGAATTTAAAGTAATGCCTTTCGGAATGAACGCGCCGGCCACTTTTTAAAGGTTGAACCAGGTGTTAAATGGTGCCGCGTATGCTGTGGCATACATGTATAACATTGCTATCTTTAGTGCCAGCTGGGTGGAACACCTGTCCCACCTTAGGGAAGTGCTGGGCAGGATACAGAGGGCCAACCTCACCATCAAAGCCACGTGACAGGTGGCTATGGCTGAAGTGGCACACCTTGGGCCTGTTGTAGGCCAGGGACAGCTCTGTCCTATCCAGGTAAAAATAGAGGTGATCAAGGCATGGCCCAGACCAGAGACACGGAAGCAGGTCAGTTTTCTAGGGACAGCAGGGTACTATAGGAAATTTGTACCCAATTACAGTGCCCTGGCTGCTCACCATCTGACCTGGTAAAGTAAAGGATGCCTAAGAAAATTGCTTGGGGAACCAGCATGTGAAAAAGCCTTTACCAGACTGAAAGAGGCACTGTGCAGTTCTCCTGTATTGACAAGTCTTGACTATAGCAGACCCTTTATAGTACAGACTGATGCCTCAGACGTGGATATTGGGGCAGTACTGAGTCAGACATCCAACCAAGGGGAAATATCACCCCGTAGTGTACCTGAGCAAAATTACTTCCCAGGGAGCAGGCTTACTTTACTGTGGAAAGTGTCTTGCCATAGTGTGGGCCCTTAAAGTTTTGAGCCATACTTGTATGGGCAGCATTTTGAGGTACAAACTGACCACAACCCCCTGGTTTGGCTGACGCAAATGGGGGGGGAACTAATGGTTGACTATTAAAATTGAGTCTTGCCTTGCAAGGGTATGACATGACTATCGCATAGGACAGGAGCGACCAATCAGAACACAGATGGCTTAGTGTCTATATGAGGAGTGAACTCACTTAGAGAGCTAATCCCATGCAGGGGATGGAGCCCCCAAATTCGGTCTAGGTGGGGAGGAGTGTGACGCTTGTCCAGCTGGGTATGATTATTGTATATCTGTAATGTAAATATAGTGATTGTCTCGCATAAGACAGCCTGCGCTTCCATGGGTGTGCCCCCCAGGATTCAGTGAAGCTACAGGATACCTGTATGTAAACTGACCAGAAACCAGTTAATTACCTTCCTTCCAGAGGGCATTTTATTATCTTTTATGGCCTATTGCTACTTTGAAGTTGAAAACCAAATGTAACTGTCTGCCAGAGGATGAGCCTAATAAACTTATGATTTAAGAGGAACAGACCATTGATACCAACATGGTGTTAAAAGTTGTAAAACCCTTTGATCTGCCTTGGGAACAAGAACCACACAAGATCAGAGAATGTTTAAGGAGTCCTATTTAGGAAGTGCTTTTTCCTTCTGATATGGCATTATTTATCATACCTACTGCTAGAAAATCATGTTTGGAATTTTTAATTCTAAAAAAGCGCTAGATGACTCACCAAGGGGGTGGGAAGATGAGGTTGAAATGTATCCTTGTAACTGGGGAATGGGTCATATTTTGTGACTGAGTTATTTCACTTGAGCACTTTCAGAGGTAATACCTTACAGAGCAAAGGTATAAACGTATTGTAGTAGTTTTTGCTTCGTAATTTTCCCTTGTTTTATACAGTTGTGAGCTACTTGATGTATTCTGTTTACACTTTTCATGTTTTTCTTTTAGTAAAGTACCTTTTCTTTGAGAGTGCCTAGGTGTCTGCCAGTTTTTTTGCATGTGACGTACAGATGGTAGTCTAACAATTGTTGAACAGCTTGGTGTTACTGAGCTTGAGTAAAAAGGTAATATAACGAAGGTCTCTTATAGAATTAAAAGGGTTCATTTTGGATACTTGTTCAGGTGCCCTTAGGTGAAAGATATATTGCACCCTCCGAAGAGAATATTATCTGAGCCTGTACATTTGGGTACACTAGCATAAGGTTTACAGTTTGAATCCCCCCAAAACTTGAGACTAAATGTGGTTCGGACCCAAAAGCAGACAGGAAGGTTACCCTGCCACCTGTTCACACTATTGTACTTTGAGGTTGGCACTGTGGGAACAGAGGGCCTGACCTGCTGAGTGCATTTGTGACGCATAGAATCTTAAGGTACTATATGCACCTGTCTAGACCTCACGAGTCTAACTAGTTTTGTTCGCCCTGGGAAGGAGGCCCTCAGGGTCCAAACAGTGTGAAAATGGTTAGCATCTTCTGTTACCAGAAGTATGGCAAGGAACTTCCTGGAGGGGTTAAAGGCCATTCTACTAGGGGTTTGGCCACCTCAGTAGCTTGTTTCAGAAATGTATCAACCGCTGATATTTGCCCTGCTGCCACCTGGAGCACTGCCCACACTTTCACTAAACATTAGTCTGAACATTGACTCTAGGCATAGAGCCCACTTCGGCCTAGCTGTTCAATGCTTCCTTTTATAGGCTATATTTCTTTTTGCCTGCCACCCAGACTGTCTAGTGCCAGAGCTGCTTGGGATTCGGTCCTACCAGTGATGGCCTGCTACAAGAGATGCCCGTAACATAGTAGCTATGGTAACATAACTGTACTGTCAGAGAATCTCTTGCAGCAGGCCCTGCTTTCCCCTCCCTCCTTCCCCTTTCTCCGGTCTCTCTCTTCTCTCCCCCCCCCCTTCCATAGGGGCAAGCCTTCTACTTTCATTTTTCTCTGCTATTGGGATACCTCAGAGTAGTCTTCGGTTCTTCCTTTTGCAGGGCTCCAGATGAGGTGTGTACAGGCATATTTTACTCTCCTCATTTTAAGAAATGAGCTTCAGAATTTTTTTTAATGAGCACCAGTACTCACCCAACATTTGTAAATACTCCACATGCCAAAGAATAGTGCTTCATAACCTAACTGGTGATTCACATTAATTTTTTTGCCAGATTTACAGCACTTGTATGCATCCCACATTTTACTCACTATGTTGTTGTAAAACTGGTGAGTAATTTCATACCTTCCAACGTTATTTGGATCATTGTTGGCACCTGAAATTCTTATCTAGAAGAAAATATTTTTGATAAATGTACTCTGTCAAGACATTTGTACACATCTGAATTTCGTTTTACTCGCCTCACTTTCAAAATGAGTACAGGTACTCATCCCAAAAAATATCTAGAGCCCCTGCCCTTATGGCATTCTGCTTTTTGGTCTCTGGTGGGAGAACCGAGGGTGTGGGGGCCACTCTCCTTTATAAGATTGGCTATTGGGAGCAGACATTGACAGTGGGTGGCCCCCTCTGGTAGACTGTGTGGTCCTAGTGCCTGGTTGCTTGGTTCTACCATGATGGCCTGCTGCAAGAGATCCCCTCGAAGATCTGTTACAGTAAGTTCTAACATAACTGTACTTTGTCTATGCTAAAGGCCAACACTGTTTAGCTCTTAGAATGTGGGATAGTAGCGTGCATCCTAGATGCCCTGGCCACTTGAATATGTGCAGGTTCTTTTCTGGTTCTGAAACTTAATGGGGGTGGGGGGGCTGGTGTCCCACGCATGATCTGAACAAGTGCAAGTTTATGCTGGTTAGTTAAGATTTTGGTTTACATTGCCACTCCTAAATGATGTAAATTGGAGCAATTATCCGCATAGTGACTGCATGTCTAGTCTCCTCCTCTCCACCATGTTCTCTCAATACATATATGGAGGTTAGAAAAGTTTGAGTTGCTCAGTCACGGACACTTGCCCTTGCTATGTTGAGTATTATGTGTAGCCCACAGTATTCTTCCAGCTGCAGAGGTGGCAAAGAGAATGGAAGTGCCACAACCATAGATTACTATCCTGTTCTCCCTCTAACAACCTCCTCAGGGATGGCTCAGACTGTCATATGATGTATGTGGATGATCTTGTTTAAGTGACTAGCCTAAAGAATTCTCTCCCTCCCCATGGAATTTGGGGCTGTCCTGAAGTGATTTGCAATTAGGGTACTTGTTAATGCTGAAAAAACAAAGGCAGTGCTTGTTGAGGTCTAAACCAAGGCTCACAAAATGCACAGTAGGGCAAGATAACAGCATTTTGACTTCAGAAGGGTCCTCCCTCGAACAAGTAATTACTTTCAAATACCTGTGAGTCACCCTTGACCACCCCAATCTTTGCAGATCACATTGGGTAAGTAGTTAAGCATGTGAACCAGAAACTGGGTGTCTGCTTCCACCTAAAACATCTCCTGTCCCCTGAGGAGCATCTGACAGTTGCTTAAGGCACACTTCTACCCCTTCGGAATAACTGCTCCCCTGTTTTTACCCAAACCTCATCTGTACACCTCTACTCTGTGTGTCCTTGAACATCTGCAGGTGTTTAGCTATGGCCCATTCAACACAATCACTGCTCCTTTTACTCGATGCTCAGTTGGATGTCCTAGCAGGCCTACTGTGACTGTCTTATGGGTACCCTTGTCGAAGTCCCCTTCATGATGAGGTTCTCCCCTCTAACAAGACTCCTTAATATCAGGACTAGCACACGTGAATGGAGGTTCTGCTCTTAATATCTCCTTGAGTATCCCCTGACTGTTACCAAGATGGGTCAGAGCCTTCTCCATCACTGCCCAAGGCTCTGGAATGGCCTACTGGCCACACTTCAATCACTAGGCACTTCCAACCTCTCTAAATCCCATTTTAAAAATGCTCTTAATTGCCACAATTTGTAAATGCCCTTCCTGACATGGGATAAGGGCACAGTAGCTCCATATGCTTCACTTTGCTTTAAGCAAGTTATCCAGTTTGTTTCATTGTTTACTTTTCTTTGAGCTACAGTACAATGCTGGTTCGACAAATGTTTTATCACTGACATTACAGCGACAGATTTATGTCAACAGCAATTTGCGGTTGACATAAATCCATCTGGAGAAACAGCTGCTGTTCATCGGGGGCTCTTCTCCCCCCTGCACCCCCCCCGAACTTTGAGGTTATCAGCTCAGAGTGAGTTGATTTCAGGGAGGGGATGCAGGACCAGGGGAAAAGTGCCAGTGCCCCAGGCAGACTTTTACAGCAAACTGTATGTTGTTGGCATCTGTGTGCGCTGTAAGTTTTGCTGTGGAGGACATACCACAGTATTGCATATTGGCTATGTGTTAGTATTTTGCTTCTGTCTTTTTGATCTCCATTTCTATTGAACTGTTACAGTATGTACCACCTCCATTTGTATGCTGATTCTTGTGTATTGTATGTGGCGTCTAGATGGCCTGGGTCATTCCTGAAGACAGTCCCTCAGACCAGTGTACCTTCCAGATTATCAAATAAATGAAATTCATGAATAAAGTAGATCTGGTAGGAAGAAAAGGGGGGATGGGAGCACAGACGGACACAGAGCTGGGATCTCGCGTATACCAATGATGTAGAGAGATTCCACTGTGGGAGTAGAAGGGTAATATGCTTCACCCCTTTGTCTGCTCTGCTTCCTCTCCATGTTAGAAATGTTACATAGTTCTTGCTATGAAGCAAGAAAAAGGATGAAGTTGCTTGAAAAGAGAATTGTCTCCATGCATTTTGTCCCCTTAACAGTTGTGATAAAACTGATTTGAAATAAAAGCTGAATTGTCTGTTTCCCCAGTTTACAGAAATTATGTTTTTGGGGGGGTGGGGGGAGTGTTTGGGGATATTAATGACCATGATTACGTCCAGTGAGATTGTTTAGTTTGACGTTTACTGCTGCATGGTGCACATGGATTAAAATGTGAAATGGGAGCTGTTCATTTTCTGTGAAAGGGTGGTAGATACCTGGAAAAGACTGCTGTCAAATGGTGGAAGCATGAATGGGCCAATGAAGTCCTTTTCTGCCATCTGATTCTGTGAGTCAAACAGTAGGGGGATTCATGCATGCATGCATGCATGCAATAGGCAAAGGGGAATATTAAATGAGCAAGGAGGAGGGAGGGTCACCAAAGGGTCACTGAAGACCAATTAAAGCAGCAGTACTAAATAATCGAAGTGATTAGCAAAATTCTGTTTGACTGGAAACATGTAGCCATAGATCTGGTTTCCATATCTGTAAATAATTTTTTCTAGTGATCTTTAGTTTTATTTAAAATGTATGTCCATTGTTGTGGATCCACAGTAAATATGGCTGCTGCCTAATTTTCAGACCAACTCCCCCCCTCACATCACATCTTTTTGTTTACTCCTGTGTGACCCTGTACTCCATGTTCCCACTGTCTCTGTGGTGCTGCGAATCATGTGCGATTGGCAGCAAAGGGTTCCAATTCAACATGCGGGTGGGAGAAATGTGAGCAAATTATGGAGTGATGGGTAAGTGCTCAACAGAGCACAGGAAACTGTTGCAAAATATCTGATTTTTATCTAGTACTGCTGCGTTGAGGTCTGTGGAGACTGACTATGCAGGGAACAGCAAGGGACAGATTGTTGCAATGAAAATTGCTTCCAGGGTAGCCCTGCCTTGAAGGTAGCACTTCACTTTTGCACTTAATCTTTCACATTTAAGTCTCCTTTCTGTATATTTACAGTGTAATGCCACACAGCCATGGATCACCACTGTAGTAAAATTCTAATGAAAGAAAGCCGAGGGATTTGTCTGGATTCAAACTCGCAGTTGCTTATCAGGCTGTAGACCTTTCCAGTACTCAAAGCTGTGCTCTTAAGCAGTAGAGGTTAAAGCCCTGCTTGGAGGCATCATTCATAAACAATTTATCTTTCTAGGAACACAGGGGCCAACTGGACCAAATGGCATTTTCTGGCAAGGGTGTGTCCATAAAAAAATTCCTTGATGGTACTCTAGGCATGTTATTCTAATGACTTGTATAGATGGTTTTTGTCAGCTACCTGTCCCTTTCACTGTACAGACTTGAGCCTGCATCTGTGCTGCGAAGAAAACTCTCTAAAAAATAGTCTCACTTAAAGCATCTTTGGAAGCAAACTGTGGCCCACTGCAGGGCAGTTGTGCTGCAGAGTTTTTCCTTTGCCACCCTCCATGCCTCCAGAAGTCTCGTCCTTTCAGACCCTGCTTTGTGCCACTTCTGTGCCTGCTGGACTCACTGGCACAATCCTTAACCAGATCCAGGTGGTCTCCACTGGTGCCCAGGTCTGTTATCTCCCTGGGTGCACCCCTCCTCCATGAGACAAAAGAGGGGTGGGAGAAGTCATTACTGAGCATCATTGGCTGGGTAGTGGAGGGGCCATCAGCTGGGTGGCATGAGCAGCACATAGGGAGGGGGGGTCACCTAAGGCTTCCTGGCATGGCACTTTTCCAGCCGCCCCATGTGGAGTGCACACCAAGGCATGCTTTAGGCATGGCCTGGCAGCATATGGTCGCCCACTCCAGCAATGGTCCCACACAACTGCCAGGTGCAGGTTTCCCCCTCTTTGCCTTCCCTGTCAGCCTCTGCTCCTGACAGCCAGGCTTCAGGGTGTGAACCCAGGTGGCCAATATGCCGGAGTACTCCCTCGTCACTTGGAGCCACGGAGCCTACCTGACCTTCTTGAATGTAACAACAAGGGAGGTAGCTACCTATTCGGCATGTAAGATGCAACAGAGCAAAGGGTTCTTGGGTTGCTTAGTTTTCTTACATTTAACACTGCTCCCTGCGACAATGAATCAGATTCCTCAAGTGGGTTTAGGCTATTATAAGCCCTGTGTCTGCAGAACAGAAACCATGGCAGTGGTGAAGAATTTTCCCTCTTGTTGGAGTAGGCTGCTAATATAAGGAGTGAGCCAAAGTTGGAGTTGTACAGAGAAGGGAAAATGACTAGTTCTACAACATGGCGGTTTTGTTGGCTGATAGTCACTGCTTCTGCAGGGCTTCAGTTAAACTAAAGCTTACTAGTTTGGCTGCAATGGCAAGTGGACAGTTGGTTTTAATTCCTGGATTAATGGAAGCCCCTTTGGTTCATGGGAATGGAAATAAGAAAGCACTGTTACAATGTTTGGAATCCCCTTGGTGGAAAATGGATGTTTAATTTTTCATAAATCATTGACTTGACAATGACCTCTGTTAGCTTATCAGTAAGTGAATGTTAGTTTTGATGAAGGACTTGTCAAGATCTGTTTGCACTCGTCATAGGGTATATAATCTGATTGTTCTACAGTATATACTGTACAAGCTAGAAGTTTGACTAGGCAATAAATTGAGACTGGTTCAAGTGACTTTTTTTAAATTTGAAGCTGGAAAGTTCTGCACTGACTGTCTAAACAGTTGGTTCCACAGTGAGTAGTTCAGAGTGACATGTTTCAACCTAGAACAGTATTTCATGAAGTTTTGTTAGCTGACTGGAATAGGTGGTTTCCTTTGTTTGCTTGCATGTACAGTGTGATGTGAACATGTTACAATAATGGCATTTCACAGGTCACTGTCTGGTCCAGTGCGGCTCATCCTGCAGTGGGCTAGACTGAAAGCCCATGATACTGTCCTTGGCTTGCTTGGTGGAAACTTTGCATAGTTGAGCTGCTCCAGTCCAGAGTGGGTCTGTTCTTTCATAACTACCCAGCAGCCAACTGAGCAGCATCACAATGAACATGCTGGCTATCGGCTTGTTCCTGTAAACACCCACCCAGCACACCCACTTCCCTGTCTTACCCATTTCATCAGAGCAAAACACTAATGCAGCCAATACGTATAGCATGATGGAAATGGGACATTACATTTGTTTTTACATGTTCTCTAGTACAGTCACATGGCTTCTGTCCCTCTGAGCCAAGGAGAAGCGATGACGTTACATTGGAGCAGCTGGCTGCTTCCTGTGGTCTCAATGCCTGCTTGAATTAAGCGCCGTCTCGCTTATCTGAGAGCAGTCTGTAGTTCACTATTTGCCATCTGTTTTTATACGAAATTTCTGGTGTTTAGATTAGTTTAAAATCTATCATTGCATTCTTGTAAACTTTTGTTTGCATTTTAGTGCTGAATTGAAGTGGCAGGTGTGAGAAATCCTAGCTTGTATCACAGCTCAGTTCTTTCATTAAAACACTGCATTTTTTCTATGTATATAGCATTGGGTTGTTGGATATGAAATCTAAATGTTTATATTTATAGAAAGTATTTGTAGCCTCCACAAAAAAAGTTCATGCAAGAAAATTTTTTTGCCCGATTAAAAACTGGTACCTGCCTAACTTTCACACATGTATTTTATGAACTGAGTTCAGTTTCTTGGTTTGTGTGGAAATGCATCATGTATCTGTGGAACTAGAAACACACTTGTATGGCATCCTGATGCTCCCTGTCTCCTGCCCCCAGTCGAGGCGGCTGCACTCTGCTGTCCTCTGCTCCAGTCAGAGCTGCTACACCCTGATGCACACTTTTTTCCCTGCCACAGTTGGGGCTGCTTCACCCTGCCTGAACTCTGTTGCTGCACCCCACTGCCCTCTGTCCCCTCACCCCCACAATGAAGGCTGCCGCTGCCTGTTGTCTGCCATCAGGACTGCTGTGCCTTGCTAGAGTCCTCTGCCTCCACAGTTGATTGGAGAAACACTTTTTGGTTTCTCAAAGTGCAAGGATTGCTAGATGTTAATGTGCACAGGTCCAGCCAACAGTTTCAAGTTTGTGATTTGGAATATCTCGCGTTTGAGTGGCTTGACTTCTTGGTGGCGAGTAAAATTCTTACCATAATTTCAGACTTTTGATTGCCTGTGGACATGAGAACTGTGGCAGTTCACATGCTTGGTACAATATTAGAGACACAACTTTAGGAGCCATGGCAAATATTTGTTTTTAGAAGCTGCACATTCCTTCCTTGCATTCTTGTTCCACATCAGAATTGTTGGTCTCAATTTTTTACTGTGGTCTGGTGGTTGGAGCAGCACCTTGAACTGGGAGAAAAGGGAGATAAAATTGTCAAACCCCCCCATTCAGAGCCAACTTGCATTTGGTGAGGTTTGAACTTGTAATGCCAAGTACTTTGTCCTTGAACAAGCCACTGAACATTCCAGTGTTCCAGGCCACCAAACTTTGAAATAGTTTAAAAGGTTAAACCAAGATACTGTTTTAAATTTGCTTATATTGCCCAACTACACAGCAAAAACAAGCAAGCAAATGCCCACCTCATTCTTCGCCCTCCTGGTTTAATCAGTTTCTACCAGCACTTGTATACCCTCTCTTCCCTTTCCCCCTGTCATTAGTCTTTGCCCATGTCCTATCTTAATCCACTTCCTCTAGCTTTCCTTGGCTTTAGTGTACATGACCCTTTCCTTCACCACTGGAATACCCCCCTTCCCCACTCATACCCCAACAAGGCCCACTGGGCTGCTCCAGTCTCAACTTACAATCCCCCACCTGCTGGTCTCATTATCCCCTCTTCTGACCCGTTCTCCCCCCCTTCTTACCCCTCCTGCACCCCTAACTTCTTGCTTGACACTCCAACAGCATTTACCTGAATATACATTTTGTAACGTTTTTTCATTACCCTCGTATAGCACATTGTAACAATCTAGACTGAAGCGATCAATAAGCATTGACTGTATTGTATGTTCACTACAGTCAGCACTCAGATATCCGTTGCCCTCTGTTCCCAGGTCAGGTGACGGATATCTGAGAAACGGTTAAGTGGAAACGGGATGCTTCGGTCTGCAGTTGGATCTATGGCTGCTGTGGCTGTTTAGGTCTTTGGCTGCTTTGGTTTGTGACTGCCTTGCCTGCTGTGGTGTGTGGTTTTCTGTACAATAATCTACTGGGGATGAAAAGGGTCAGTTGTCAGAGTAAACATTGAGATCCACATAGGAGACAACAGGCAGGATGGGCAACAGAAACGGATAACACGAGGGACGGATAAATGAGTGTAAACAAAATGGAAATAAAAAAATCATGCAGTCAGATGAATACATGAGAGAAACAGATAAATGAGAGCCAGATAAATAAGTGCTGACTGTACTTGTCTTAACGTTTGTCCTGCACCTTGTTATCCGCGACACTGTTTTGTATTCTTTTCAATGTGGAACCTTTTGTAAATGATCTTTCAGCTCAAACATCTTAATCAGAGATACCAACAAATATAAACTGGCATTGACAAATGCTTGCTTGAAGTAGATGAGGATGTGGCCCTTATTTAAAGCTGGGTATGATCCCAGATTCGCAAACCTATTGTGTGCCAACTGGCTCAAAGCTGATTGGCAGCCTTTTGAGGTTAATGTCTTTTTATAACAGGTAAAGTGGGCCACTCCCATTTATCAGGAGCTGTCTGGTGACTGGATTAATACTAGATTAATCCACAGTTGCGCCCTGAAGGGTTGTGACACAGCATCTGTGATCGTGGCACAGCCCCTGAAGCATGCGCACTCTGTCCTAGTCACAACCCTTCCCCAAATCATGTATAATTTAGAAGTATTGCATTCAATCAGTGAAATGACCAGTCTTTAATTTATCTACTAAGGGCTTTGATCATGGAAAGGTAATTGCCAAATACCGATATTTGTTTCAGGCTTTGCACTAGTCATTAACTGAATTAATCTTTCCACGACCTAGAGCACTCACACACTAACTGCATCCTTATATTTAATCTGTGAAATTACCGGTCTCTTGCATTCTCTCTATCTACTGAGGGCTTTGATCATGGGAGCTGTACAAATTGCAGAATTATCAACACACTGTTACTGCCAAAAGTAATACTCTTAAATGCTGCTTGTTACTGCTCCTGCCATCAGCCGAAGTGATAGCAGCTCTTCAGAGCACCTGGAGTTTTCTGACTAGCAGTCCTGGGCGAATATTTAATACGTGTAAGCTTATAACACGGCCTGGGGAACTGCATTCTCTTCATGAATACAGGTTGCTGTTACAAAATCGCTCATGTCACATCTCTAACCACACAGTCCCCATTTTCCCTGTCCATGTTATAAGGGAATCTACAGCAACAAAGGCACCGCACACTCTAAAATAAGGCTGTTAATCACAATTCTAAAAAAGCCACAGCATGTGGAAAGATGGACCCAACCAGTTTCATCAGTAAGACGTCCTCAGGGTTTTTTAAAATTGTGATAAACGGCCTTATTTTGGAGAAGAGTGCAGGGCCTTTCTTGCTGTTAGTGTCTTTAGTCTCTGCACTCTCAGTTTGCAGTGGAGCAGATTTTGCTGTTCTGTATAAGGGAATTGATACACTCCAGATCATGGATTACATGGAGAATTCACACCTGGGTGGTTGGCACTCTGTCTGCAGCCTCATGCGACACCCCAGGCATGGATTAATTCCCCAGTAACCCATGCTGTGCCATGGGTTAATCCTTAACTTTCACCAGTGTATGAAGTAACAGTAATAGCACATAAAATTGGGCACAACAGTATCTGACAACTTTGCTTGAAAGTGCTACATTGAGATGGGTGGTGGTATCCTACTTGACACTTGACTCACCTGACTAGAACTGCATAGCTGCTTGGATGTATAGGGTGCAACTCTTTTGATCTGGTGACGCCAGACTGACCAAATTCCGTTTATCCCATTGGGCAGCAATTCTGGAAGGCAGTTGCATTTTATACACTTGGATAGCCTCTTCCTCACTGTTCCTACACTGTCATGTCTCCAGACTTGAATGTTTTCGTAAGCAATAACTGTATTGCAGGAATGTTTTGTGAAGCAATGATCCATTTCAGTTGTGGATGAAGCTGAAGACCTGCTTTTGAGAACTGAATTTTACTACAGGTTTATTGCCTTGCAACATTCTATCATTGTAACTGTGCGAAACCAACCCGACTCCATTGTCTAATTGCATTCCTAAGATGAGGTGCCTATATTCCCTTGCCAGGCATGTCCACCATCATAAATTTAAATAGAGCTTGATGGCTTTGCGTCAGAAAATATTTGCAGGTTCCCACTCCCTCAGGAAATCTTTGCAATTTCTCCCCTTGGTCTCCATTAGGATTTCAACAAAGTGACCTACGTAATTGTTGTTCTGGGGGGAAGGGGCATGCGCAGTTGAGCAATGTACATGTTCAAAAAGGTCCTGGTTAGCACAGGCGAACTGTACAATGGGTCAAAAAGCAATGACTTATTGAAAGAATCTGAAGTAAATGGATACAAAAAACTTGGAAGTGATTTACACCAATGAAAAGGGGATTGAAGCATATATAAAGCTAGGACAAATGCTGACGTGGGACACTGGTGAATACTACAACCTTCGTGGTGATTAAGAACCTTGAAATGAACTAAGGCTGATTTTAGTGTACTAGTTGCATGCAACTTTATCCCAATAAGCAGGGACAAGCCAACTTGGAACCGTGGAAATGGTTACAGTAATTACAGAACAATATCTTTTAGGATATCTCCTCTGTTGGGCTACACATCTGAAACTGTCATCTGCATCAGGACCACTCATTTCTAGCTGGGTGCTGCCCAGTGACATGCAGCATCGTTGCATATATAACATGGCAGACCCCAACACACTTCAGTTTTCTCCTGCCATCAATCGTCTTATTGGACCTGCTGAGAAACATCGAAATACTAGTTCAAGTATTTTCATACTATTTCCTTATGCCGATAAGGACAAAGAGCCTTTGTTCCGCTATTATTGCAGTGATTGTAATATGTACAAGGACAAAACTCAAATTGTTTAGGCCTATCTTGCAGTGTGGGGGCCTGCAAGATTTGCCAAAGTTTTAACTAGGCTACAAGGCAGCACTGACTGACCTTGGAGACCGTTCAGGTACAAAGTGTTGAAAGCCATGGAAAAGGCTGCAGGTTGCACTCCTGCTTCTCCTTTGCAGTTGACTAAGAAAGGATGTCTAAATCAAGAGGAAGGTTGTAATCATGGACCTCTTCCTACCATAAGCATAAACATAAATGTAAGGCTGCTTCACTAGTGAGGTCCTGGTCGCTTATATCTGGCACTTCCTCATGTGCACCTGCTCCAGCAGCATCTACTACAGGCCCTGACTTTTGCTGAGACACAAAGATCGGAGCTTGGCTACTATGGACGGTACATTGCTGTGGTCAGGCTCTGGCCCTTCACTGCGGGTGGTACTGGACCCTTTCCAGGGCACCATTAACTCCCAGGCTATGTGGGTGTTTGTTTCTGAAAATATGCATAGCCCATCATCTGTGCCACTGGTGGTAATTTTGCCTTTTGACAAAGCCACCTGTACCAGGGCCTTTGTCGACTGATTCTAGGACAGAGTCCTCCTTCACAGCCACCTCAGATGTTATTGGCTACTTCTGTGGCTCCCATCATTGTTTGTGATGACTACGTGGAATATAATCCTGATTTCGTGGATAGTAAGGGGGATTTAGGAGGAATATGAAGGTGAGGGGTATTTTGAAGAAGGGAGCCGAGCCTGCCTTCCAACTCCACTCTTAATCCTATAGTGGTGATTGTGGCTTGCATAGTCTGATCTTCTCTTTGAGGATCCCTCTTTCAGGTTGTGCTTAAGCAAATGCAGTTTACCATGGGCTTTTGTTGTGGAGGATTCTACTAAAAAGCCTTTTTTGCATAGATACGTTACACTGTTAGCAGATAAGGGCTTATAGCCCACTCAAGCTGTCCATTTGAGCGCTTAAGATCAGTTTTTCTAGAAGTCTGTTGCCCCTTACGCCTGCCATGCATTCTTAAATCCTGTGATTTTCGACCCCCACCACTTCTTCAGACACCCCCCAGTTAGTGCCTCTAGGGCTGAGAATGGGGGAAGAATCTCCTTTTATTTAAAGCAGTAGGAGATCACTACAGATGAGTGGGTCCCAGAAATAATAGAAAAATGCATGTTTGGGAATTGGCAGAAACCTTCAGATCCTCCATCCCAGCAGTCACTAAGACCTGGGCCACTCAAGGGCATGAGTGGGACCTAAATCTGGAGGGCTACAATATGTTCAGAAAAGATGGGGAAGGGGGGAGGTGTAGCACTGTTGGTTAGAAATGGCATGGGTATTGGAAGGGTAGAGGAGGCGGAGGGGAACGTGGAGGCTATTTGAGTCACCTTGCTGACGCAGGGGGGTAAGAGTAAAGGTCTGAGTGGTATACAGACCACCAGCACTGGCGGAGGTCCTGGAAGAAAGTTTGGTGGTAAATCTCGAGGGACACTGTAGATTGGGAAGGGTAGTGGTAATGGGGGACCTCAACATGCCAGGAACAGACTGGGGAACTATGACTTCACCAGTGGCCAGAGAGCAGAGGCTGCTGGATGTCTTCCAGGATGTTTCTGATGCAACAGGTGGGTGCACCAACTAGGGAGGCCCGGACACTGGATGTGGTCCCAGCGGACAGTGATCAGATGAGGAGCCTAGAGGTGAGGGACCTGTTGGCTGGGAGTGATCACGCCACAGTCTGGTTCCTCTTGCACCTGGTGGGGAGAGGAAAGCTGAATAAGGACGATAGTAATGGACTTTAGAGGTGCAGACTTCAGGGACATGGAAGGATTCTTAAAGATCTGGACAGGATAAGGTTAGATATGGATGCTGACAGCAGGTGGGGATCATTAGGAGGGGGATATAGGAGGGTAACAGATCCTGCGCAAGGGAAAAGCGTAAGTGCAGTAAAGCCAGAAAACCCTGCTGGTTGACTCGGGAGGTACAGGAGGTGGTGAGGGAAAAGGTGGCCTATAGGTGCTTTAAGTGCTCAAGGAGTGAAAGATCAGGAGGAATACGAGCTGATAGCCAAGAGTCACCAGGGTGGTGAGAGCAGCCAAGGCAAAAAAGGAGCAGTTATTGGCCAGTGGGATCCGGAGGGGGGACAAGGGGTTCTTCAGATACATAGGAGAGAAAAGAAAAGTAAAAGGGCAGATCAGCAAGATGAGGATAAGGGATGGTTGGGCACAGGAGGTGGGGGAACAGGCAGAAGCCCTCAATGTGTACTTTGCCAGGGGGTAAGGAAGGGAGTGGGGGCAAACCGGAGTAAGGGGTGGGACCGGTAGACCAGCGGCCCTGATAGGTCTGGGGAAATAGTGGGCACCACAGACAGGTGGGGGCCCAGCAGTGCAGGGTGACAAGGGTAGGATGTGGAGGATGAAATCCCAGTTGAGAGAGTAAGGGAAGCCCCAGGTCCCTTTGTATGGAGAAAGCACCTGGGCCAGATGAGATGCATCACAGGGTGATGAGGGAACTGGCAGATGTCCTGGCAGTCCCTCTAGTGGAGCTTTTCAGGATTTCTCTGACTGGGTGGGTGCCCCAAGATTGGAGGGTGGCACATGTCATGTCGATCCACAAGGGGATCAAGAGAGGAGGCAGGAAATTATAGGTCCGTTAGCCTGACATCAGTGGCCGGCAAGGTGGTGGAGGGTATTGTCAAGGAAAGGCTAGGGGATTACTGAAGCAAACTGGGTACTTGGATGATAGGCAGCATGGCTTTTACACAGGAAGATCGTGCCAAACAAATCTTGTCTCGTTCTATGACTGGGTGATGAGGGCCCTGGACCAGGGTAGGCCAGTGGATGTTCTCTTTCTGGACTTCAGCAAGGAATTTGATTTGGTACCCCACAGTAGCCTACTGGCTAAGCTGAAGGAAATGGGGGTAGGGAGACAGTTGTTAAGATGAATAGGAAATTGGCTCTCCGAGTACTCTGGTCATGGTTGGAGGGTTGTCCTCATCCCCAAGGTTGGTTACTAGTGGGGTTCCCCAGGGGTCAGTGCTGGGGCCACTCCTGTTCAACACCTATATCTCAGACATCGGGGGGGGGTGGAGATCAGGAGTGCGAGGAGTCTCTTTGCAGATTACTCAAAGCTGAGTGCAGTGGTGGATGGGGGGAAGGTGGCCTTGCAGGAGGACCTGGAGGCTCTGGAAAGGTGGTTGGAAAAATTGAAACTAAAATTCAATGCGGGGATGTGCAAGGTTCTGTACCTGGGAGTCTGAAATCCAGGCCAGGGCTATACCCTGGGAGGAGACATGATTCAAGTTAGAGGGTGAGAGGGACCTGGGGGTAGTGGTAGATAATCAAAATGAACTCAGACCTGTAGGAGGGCAACGGTGAGGGCAAATAGGATGCTGGGATGCATCGCCAGGGGGATTACCTCCAGAAAGGTGGAAGTGATGCTTCCACTGTACAACTGCTTTGTTAGGCCACACCTCGTATTGTGTACAGTTTTGGAGACCACATTTAAAGAGGGACATAACACTCCTAGAGAGGGTCCAAAGTAGGGCAACCAAAATGATCTGGGGCCTGGGGGAGAGGACCTATGAGGAGAAGCTCAAGGAGCTCTACATGTACACCCTGGAGGAGAGGAGGGATGGGGGGGGACATGATAGAGGTCTTGAAGTACATGAGAGATCAATAAAGGAGGCCCAGTCAGGGTGCGCCAAGGGAAGGTGGGTGGGGGGGGGCAACAAGAGGTCATTGGTGTAAGCTGGAAGGGGGCAGGCTTAGAAGGGAGAGGAGATGTTGTTTCACTGAAATGGTGGTGGAGCCATGGAATGCACTGCCCAGGGAGCTGTTAGAGGTGGAGACTGTGGATGGGTTTAAGAGGGGATGGGACAGGTACAGGGGGAGGGTAAATCTGACAAGGCCCAATACAGGTGGAACATCTGGGACTGGGGATGGTATAACCCAAGGGGGAGGGGGGACACCAAAATCAGCCCTCGGTGCTGGTGCTGAAAATTGAGCAGACTCGAGAGACCGTTAGGCCTATTCTGCTGGCATGTTAGTATATCAGTATTCCTCTTACTCTCTGGGCCACTTGTCCCTTCTGCAAGAGGAAATTGGACCCTGTTTATATAAAAAAAAAAAAAAAAAGCTATAGAACTGATTACATCACAAGATGGGAACACTGTTCTCTTCTAGATACTTCTGTCACACTCACTCAGCAGATCAGGCCATCTGCTTCTACATGCCAACCCTCCAGTCTGCTTGCGGGCACAAATCACCTTTAGTCTCTCGTTCTGGGGGGATTCAAACTGAACCTTATGCTAGTGTACCCAATGTATAGGCTCGGATTCGTAACCTCTTCGGGGATTACAGTACAATCTTTCGCCAGGGCACAAAGCCAGGCTTCCAAAATGAACCCTTGTAACTGAGACCTTGGGTATATTCTTACCTTTTTACTCCTGCTCAGTAACACCATCAAGCTCTTGAACAGTTGTCAGACTTAACCATCTATGTCGCATGCAAAAAAAAAAACTGGCAGACACCCAGGCAGTCTCTTAAATAAAAGGTACTTTACTAAAAGATGATAAAAATATGTAAAATGTAAACACAGAACAATGGATCAGAGCATCACAATCGCATAAAAGAAAAACTACAGAACAAACTCCTACCAAAATACATTGATATTTTCTATCTAATGTATTGCCTCCAAGTGCCTTAAAGTTAAATCTGAGAGCTGTCTCTAGTCCCAAGATAAATGATTCATCTCAGACACAAGTATTCGTTTAACTCTCTCCACACCCCTTCTGAGAGTCTAGCTCTTCCCTTTAGAATATAAAAAATACAATGATGTGCCGTCGGTAGGTATATTAAATAAGGTGACCTCAGCAAAAACTCATTTCCCAAATTGAGTCTTTGATCCCCCAGTTCCTTTGAGGTTTACAACCCTGCAGTTCATTACCTAGGTGTGATATAGCCAACAGGAATCTGCTAAATGATGTCCTGTCCTGTAATAAAATGTGTATTTTAGTTTCTCAACTTCAAAGCATTAGTTCATAAAGGCAATAAAATGCAGTTTCTCAAGGAAGTTAACTACATTGGAGATCTCCTGGTCAGTTGACCTATCCTGTAGCTTCACTGAAACCTGGGGGGGAGGGGCACCCATGAAAGCCCAGGCTCTTATAGGAGACCCACATACTAAATTGTTTATTACAAATGTCCTAGAATAATCATTACCAGCTGGCCAAACGTCACAATCCTCCCCACCTAGACTGAATTTGGGGGCTCCATCCCCTGCATGGGATGAGCTCCCCAAGTCGGTTCACTCCTCAGACGCGACAGGCCATCTGCTTTCTGATTGGTTGCTCCAGCCCTATGTAAGACCATGTCCTATGCTTGCAAGGCGAGACTCCATCTTAATAGTCTAACATCATTTATTCCATTTGTCTGCCAAACCCGGGGGTTGTGGTACGTTTGTACCTCAAAATGCTGCCCATAAAAGTATGGCTCCAAGTTCTTTAGGGTCCACACTATGGCGAGACACTTTATCCACAGTAGAGTAAGCCTGCTCCCTGGGAAGTAACTTTTTACTCTGGTACACTACAGGGTTGATCTTTCCCTTGTTTGGATGTCTGACTTGGTACTGCCCCAATACCCACGTCTGAGGTGTCAGTCTGGATTATAAATGGTCTGCTATAGTCAGAACTTGTCAATACAGGAGCACTGCACAGTGCCTCCTTCAGTCTGGTAAAGGCTTTTTCACAGGCTGGTTCCTGGGTAATTGTCTTAGGAATTTTTTCTTCAGGTCAGAGGGGAGCAGCCAGGGCACTGTAATTGGGTACAAATTTCCTATAGTACCCTGCTGTCCCTAGAAAACTCTTGACCTGCTTCTGCGTTTCTGGTCTGGGCCATGCCTTGATCACCTCTATTTTTACTTTGTTGGGACGGAGCTGTCCCTGGCCTACAACATTCCCGAGGTATGCCACTTCAGCCATGGCCACCTGGCACTTCTCAGCTTTGACAGTGAGCCTGGCCCTCTGTATCCTGCCCAGCACTTCCCAAAGGTGGGACAGGTGTTCTTCTAAGCTGGCACTAAAGATGGCAGTGTCATCCAGGCGTACTTCTCAGCACCATTTAACACCTGGTTCACCAACCTTTGGAAAGTGTCCAGGGCGTTCTTCATTCCGAAAGGCATTACTTTAAATTCAAAAAATTCAAATAAGCCTGTCGGAGTGAAGGCAGACCTCTCCCTAGCTCTGTTAACTCTCTACCTGCCAGTACCCCTTTGGCAGGTCAATAGTTGTAAGGTAGGTTGCTCCTCCCAACTTGTCCAAGAATTTGGGGCATTGGGTGGGCATCTGATTTTGACTGCATTTAGTCCATGCTAGTCCACACAAATAAGTAGAGCCTTCTGGCTTGGGCACAAAGACTATGGGTGAGGCCCAGGGGCTGTGGGATCTCTGGATTACCCCTAAATCCAGCATTTCCTCCACCTCCCTCCTAATGTCCTTTTGGACAGTCTGACACCGAATATACTGTCCACCATATGGGCGTCTGTGTCCCTGTCTCTACGTAGTGTGTCGCTAAGGGGGTTAGTCCAGGCTTGGTGCTAAACAGTGGCACAAAGTCTTCTAAAACCTCCTTACTTCCTGGATCTTGCCTGGGGCCAGCTGGGGTGACTATTTAACCACCTCCACAGAGGACTCCCACTTGCTTTCTTCCAGCAAGTCCAGAAGGGGGTCTCCTTCGTCTGTCCCCTTCCCAGGACTACATACTGCAAACACCATGTCAGCCCTATTAGCATATGGCTTCATCATGTTGACATGGTATATTTTTTCTGTATGTCTTCTGTCAAGTAATTCTGGTAGTTCACATCATTTACCTTTCTAACTACTTTGTGTGGTCCTGCCCACTCAGCCTGCAGCTAGTATCTCTAGACCAGAATAAGGACCATGACTTCCTGACCCACTGTATGAGCAAGCTCTGACTTTGTGGTCATACCACATATTTTTCTGTTGGGCAGCTGCCAGGTTCATCTGGGTGTCCCCATAAGATCCTTCAGCCTTTACCTAAACCCAAGGACATAATCCACTATGGGAGTTCCTTGAGTGGTGTGCTTGCCTTCCCAGTCTTCCCGGATCAAGTCTAGGGGCCCACGTACCCAGCATCCATATAAGAGCTCGAAGGGGGAAAACTCCTGTCGACTGTTAGGGCACCTGCCTGTATGCAAACAGGTGGGGAAGGTATTTCTCCTAGTTCCTCCCATGCTGTTCAGCAAACACTTGGAGCATTGACTTCAGGGTACCATTAAATCTTTCCACTAGCCCATTTGCTTGCAGGTGACAAGGTGGTGTGCACCTTTGCACCACCCCACACTTCTCCCACAAACATTTCATTAGGTCCGAAGTGAAGGAACCCCCTCTATCAGTGATGACCTCCTGTGGAAACCCAACACGGGAGAAAATCTCAAGGCATCTGCCACTTTGTCTGCCCTCAGTGAAGATAGGGCAACGGCTTCTGAATACTGGGTGGCATAATCCACCACAGTCAGGATGAACCTCTTCTCGGAGGAGCTGGGGGTATTTGAAGGCCCCACAATATCCATTCCCACCCTCTGGAATGGCTCCTCCACTATGGGCAATGGAATTAGGGCAGCTTGGGTTTTCTTGCCCACCTTTGCCACTTCTTGGCACCGGTGAAGAAACCTGCAGTACTCCTTCACCTGCTGGGTGAAGTTGGGCCAATAGAAATTTTGGGCCAACTGCTACATAGTGCGTGCAATTCCCAGATGACCAGACAAGGGAATATGTGCAGTCTTGAGCGACTGCTCATGGTACCCCTGGGGAACGATGAGCTGCCTGCCTATCCCCCCTCCCTCTGTCTTTACAACCTGAGTATACATCAGTCCATTTTCCCAATAAACTTTTACTGTTAACTCCTTGTGCTCATTCAGTCTGCCCAAGCCCTCCGCTTCTCTGGACTAAGGTCACTTTTCTGAGCAGCTGTAAACTCCTTACACATTCCCAAGGCATGGGACAGATCCCCTTCAATTTCTAACCTAGGGTCCCTAGCACTAGCATCGGGACACTCTGGATCATTGTCACCCTTAACCCTCTGACAATGGGCCACCCCACCTTCTTTGGAGTAACCCTCCATAGCTGTGTGGTTAACTGCTACTGGGAAAATTTCTACCCCCTCTTCATTACTCTCCATATCGTGAGATGCAGGCTGGGGAATCTGCCTCCTAGTGGTTTCCACAATGGCTTCTATGGGGTCCGGGGAACTACAATTTCCTTATCCCACTTGGCTACAGGGAACTGCACACACCATCCCCTGTTTGAGATTATTGCCAATGATGACGTCCACTAACGTTTTGGCTACAGCCACCTGTTGCACAGTTCCCCCTGCTTCATCCCAGTCTAGGAGAACGCTATCGAGTGGCAATGTGGTCTCACCAGTGAACCCTTGCACAGTTACAAATTTAGTGGGTATAAGCTGACCAGGCTCTATCAGATCCCCTTTACCAGTGTCAGGGATGCCTCTGTGTCTCTTAACCCATGTGTCTGTACACCATTCACCACGACTGGGTGCATGTGTTCCCTCGTGTTCACAGGCATGCTTCCAGGAACACACACACGCTTCTTTCTTAGCCTCATTTTGCGTATTGGTCCTTTTGGGACACTGGCAACATGCCCAGTTTCTTTACAAACCCAACATTCGTTTCTTTTCTCAGAAAAGTATTTTCTTTGAAACCTGGGGCTAACTGGTTTCGTGGAGGCAGTGAGGGTTTTAGCTGCCCTGAAGGTGTGCTTTTTTTTTTTTTCTGTGCTGCCACGCCTGCCCCATTTACACTCTGAGCAGGTCTGCTCTTGGCATAGCAGTCAGAGTTCAGCAGCCTCTTGCATTGTTTTGGGATCTTTATCCTCCAGACAGGTTTTCAGCTCTGCAGGGCATGCCCAAAACAACTGTTATAACAATAGCATTTTCAATTTTATCTAGTTTGCTTCAATTACTTCCCACCAACGTTTTAAACACTAACCTTGTTTCATGGCTAGCTCCTTGTAGCTCATATCAGGGCTTCTCCTGAGCTTACGGATTTTAGCTCTGTATGCTTCTGCAGTTAAAGTGGCACTTTTATAAAAAAAAAAAAAAAAAGTAAGTTTGCTGTAATCATTACTGTCCTCATTGTCCATTTGACCCAAATGCATCCCGAGCTTTCCTGGTAAGTAATGGTGATAGCTGGAAGCTCCAGGACCCTCTAGAAATATTTGCCAGAGTACAAACTTTTTCAAAGGAATTTTAAAAAGGTATCCATTTCCTCCCCCCTCTTTAAATTCAGCTATCAACTTGGAATTTAATTTGTGACCCAGTCCTGTAGTTCTAGCTTAACTCAAGTCATGTACCTGCTCTGGTGCTGGTGGTTGGAGTCATAGCTTCTCCAGCTCATGTCACCTTTGGCGCTAACGCTTTTCACAGTATGCCTCTTGCTGTGTTCTCTCTCTCTCTCTCTCTCCTCTGCAGCTCGTTGCTCTCGCTCAGCCTCTCTGGAACTCCGGCTCCATTCTGCGCAACTCAATCTACAGTCTGATTGCTTCTGGCTCCAGAATGCTGGTGACCTTCCCCTGCTGCTGTGGCCCTGGGCTTGCACTGGCCCTACTGTCATCCTCACTAGATCTGGACACTGCACTAGCTGCTGGCCAGTCCACGCCCAAGGTTTGGTCCTTTACAGTCAGTCTGACCCTATGCTCTGGGAATCTGCTGCCATCCGGGCATCCACAAGGTTCTGCTTGGCTCTCCCCTCTGTCCTCGCACAACTGCTTCAGGTAGTCTGTATTGTGCTCACCGTAGTTGGAAGCCATCTTCTTCCCCACCTACAACTACTCTAACATGCACTTTGATAAAAACATAAATAAAACTGGTAGGAACTTGAATGTAAGCAAAATGAGTTGTTTCCTTTTTAAAAATCACTGCCTTATATTGCAAATGAGCTGTACAATATTAAGCTGACACACTGAACAGTTAAAGCTTGTGTTGGCAAAAGTTTTGCACTGCTGCCAACTAAATCTGTCACCAATGCACTCCACAGGTCAGGCCCTCTGCTCCCACGGTGCCAACCTCTGAGTGCAATAGTGAACAGGTAACAGACCGGGTAACCCTCCTGTCTGCTTTTGGGTCTGAATTACCTTTGGTCTCAAGTTCTGGGGGGATTCAAACTGTGAACCTTATGCTAGCATACCCAATGCACAGGATCAGATATGTACCCTCTTCGGGGATTGTAGTAGAATCTTTCGCCAGGGGTCACCCATGGAAGCCCAGGCTGTTGTGAGACAATTGCATACTGTATTTTTTATTACAAGTATCGTAGAATAATCATAACCAGCTGGCCAGGTGTGACACTTCCTACTTCCAAAGTGGACAGAACTACATCCAGTACATGACCTCAGACCTATCTGCATCTGTATGCAATCAGATTTCCCTGTTGTGAGAAGGGGACTGGCTAGTCCCTGGACACACAAGATACATACCTTCACCAAGGTCAGAAAGAGAAATGGGCAGTAACTCCACTAGTTTAGAATATTGCTCTTTACTTATTTTTGGTGCTGTGGGTCTTTACCAAATATGTAGCAGTGGCTGCAGTCCTTCACAGGGAAGGGATTTCTTAACTTATCTTGATGAGACTCCTGAAGGCCAGATCCAGGGAACCTGTTGTACCATTTCCTGAAAACACCTGTTTGAGGCCTGAGGGCTAAGACTGACAATGCCTGAAGTACATTGTGGTGGTACTGGACACTGGAAAGGGGAGAGCCTTCCTGCCTCTGGACAGGGCAGACACCCTAATTACTTGGACACACTTTGTTCACAGGAGCCACTTCTCTGCCAGGACAATGTTATGTCTCCTGGGCCTGATGGCAGCGCTCATAGTAACCATGCCATTTGCTTGGCTTCATGTGCATATGCTACAATGGACCCTTAAGGTAGTGGGATCAGCTGATGGATGAGTTGGAATAAATGGATCTAGGGACATGGATATATGGTTCATGAGTTTGGTCTCCTTAGTTTCGCGTGTGGTGTAGGCCCAAAAGCCTTAATTAAGTGGGCCATTTGTTTTCTTCAAACTTTAAAATTACTTTCAAGTATATCCTCTGTTCCATTTCCACAGACTGATCGTGGGATTCTAAGCAGACTCTCTGCTTCATACAGTCCAATGCAACCAGAAAATTTTACGGACAGATCTGCACATGTCTTGCTTATACTGCCTCTGAACAGCACATCACTGTCTGTGGCCTGTGCCAGGCTAGTCTTCCTTCACCTGAAGACCACTACACCCATCTTCTGTCTGACTGAAAGGGACCCTTGAGTGAAGTCAAAACAAGCCCCTAAGGCGGCCTCTGGCTGCAGGTCCATGGCCCATACAGCATCCACCGAAGAGGTGGCGGCTAAGGTCATGGCAGGTATGACCTATTTTGATGCTGCTCCTGTTGGGGGCCAGCATTGGCCTGGTTTTTGTGGGAATCTTTCACGAAATGCAAGACCCTCCAGACCTTCAGGGAGAGCCCTGTGTGCCACAGTAAAATTCAAGAAATTGAAAAATTCCTTCGATCAGTTAGGAAAGGGCATGCTCTTCCCGCTCCCTCAACTCCCCCAACCGCTCAACAGCTCTTATTCAGCAAACCTTACCTGTTAATTGCCAGGCCTTTAGCTCCACAGTGCCCCTTTGAGTTTGTATGTCTATGCATGTTGAGCAGGTGGTAGGGATTTTTCTTTACCCTGTTGACCCATTGTCTGAGGGGATTGATTCAATCTCCAGGACCCTGGTCCTGTCTAGCTTCAACAAAGGGTTGCCTCCCTTTCGTGTAACTGTTGAACCCTTTGTGGGCAGTCTATACTGCCCCTCCAGCAATTACCTCCTTGGTGTAGTTTCTTTGATGGTGGCAGGATTCCTCATGCTCTCTCACTGGACTGGGAAGTGCAGCTGTAGGTGCTTCTCCATCTCCACCCCTGTAGTTGCCTGTTGAACACCAGTTCAGTCTGTATTGATCTGGCTGACAGCTGTCAGAGTCTCACCACTGATGCAGGTGGAGCAGACTCCATGACTGCCAATGCAGGAAGCCCCCTCCAAGGACTTCCTGCCCAGCTACTGGCTTGTCAGGTTGGTTGTCGGGAGATTGCAGAGTCCTGAGTGGTGCATGGTGGCAAACTGACGAGGGCTGTGTTCGGGGATTTCTGAAACTCTGGTTCTCTATGCAATCTTCAGGAGCTTGTGCTTTCAAATGTGATTTGTTTGGACTACCAACCATGGGCCAGTGTATTTTAGGGTTCTTAGACTCTTGTCTAAGTCATGATGATTCCCTTGGAGGACCATCCTGAAAAGGGTGAGGGACCCCTTCACTGAGAACCTAGACAGGAATGAATCCCTGGGGTTGCCTTCCCAATGGCAGGGGCCATCTTGGGACTGGCACTGGAGCTTTGGCAGCATCCCACTTCTACTCGGCACCCTCTGCTTACATGGTCCAAGTATGTTGCTTCTATCGGCCCTGCACCTAGTCTGGATTTTCACACTATTCCTCAGCTGAGGGCCTGGTCCCAGATAGTCTTACATAAATCTGGCAATACCATGGACATGGACACCCCCACAAAATGGGTCAAAAAAAGCTAGACCACGCAGCTAAAAATGTCTATGCTGCATCCACCCTTGGCCTCAATCAGGCAAGCTACACTGTGGCCCACTTTGGTCACTTTCTGATGTAGTCTCATGTCCTTCCTTGCCTCCCTGCCAGTAGGCAGCTGGCAGTAAAGTAGCTTGAGACTAGGGTCAAGCATTGGCTTAACACCAAGATGGCCTTGGATGTGGGTGATTCTTGTGCCAGTGCCGTGGTAGTCGTGACGTCTTGCTTGGCCTGGCTCGAGATTTCCTTTACAGCAGACAACCATCTAAGTTGGCCAATGTCCCATTTCTGAGCACCAACCTCTTTGCCTCTGGGGTGGAGGGCCACCTTACCAGGACTGAAGTCCAATGCCACCCTAGACTCTAACTTCTTGGCAGAAGGATCCAAAAGGGCAGAGGTGGAAGCCTTCAGTTTCGTCCCTTTCTGTTTCACCAGCCTAGACAGCAACTCCAGCAGGGGCAGTCGCAGGCTTGGCACCTCAAGACCAAGTTCCCTGGTCAGGGCCCAAAAAAGGTGTGGGTAGGGCTAACTGTGTCCCTTTGACAAGTGCCAGTGCCCCTCCAAAGCAGCCCACTGACTGGTTTGGATGTCTACCGTCCACCTGTCCAGTCCTTGACCCTGCTCCCTGTGGGAAGTTGGCTGCACCACTTTGGCACACTTGATCCATAATTACCTTGGACATGTGGGTCCTAGAGGTGATGGGCAGAGGTTTGCCTCAATTTCAAGACTCCCTTCTTACAGACCCTGGATGCCAAGGGAATCCATGGTTTTGTAGGACACGCTGTCCCTCCTCGGGGGTGGACATTGACTCCTTAGAAAAAGGAACCATAGCCCATGTCCCAGACTTAATGGCAGGTAAGGGCTTCGTGTCTAGTTACTTTGAATCTGAAATGGGGGGGTTGGTGCTCTATCTTGGATCTCCATGATCTGAATCCATATCTCTAGAAGCACAAGTTCAGGATGGTAACTCTAAACACAGATAATACAATCCCTGGAGTAGAGCACATGGTTCTGCTCAATGGACCTCCAGGACATGATCCACATTCTGTGCTGGCAATACCTTTGGTTCCACACAGGTGCTCTCTCTAATTTCCTGATCATGCCACTCAGCATCTCCTAGTCACCCAGGGCCTTTAAGTGCATGGTAGTGGTGGCAACATTCCTATGGCACCAGGGGGTTGGGGTATACACCTATATGGATTGACTGGCTGATGGGGTTGTCCAAGGAGGCAGTGGACTGGTCCAGGGACCTGGGCCTTTCGGTCAATCTGGGAAAGTCTGAACTAAACACCTTTGTAGGTGATATTTCTTCGGGGCAGGGTCAGACTCTCTGTTGGTCGACTGAATTGTGCCTCCTTTGCCCAATAACTTCAGGTTGGGCACTCATGCCCTGCCCAGGACTTCTGTGGCTGCTGGGATGCATGGAATCCTGCAACAGCATGGCCCAGTGGGCGTGCTGGCAGATGAGTCTCCCTCAATAGGAGCTGGGCAGCCAGTGGTTCCAGCACCTGCAATGTGGGACAGCATCCAGTTAGAGCTTGTCCCAGAACATCTGCAAGGAGTGCAGTTTGTCTGCCTAGAGCAAACTGTCATTCTGACTAGACATGTCTTGTGTGGGGAGCACACCTGAGGGACCACAGGACCCACAGGCTTTGCACCCTCGGAATTCCAAATGCCACATCAGCCTGCTAGAGCTCTACAGGGTACATGGCTCCTTTTGTCCCGGGTTGGGTCATGTAAGTTCAGACTGACAACACTATGTTCTAACTGAACAATAGGGCAGCATGCACTCCCTTCCCTTGTATGAGGAGGCTCTCCACACCTGGACCCTCATGCAAAGCTTTGGTGCAGAGCTCCTGGCAATTCATGTTGTGGGGGCAGACAACTAGCTGGCGGATGCCTTCAGCTGATTGGGTGAGATGTTACACAAGTGGTCTCTGCATAAGGAGATGGTAAACTGCCTGTTCTCCCTGTGGGGAACTCCTCTGGTGGACCCTACAGGTAGAAGGCAAAATTGAGGCTGTTTTGTGGCCACACCTTCAGTTTGGAACACTGCTGGGGGGATGCCTTTGAGGCCCTGGTCCCCAGGCTACCTCTATGCCTTCCATCCCTTTCTTGATCCACAAGGTGGTGGTTAAGGTTTGGACTGCACAAGGTGCAGATGATCCTGATAGGCCCAGACTGGACCAGCCAGCTCTGGTACCTGGATCTTCTCAGCCTCAGCAGCAGACCTGCATGGTAGTTGCCACTGCATCTGGATATCTTCAGTCCCCTGTACCTCAGACTGGTTCCTGAGCAGCTAGATTTCCAAGTTCTGGGACTGTCAATGTGCTCCACATTGTGGAGGCAGCCCAAAAGGAGTAAACTCAATGCTATGCCTTTAAATGGAAAAGATTTTCTATTTGGTGCCAGGGCAAGGAGCTTGATCCCCTTGCCGCCTCTTTGGCTAGCATTCTTGACAATCTATTGTCCTTCACCTAGATGGGGCTGAGATTTGACAACCTTCAAGGTGTACCTGGCAGCCATCTCTGGATACCAGGCACAAGCTGGTATGCAGACAGTAGCACAGAAGGTGGTCAGCCATGTTTTCAAAGGCCTTGACCACTTGAACCCACCGGTGCAGGAACCACCACCTTGGGGATCAGTTGCTGGTTCTGGAAGTGCTCATGGGCAAGCTTTTCCTATTCACAGGTGTGATGTGGAAAACCACTTTCTTGGTGGCAATTGCCTCTGCCAGTAGGATCAGTGAGCTTCATGTGCTCAGTGGTGTCTGCCTGGTCTTCCACAAGGGCAAGGTAGTCCACCACCACGGAACTTACAACTGATGCTGGCTATGCCCATGGTCAAGGTATCTGAGCCTATGCACAGGTGAGATGTCACCTGTCATGGAAGACTGCCTTCTTGGTGGCCATCACATCAGCTAGAAAGATCAGGTGAGCTCCAGGTGTTCTGGGTGGAGCTGTCGCCCCCTGCCAAAGTTCCTCCCAAAAGAGGTATCCGTTTCACCTTTATCAGGTGATCAACCTTCAGATATATATACTTTACCAGGCCTTCTATGGTGGCAGACCGCAGGCTCCATACCTTGGGCCTGCGGCAGACACACTACACAGAAACATAGAAGTTGCTGCCAGATGAGGACTTCCTGGCCCACTTAGTTTACCCTATATTCCCTACCTACTGTTCCACTGCAGACCCTACTCCTCTCTGGTCTTCTCCACCCTTGCCTTACTTCTAAGGTTCCCTCGTGTCTATCCCATGCATGCTTGAATCCGGTTACCATTTTAGCACCCGCCACCTCTGCTGGGAGGTGGTTACTCTAAGAGTGCATGGCTGGAGTTTAGGGTGAGGCTCGTCAGCTCTTTGTAACATATGCTGAAGTCACATGTGGCAGACCGGCAGCTATGCAGACAGTTGGCTGGTGGACTGTCTCCTGCATCATCTGCTATAGGTTGACTGGTAGGGAGCCTCCTGCACAGCTTGGAGCGCATTTCACCTGATGTACCACTGCCTCTGCTTTCAGGGATGTCCCCATACAGGAGACTAATAGGGCAGCTATATAGAAGTTGGCACACATCTCCCATTACAGCATCAACCTTGAGATGTGCTGCGATGCAGCTTTTTTGGCCACAGTTCTCATCTCAGTTCACCAGACAGGGCTACGTGCTTTGTTCCCTCCGACAGAACAGGTGGAAGTCTGCCAACACATGGATAAGGGAACCATATCCATGTCCCTTAAAAAAAAAAAAAAAAAAAAAAAAAAAATTACTCAGTGGTAACCCTAGTTCTAGGACTTGGTATATGGTTCACATCCTCACAACCCACCTGACCTCCCCTGGCAGGTGGCACAGAGATCCCTGCTTCCAGCATGCAAGATCTGATGTAACTGGGCTGAGTCAAATACACCACTTGGGTGGTGGGAGGAGCTTAGCTTAGACTGTCCAGCAAATCTTCTCTTAAAGGGAGACTGCCAGCATGTGGATGTAAGCCATATACCACTCCCAGAACCATACCTCTCAACTGTCCGATTTTTTTTTTGTTGAATTTCTTCTGTCCCTTCTAAATTTGGCATTTCTGTCACTGAAGAGTAGGGATTTGAATCTCAAAATAATGCCGGTCATTGGTGTTATGGTCTTGTTCTCATTAAGAGAATGCTAGTCACACTAAGAAGCATGCTGTACACAATTTCTGGAACTATTACTAGTTTTTCAGATGTCCCTGATCATTTTAAGCCTTGTCCCTGATCTGTGATGAGGGAGGCTGAGGTATGCCCAGAACCAGTTACAGGAGAGTAGCCTATTTTTTGTCACATCTTCACTTCAAGCCCTAGGGTGGATGGACCGCAGTGATTTAAATGTTCCATTTCTTGTACCATTTTCTGTACAGATCCTCCCAACAGATGCCTGGTGCTCTGGTTGGGGTGTTCATCTCTGCTCCTTCTGGTCTCAAGGGTCCTAGAACAGAGCGGAGGCCGAACTACATACAAGTCTGTTGGAAATGTTATCCTATACAGCCTCTAGGCATTTCAGAATTCTCTGCTAATCAAGGTAGACCATGTCTGTTGAGCACTGCATAATCAAACAAGGGGACACTCTATTCCCTATGCAAGCAAGAAGTCAGTGCAGTACTGGGCAATGTCTCGTGACATTCAGCTATTGGCTGCATTTTTCCCAGGTCTATAAAACATCTTGGCAGATGGGCTAAGCTTGTCTCAGTCCCAGGTTCACAAATGGGAACTGCTGACCTCTGGTTCTTACCTCTTTGTAGGTTGGGGTAGTAAAGAGCTGGACCTTTGTGTTACCACACAACGCAAAACTGCCGCATTTTGCTCCAGTGCCTCAAGTGTTTTTGACAAGACGTGTTGTCTCCCTTTTAGGGAAAATTCCTGTGCACATTTTCCCCCCATTCCTTACATTGAGAGTCCTGCTCAAGCGAAGAGTGGAGTATACTTACCCTCATTGCTCCCCTATGGCCTCACCAAATAAGATTTCCACTCCTATAACATCCGGCGGTAGAGCATCCTGTCCTCTTCCCCCTGTCTGGGTCTATCGCAGGACAGGGACTCTGGTCCATCCAGACCTGAAGCCCCTACACTTGTATGCATGGCGGCTGAAACAAAATCTGGTCAGAGCCGATACGGCTGCTCAGAGCTTTTAGGAGCTGCTTACCCTGGCTGCCTTCTCAGAGAGCCCTGTAAGGCAAAGGAGCAGCAAGTGCCACTGGAGCCACTTTTCAGTGCAGCCACTCCGGCAGCAGTGCAAGGCAGGGAGGGAGTGTGCCAGGCAGCAGGAACTGCTATTTAGTAAAGTTGCTCTGCGGCATATGAAGAGCCTGGAGGGGGTAGTTCAAGGAGCAGAGAGGAGGCAGGCAGCAGCTGGAGCTGCTGTTTCTGTAAAGCTGCACCAAGGTGAAAGCAAAACGGGGGGGGGGGGTTTAACTAACCAACCCAACTTTATTTTTCCAACATAGATCATAGTGTTTTCCAAATATTTAAAACCAAATGTCAACACTGTTCATTTTTTTAAACCTATAGCAGGATGCAGGATACTTTAAAACAAAACAATCCAAGTCCCAGCATGTGCTAGCTCAAGAGTTTTCAGGGCAGATTTAAAGGCCTCAACAGATGGATAATCCCTTATCTGACGAGGTAGAGAATTTTGCACGGTCTGAGCCACAAAAGAAAATGACCTAGCTCCTGATAGTCAAACAGACCCTGAAAATCTCTAGCAATCCCTCATCTGCAGATCTGAGTGGACCAAGGGGTTGGGGAGGCCAAAGGAGCTCTTGCAGGTACCCAGGTCCCTGTCCATGTAGGGCCCTATAGGTTAGTAATCAGACCTTGAAGGTGATCCTCCACTGCACCAGCCGCCAGCGCAGAACACTAATGACATGGTCAGATCTACGTAAACCAGTAAATAGCCTGGGAGCCACATTCTGTACCAGCTGTAGGCAAGAGGTCCACCCCCAGTAGCCCTAGGTATAGGGCATCGCAGTACTCAAAGCGCGAGGTCACCAAAGCGTGGACCAGTGTAGGAAGGTCATCAGGTGGTACCAGGTGCTTTATCCGGGTGACATTCCTCAGATGATAGAGGACTTAACGGCCGAGCCTGAATCTTAAGTGTCTGTCCAATATCAAGCATGACACCCAGATTTTGCACCTGGTCAGAGGTCCTCGGCTGGCTGCCCCAGCCAAAGCCCAGATGACTGGCCCTCCGAGGATCCCTCCACCCAATGACCTGGGTCCACAATCAACACCTCAGTCTTATCTGGACTCTGCCTAAGCCAGCTGGCACTCATCCACTCCTGGATATCAGTTATTAAATACTATAACAGCAGACAGTTATTAAATACTATAACAGCATCATCGTGTCCAGGCACACAGGACAGATACAGTTGAGTATCTGCATAACGGTGAAAACTCAACTCGTACCACCTAATGTTTCCCAATGGCAGCATATATGCCATGAACATGGGGAAGCACAGAGCCCTGTGGTACCCCACATGGCAGGGAGATGGGAGCCAAGGAAAACACCCCAGACTCCACTCAGTCCTGCCAGTGAGGAATGAATGGAACCATCTGAGGACTGTGCCACTCCATTCGCAGAAAAGCCGCAGGCACTCCAGCAACACCCCATGATCCATGGTATCAAATGCTGCAGAGATCAGTGAGGACCAAGATGGTAGGGTTCTCCTGTCCCTCGCTATCGGGAGATCTCTAAGTACCCAGACCAACGCTGTCTCAGTACTGTGTCCCTTCCTGAAACCGGACAGGAGGATCGTAGATGTCATGGGTGGTCAGATGGTCCTTTAACTGCAACACAACTGCCTTCTGAATAACCTTACCTACTAAAGGCAGGTTAGAGACTGACCTGTAGTTTGAGACAGTCCAGGTCCAGAGAAGTTTTTTTCAGGAGGGGGTGAACCACCGCCTTCTTCAGGGTGTCCGGAAACACCCCTGTCTCTAAGTAGCACCTGACTAGCTCAGCCAGGACTGGTCCTATTGTCTCCATGCACACCACAATGAGGCACATCAGACCTGGATCCAGACTACAGTAAGCTGGCTGCAAGCCCTGGACCAACTTAACGATATCCTCTATCGCCAACCGGGCAAAGTCCAACCAGAAAAAACAGGTGCTAGTGCACTCTCACCGATCACCACTCTGACCTGATGGTTACAATCATCGGTGAAAAATCAAACACCTTACACTTCTGCGAAAAGGCCCTCCTATTCTGAAGACAGGTTGGATTGAGCAACCTGTCCACAGAACAGAAGAGCTGGGCTGGTAGATTGTGCACAGCTGCAATCTCCCCGGACAGGAATTCTGCCTTATGGGAGATCGCAGATTGATATTCCTTGTAATGGGATATCAATCTGTTTGTCCCCATTCAGGCCAGATTTCCACCAGCAATGCTACAACCTTCTACCCACACCTGTAGCTCCCATAAGGTCCCATCAAACCAGAGACCAAGGCCGCATGGTGAGTGGGTGAACACGGACTGGAGCAATGACATCCAGAGCCTCCCCCACTGCCTTATTATAGGCTTGTAGTAGGCTCTCTGGAACATTGCTAACACACACTACCCAATAGATCCAGAACCACCATCGGACCAACTGGGGTTACTCTCTGTATTGGATGGTACCAGACCATCTCCATAGGGGCAGGTCTATTTAGGGGGGGGCCACAAAGCTGAACCCAATAGTGTGGTGATTGGACCATCCAACGGGTTCCACCACCACATCAGAGATCTCCATCCCCGGCAGGAACCCCAGATCCAGTGAATGACCTTGTATGTGGGTTGCAGAGGTAATTACCTGTGAGCCCCAGTGACGTCCTCAATTGGAGGAAGTTCTGTCCAAATTGTGAGCATCCTCGACCCAGGCATTGAAGTACCCCCCCAGTACCAACCACCTGGGGGCCTCCAATACCATCTCAACAATTAAGTATGCGACCTCTTGCAGGAACTCCTTCTCGTTCCCAGGTAGACTATAAATGAGAAGTATCTTACAGCCCACACCTGCACCCACGATGCATTCAAAGGATCTAGTGGCCCCAACTGGCACCTCTACTAGGCCCAGCTCCTTCTTAAAACAGATGGCAACTCCCTCGCCACTACGATCCAACCTCTGGCAGTGTATTGAGTACCCAGCCAGAACAGCTGACTCCAAAAATGGGACCATCATTTTCATCCAGCCAGGTCTGTGATGCAAGCCAGGTTGGATAACCTAACAAGATCCACAATCACTGCAGTATTACAAGTCAACCTGGCATTGCATAACACTGCCCGGGCTGGATGAGTAGATGAGGCTGTCCAGGCTATCTACCCACTACAAGTGGAGCCCTTGGGTATAGGCACCAGGCAGGGTGGACCCCTATCCCAGGCCCATTTCGCTCAGGGCATCTTCTTGACCCCACCACCCCAATTCACCCCTTACTCCTCTCCCCCGCTTGAGCCCCCTGATGCCGCCTCAAAATCCCCAAGGCACAACAACTTCTATAAACCATGGCTAAAAGCAAGGGGACAAAGGGACGATGGGCCCTAAGCTCAGCAGGAGAGTAATGCTCACTCATCGAAGCACTCTGCCAACACATCCTGCAAATTCTACCCCACCAGAAAATCAGCAACACACTGACTCACAAGACTACATCCATTTCATACATTCAAACAAAAACAAAATCCAAAAAACAGAAGCAGTGCACTAAAAATCCTTAAATATCTCAGTCCACTGTATTTACCTATAGTCAATACTGTTCCACCCTGATTTCGAAGCACACCACTTCCCAAAAGTTCAGATAAGGGATAACAGTGGAGAGCGTGGGTTAAGGAAGCAGCAGCAAGAGTGGTGATACCTGCTGCATCCCAGAGCTGTCTGCTCGCCAGCCTGCTTTCTGCAACTCCAGAGTATGCCATTCACAAGATGGCGGAACTGCACATGCTTGGTACTCTAGCATGTGCAGTCTGAGCCAGTGGCTATCTTGTGCACAGCACCAGTAATTTCCACAATTGCAGAAGAAAAAAATGCTCCCCATGATGTGGGTGTGTTTATACGGCTGGCAGAGGGAAAGACCTGCATAAACACAACCACTTGAAACTATGCTGCAGCACTGGAAGCACACCAGACAACAGTCCGGTCACATGCTTCCACAGTGCTACATCTTGGACGATAACGGTATTCGGAAGGCATTACGCTACAATCTACAGGTAGGTCTAAGTAGAAACATGTTCTCTAGTACAGATAACTGGATACAGTTAGTATGAGTCGGGTGTAGGTGAAGCATGCCTCCCCCTTGTGGGGGCCCCCTCCCTTGTCTGTCAAATGGTATTGGTCAGTCTTGCTTGCCTGCCCCACACCACCCTTCAGCTGCACTGTCTCTGCCATGGGAGCAGAGAGGATCTGTCTTTCCTAGCCTTTGAAAAGGATATCTGACCTTTTCCCCATAATATGGAGAAGCCAGATATTCCATCTTTTCTGGTGTGAATCTTATTGCGCAGTAAGCTTTTCCATATTGTATGCACCATACACCATCTTCTCAGTGTGATGGTCATGGGGGGCTTGATTTGCTTTAAGCCAGTCTCATAACTGCCTTTTTCCCTGCCGCCACAAGAATACCTAGTAGATGTACTGTAAATGCACTTCAGTTTCAATGTGTGGCCGGAGGTAATCCAAGAATAGGACTGCTTAATGTGTTTGGGTTTCATAATTTTCGATCTCCACATGCATCCAATTCCACCTTGCTCCAGAATATTTTGAGAACAGGCCCCAGAACATAGTAGTGTGGCAACTTCATAACCACAGCCTTTCCAGCACATAGGATGATTCCTGAGTGGATTGGAATTTAGCCAAGATTTGTGGTTTACTAAAGTGTATTGCCATTTTCCAGTTAAACTCCCCTCAACTGTGGGGATCCAGTTATGTAAATGCCATACATTCATTGCGAGGCGGGAGTTTAGTTTCAGCTTCCCAAATATCTTGTATTTGCAAGACATCTATTGGTTGTAGAGTCTAGCACATAGAAATAAAATGGGCTGGCAAAGACCCATTGAAGCATATGGAGGAATGGCAGAGGGATAGTTTTCTCATCCAGGGTAAAACTTGTAGTGGTAGATAATGTCTTGCTTGAAGGCACCAAAAAGGTCTCCATCTAGTTAATATATTCACTTCAATTTTTTTAAATGCTCTGTTTGGCCTGCCTCAATTGGAAGCCATATGCTAAGCCTTTATTTGTCCACGGTCTAAATTTACAACCTATAGCAGCCAGAGAGAAGGCTGTGCAGTATGCAAGAATACTAAGCCACTGATGTCCTGTGGAGTAGGTCCACGAGGGTGGGGGAGGGTGCTACAATTGTATTGATGTCTGGTGGTGGACACTGCGGTCTGCAATACAGTGTTTGACACGTCCAGCCCCTCCAGTTCTAAGTCCTCCTCCTGTCTCAGCCTGGGGAGAGATGCCTTCCAACAATAGGATGTGGCTGAATAGAGCCACCTGGGCATACAAGATGAGGTTGGGGATAACAAGCCCCCTTTATCATTTTTGTAGTTGCAATTTGCCAAACACTACCCACCCTTTCAAATGAAATGGGAGAGCCACTTACTCCATTTTGTATATTTGTGTAGAAGAGGCAGTGTCTGGAATAAGTACATAAATCTGGGGAGGATGTTCATACAAATGGATTCAACCCTTTGAAATAATGTGAGGTATTTTGGGTCCATTTTTGGAAATTCCCTGTATTGTCTAATTCTGGGTAGTCGGTCAACTAGAGAAGTTGTCTGGGCTCCAGTGTAAACCCAGGGTATTTAATTTGCTGCCTGCCTCATTTGAATGGATATCATGTTTTTAAGGATAGTGGGAGTAATTTAGCTGGAGTAGATCAGTTTAATCTTTGTCCTGTTAATGAAAAGTATTGCAAAATGGAATCAGGCTTGCAGTATTCCTCTAAGGTGCTAGTTCAAGATGGGCCTCAGGACTTCCTACCATGGGGAACAGGTGGCCAAACCAGTACCAGCAAATGAGAGGGATGGAATAAGGCCTTGGACACTGCATGACTTGTCCCTCGTAAGAAAAGGATGAAGGGGAGGGTACACTGATCTGATGGAGTCTGATTCACTGGAGTAAATTTATGAAAACTTCCACCTTCAGAAGACCTCCATTAGATCACACCTTCGGAATGATTCCCAAGCAGTACAAAGCAGCTAGGGAGGATGGCACAGTTTCTGATCTGGACGCACAACCTTGCTGTTCAAGCCCCAAACCAGCCAGTCTGAGACAACATCCAGACTGTAGTGCTTACTGAAAGTGTGGCTGCAGCGACATTCTGGAAGCAAGCAACAGAAGTGGCCATACCCTTTGAGTGACCGCAAACCGCACCAGGATGGCCAGTTATTTGGACAGGTAATGTTTAGACAGGTGCACATTTTTCCAGGGGCAAACAAAACAAAGCTGAGAAGTTTTTCTACAGTTTTGTGCGATTAACACAGTATCTCTGTGTTCTAGAGTATGGAGCAATGCTTCACTCTTATTGGCATACATGAATTCATGGATACTGACTGAGGGCCTTCGTCCCACCTAGTCTTCCCATTTGCACGTGTAACTTTGCTTTTTCAAGCTTCTCTAGAATTGGGTTGTCCCCTTTCCCAGACTACCAGGATCCTTTGCCTATCCCCTGCATTCTTAAATACTGTTTCAGTTCTACCGCCGCCTCCAGCAGGGCATTCCATTTGTCTACCACTCTCTCAGGGAAGAAATACTTCCTCCAACTTAATATAACTTCTTAAAATAACTTCAGTAGAAATTAAGGAGTGTGTGTGTGTGTGTGTGTGTGTGTGTGTGTGTGTGTGTGTATATATATACACGAGGCTTGCTCATTAATGCTAGAAGCTGGAAATTCTTCTAGCAGAGGTCATGGCAACTAAAAACAATGTGTTCCATGAAAGGAAACATGGGCCACAAGTTGCAGCCATAAAAAGAAACCAACTTTAATTTTCAGGTATGAAATTCAAGTCCTAAGGGGGACTGGATTACAGATGGGTTTCCTACGAAGAACATTTCAGAAAGACATGGGATGCTTCTAGTTGTGTGACCATGCGGCCATCTAAGGGCTTAAAACGCTGATACTGGGCCACCCACATTATATAAAAAAAAAAAAAAAAAATGCTGAATGTCATTTTGCTAGCTAGGGGCTGCCCACATTTTGAGTGGTCCTGATGCTGAAAGTGTGACCTAATGGAGATTCACTCGAGCTACTGTTATGGTAAGTTCTTGCATAACTGTGCTGGGTCTTGCACAGGTGCTCTCTAGGGGGCTCTTGTGCTCGCTGTCTTTTGTGCTGGCAGGCTGTTGCAGTTGGTGGGAAAGCTGTCTTGCAGTCTCTGGGAAGGCTGTCTTGGTCTGTTAGTACCCCAGTGTAGAACAGAAGAATGCTAGTATTAGACTGGTGTGTAAGCAACTGCCAGAAATCTGCAGGCCTGGGTGATGGGTCTCAAATCAATATTTGTACTTTCTCTATAACATAAGGACCATTGCACCACGTAAGAGACCATTGCACCATATAAGTCAAATATATTAATAGCATTGTAATACAATGACTGCATATATGCACAGCTGCATCAACCGGAGAATGACTTTCCAGTCCCCATACTAGTATTTTCGATAAGCTACAATTTCAGGTTTTTATGTAGTCCTTTGTCCAGGAAATTGCTGTAGAGCACTTTATTGTGGTGTACTTTGCACCCCAAACTTGTCTGAGTTGTGTGCTAAATTGGGAAGGGGTGGACTCTGGCTGTGGAATTGATTGCTTCTGCTAAATCATTGTGGATTAGAGATGTAGTTATAAATTGCAGAAAGACCAGTCAATCTAGTCTGCCCTATTTTACCCTATCCTATCCCAGGACTTTGTCTAGATGGGGTTTTCACCCTCTTCCCCCTCCTTGCTGCTACCCGTCTGCGTGACCATTAAGCCCCTTGTAGTACCAACCATGCTTGAAACCCATTGATGTTTTTGTGCCCACCACCTCTGCCAGTAGGCTGTTCCATGGCTCAACCACTAAAATTTCTCGCATGTTCCTAACCTCCCCACCTTGACCCACCATCCTTGCTGAAAAGTTACTCAATTTGCCTTGTTAATCAGGATTATATGCCATACACCTGGAACACACCTTTAGTGTGCAGAGCCCTGGTGGATAGACCTGCAGTATCGTAGGCAGTGGACTGTAAACTGCTAGAGAATGATGGAATGTGTCTTGTGTTTTCTTTTGGTGGGGATCCATTTTATATAGGGCTATTGTCTTCATGCAGTTCCGAGCAATTGACCCATCTTGATATCTGCAGGAATTAACACTTACACTGCAAGATGCTTTGGAGAAGGGGAATGAATCACCCTTATGGCCTCTTCTGTTCCTCTCTGCACCCCCCACCTCCACCAAATACCCCTTTCTAAAAGGTTTTGGATGAGCTTGCCATGATGTAATGCTTCTGAAACTATTTTAAAAATGTTTTCTCTTTTAGTAAAGAAGACTTGTGCAGAGTCTGACTTTGTCTGTACCAGTGGTCAGTGTATTCCCAAGAGATGGCACTGTGATGGAGATGCGGATTGCGAGGATAGCTCTGATGAAAGCCTTGACCTGTGCTGTAAGTATTGATCTTGTATTAATGGACTTTGGTCAGCTACTAGCCTGAGACCTGCTTTTTGACTCGCAGTTCATACTCAATTTGGGGGGGGCTCTCTAGCAGCTGTATGGGCTACTGCTCCTACAGTAAGCCTGACTTCCTCATGGCCCTGGCTTGGGGGGTGATTGTTGACCTGTTTTAGATGGAAACTGAAATATTTTCACTTGACTGCAGTTTTGGTTCATTTTATTGGGAGGGAGGGGCTGGATTTTTAAAGTTTGTGCACAAGGTTTGTCCTAAGAAAATGCCTCACAGTAGTTTGAGTTGTGCAGTGCTGGAGAAGGCTAGCTAATTAATGCTTTGTTTAAATACCCTATTACACTGCATTCACATGCCCCACTGATTTGTATCTGGTGAATTACGTCACTAGTGATTGAAGCCAAGTCAGCATCATCCTACAGCATCTTGGCACACACATACACACGTCTCAAAGGATCTAGGCTCTGAAGCATTGTGGGACTGGATGGAAGAAAATTGCCTGGCATAACTCTGGTTGGGAAGAGGCAGTCAGTCCTGCTAATAGATTTAGATCAAACTTCTTGGATTTCAACAAAGCAGTAGCCTTGCTGCCAGTTGGTAGGCATGAGAATCCAAGTTTTGTATTGCAGCTTTGGAGAAGTGATTGTATTTTGGCTGTATTGAGCCTGTAGCCATATTACTTCGCCACCTGATGTGACCACCTTGCACCTGCATGCATATGTTTAAGGGACATCATAGGTTGGAGAAATCTGTGCTAACTTTTCAAATTTTAATATTTTAATATAGGCCATTTAACTTGAATTGGTCAGACAAGACTCTTTTGAAGAGCTGCAATAAAAACAAGATTTGGCTTTGCTTGTGGTGTGTTTGTGGCTCTGTAGAATTGTATAGATCTGTAAGAGTACAATTTTTATAGTGGGCCTTAATGTCTTAATTTTGTCTATTAGAGGACCACATCCGCCGCGAGTTCAGTTACATTTCATACCATGCCCACAGGGGAAGGCTTTGCAGCAGCATGTAGTCAGTAACACTCCTACAATAGAGTGGTTCAGCTTTCATCTCTTCTTTCGCCCCCCCAGCACCAGACACACTTGTAGCCCCCCAGGCATTTGACACACAAGGTCAAGCTTATCCTCTTTTGGGCAGAGTTTTATGCCCTCTTTCCCACCCCCCTCAAACACCACATGTGCATACACACGCGTGTGTGTGTGTGTGTGTGTGTGTGTGTGTGTGTGTACACACACATGTTCATTCCATTGGCAAGTGGCAAACATTCAGGTACATTAATGCAGAATACTCGGCTCAGTTTGTTGGGGGCCTGGGTCTGCTTGTGGCCCCCTGAAAATGTTTTTCATGATCTGAGATTCTGAGCATTTTTTCTAAGAAAAAAAATCATGATGGGTAGTAAGCTGCTGCCCACTCTAATTTTGCCAAGGTCAATCGGTATTCAATGAACATAATTTTCCCCTTTTAAAGTAATTAGCAGAACATTACAGAAAAGGTCTAAACTAGTCCAGCACTCCCTGAGTTTGGTAGCACTGTACACTAGTTGCATTTATAAGATCTGGGCGATAGTAGCGTTGGCCTGTGGTTTTTACATGGTTTTAATTTTTCTCTTACCAGCTGTTTCCCTAGTCTTTTTAACAGGCCCTTCCTACAGCTGCAGGCCTGCATCAATCACTTCCCACTACTCAACAGTCAGCTGTAAAAATAGAGTTCTAATTACTGTCTGCAGGTCTCATTTGTTGGGCTGTACACATTGAATTTATTTGGAAAAACAAAGATCAGAAAGTAATGTGGATTCCTGACCAGCAGTTATCTAGGACTGCTGGTTGCTCTTAGACAACGATGACACCCCTCTGAAGGTCATGTGCACACTGCCTATATAAATAACACTAACACATGGTGCTGGTAGAAAAACATCTCATAACATGGTACAGTGCCAGGAGTGTGCTGAACTTGTCTGTCACTCTGCAGCAACAAGCAGTCTGACTTTTCTCTTAAACTGTCTGCACCAGTCTAGCATGTCCCACCCTGCCTAAGGCAGCATGTAGCACTTGTGCTGGTGTTTGCTTCACTGTGCATATGCTCAAACAGAGCACCTACTGGCCAGCATCATCCAGATAAAAATTACTCCAAGTGATGACATTAGAAACGTAGAAACAGACTTTGATGGCAGATAAGGACCGCTTGGGCCATCTAGTCTGCCCATTTCCCTACCTACAGGATAGGCTGCAGATCCCAGTTAACCAACAGCCTATTTCTTCCTTCCCCCCCCACAAGAATTGCCTTATGTCTGTCCCATGCATTCTTGAATTCTCCCACAGTTTGACCCCACAACCTCCTCAGGAAGGCTGTTCCATGCATCCACTACCCTCTCTGTGAAATAAATAGAAACATAGACTTTGACAGCATTGTTCAGGTGATATTAGTGTGCATAATTTAGAGTGCCAGATGTCTGACATGTGCATGTAATGCACAGACCATGCAGCAGCAGTAACAAGAAAAAAGTGGCGGCTGGGCTCTTGTCAGGTCCTGGGTGGACCCAGTTGGGAAGATTACTCACCCTCTGGTCACCAGAACAGAATCTGCCATGTCGGGAAAAGTAGCAGCAAATCAATAAATTGAAGGAAAGAGAACTGCTGCTGCCAGTCATGACTAAACTGATGGCAATTTCCCAAGTGGGGGATTCAGCCCCTTGGCACTTGTAGCAGTTCTAACCACTATAGGTTACCAGTGCACTGTTACTATAGGGGAGGACTTGTACCATATGGGGCACCATCTTGAGCACAGTTTTACCAGGGTGTTTGCCCTGGTGTAGACGCCACTGCTTGCCACCCTATGGCCACTGTTGCCTCCTACCACAATTACTGTAAAGCACAAAAACTTAACTTTTCAAGATCAGTTTTGTACTACCACTGGTTAAGGGGCAGGTTGAGTTCCGCAGTGGCCCAGTCAGAACCTATAAGACTCTGATTGACCTTTCTGTAGGGGAGGTCGAAGGTTTGTCTCAAAGACCTTAGATTTCCCAGTGCTTTCCCGAGATGAGACTGCTCTGCTGGTACTGCTTTTTGAGCCAGCCAGGGTCCTACCAACTCCAGTGGTTACTCCTTCAGTTCTCACTTAGGGCCATGTAGACCACCTGCTTTGGTATTTTTTATAACTACTCTGCCAGTGGATGCCCATCTACTCCTAGGAGATTGACAGAAGAGAATGAGACACTGTTCATGGTCCCAATGTCACTCTACCAACTGGCATCCACCCAGACAACTGACTAATCATCCTGTGTATTTACTAGGTTTTTGATGACCTGATGTGTTGCTCAGTGTGGCAGGGTTGAGCTTTTGCTCGGAGGACTCCTCTGCTGCTGTGAGTCACCCTGATGGCTGCCTCAACTTGATTGCTCTGCAAATTGTGGGTCCTGCTTCTCTGCCAATGGTGGAACCTCCTCTGCAGCCATGTGGGGAGCCTCCACAAATGTCTACCAGAGACCGGCCTGCTCAATGAGCGGTCTGTCACCTAGGGCTCTACAGTGGTCCACACTCCTAAGAAACATACCTGGTTGGTGTTAGAAAGACTCGGACTGTGAAATCCTAGAATCAAACCCATCCTGTAGACATTGGCTCTTTAATTTGATTCTCCAAGTCAGGCTTTGCTTCTTTTTGGGGATCTGTTCCAGAGCATGTCTGAGTCCTTGGGTCTCCCTTTAAGCCCATTCAGAAGAGGGCTAAATACTACTTCACTGACCCCTGGACAGGAATGATTCCAAGGGGGTGACCTTTCTATGGCAGAGCCATCATGGGGCTGGCTTAAGACTTGTGCCAGCAGCTAGCATATTGCCCAATGCCCCTTACCTCTGTATGGTCTGCCCCTTACTTGTATGGTCTGCAAGTATATGGTTCAAATCCAGAGCCTCAGAGTTCTTGGTTCTAGACGTTGCACAAATGGAAACAGCACTGGGATAGGGTGCTTATGATACCCTTAAATATGCAAATACCAAAAATATCTGGCACTAAACCCCAATTTTTTTTACTATGCCTTTTTTTGTCCTGCTGGCTCACGTACGGAGGGTGCCCCAGCCACATCCCCCTAATGTCCACCATCCAGCACTGACCCAGCCCCAGGGCTTTACCCCTGGTGGCAGCTGTGTGCCCAAGCCTCTGCTAGGGAGTAGACAGGTGCCAACTGGAACCCCCTCTCCCTGGAGAGCAGTCCAGACGCTCAGTCATTATCTGTCCCTGCTGACCCCGGTTGCCCATGCTCGTTCCCAAACACAGGTTGCTTGCATTGCGCAAGGTAAGGCGACCAGCACCTCGGCACCACTGGGCCAGCGTTACTCCCTCATTTAAAAGTGGCACTCTGACTCAATTATATTAGCAAAATCCTACTTTATGTGCCTTAGAAAACAAACAGGACAACTGCCTAACACATTTCGGCCTAATGGTCCTTTATCAAAGGCATAACTGCATGTGTTCTAACAATCGTATGTCATGAAATGGTGTCGCAACTCCTACAAAACACAGGTTGGCTACCATGCAAAATATAGTTAAAACCATGTAAAAAAATTAAAACCCACCCATATTTACACACCCAACTAGACCTGAAATACCATATTTAGCATCGACGCCTACAGTACATTTCCTTTGTTTCTATACCACCATATTGCTAAATCATATTGTCCTGTACCTAAACTGCAACCTTAAATGTTAATCTCAGATTTATCTTTGTATTTAACTACAAATCCTTGTACTTTCACTACGCATCTTTTTCTGTGACTGTGTATGTGCCATATTTATGGCCTGGGTTGTGCTTGAAAACTGTCCACAGGACCAGTGTACACACCCAGTTAAATGAATAATTATATTGCCACACTGTTTCTTAAACCTACGACCATTTAAGTTGTACTAATTGTAGCCATGGCAGTATATTGCTTTAACCTTAAGGTCCCTTGCTATAAATTATATTTTACATACTGTTTTCCCTTAACTTATCTAATACATATTCAATTTAAAATCCTGGGACAGACAGTTAATTTATTCCATATCCATATTTTAAAAAATGCATACAGTATGTATTAAGTATGAAAGGGGCAGAAACTTTAACTCCTGGCCTATCCTACACTGAACTTATCCTCCTTTACTCACATCAGTGTTTCTTGGCGAGTAACTGAGTATGGATATGTAATAAATGAACATGTGTCTATCCCAGGATTTTTAATTGAATATAATACAATTTTACATACTTTTTACTTTACCTTATTAGCAAGTGACCTTAAAAGGTTAAAGTGAAATATTGCCATGGTTAGTTACTACAACTAAAATGACTGTAGGTTAAAGAAATATACTGTTGCAATATGGTATTCCAGGTTTGTTTGGGTGTGTTTTTAGATGGTTTTAATTTGTATATTTACCAGGTAGCCACATGTGTTTGTATTTGAGTTGACACCATTTTATGATGTCCTAGGACTTGTGGTAAGAACACATACAGTCATGGTTTTGATAAAGGACCATTGGTTTGACCTGTTGGGTGGTTGTCCTGGGTTTAAGGCATATAATAAAGTATGCACTTTTTGCTAATAACTATAATGGCATCAGAGTGGTGCTTTTAAATGGGGTGGAGTACCCATTTCTTTTGGGGGTATGGCCACTTTTCTGAATTCATTACTGCTTCTGTCTTCTAAGAGAAAGGGATCATAATTCCTAAGTCGTAGCTGGCCAACTGATCCCTTGCTGGCCTGCTGCCTTTTGCTGTCAGCATTTTTTTCTGTATTGGTGTTTTTTTTTGGTTTGGGGACCATAAGTTGCATCACAGCCACCCCTTAACTAAAGGGCTAGTTGAGTGGTGGCTTTGATTTGACTCCTGTGGCCCTCCAAAATAGAAAAAAACGGAACTGGCCTCATTGCTATAAATAGCAGACCTGCACGCTTATCCAGACTAATGCATTTAAAAACTTGTGAGCATTGGGTCAGCGCTTGCAAGAATTGGGACCAGGAAGGGAAAGGGATCAGGCGGCCAACTCGTGCAACCAAGGAATTTAAAATCACTTTCCCTTTGAAACAAAAGCAGTAATAAATTCAGAAAAGTGGATTTTTGAAGTACTTAAGAGGTAAGCTGCTGCTGGAGGTGCTTGAAGAAAGCACTGAAACTGATGCCCTTTAAAGCAGTATCCAAGGAAATGTTTTAAAGTGTCCAATTTTACACAATTCAGCATATACTGTATGGCACATTGTTTCTCACCTTCATCTCCTTTTCTGGAGGACATTTACATGAAAACCAGAATGTCTAGGAGCATGGAAATAGTTCACTAGCATACAGTGGCAGTTCAACTGGAAGCACTGATTCATCAGAACGTCAAGCGAAGCTCCTCCCACTTCCCGGGAGAGGAATCATCTGGCTCCAGAATATGACTTCAGATCTTCCTTTTCTGTTGGAACAGTTAGGTCTCCTGCACAGCTCTGTATGTTGTAGGTTACCAAGTGCAGATAAGCAATTTCTAATCTATCTTCAGTATTTTCAAATGCTTGGTTACAGTCCAGCCTCATCAATGGAAGATGGAACACAAAGTAGTGAAACCTGCCCCAGGCTTCAAATTTTAAGTCATGGACCACCAGAAAATGTCATATGGACCTCGAGCATCTTGCTTCTACTGTTTTTTTTTGGGGGGGGGGGGGCGCTGCACACTTGTTCCAGGCTGTAGCCTGTGCCAGACTATGCTCCCTTCCTCAGAAGGATCATGTGGCCCAGATTCTTGACAATCTGCTAGTTGGGAGTTGAAACTTAACCAAAGGGCTGCAAGAAGGCCTTTGCTGTGGCACACTCAGTGGCCCACCTTACAGCCATGAGAGGTAGTGGCTACTGCTGTGGCAGGCACCTCTCCTGTCTCAGTTGTGCTCTCAGTTGAGGCTAGCATTGGACTGACAATAACCAGCAAATTCCAGAAAATGTTGGGGCCTCCATGGAGAGCCCTTTCCACATGGTAATACAAGCATTGCTGGTATCAGTTGAGACCATGAGCGAGCAGTGCTCTTTTACGCTACTCTCCTGACCACTCTACTTGGGTAGAGCCTCCTGTGGTGAAGGTCCAGGTCACAAGCTCCATGATGCCCCTGCCAGGCTTATTGACCTTGACACTGGTCAATCAGGCAGTCTTTCTAAACCCCCTTTGACCAGTTGTCAGAGGAGGTTGAAGTCTGACACCAGTTTTCTGTCTTCATTCAGGTGGATCTGAACTGGCGGGTGCTCATGACCAGCTCCCTTTGGGAGCAGCTTATACTGGTAGTTCCACCAAAGCTGATGCATGTGGTCTAATGACCTGCCAGTGGCTTCTCATCGGCCCTGGGTGTAGACTCACTCTAGGTTGAGGTGCCACTCATGCTAACTCTACTAGGAGTTCTGTTTCTTGACATCCTTGGTGTAGAGGCTCCTCTGCCACACAGTGGTGCTGCAAAGTGCTTCTCTGGCTGCAGTGGACCATTGTGTGGGTGGGGTATAGCTCTTCCCCAGTACCTTTGGCTGATCTGGCAGGTGTCAGTAATGCCTACACCAGTCCATCCTCAATGGATGTTCACAGCACCTGCCTCATCACCCTTGTAGGTGGAACAGACTCCAACGAAACCTAGTGCGAACTCTGAAGGACTCCTGAACTCCTGGTTGACTCGGGGTCTCAGTATTGCAGGATCACGCCCACTGTTCTAAGGGAGGATGTCTCTTTGCTCCTTGTGAAAGGTGCTGTAGCCCATGTCCCAGATGCCCTGGCATGTTAGGGGTACATGTCCAGGTACTTTCTGGTCCTGAAATGGATGAGGGGGCTGATATCCCACACTGGATCTGCATAATCTCAATCTGTACACAAGGAAGTGCAAGTTCAGGATGGTAATACAGAACTGGATAATACCATCCCTAAAAATCATGTTCTGCTCCCTGGACCTCCAGGACATGTTCTTTCACATCCCAGTCAGTCCTTCCCACTGGTGATACTTTTGGTCCTGTGCAGAAGGGATTCTTTATCAGTTCCAGGTCCTGCTCTTCAGCCTCTCATCCATGACCAGGGTCTTCAAGTACATGGCAGTGGTGGCAGCTTTTCTGCAGTGCAAGGGCATTGGTGTACTTACCTAGATGACTGGCTAATTGCCAGGCCATCCACGGAGGCTGTGGTGCGGTCCAGGGTCTGTCCCTCCAGACCTGCAGAAACATGGGCCTCTTTGTTAACCTGGTAAAGTCCAAACTGATCCCTTCTCTGGTTAACTTCCATTGGGGCAGAGATGGACTCTCTGGGGGCAAAGGCCTGCCTTCCTGTGAACTGGGCACAGATTATATCTCCTTTGGCCATTCATTTCAGGTAGGGTACTTGCTGTGCCCAGGACTTCCTGCAGCTGCTGGGGTACATGGTATCTTGCACCACCATGGTCCAGTGGGCATGCTGGCGGATGCAGCACCTGCAGTGGGAGTTGGGTAATTGGTGGTCCCCAGCACCTAGGACACTTGAATAGCCAGTAAGTGACCTTGTCAACGTTGGTGCTATCTAGTGATTGATCCCAGAAATCTGGAGGGAGCCCCATTTGTCCACCCAGCATCAGCTGTCACTCACAGTGGACATGTCTTTGGGGTGGGGAGGGGCACATGGGGACCAGAGTCCACGTGTCCTGGTCACCCTGGGAATCCTGCCACCACATCAACCTGCTGGAGCTCTGTGCAGTACTGTAACAGAATTTGATCAGTTATGGGTCAGGTTGTGCAAGTCGACAGACCATGTTTTACCTGAACAGGCAGGGTGGCATGCACTCCTTCCCCTGTCAGGAGGCCCTCTGCACCTGGACTCTCATCCACCAACTGGGTGCAGATCTCCTGGTGATGTTGCCAAAGCAATCGGCTGACAGGCACACTCAGCCAGGAGGAGATGCTGCACAAGTGGTCCCTGCATCAGAAGGTGGTGCCCCATCTCTTCATATGGGGCACACATTTGGACTGGTTTAGCTTGGGCACATTTTGTGCCAGCCCCCTTCCCAGAGTCTGAGACACTGAAGGGGAAGCCTTGGAGACCTTGGACCATGTGCCTTGTGCACACCTCCTCTCGCCTTTATCCACAAAGTGGTGATCAAGGCCTGAAGGAAGATGAGGCACACGTGATCCTAATGGCTCCAGACTAGCTATGGCAATTCTGGTACCAGGGCCTCAACAGCAGGTCTCTGGTGGCTGCCTCTTCGCCCAGACCTGTTGACCAGATGACAGGAGAAAGGTCCTTACCTGAACCTTCAGTTCCTGCACCTCACAGCCTGGTTCCTGAGTGGCTAGAGTTCCAGGCTTTGCGTCTTTCAGATGATGTGCTCCGTATTGTGGAGGCCTACCAGAGTCCACTCCTGGTGCTATGCATTTAAATGAAAATGTTTTTCCATTTGGTATTGGGGCAAAGAGTTTAATTCCCTTTACTACCCTGTGGCTAGTATCTTAAAGTACCTCCAGTCTCTCTCCCCTCACCTTGCTGGGGCATACGGGACACAGGTTGGTATGCAGACAGTGGCCCTGGGGAAAATGGCTCTTTTAAACCCTTTCACTTTGAGTTATTGCACTTCATTATTTCAATATCCAGACAAATGATCTTCAATTATGACGTGTTACATTCTTAAAGATGTTCCATTCTGTTTAAGAAGCACTTTATACATTATTTAAAATAACTTATTTTAAAAACAAACTTGAAAATTATTATATAACTTAAACCAACAAAATATAGCTGCCCCTCCTTGACTTTCACCTCTCCTTTAATTATTTACCTTCATGTTGGTATGTAATTTTATGCCCATCTCTCTGCCTAATTTTCTATGCCTTCATGTAACCTTCTGATTTGTCTATTTCTGGGTCCCTTTTTGAATGACATTAATTCATTTATCCCTGAGAATGGATTCCTATGTTTTCAATCTACTTCCATACTAGTAACATACAGTTCCCATCTGGTCCATCTATTGACAAATTGCTCTTTGTTGGGTTGCAAATGTTAATCTCTCCATCTCCTGTATTGCAGTGATTATTTTAACCCAGTCTTACTGTAGGGCTATCTTTCTGTAACCAGCACTTTGTAAGTGTTTTTAATGCTGTTGCTCATAAAATACGCCATAGATATTTGCCCTCTTTACCCCGTAAGTGAGCTGGCTCAATACCTAGTACAAAGTGTGTGGAACTCTGTTCTCCCTCACCAAAGATGGCTCTCCAGTATTCTTGAATCTTTTCCCAGTAAGATTTTATTTTGGGGCACTGCCAAAATATGTGTAGGTGTCCTGCTACATTCTCTCCGTAATCCCTCCAACATTTTGGATCTCCCCCTTCTTTAAATTTGGCCTTAGTTTTAGGGAAGGAAGTACAGACTTCTAGCTTTCCAAACAAATTCCTTCCAAGAGGTTGAGGTAGTGTTCCATATTGAGCCCCAACTTTTCTCCCATTTGTCTTCTATTATTTCTCCCATCTCTTCCCTCCCACTTTATTTTAATACTAAGTGAGTTGTAACCCTGATCTAGCAAAGCTAGTGTGTAATTCTATGATCGCTCCTCTCCCAGAGAGATGACCAAATGTTTTCAAAATGATGGTGAATGCGGGTGTTATCCCTGTTACTTATGGGTTAAGATTATAAACCCAGTTACTGATCTGGTAGTATTTAAATCTATCCTTTGGCTTTAAATCAAACAAGGGCATAGCTGCCTCAAGAGACGAGAGTACCTCCCCTTATAACCTGCCATGGGGAATGGAAGACTTTAAATGCTGGATCCTTAAACCAATGGTCTAAGGTAGCTGAGATAGTGTTCTTCCCAAGCCCACCACCTAATTTCCATATGTGTTGTGCTGCTCCTCCCATACTGGTTCCCCTTCAAACCTCCAGGGCTGTATTAATTCCTGTAGGAAGTTGCCTAGTAACTTGACGTTGTCTGTTATAAAGCATGGCCTGCAGTGGAGGACCCTTAATTTGTTGTAGTTCCATCTTTTTCCAAAGTGAGGCATAATGGGGGGTGCTGCCACAGCAATGCGATTCTCATCTGTGAGGCTATCCAGTAACCTGGTAGGAACGGGACCGCTAAACCGCCTGCTTTTCTTGGTAAATATAATTTATTCCTAAACACCCTAGGTTTGCAGTTACCCCAAATGAATCATTAGTTGCCTCTGCCAACCTAAAATGGTCTGTTGTGGAACCATACAGGGAACACTCTGAAACAAGTACAATATACGGGGTAAGATCTTCATTTTGGTGGTTTGAATTCAGGAATGCATTGGTAGGGGAAGTAGGGACCACCTCTTGTAATCTTGTGATATCTCGTGTATTAGATTGGGGTAATTATCTTGAGAAAGGGATAATGGATTCGTCCCTAAGTATACTCCTAAATATTAAACACCCATCTCATTGGATATCTCCTCTGAACTTCCGTGGGGACCTGATGTGAGCAGACCAGAACCTTTGTCTTGGCCGTATTTAGGGAGTAGCCTGATATTTCAGTAAATTGTATCTGTTCAAAAACTTCTGGAAGTGACAGGGCCGGGTCACCCAGAAACAAAATATCATCCGTGTAGAGGCCCAATTTATGTTCATAGCCCCCTATCTCTATACCCTGGATGGACGGGTTCAAGCAGATCGCTTGTGCCAATGGCTCCACAAAAATGGCGAAGAGGAGACTGGGGCAACCCTGCCTTGTTCCCCCCTCCAATTCACATGCTCTCCCTACATGGCCATTCACCCATACACATCCCTTAGGGGAATCATAGAGCCTGGTTATTTACAGAAGATTTCTGGGAAGCCAAAGCTTGCCAGGGATGCTTGTAAAAATGACAACTGCACTTTATCAAATGCTTTTTCTGCATCTAGGCTCATGACTAATGACGCTTCTCCTGTTTCCCTTGTACGTTCTAAGATATTTACAGCTTGACTGGTGCTATCCTGTGCCTGACAACCTGGGACAAAACCAGTCTGATCTGAGTTTATGATTTGAGGAATGATATCCTGAAGTCTTGTCATTATTACCGTCATTTTATAGTCAGTATTGAGGATGGATATAGGTCTATACGAGGCACATAATGGATCCCTGGTGGGCTTGGGCAACACTGCCACCACAGTATAATGCCATGATGGAGGAATTACTCCTCCCTCAGATCAGAAAGTTGTAAACTCTATTTAGTATTGGAGAGATCGGACTCCTAAAAAGCTTGTAAAATTCAGATGGTTATTCGTCCATACCCAGGCATTTCCCTGTTTTTAATTCTAGATATTTCAGCTATAATTTGAGTCTCTTATTGGAGCTACCAGAGAGGCAACATCTGTTTCCCCAATTTGACCCAGTTGTAGCTTCTTTATAAAACTTTCTAGCTTATTTGTTTCGGGTATGATCCCAGCCCCATATAACTCCCTATAGTAGTCTGTAAAGGCTTCCGCTATGTCTAGAGTGTTTACCATTTGTTTAGTGATGGGGTGCTTGATTCTGTTAATTGACTCTAGCCTTTCTTTGCCTTGGTCTACTAGCTAACAACCTTGTGACCCTACATCCCCCATCGTAATATTTGTCTCAAGTATAACATGTTTTGTTCCACATTATAGTCCAGGATGGCATTAAGGGAACGTCTGTTTCTGAACTTCTCTCTCCTTAGCGGAATCATATTGCTCTTAAGACTTGTTCTAATTCCCGTATCTTCTGTTGTAAAGTTGCCTTTTGAGTGCCTTTATGCCTTAACAGCTTTCGCTATCAATTTCCCCTTATTACTGCCTTTACTGTGTCCCAGAGGATGGATGGGGACATTTCTGGGGTATCATTTATGTTGAGTGTTTCCTTAATCATCTCTTGAACTTGTTCCTGAGTTTCTTTATCCTGAATAAGTGACAAGTTAAGGCGCCATACAGACTTTTTCTTATTTTGCCCTAGATGCAACTGTAACCACATGGGAGCATGATCCGACAGGTATATTTCCCCTATTTCTATATTCTGCATTTGATTTTTAGGTAAACATCTATTCTGGTATGTATCTTGTGTACCTGGGGGGGTGGATTATAATCTCGTTTCTGTCCATGATACTGTCCACGCATCTGTAACCTACTTCAGATAGTTTACCAACTTTTAAAGCCACTCTCCTCAGACCTCTCGGTTGTAGAGGTGGAATCAAGATGGTCGTTTAGAGCAAAATTCAGGTCTCCTTCCATAATTAATGACCCCTCTGCCCATTCTGTAAATCTCGTATATAACCGCCTGTGGAAGTTGTAATCTGAGAGAGGGGGGCATAAATCGATGCTATCGTGATAAGTTCCCCATTGTAATAGTCCTTCAGGGCAGCTAAACAACCCTCAGTCTGTCGGGGTGTCTAACTTCAAAGGCAACCCCCTCTTCCCACTGTAACTATCGCTCCCCTACGTCTGCCTTTTCTGTATGAGGATGCTACCACCCTTGCAAAACCAAATTTATTCAGTTTTTCATGTTTTGAGAGGTGCGTCTCTTGAAGCATACAGAAATCTGCCTTTTTCTTAATTTAGGCGATTTTACTGGATTTGTTAATCCATTAACATTGAAAGAAAGAAAGTTGGTACATATCTTAGCCATTTTTATATGCTGTATGTGCTTTTCTATAATTTACCCCTGCTTTTCCTGACTCACCATCTGTGGAGAGTGGCTCTAAAAGAAGGGTGATGGCTTTAAGATAGGCAGCAAAAATAAACTTATTGAATATAAAACATTCAACTGTAACAGTAACCTTATCTAAATTGTAAACACCTTTGTTGGGAACGTCACCACCTACTCAAGGAGCTGACTTCCAAGGTAGGCCAAGTCACTATAGACCTCTTTGCCCTTCCCTGTTGGGAAAGGGCAGAAGGGGAAAGCTTCCCCCTCTAGAAGGATCCCCTTCTCGAGTTCTCACTAGAAATGTGGAGCTCGATGTAGATCCGCCAATAGACCAAGGCAGTCCAAAAAAACTAGGTGTCTGTCTGCAGCTTTCCTTCCATAATCCCTCTCCTCCTGCTTTATTTGTATTTAACTGATTGGTCCCACATTTTTAGCAGATATATTTAGTCTCCCCCCAGAGCCAAAACTTTAATCTACTCTCTAAGAACAAATCCCATTTGGCCGATATACTTTTATCCTTCCTCCCAAAGCTTTCTTGTCCATTTCAAATCTGGTTTCAATTTGTCTGTTTCAGAGCGTGTGTTCGTCCTCCCCTTCCCCCAGCACATCACCTTGCATAGTGTCTCTCTGATTTTTCAGGGGATCGGAGAAAGTGATTTCCCTCCTTCTCCACCATTTCCCTTTTGTTACCATTTAAATCTTGTATTCTCATAAAACCACCTTGCTGACCATTCAAATCCCCTTCCAGAGAGTGACAGAATGATTGTCCTGGGTATTCAAAGTCCGCTTCAGATATATCGTTGGTTACATAAAGAAGAACTTGTACATTGTCTCTTCCTCATAGCGACTTATGATGCTCTCATTCCCTTAAGGATTTACCTCTGGTTTCATCATTCTCTGTCCTCTCCCATATCTTCTCTCACCTTCTTCTACTCCCGGAAGTTTCTTAATTTAATCTTGTAATAAAGCTGCTGATCTCTATGCACCTTGATCTATATATCTTCTGGTTTTCCTTGATGTGCTAAGTTTCCATCCAAAACCTCTCCTTCTCTGTGGGCCTGCACATGGAGCTCTGGCGTAGATGGGACTCGTTTTCAGCATTGCTTCCCTAGCTTCCTGTGGAGAGTCTTATATTTCTGGTGTACTGTGAGACGGGCAGGGTATGGTGTTTTGTATTAAGTTTTTTCTTTCAAAGCTCGTATTAGTGGGCCTTACATCAACCTCTGCTGCTGAATCATTGTTGGATAGTCCTGGTCGAAAAACAATCGTGAGTCCAAGTATTTAACTTTTTTCTGCCAAGCTCGTCTCAGTAGATCTTCTTTAGTTGAAAATTAATTTTGTAATCTGGGTTTGGCTGTTTTGATTTTGGCATTAGGGCCCTATGCGCCCTCTTGATTCTCAGCTCATATGAGGGGGGTAGTTGTTCTAGAACATCTTTAAGTAAGTCTGCCACAAATTCTACCAATGCTCCCATTTCAGCTCCCTCCTTTAGGCCATATGTCTGCAAATTCACGGGCACGACTTTCCAGGTCAACACACCTCTAAGTCCATAGTATGAGTGCCTGCACCTTTCTTCCCAAATGCATTAGGCCATCTTCTGTTTGCGATATGCGATCCTCCGTCTTACACTCTGTTCCATATGGTTTAATTTTTTTGATTCAGGTTACCAAATTCTGTTGTGTTCGGTCCTCATTTCTTTCAATTCTTAAGAGTAGGTCAGATCCGCACCGAGAAAGCCTGTCTGCCTCATCTGTATCGTAGGCCACTGCAGAGTCAACTGCTCTGTTTTGCACGGTCATACGAGTGGGAGAGCTGCCACGAATTCCCGCTCTCTCTCTCCTTTAGATTGTTGCAATTGGGACCTAGAATTTTTATTTTTGTGTACCCTCTCCAGACATTGTTTTTTTAGTTCAATTTGTTATTTTTGGGTTTTTAGCAGGTTGAGGGAGCTCGCTCTCTAGCTGCTATCCTGTGCCATGGTGGAACCGGAAGTCCCTGGGGAAAGTGGCTTGCTACTTTTCAATGGCCAGAACTACCTTCCCCTCTGGTGCATGAACCACCACCATTTAACCTGCTGCTGGCACTGGCAATGTTTATGGGCAGGGTATTTGAGCCTATGCACAGGTGTGAGATGTCACCTGTCATGAGATTGCCTTCTTGGCCATAATGTAAGCCAGAAGAATCGGTAAGCTCTAGGTGCTCTTTGCTCCCACCTGAAGTTCCTCCTGGACGTACTATAGAAGTTTCACCTTAACCAGGTGATTAACCTTCTGGTATATTTGACCAACCTATTTTTCAGAGGTCAACTGCAGGCATCATACTCTGGACTTGCAGATGGTGCTCACTTATAAGGAGCACATGACTGGAGATTGGCAAGTGGATGACCTCATGCATTGATGGCTGGTAGGGAGCCTCCTACTAGACATACCACTGCCTTGGTGGCTTCTTCCACGGACAGTCTTATGAAGATCTGCAGGGCTGTCACCTGGAAGTTGGAACACACCTTTTCCCATTACAGTAGCAACCTGGAATCTCAGCAGGATGCTGCATTTGGGACCTCAGTCCTTCAATCTGTTTGCTAAGTAGGGGGTGTGCACCTTGCTCCTCTCCTCTCTAACTGCTTGAAGCTTGCCAGTGTGGATAGTGCACTATATCCACGCCCCTAGAAACATGGGTTACTCGCCTGTAACCATAGGCGTATATATTTTACATCCACACTACTGACCCAGCCTCCCCAGGCAAGTGGCACATGGAGCCCTGCTTCCAACGAGCAAGATCAGATGTCATAGAGCAGAGCCAGAGGATACATCACCCAAATTGTGGGAGCTTAGCTTGAAGACATTCTGAAGAATAAGCACTTTAGTGGAGCTGCCGGTGTGATGTGAACCATTTGTAACTCCTAGAATTACAGTTACAGGTCAGTAACTTATTTTTCATCCCATCATCCTGATTTTTAGAAAGACCTTGACAGATGAGGAACACTTGGGCCACCCAATCTGCCCATTTCCCTATTTATTGGATAAGCTGCACATCCTAGTAAACCAACAGCCTGCTTCTTCCTACCCCCCCACCAGAATTACCTTCTGTCCCATGCATTCTTGAATTCCCCCACTGTTTTTCACCCCACTACCTCCTCAGGAAGGCTGTTCCATGCGTCCGCCACCCTCTGTGGAAAAAATACTTGCTCATGTTACCCTTGAGCCATCCCCCACTATCTTCAAATTGTGCCCCTTGTTGCGCATCTTTTTCTGAAAGATGCTACCCTCCTGGACTTTGATTCCTTTAAGGTACTTGAAAGTTTCTATCATGTCCCCATCTCCCTCCTTTCCTACTGGTGATGCCTCTTCCTATACATCCCAATATCTCCCTAGCCCTCCTTACTGCCTTCTCACATTGCTTGCTTTACCTTTAGGTCATTTGATATGACTACACCAGGTTCCTTTCCATTTTGTTAGTACCACCCCCAAATTGTGTACTCTTCCCTGGTTTTTGTGTCCCAGGTGCATTACTTTGCACTTTTGCATTGAATCTAAGCTGCCATACTTTGGACCATTCCTCCAACCTTGTCAAGTTCCTTCTCATCCTTTCCACCCCCCTTTGTATTAACCCTGTTATAGATCTTTGTCATCTACACAGAGGCATATGTTTCCTTCAGTCCTTCTGCAATGTCACTTATAAAGACATTAAAAAGGACTGGACCCAGTACTAGACCCTATGGTACCCCACTAGTAACACCCCTTTCTTCAGAGTGGACTCCATGTGCTATTACCCTCTGTATTCTGTTATCCATCCAATTTTTTTTATCCAGGCTACCACCCTGAGACCCACTCCCGAGCTGGCTAATTTGTTAATCTTTTGTGTGGGAGTGTCAAATGCCTTGCTAAAGTCTAGGTAGGCCATGTCCACAGCTCCTCCCTGGTCTACTACTTTGGTCACACAGTCAAAAATCTTAGATTAATCTGATATGGCCTTCCCACTGTGAATCCATGTTGCCTTTGGTCATGTGCCCTGTTGGCCTCTAGGTACTCATTACTTTCCTTCAGAAGTGATTCCACCATTTTCCATACCACTGAGGTCAAACGTAACAGGTCTGTAGTTTTCTGCCTCTGCTTTGCTTCCACTTCTGTGAAGGGGAATCGCATCTGCCGTCCTCCAGTCATTGGGTACCATGCATTCTCCCATGATTTGTTAAAAAGGGTAGTCAGTGGTGACATTAGTTCTCCCATTAGTCTTTTTAGAATTTGGGGGTGAATCCAGTTGGGTCCCATTGCTTTGTCCACCTTCAGTTTTGGTTCTTTCAGAACCCTTCTGTGAATGGACTGGTATTGACTCCCCCTGAGTGCTTCTATTGATTGGGTTGGGTACCTACCCCTGTTTTGTGAATACTGTGAATTTTTTTCACTATCCCTGCTTTTTCACTGTCACCCTCCCCTTTATTAAGCCTCAATATTCCTCCCTTGGTGTCTGTCCACTCCTTAATGTACCTATAAAAGGTTTTATCCCCCTTAAGAGTTGGCTATTTTTTCCTCTGTTTGGGCCTTTACTATTCTGACTGCCTTCCCTGCTTCCTTCTGCTTTAACTGGTAGTTTTCTGTCTTGCTCCTACTGTTTCCCTATATTTCCTGAATGCTATCTTTTCCTCCCTAACCTTCCTCGCCACCTCTTGAGAACCATTGTGTTTTTTTCCTTTTTGATCTTTGTTTGCTTCACACAAAGGCTTGTTGCCTCTGTGGCAGGCTTCATTCCCCATTGTTCCTCCACCCCTTGCCATTTTGCTAGTTTTTTCCCTCCATTGTAGTCCTAATCCTTTCAGATCATAGTAAGCACTTCAGTGGAACTGCCAATAATGAACTATTTACCACTCCTAGAACTAGTTACAATTCAGTAACTTATTTTCAGCCCATCCTCCTGATTTCTCCCTCCATTGCAGTCCTAATCCTTTTGTCTGATACAGCAATGAATTATAGTATATGGGTGACCCTTAATTGTACATGGGTTTCTATTTATGGCACTTTCATGTTGGACAGTTCAGAGCTGATGTGAAGTTGCATCATTCCAACGTCACAATGATCTTACAAATTCATCTTTGAATCTTACGCCTGCTGTATTAGTTATTTACAAATTTGGTCACTTTTGCTGTTCAAAATATTTGAGAAAAAGTTTCCCAACTATTAACTACAGTTAATCGTTTAGTAGCTGTGACTTCTAAACTTTTTTGAACCGCAGCTACTGTATGATGAAAACTTTAATTGAGGGTGGCTTCAATTAGGCATTTAAATTCTGCCTCACCTTCCACTTGCTCCAGTCTTTTGTCAGCAGCTTTGCTTCAATTTGTCAGGAAAAGCCAGAATATAAAATGCAAGTAGTATGATGGAATTTAAAATAGTTGCTAAGGATGAAGGCAAAGAAGGTAACCAACCCATGGTTGACTTCCTTAAAATGGAAGACAAACAGGTCTGACCAGAAGAACATCTCAGAATATGAGGAGAAAATGGTGGAGGTCACGAATGTGGAGGCAAACAAAAAATTGATACGGCTGGGTGGTGCTGGGCAAAAGGAGTCTTACAAAACCAGAGCGTAGCCATGCTCCTTGGGTCTCCTACCAGAGAACACCCAAGGGTCACTTGCAAGTCTCCATTGATAAAGCTACAGTTTACTTCAGAGAAGTTTCATGCCAGCAGAGGGTGGGTGGAGTTAATGAACCTCTGAGGGTTCACACTGATAGCACCATGGGTCTGAAGCTCACCATGACTTGGCTGTGAAGTGCTGGATTTTATTCTGCCATAAGCACCTTACAGCATCTGTCAAGCTTGGCAGTATTAGAAATGTGGCTGGGACTGCCTTCTGAGCTAATGTGCCCAGGGAAAAGATGGCCTGTCTCAAGGGTTTGAAATATGTGCTTTTTTCTTCCAAGTCCTGCACTCACCACCAATCAAGAACGCTGCTCAGAAATTGTAGATTTGTGCTGTAACTGTATGGTGCCAGTTTAAAATGCATGTTTTGACATGTTTAGGAAATTCCTTTATCAAAGGTCTTTTGGTAAAGGAATTTATTTCCTAAAACATGTCGAGACATACATCTGAAACTGGCAGCTTAATGAAGTTACAGCACAAATCTACAATTTCTGAGCAGCGTTCTTGATTGGTGGTGAGTGTAGGACTTTGACTGAAGATTTAAAATTTTGGTAAAGGGGAAAGGCACACTGAGCCAAAGCCAGTTTCCAGGTGTGATCTGGGTGAAACGGAGCGGGATATACAAGTCAAGTAGCAAACATTGCAACAATTTTGGAAGGAAGCAAAACTGGATACAGTATAAACCATACAAACTCTGTGAGGCCTTTCTGCACCATACAATTCTGCTTAAAGTTGGACCAGCATAACATTCTGTGGTGATTTGCATATGCAGCCCATGATGCTTTGCATTGTGGGGGCATGTGTGATTTTGTATTTTCTATAAACCATATGTAACCCCCCTGCAAATGGGGGTTCCCGAAAGACTTCCAGGAGCTTGCTTGAATGCTCCAAGCCTGAATGGTGTTTGGCGTTTAAGCCACTTATCAGTGAGTGTTTTTAGAGCCTCTGGTACTGTCTCTTTAAGAGCTGTCTGCTTGCAGACATAATTAGTTTATATGGGGGGACTGTGTGTTTCTTTGATTGAGTACCACTCAAGCTGCTGCCAATTCACCCCATTTTGCAGTCACTAAGAGTGCAAAGGAACCTGTCTGAAAGATGTAACTGATTGCCAGAAATCATTTACAGTAATAATAAAATTACAGTTTGTCTAACCTGCTTTCTTTTGCAGTCAGAACTGTCTGCCTAGTTCCCCATTCTGGTTTTGAACTGCTGAACTGGACCAATCAGTGTGGGGTAAACTAGCTCTAAAATGATGCCTTGGACGAATCAGAACTTGGGACTCATAATCTGAGCCAGCCACAAGAGGATTGTATGGGCAGTGACTCTGGGAGATGTAGTTTAGACTTGGTGCCTTTTTGGACCAACAGCAGCAGTCTATTGTGAGTGACAGCCAATCCAGTCAAGAACTGGGAGGAACTCAAAGGAAGTGCCAGTTTTTGTCTGTTGGGAGTTTCAGTTTGAGATCTGAAAGTGAAGGGAAAGAAACCCTGTGCTCCTTCAGTGCACAGTTTCAGTCAAAACGTGTGCAAGGCCCAGAGTTCGGTCTACAACTTGTGTAACTGCTTGTTAGGACTGAATCCGTCCTGTGAAAAGAATCAAAGGATCTCTGAAGAGTAGAAACCAGGCTCACCCTGTAGAAGACTGAAGAAATTGTTGAATTACACTCGGTCTGTCAGGAACTGAATCTGCTGTGTGTTCTCCTGGTTATTGTGCAGTAATGCTGATTGGGATACAGATGCAGCCTGCCTGGTATAGTGCTTTTTTTACCATATAAATGTGTGAGGAGTCTCTTGGAGATCAAAAGTAGCCCTGCTGACATTGAAGGACCATATCTTCTTTGGAGGTCGTGAGTACTAATTCGGGGTCGCTCCCTGTTGAATTGCCACATTAAATCCAAATGGAATTACTGTACTGCTGACTGTTTAATTTTCCTTTTCTCTGTGTGAAAGGGCCCCTACCAGCTGCCACGGTTTGGACTAGCCACTAGGGCCTGGGTACCCAGGGACAGTAACTGGTAGGGATAGGCCTGTGCACAGAGCCATAAGTAGAATAGTAAAGTGATAAGCTAATTAACCTGATTTCCCCTGTCCTTGTTATATCCCTAAATAAATCAGAGCTGTTTGTTTCAACAAAGTTATACTGCCTGAGGTATTTGTCTATGTTAAAGTACTGTACTGTGATTGTTGCACTGTATCTTATTTTACAGGATGTCCCGTGCCTGAACCAGCCTTGGGGTAAGTGTATACTGTGAAGGTAATTCTGCTATATTGTGTGGGCCACTAGTGGGGAAGAAGGGGTTGCAGTGTCCCAGAGGGCTGTGACCAAGTAAGTTTAACTATTGCAAACCCTGACCTCTGGGTGGAGGCACCCGCCATTGGATCCAGGCCCCTCAACCTGTTAGTGGCAAATCAGGCAGGGGTAGTAGCCCCTGGGATAGCGCCATCTAGGGGTTACACATACATACAATTTAGGTGCAATTATTGCTAAAATTCAGAACAGTAATCCCAAAATATACAAATTGGGATACAGGATTGACTTGGGAATAGCTATGTACAAGTGCTATCTGTCAATGATAAGTTTTACAATGAGAGTAGAGAGCAAGTGGTACCTGTACCTGGTGGGTGGCTCGCACTGGTGAGGGGTAGTTGAAAGTAGATACATAGAGAGGAGGGTGGGAGACAAGATTGCTTTTTCAAGGTGGGCTGAGAGGGAGCACTTGCAGAGGGGCAGTGGGAGAAGTTTCAACTGAGTGGAAGCAAGGCAGATGGATTGGGAGAGTTGATTCCATAGGTCAGGGGAGTCTGTAGGAGAAGGCGGCCTTGCCAGCTTTGGAGTGCAGAGTCTGGAGTTAGAAGGTGCAAGAATCACAGGATGTGAGGCCATAGCCTGATGGAGAAGGCAAAAGGAGGGCAGCGAAGCAGTACTTGCTGATAAATGCAGCAGTGTGCTGAGAGGTGAGGAAGGGGAAGTAAAGAGCAGAGCACAAGGAGCAGTGGGTTTGAGGCAAAGTGAGTGTTGTGCAGGGTGTCAGGTTTATAGAGGGATGATTGCAGGGGCTGAACTGTACATCGGCATAGTCAAATGTAGGGAGAATGAACTTGATCATTTCTTTGCAGATTGGGGGAGAGAGGCAGTCTTTGATTCTATGTAAGCTCCTAATTTGGGCTGGAGTTTGGTGTCAGTCTGTGTTCGGAGAAGTAACTTGGGGTCCAGCCAGACCCCCAAGTACTTTAAGGATTTTATGGTATCAATCAACATGCCATCCCAGGAGAAGGGGGGAAGCCGAAGGCCATGGTGATTTTATTTTTCAATCTTTATTTCTTGTGGTATTGCACCACAGTAATTGGCTTCTGACCACTGTAGGGCTTTATTAAAGGTCTCCTGCAGTGATACAGTGGTGGGGTGTGTGTGTGTGTGTGTGTGTGTGTGTGTGTGTGTGTGTGTGTGTGTGTGTGTGTGATGGAGAGACACACACACACACACACACACACACACACACACAGGGAAGGTTGTTGACAAAGATGGAGAAATGAGTGGGGCCCAACATAGAACCTTGTGGAACACCAGAGAGGTTGAACCATTTACCCTGGCAGCCCAACCTGTGCAGCGATCTGTGAATCAGACTTTGAAATCTGCTCCTTCGCACACTACTGGGCATGAAAAGCAGAGGATCACTTGCTGATGGCCAGACTCCCTCCCCTTCATAGTGCTTGCTCAGTGGAAAGCTGCTGCCCAAACAGGTTTCTGATGTGTAGAGGGTCTGGATTGCCATATCACCTAATGGGTGGATAAATGAGGAAATATCCATGGTTTGCCAAGATGTGGGCTACAGTAGCCCTCAGCAAGTGAATGTTAGTTTGGAAAACCTTTCATTACCATATAAACCCCTTAGTGAAATCAAAGGAAAAATAGTATCATGGCAGCGATTCCAGGAGCCTGCACAAAACTTTACAACCTGTTGTGTCCTGGAACATTCCTTTCAAGGCCAAGTATCAGTGCTGTGATGACTGACTGGCCAGAGAGTACCAAGAACGCACGGCAGAGGGAATCCAAAACCTCCATCTAAAACTAATTCTCAAGTGGGTAAAGGAATCGTGGAGTGTGGCTACAACTGAATTGTTTGTGGCATTGCATTCATGGACTCTGACAAGATTCGCTCCACTGAAGAGGATGGGTGGAGATTAACTGTAGCTAAGCAATCTGATGTGCACGACTGAGGAGCTGCAGAGTACACCTGATCTTCTGGAAGCTGAGCTGGGCAAGGCAGGTGATACAGATTACAAACTCTCTAAACCAAGTAGGCAGGAGCTGGAGTACAGTAGAGAACCTTACATTAGATCGGTTGGAGGTGGTAATATTAAATACTAAATCTTTCCTTTACAGGTAATCTTAGGAGAAGTGATTGGAAGAGCAATGGAATGATTTATTTTCTCCCAAAAAACACACTGACCATTCAAATGAGTTTCATATTTAAATATTTTTGTATTCATTTTAGTGTCCAGTGCTGGCTATTATCGCTTTATCTGGAAGAGCACTGCTAGATTATGCTATGGCATCGCACAGTCTGATGCAAACACTGACCACGCGGATCACTGCATCATTGGATACATGTTTATGTACAGTTCTGGCATCCCTTGATGGTGGTTTGTCTGGAATATTTGGGAATAATCCTGATGGGCTAATTTTTTTGTATAATCACATTTTCAAATACATCACATACAATCATACCACCACTGTCATACAGTTTAACACATAAATCCATAAAACATAATTCAGATCTCCTTAAAACCATAGAAACATAAAATTGAGTGCATTCACCAGCACAGAGGTCTCAAGAATGCAGTTTTATAACCATCATGTTAAAGCTTTAAGCAGCAGTGCAATGAAATGTTTCCCAAAAAGTAAATAAAAATATTGGCATACTGGTCAGATCTGACTTTCTAGGAACCTCCAATGCTGTGCACCATGACTTTATTTTCTCAGTCTTGGCCGTTACCTGGTCTATGGTATTTCAAAGCTAAATGTGGTGGCCATCTTTTCTTTTTTTTTGAGGGGGGGCAGATTAAAACATTTTATAAAAGGCTCAAATTTTAATGGAACTAGATATTTACCACCAAATTTAAAAACTGAGATGGCCTGGTATCTTTCATATAAAAAAGGAACCTTTTTTCCCTATTACATTGCACTGCTGCCTTAAATTGAACATGAATTTTAAATTTATTTCTCCATGGAAAATAAGTGAAACAACCTGTGTGAGGAAATGGACTATGAAGACAAACTTTAGAATTTTAAAACTTTGCATGAGACACCCTCATGGTCATAAGATTATCTGGAATGTTCAGAAAAGCATATCATTAACTCTAGACCCTTCTCTCTCTCTCCCCAATACAACATAGTTCCTGGGTGCCTCTCCAACCCAATGTAGCATGTTGCTCCCAACCTCGCTCAGACCCATATATATATGTATACAGCATGCACTGATCGCCCAAGCATAGCAAGGTTCTTCTGTGCCCGCCCTTACATAATAGTTGGACGAAGGAACACAGCACTGTCTGGCCATGTCTTCAGGATGGAAGGCTAAAACAAATAACTGTGAAACAGCACAGCTTTCCAAGACTGGCACTCCAACAGAGCCATGGTACTCCCAGTCACCTTTTGGAAGACTGGAGAACTCTCCTTCCCCTCCCATTTGTGTTTGAATCTGTAGTTGACAGCATAGCTGGTGCTGACAGAAAAGGGTTGGTGGACAGGTTCAGCTCCCACCAGACACATTTGCACTGTGACCTTCGGCAAATAATTTTACCCTCAATGCCACAGAGCACTACTAAAAACATTACATTTTATGTCAACTGAGGTTTGGGTAAATTCAGTGTCCCATTTAGCTTGGATCAGTGCCCTCTCCTGCACCTATTCTTGGTTCCCGACTCCTTTCCTTCTAGGTCTGATCAATGCGCAACCTATTCAGTACAACACAGCTTTTTTTTGTGGTCCCCCTGCCAGTACAAAAGTTTAGTGTTGTGCTCGATCCAAGTCCTGTTTAGCTTCTATGGCACCCTTTAATTACTGCACCAATCTCACTTGGGGTTCCCTCCCCAATTGGCCAGTGCAGATTCCTTGGCCCATCGTAACCACCCTCAGTCTCTAGCACTCCCTGCCCTCCTACATAAAACTGAATTTAATCTGGAGCTAGCACATGGCCAGCTTGGGTATGCATCTTCCCTGACCCCAAAGTCGAGGCATAAGGAAATGCATGCTGTACAGTGCACCCAAGGTAACTCTGGGTACTCCTGCACAGCTTGCTCTAAGTTGGTGCACATACTTTCAGGTGCACTGGGGTTTGGAGGGACCACCTAGCCTGGAAGCCTGGCTTTTGCCTGTGAATGTGCCTCCCCAATCACGAATAGGGAAGAGTTTAATCATAAACTGACTTTGGCAGATGAGGACTGCTTGGCCCAACCAATCTGCCCATTTCCCTAGCTACTGGATAAGCTGCAGATCCTAGCTTTACCAACCGCCTACTTTATCCTACCTCCCACTGGAACTGCCTTGTCTGTCCTATGCATTCTTAAATCCCCCCAACTGTTTTTGACCCCATGACCACTTCAGGAAGGCTGTTCCATCCCTCTGTGACAAAATACTTCCTCACGTTGCCCCTGAGTTCTTTTCCCCCATCCTTAAATTGTGCCCTCTTGTTCTTGCACACCTTTTTCAATGAGTCTCAAACTGAGATGGTTCTTTTCATTTGTTTCAAGAGCTCGTCTGGCTTAATCGTTCTTAGTTTTCTCTTCATTGTCATTTGCCTGTGATTGCATTTTAAATGGAGCCATGACCATACATTTCAGTTCTCTTCCTTGCCCCTAAAAGTGATCTATGCTTAGTAGAAATCAATGGGTCCCTGCATGCCCACTAGCTCCATTTGTGGTCCCCCTTGCCTTGTCTGTGCTGGACTCCAGTGGACTGACTTGTTGTTCAGTGGAATCTTGGTCTTCTCTTGCTGTGTTTGGTGAGGCTGCTGCTAGCTTCTTTATGCTGCAACGTCCAGCTGGAGCCATTAGTGCCATCATATGACATGGCCTGCAACTGCACCAGTGTTACCTCTGAAGTGATCTGCATTTTAGAGGAAGACTGGGCTACCACTGGCCAAAGCAGCTCCCAAAGTTGCCAATGCAGTGTCTGCTGATGGGGAAATTGGGGGGGTTCTGGGGTTCTGTGCAGCTCACTGAGAATCTAGTTGAATCAGATGGGCTCAGTAGCAGGGGTGGTGGTACTTGTGTGTAACCAGTGGGGATGGGGTTAGGAGGTGGGTGGGTTCTTGTGTGGCCAGTCTGGAGAGAAGTTGGGTGGCAGGTTGATATAGTAGCTCCCCAAATTTATGGACATAGACTCTCAAATGTGATGTGGCATATGGAGTGACATTTAAACTTAGTGAAACAGTGGCTACCATATGTCTGTACCAGACTTGTGGTTGCATAGAGCATTTACTGAAAGCCTAAATACAGATGAGAACTTTGGTGTGCATGTTCTTACAACTTGCAAATATACTTGTGCGTAGTAGTCAAAACTCGCAATGAGATTGACTGACTGCAGTACCTGCCAGTAGCAAACCACAGCAGTTTTGGTTTGGTTTCCAGTACATTGCAGGGAGGATAGCTGCAAAACCCTTCCTGACTTGTATAACAGTAGGCCCCAAGTTGGATCTGTATGCCTAACTTACCTGGAGACAAGTGTAACCCCTAGATGGCGCTATCCCAAGGGCTACTACCCCTGCCTGATTTGCCACTAACAGGTTGAGGGGCCTGGATCCAATGGCGGGTGCCTCCACCCAGAGGTCAGGGTTTGCAATAGTTAAACTAACTTGGTCACAGCCCTCTGGGACACTGCAACCCCTTTCTTCCCACTAGTGGCCCACACAATATATCAAATTACCTTCACAGTATACACTTACCCCAGGTCTGGTTCGGCACTGGGACCTCCTGTGAAATGAGATACAGTGCAACAATCACAGTACAGTACTTTAACATAGACAAATACCTCAGGCAGTATAACTTTGCTGAAACAAGCAGCTCTGATTTATTTAGGGGGATATAACAAGGACAGGGAAATCAGGTTAATTAGCTTATCACTCTAATAATCTACCTATGGCTCTGTGCACAGGCCTATCCCTATCAGTTACTGTCCCTGGGTACCCAAGCCTAGTGGCTAGTCAAACCTGTGGCAGCTGGTAGGGGCCCTTACACAGAGAAAAGGAGAATTAAACAGTCAGCAGTACAGTAATTCCATTTGGATTTAATGTGGCAATTCAACAGGGAGCAACCCTGAATTAGTACTCGACCTCCAAATAAGATAGGGTCCTTCAATGTCAGCAGGGCTCACTTGAGGTACACAAACCTCTTCACACATCCATATAAAAAGTACTATACCAGGCAGGCTGCATCTGTATCGATCAATTACTGCACAATACCGGGAGAACACACAGCAGATTCAGTTCCTGACAGACCGAGTGCAATTTTCAGCAATTCTTCCAGTCTTCTACAGGGTGAGCCTGGTTTCTACTCTTCAGAGATCCTTTGATTCTTTTCACAGGACGGATTCAGTCTAACAAGCTGTTACACAAACTGCAGACCGGAACTCTGGGCCTTACACCGTTTTGACTAAAACTGCACACTGAAAAAGCACAGGGCTCCTTCCTTCTTCACTGCCAAAGCTCAACTGAAGCTCCAACCGACAAAACTGGGCACTTCCTTTGAGTTCCTCCCAGTTCTTGACTGGATTGGCTGTCACTCACAATAGACTGCTGCTGTTGGTCCAAAAGGCACTGAAGTCTAAACTACATCTCCCAGAGTCACTGCCCATACAATCCTCTTGTGGCTGGCTCAGATTATGAGTCAAGTTCTGATTCGTCCAAGGCACCATTTTAGAGCTAGCTTACCCCACACTGATTGGTCCAGTTCAGCAGTTCAAAACTAGAATGGGGAACTAGCAGACACAGTTCTGACTGCAAAGAAAGCAGGTTAGACAAACTGTAATTTCATTATTACTCTAAATAATTTCTGGCAAACAGTTACATCTTTCAGATAGGTTCCTTTGCACTCTAGTGACTGCAAAAATGAAGTGAATTGGCAGCAGCTCAAGTGGTACTCAGAGAAGCACACAGTCCCCCCATACAAACTAATTATGTCTGCAAGCAGACAGCTCTTAAAGAGACAGTACCAGAGGCTCTAAAAACACTCACTGATAAATGGCTTAAATGCCAAACACCATTCAGGCTTGGAGCATTCAAGCAAGCTCCTGGAAGTCTTTTGGGAACCCCCATTTGCAGGGGGGTTACACAAGGATACTGTAACTTTGGGTGCATTAAAATACCAATGGTACTATTTGATTCTTCATAGTACTGAGGAATGGTACTTGGTATTTGTCTGGCAAAAGGAAACCAAACCAGTAAACTGACTGGGAAGGCGGTTGACTAATTCCTACAGAGGTATATTTAGCATTGTGGCATTGATTCACAAAACCAGACAATGCTGGTTTGTGATTAATGTTCTCAGAATATGCTTTGGGAAGGGTGGTAGCATTCCAGAAATCTGGAAGTGTTTTAATTGTATGTCATTGTTGATTCATTGTAGAGTGCTTCCAGAGGTCAGTGTATTCTGCAAAATATTAGATCTGTATTGATAGGCCATAACTTTAGTAGCGCAATATAAAGAAATTGTACCTGTTGATACTGTACCCTGTGGCGGTCTGCATTTCTTCTTTCAGCATTTCCATGTTAATAGAAGTTAACTCCCATATCTCCAGTGCCCCATAATGGCAGAGCAGTTGCCTTCAGTGATGTCAAAAGTGTATGTTTGAAAATATTGGTTTGTGCTAAAAACCCTAAGGAATCCCTGAAACTAAAGGCAACATTAAAATGTGGCTAGTGGGGAATAGGCCCAACTTTAGATGCAAAATTAGGAAATGGATTGCTGCTTTAGAGACAATCTGAATGGACCTGTGTTTCTGGGCTTTTAACAAAATAACTTTCCTTTTTCCCCTGATGGCCCTTACTTGACAGGGTGTGCTGTTTCACCACTGTCCATTCCTCTCATAAGGAACCCTACAGACTCCACAGTCTCTGCCACTTGGCCACTGGTGTGGTGTGCACCCCAGTCCAGCTTACCCCTACCTGCTGCTCGTCTGCAGTAATAGCCCAATATCGAGCTCCTTGCAGCATTAGGTGTCCTAGGCAGTAACTTACAGTAGTGACGTAGCCTTGCCCAATATGCCCCAAGTCAACAAACCCACTCTTCATGACTCTACTCTCTCCTCCTTGGAGGATTGTCCGTTTAGTCAACCCACTCCAGCTCCACCCCTTTCCTGTCTTTGAGCCTTTACTGAGACATGTGATGCTTGCTTCTATGAGCATTGTGAGGTAACTGGACCTGGACAGTGCATCCTTCTGCAGGAGAACCTCTGCGCAGATGTACTTCTCCTATTCTGCATGCTGTTGATCAGGGTGCATTGATGCATGGTGCCAATTTCCTTGGGCACCAGGTGTCAAACTGCTCACCAGAACAGGGAACCCTCCCCTCCTTTCATGGAGAACATCCAAGAAAATGCTACTTTAGCAGAAGGGATCGAGGTGTGAATAGGTAGTAATCATGATACATTGGGGAGGGCAGTGGACACGGCCTATCTGGACTTCAGCAAGGCCTTTGACACTGTGCCACATAGAAGACTATTACACAAACTGGGGAATATGGGTGTGGGCAGGACAGTAGTGTGGTGGGTAGGTAACTGGCTGGGCAGCAGGATACAGAGAGTGGTGGTAAATGGCTGTCACTCCAAAGGGAAGAGTGACCAGTGGGGTACCACAGGGATCGGGACTGGGACCAGTCCTAGTCAACATCTTCATCAGTGACATTGCGCAGGACCTAGAAGGCAGAATTTCACTGTTCGCTGATGACACAAAGCTCTAACAGAGTAGACACACCAGAGGGTGTAGACAGAATGAGAAGGGACCTGCAGAAACTTGAAGAATGGTCAGGGGTTTGGCAGCTGAAATTCAATGCAAAGAAGTGCAAGATAATGCATATGGGGCACAAAAACCCTGGCAAAATTATATCAGTTGGGGGGTGAGGATATAGCATGCACCAAGCAGGAAAGGTATCTAGGGGTTATCTCTGATCTCAAGGTAGGGAAACAGTGTGACAAGGTAGCAGATAAAGCAAATAGGATGCTGGGATGCATAGGCATGGGCATCACCAGCAGGAAAAGGGAGGTCATGATTCCACTATACAAGACACTAGTGAGGCCCCACCTGGAGTACAGTTCTGGAGACCTTGCCTATGTAAGGACATGGAGAGGGTAGAGAAGGTTCAGAGGAGGGCAGCAAAGATGGTACATGGATTGCATCACAGGTCCTATGAGGACAGGTTGAAGGTATTGAATATGTACTCCCTGGAGGAGAGGAGGGAGAGAGGGGACATGATAGACATACAAGTATCTTAGAGGGAGGAACAGGGTGCAAGAATACACTATTTTTAAGCAAAACAGATGTTCTAGGACTAGAGGGCATGGTATGAAGTTGGAGGGAGGACGATTTAGAGGAAATATGAGGAAGAATTTCTTCATAGAACAGGTGGTAGACAAGTGGAACACCCTGCCTGAGGAAGTGGTGGGGGCTGAAACAATCACGAGATTTAAGAATGCATGGCATAGACATAAAGGAATTCTGGAGGTCAGGGGTGAGGGGCAACAGAGTTCTAGGAAAACATAAACTGAAGTTACAAACTCAAATGAGCAGACTAGGTGGGCCATAGGCCCTTATCTGCTGACACTGTATTGATAGCACAGCAGTGCAGCAACTAGGGAAACGGTCCAATTTAAAACTAGTTTTTGTACTGTACTAGGGAAGAGACTGAACATTGTGAATATAACTAAATATTGAATTACAAAAGACAGTGTTGGCATAGTTTAGATTGGATAGAATCCTTAGTAATACCCCCATCCCACATTATGGAGGGATGTGTTGTGTGGCTGAAGTGGTGAAAAAAAAAAATGATGCCAATGTTAAAGTGGGAAACCTTTTTCAGGCTCCATGAAAGGCAGGGGCCTTAATACCAGTAGAAATCAGCAACTTGCCAAATGATAGTAATTTTTATTGGACTAATTGCTTTTACTAGCCCTACTGGCATGTATTGGTGGCAGTGTTTCAATAAACATGCCAGTTGGGTGGATGCAGTGTTAATGGGGCTGGTTGATTTATCCACTAGCCAAAAAATAAATTTAAACTTCTGGATTGGGAGTGACTAAAGTAGGTGTGAATTAATTTGGTAGTATTCTTCCATTTTAAGGGTGATTAATACAAACCCCAGTCTATTGTCTTCCTCCCTCTCCTCCTACACCCTTTCCTACCATTCCATCCAAATGTCCACCTTGTACCATGAGGGGCTTCCTAATGCCCAAGAAATGTGGGGGTTTCATGTACACTTTTTTTACCGAGTTGGAGGGGTGGGCCTTCAGAACTCTCCAACTAAACTATCTAAGCCAAACTGGATCTCTCATACATATTCTGTATATCCTCACTCTGTCTAGCTTTAGGGTTGCCCTTAATGGTTAAATGGCAGTCACGGCAAAGTACCTGGTGGCCATAACTGATACGTGGTGCATAGCTTCTGTGATCTATTTTGGTTTGGCTAGTAAGTTTTAGGTGGCCACTAGGCCCCAAGTAGAACTGCAAATGCAACATGCCCACTCCTGTGACCTTGCTTCCTTCCACTCTAGGGATCAGGGCTGGATTCTCAGTCTAATTCAGATAGCAGTGGGACTGAGGCATTCTGCCAAAATGTACAGCTATATGATTCACCTTCAGCAGTTGCTGCCTAGGGGAGGGGGCAGCCATAGCCTCCAATGTTGGGTGTACAAGAAGCCCTTGGGAAGGGGAAGGCATTGGGACTTCAACCATATCCGGTCCTGCTGAAATACTGAAATGATTAAACTGTTAGTACCATTGTCCCTGTTGTGGATGCTTCATCCTAAGATCACCTGCACCAAAATGACTACTTATGTTGAGACCTCCTGCTGAGAAGTGGATAACTGAGCAGTGTTCCCAAATGTACAACAGCAAGATGAAGCTGTCTGAGGGCTCGGGCCCTGGTAATGTATATTCTTACTACATAGATTAGTTCAGTGTCTGTTCCAGAGAATAAGCATGCTTGATGGGGAAACTGCCTAGGTGTAGTTTCCATCTATTCTCCTTGCCAACTAACCATATGGTCCTCTGGCTTTGCACCCATTGCATGTCGATATTTCCTTGCTCAGTAAGGAGCAGGTTTCCTTCACAGCTGCAGTTACTGAGAGGATTCTGTGAGTTACTTTTTGTGAAGTTGTACTTCAGTTTTTGACTCATTCCTGTGTCCACTTTTTCATGTTGTGCTGCTTATCTTTGCCATGGAACAGAAGAAACTGGGGTTTAAGAGAAGTTTTTCAGGTACCCATTGTCCAGCTGACTGACATAACTGCATGTGCAGTACTGGTTGTGCATTGCCCATCATGTGCAGCACTGCTGCTGGGCTGGCGTGGGTGTTCTAAAGCAAATGAAAAATCCTTTCAGATTTGCAGTTGCAGGCACAGGAGGGGACTGAGGATGATCTGGTCCAGGATATCGTGTCTGAGTACTCATTGGATCTCCTGACTCTATGAATTAAAAACAGAAGTTTTAAGAAAATTGGAGAGTCTCTGCTCTGAAAGCTTGTCATTGCCAGTGTTGGGATTGCTGTCTAGGGACCATTCCACATTTCTTCCTGCCATAAGGTCTCTTCTCTGTTGGGGAGCTTGAACCACTCATAGCGCCAGTCTGCCTATGAACTCTCATCTTTTCAGTTGAATATGTAGATGCTGGTCAATTCGATGAGCAGACTTTGGTTGTGTATCCAACAATCCTACCTCAGTCTTCATTGACCATGCCATGCTACCAGAGCAGGAGGAGCAGACACCTCACAGTGCAACACAAGCAGGGTCACTCAAACTGTGGTGCTCAAAGTAAGAACACGTAGGCACAACACAAAAAATAAACATGGCAGAATATCCACTCCAACAAATATTCTTAAGCTGAAACAAGGTTCATTTGCAAATCCTCAAAGTAGCTTCAACAGTTGGATTCCATGCAGGCCAACATTGTCCCTGCTGTTTTGTTTGAACAAAGATGTCTAACATGAACCATGAAATCTTGGAATCCCAATGCAAAGTGGCAGTGCAGACAAGTATTCATGTGAATATGAAAAATGATCGAAGTAATTTTTTGTTCACATGTACATTTTTCACTGTCACTAACATGAGCACTGTGAAAGATCTTAGAATCTTGATCCGGACATGCTTGTTAAATCACACGGTGTGGTGCAAAATGTCGTTTTGTTGGACTGCATGGAATTGCACTGCTGAAGCTACTTCAATAACTTGCTTGTAAACCTTGAGTCTAAGACTGAGATTTCAGAGTGAATGTTGTGCCAATACCTCCACAGCTGAAGGCGGGCACTCTCGACTGAGGATTCTTGGCAGGGGTCTATACTTCATCTCCTGCCCATGATGGAGTGTAGTCTATATACCTCAGACCAGTGTTTTTGCTGTTATCCCAATTCTGATTGACATGTTCTTGTCAACTTAGTACAATGGTAGATGGCTGATACAGGCCTATGGAGGGCCAGTCCTTAAGACTTCTCATGAAGGGTTAACTTGTCTAGCTCCCCTTCAGTTTTGGGTCAAGCACTCAATCTGGAAGCACCCACCTCCTGCCAGACCCTGCTGTTCTGTCTGGACTGCAAGTATGCAGTCACTCTGGGTAAACCTGGCTTTTTGGAGCATCAGATGCTGGAGGGGCTAGTGGCAGACATGGTCCACAAGGTAGTGCAGGGAGTCTGACCAGACACTGGACAGAGTCCATGAAGTAGGACCACCTTGGCTGCACAGTCTACACAGCTGTATCCCTGGGCATCTGCCAGGCCAGCATGTGCCTTTGGCTAGATAGTACTGAGCTCTTTGAGAGGCTCTCTGACCTGACCAACCTACTCTTTTTGAGGAGAGCCAGCAAGCTGAGATCTGTGATCTTGGGCTGATATCCAGGCACCAGTTGTAGGCTGCCCAAGATGTATTGACTCAAGCAGTTTCAATACACCAGTGTCTGGTTGTAGATTTCACTTTCATTCAGGAAATACAGCAACAGGCAGAGTTGGACTGGCCCACCAGAATACCTGGACATTTCCAGGTGGGGTCCCCTCTTCTGGGTTTCTGGATACCTTCTGCACTCTTTCCATTTTCTGTTTTCTAATTGGAGTATGCTTGGCAACTCCAAAAAAAAAAAGGCACACTCAGAAATGCCATCAGCCATAGTAAGGTGCAAATGCAGTGATTTGTTTTGGCAAGCCGGGGCTCTGTCTTTGTAGACCCCAGCGCATCAGCGATCAGGCCTTCCTCAGGGGCTGTTGCCATGTGAACTTTTTTTTGGGGGGGAGTTATCGTATGTTAGGCTAGCTTCCCCATGAACAGCACCGACCTCTTGGAGCTGTGCAGCAGATTTTGTGACCTAGAGCATGTTGGCACTGCAAGGAAATGTAAGGGGCAAAGAGGGGTTGAGGGCATTAAGAGTGGACAAAGCGCCTGGACTGGATGGCATTTACCCTAGAGTACTGAGTGAACTGGTAGAGGTACTTCTGGAGCAGCTGGCAGACCTGTTCAGTACCTTCCTGAACACAGGACTGGAGGATGGCCCATATGGTGCCTGTCCATAAGTGGGCCAAAGGATGAACCAGGAAACTAAGGTCAGTGAGCCTCTCCTAGATTGTGAGCAGACTCATGGACTCTCATAAAGGAGAGGCTCATGAGCTGCTTCTTCTTGAAGGCAAATGGTATCCGGGATGGCCAGCAACATGGGTTTGTTGTGAGCAGATCATGCTACACACCCCTGGTAGAGGTCTGACTGGGTGACACAGGAACTGGACAAGGGCCATGCTGTGGACAACCTGTACTTGGGCTTCAGTAAGGCCTTTGATTCAGTACTGCATGGGAGATTAAGGGAGGCTGGAGTAGGTGTGGGCAGGATCTAAAATGGTGACCTGGATCAGGAACTGGCTGAGGGGGGAGACAGCAAAGGGTGGTGGTGGTGGTGGTGGACGCAACAGAGCGGAGACAAGTGGGGTACCACAGAGATCAGTACTGTTACCAGTACTGTTTGGGATTTTCATTGCAGATGGCTCAAATGGGATCCAGAGCAAAATCTCTGTTCGCAGACAATACCAAGATAGGAGACGTGGTAGATGGCATGGAGGGGGAAGAGGTTGCAGGAGGACCTGAATAGGCTGCAGAAGTGGGCAGATAAATAGCAGCTGGAGTTCAACATCAAGAACTGCACTTTGGAACCCAGAACCGGGGGAGGGATTGTCACTTAAATGGGGTTCAGTTGGGTTGCTCCACAGTAGAGGACCTAGGGATGATCATAACAGGGAGCATGAACTCTGTTAAATGCAGAAGGGTGGCGGCAAAAACCAACAATGTTGGGGTGTATAGCTAGAGGGATCTCCTCTAGAAGTAGGGAGGTTATCTTGCCCCTGTATAGGTTGCTGATCAGGCCCCACCTGGAGTACTGCATGCAATACTGGCACCTGTTCCTGAAGAAGGGCATCAGATTGTTGGAGGGGTTACAGAGTAGAGCTACAAAGATGGTCCAGGGATTGATGGGGAAGCCATACGAGGAAAGGCTGGGGAGTTGAATATGTACTCTCTGGAAGAGAAGGGACAGGGGAGATATGATTGAGACCTTTAAGCACCTGAAGGGAATAAACAAGACTAACAAAGGATTTTTCCAGAGGAGAAGGGGGAGGGACACGAGAGGAAACAAACAGACTGGAGGGAGGTAGATTCAGGAGAGATGACTTTTTTTTTTTTTCTTCCACAGAAAATGGACAAGTGGAGCTCCTTGCCAGATGAAGCAGTCTGCTGTCTTGCAGGCCACTACCTCAAGAGGGCTTGGGATAAAGTAAAGGGTAGTAGGATGGGGGAAGGGAGGGGCAGCAGCATTATAAGGTGCTAGCTACACACTCGAGCAGGCTGTATAGACCATGAGGCCAGTTTCTGCTGGTGTTTTTGTATGTAAAGAACTGGTGCATCAAATTTAAGTGGAATACTGACATACATGTGTCACTCTGAGCCCCCTGTTTCTTCAGGTGGGCCCGCAGTACCCAAGTTCAGTGCTGGCAACAAGTGGAAGAGCTTGCTTTCAGTGGAAGATCTCCTTGGGCCAGTGGCCAAAGTTAATCTCGCCCATATTAGAGTCCAGTTTGACCCTGGTCTCAGTGATGTCTGTCCCAATCCCACACACTAGCCCAAATCCAAGAGCACAAGGATCTGGTTCCTTTTACAGCCTCTTCAAGAGTATAGAGGGTATGCAAAGGCAGCTACAGCAGCACTGCACTGCCAAGCCCTTAAATTGGGAGGCAAGGTCAGCACAATGGTGAAAGATGTGGTTCTGAGGTCAGTCCTCTTGTTCCACCTCCAAGAACAGTGGTGGGATGAAGGGCCCTATCCACTCATTGTCACGGCTCCCAATATAGATCTTCCACTTCTCTTCTCTCTCCCCCGTTGGTCCATTATTACTTTTGGCAAATGGGTTCTGCAAGTATTTGAATGGGGGATTGTCCCTGTAATTAAGTACTGGCCTTGAGGATAGGCAAACTAGGTGGCCGCCTATGGCACTCTGCAGTAGGGGGCTCTGAAAATACATTGCTGGGAGTGATTTTTATATAAAAAAATCCCTTTTTAGGGGAAAGGGGCACCATTTTCAAGTTTACCTAGGTGTGCCACATACACTGCCAGCCCTGCTGTAACTGGAAACCTTACTGTCATGTCTGTCCTAAGCACTGTTAAACATGCTTTTGCTGAAGTTTCTCCCCGCACTGAAGTGGCTAATCAGTGCCTCAAGCAGCATGTGATGGAGCTTGAACCAGAACACTGAGCTCAGCGGCAGTTCAGATCGCAGTACTTTTTGGTACCCAGACAGCTGGTACCTTATCCTCTGCCTGTGTATCCAGTTAATTCAGACGTTTGTAAGATGTAGATAATTCTGTCTTTGGAGCATGGGGCTTGATTTAGCTCCATGGACCTCCGGAATGTGTTCTTCCACATTTGGCCTTTCTTGGGCAAAGTTAATTCAAGGTGTCTGTGTACCTGGAATTCAAGGTGTCTCTGTACCTGGACAACTGGTTTATCACTTGCAGCTCATTGCAGGATGTGCAGTGTTCTAGGGAACTAGTCCTCTAGATGTTCCAGCACCTCAGACTGATTTTAGTAAAGTCCATCCTCACCCTGAAGTGGCCATTCTGTTCATTGGAGCGAGCTGGACTCCAAGCCAGAGCTCAGACATGGTGAAGGACTGGTGTTCCTTTGCCCAATCATTTAATCTTGGGCAATTGTGCCCAGTCTAGAATTTCCTCAAGCATCATGGCTTCTATCTAACCATGGTATGTTGGGCCTACTGGTGCATGTAACTTGTTCTGGAGACTGGGGTGTTGGTGGTCACAATATCACAGTCCAGAACAAAGCAGTCTGGATGAGTATACAGTGCTGGATGCCATGCATTAGCAGCTGTTCGCAAGAAATCTTTGAGGCCATTCATTTTGGGTGAAACCCTCAATCGCTGAAGGACAAGTTTGTTGGTGGGCTAGGGTGCACATCTGCTGGACCAGAACCCATAGATTCTTGTTGACAAGTGAGGCTCTGCTTTATATTGGCCTACTGAAACTTCAGATGGTTTACCTAATTATGGCAGAGTTTGCACCACTGGTCCATGGTTGAATGGTTCAGGTCAACTAGGACCACACTGCCATCATGTTCTGCCTGAACACACAATGCACAGCATACTTTTCCACCTGTTACAAGGCTCTCTGAACATGGTTTTCTGCTTACTCCCTGCATGTGGACCTAGTGGCTGTCCATGTCTTTGGAGTGAACAACCAGCTAGCTGCCCTCTTGTGGAAGAGGCATCCCATGAGTTGTGTCCCAGGTGTTCTTGGAATGGGAAGCACAGTAAGTAAATCTTGTGTGGTAAATGGAAAGCTATGTTTGTGTCCATTCCCCTAATCTGAGTACTCTGCAGGGCAATGCATTCTCTTGGTCCTAGGCTTAAGACCACCTTAATTTTCTCTGGTTCATATGGTGGTTCTTATGCTGTGGAGGCACAGGGCATCCCTGATTAATACCATGCTATAATGTCTACCAGATCTTCTAAGAATCTATCTTCACCATTGATTCCCACTTATGGGTCTGGGCTGGAAACTGTAGTACACTGCAAGAGAATAGCTTTTTCTATGGGCCTGCCATGACTACTGGGCATGGTGCCTGCACACCCTAAGTGGTGCCATGCACCAGACAATAACTGTTTCCAGCTTCCTCACTAACCTTACTTTTATTTATTTAAATCTTGGATTGACACCTTTGAGCTATGAGCTCTTTTACATGGGTTCCACGTCATAAAGACTATACAGACCAAAAGTAGGGTAAGAATATCCGTTAACACAATAAACTGACAGGCATTGTACAATGTGTGCTTGTGCAATGGTCTTACAAAAATATATCTAAAGACTTGCTAGTACAAGCACTACTTACTGTTGTGTAGTAAGAGGGGAGCAGCTAATGGACCTTGTCAAGGGGGGAAGAGAGGTGGGATTTAAGTGAGTGGGAATGGGTAGGAGGTGCCCGAATGGGATGGGGATGGAGGAGGAATGTGGGGTAGTGGGATAGGAATTGGTGTAAGAGCTTGGAAGAGGAAGTGAACGTTCTCTGGTCTTGCCAGACCTGCAAAACAGCTGTCCGGTGTTCTCTCCACAGAGGGCTGAGGGCATCCGACACCCTCCAAGTGAGCCAGCTGCACCCTCAAAAGACAAAATATGGTACTCGGACCCACAACTGGGGAATCAATGGTGAAGACTGTTTCCATGCCAAAAACTGCAAAACATATGGGCAGTCTTGGACACCAAATAATTGCTCAGGCACTTGGGAAATACAAGAGCCACTAGGGCTCTGCAAGAACTAGGTTATATTTCCTGGGCCTCATGGCTGTGTCATTGACTGCCACATCTTCATATGAGGATACCTCTGTGTAAACTCGGGGTCTAGTGGGATCAGTTGACAGATTATCTGGACCAAATGGTTCTCATCACATCTCCTCTCTGCAGAGTTGTTGTGAATGGATCATGAGAACCTACCTACTGAAGGACATTCCACTCCTTGTACCCATACCTCTCAACTGTACCACATTACGAGGAACGTTCCTCATTTTACTTCACAAAAGCTCCCTGTTACACATTGTGAGGACTTGTCCCACATTCAGTGTTAACATTTTAAAGCAAAAATCTATAGTAAATGATGCAAAAAATATATTCAATTAATAACAGACTTTCTCAACATAAATGCAAACATTTTAAGTGTTCTGAACTTCTTAAGTAAAAATGATTGTGCTCCACATTTTGCTCATTTGTTCCACATTTTGAGAGGCAATGTTCCACATTTGGGGGACAAAAGGTTGAGGTACTGTATGCTTGTACCAGCTCCTATACAGATCCTTATGGATGCCTATGACTCCAGCTGGGGTGCTAATCTCCGCCCTTATCAGACATATAGCGGTCATGGACCATTGGGGAGGCTGAGCTGCACATAAATGTCTTGGAAATGTGAGCTGTCCTATAGTGGCCTTCAAGCTATTAGAATAATCTGTGCCCTAGACCTTTGCTAATCTGGACAGTATTGGTGTGATGCACTACATCAACCAACAAGGGGGCACTCACTACTAGCCCCTATGCAGGAAAGCAGTGAGGTATGGTACAGTGCTCTTGTGGCCTTCAGTTATAGGCCATGTATCTCGTGTCTCCAGGACATCTTGGCAGACAGGTTAAGCAGGTCCCAGTCGATGATACATGGATGGGAACTGTTGTCCCCTGTGGTAACTACCTCTTCACAAGGAGGGGCCTTCCAGAGTTGGACCTTTTGTGTCCCCACACAGTGCAGAAATGCTGCATCTCTTCTTGCTCCAGGGCCTAGAGTTGTCTCCCTCCTAGAAAGGTAAATTCTTACACATTTCTCTCATTCCTGTAACAGTGCCCTGCTCAAGCTGTGGGTGGAGTGCCACTCATTCTCACGGCCCCATTCTGGCCTCACTGGATATGGTTTCTACTCCTTCAGCATCTTGAAGTGGAGCCACCTGTTCGTTTGTTTCGGGACTGTCACAGGGCAAGGGATCACTGGTCCATCAGGACCTGAAGTCACTACAGCTGCATGCATGCTTCCTGAAGACCTAGCCATTACTTGTTTTGGGATATCCCCCAAGATTGTGGATGTCTTGCTTACAGCTAGGAAGCCTTCTACCAGACAGTGCTTCAGTTTGTGGGCTGCTTCCCAGTACACGAACTCAATGTATTTTACATGTTCTGCGAATGCTGTGTTGGAATACTTTATTTGACTCTGGCCTACAGTATTTCTCACTGCATATTTGCCATTTTATCAGCTTTCCATTCACCTATTGATGGTCATATGGTTGCCGAAAATACCTCAAATGTACAGAACCCATCTGTAGTCCAGTTCTGCCTTGAGACTTGAATTTTATCAAGAAATTGACGTTGGCTCCTTTTAAGCCTGCTGAGAGTTCTGGTTTAATGTTTCCTGTCACAGAAAATGTTTCTCATTGTGGTGGTCTTTGCTCTGAGGATTTCAGAGCTTCAGGCCGTCACTGAGATGCCTTATTTGATGTCTTTTCACAAAGACAGTCTCTTTGCATAAGAATCCTAAGTTTCCACCAAAGGTGTTATCCTGAGCATGCCAACCAGGGTGAGGTGCTGTTCCATATTTTAGATGTACATAGAATAGTAAGATTCTTTATTGCTTGCACCAGTTACTGCAGAAAATCCTCACTGCTTTTTGTTTCGTTCACCCCTAAAAAGAGGGTGCTCCTGTGCCTTAATGCCTGTCCAAATGGCTGACGCACTGTTTCATTCTGTTACAGGAAGTGGGTAAGAAACGTTTGTCCATTGTCACTCCATAAGGATATATAGCCACTTCAGCTGCTTTTTCCAAAAGGTCTCTGCTTACATGTGCTACAGCCACACAGAGCACTGTTAATACTTTTCACCAAATGGTCTAGACGTCTCTTAGACTGTCTTTGGGCTTGCTGTACTGCAAGGCCTCCTGTCTTGATGACCTATCACTGTGCCATCCTCCCAGTTTTATTTTATACTACTTGGGAGTTGTTCCAAAGGTGTGACCTAATGGAGATATCCTCGAAGATGGTTACATAACTCACTAACTGTAGATGTTTAAGAATCTCCTCCATTAGGCCATGCCATACCCTCTGTCCTTTCCTCTGTTCTCAATGAGGGTCATATCAGTGCTTTACCTAAAACCCTATTCCATGCAACCTGTCTCCAGCTCCATTCCTCTCCTCGTGTATGGTGCATCTCATCTCCTGGTTCTGTATGGCTGGAGGTCCTCCATAGCTCCTCTCCAAGTGGAACAGAGTGGTGAGGCCACCCACATGTAGATGCTGCACGTCATTGTGAGCAGCCCCAGGCTAGCAACTTCTGAGTGATCCCCAGGTCAACCACAGGAACTATAAACAGTCAGCATCTGTAAGATTTTCTCCTATTTACTGTTGTAGTAAGTTTTTATATAACTGTTCATGAACTGGTGTGCCACCCGTAACCTGGAACCTTTAACATATCCACTGAAACAAGTTTTGAATTACCTCTATCCCCATCAGACTCTGGCTTCCAGGTGCATTTGGCTGTAGCTTAAGCTTTTCCTGCCCTCGCATGGTAAGTTGGCCACCCAACCTGAGATTTCTTAAATCCCTAAAAGGTTGTCTGCATAGTAATCCCATGATCTGTAGATTGGATCTTCCAAGAATCTGTCTTCGCCTTTCAGTCACACTGGGTCTATCTGAGGTGCTGGGACCATGTAGGAACAGTCTTTTGCAGCTTATGGAGGGGACTGACATCAGTGCTAGTGCTGCCCATGAAGCAGATGTATAGACATCATGCATGTGGGCCAGCCAGTAACAGAAGCCAGCCCCCCTTCTCAGTTCTGATCCTTCAGGAATCTCTCACCATTGATCCAAACTCATGGGTTCTGAGCTGAAGGCACTAGAACTAGAGAGACGGAACTTCAGGAGGGATGGTGCTGAGGCAAGCTGTGTGCATGCGCAGCATCCCAAGACTAGCTTGGCTACATGGCTTACCTCTGCAGCAGTCCTTAACTGCCTCGGTTCCTTTCTCCCCCCTCCCACCATTGAGTGCATTTCATTTCAGTGTTGCTCGCCTGCCAGGAGTCGAAACGTTGTTTGACGGTGTTCAGTTCTCAATTTCAGTAGTTTAAGGTAGAGTGCTTTTAACAGAAAAAAGCAGGCCCATTCCTGATCCCAGTCAGGGTCATGGTGTCATTAGGCCTTAAGTTCTTTCCCTTCCCAAAGGGAAGAAACAATACCACTCAAGGTCACCCTCTGAAGTGTACCATGAGGTCATTGGCATCTGGAGTGGAAGGCCTTCACAGGTGCAATCTGTTGCTAGCTGCTTCTGCTCATGGGGTGGGGGAGAGTTCTCCTTGTAGTCCCTGCAAGGACTCTGGACAGTTCCACCACTTGGCAGTTCTTATGGAGCAGTGGGTGCAGCATCTTGCTCATTTACCTCTGCTTTGTGAACTGGTCCCAGGCCCCTCTGGGCTGGGGACCTTGGAGCTACAACTAGGACCTTCAGGCTGGGTTGAGTGGAGCATTTGGCTCTGTCAATGGTCGCAAGACTCTTGCTGGTGACCACACCAGAGTCCTGCCCCACTGACTGCACCCCCATTCAGTCACTGCTTTGGGACTAGCCATGGCACCCTTGTCTGTCACTTTAATACCGACTGGACTGGTGGTGAAGGGGTCTGTGCCATGGTCTGCGCTGGTCTAATGCCTTTCAGGGTCTGGTACAGCACAGGCTTTGATGCTGCTCTGTGCACCAAGAGACCTCCCAGCACTGGATTCGGTCCTGGTCACAGCGCCACCTCCAGTACCTCGTTTTCTGGGCCAGTGTCTCTGGTATTGTTTGTTCCATGGTCTGGATTGGGATTCTTTGATCCACCCCTTGCCGATCCCTTTGGGGATGGGGGAGAAGATGAAGGGGGATGAGTCTGACCCTAAACTCATTTATGAGGGTGATGACCATGACTTTCTGTAGTCTGGACTCTTCACACCCAGGCCTTCCTGTTCCTCAGGAGGAGGTTTTTTCAGGCTCTCCTCTGCAATATGTACTCTACACTTTCCTTTGAGCCTTCAGCTATTGATCCTGATGAACCTCTCCAGAGTGGTGTTTTCATCATGCTGGTTTCTTATTCCTCCTGGATTTGAAACTCATTTTTTTGGATGTGATATGGAACAGGCCTGCTTCTGTTCTATCTGTCTGCAGGCAGATAGATCGTAAGTAGACTGCCCCTAAGGACAGACCCATTGATGCTTCTCAGCCTATTGCTGACAAAATTGTCATCCTTGCTGAGAACAAGGCTATTCTTCCTAGATCACTGCACACCCTATTAACGAGTCGTGTAAGATAGACACTGGGCAAGTGGATATTTGCTGCAGCTACCCTGAAAATGAGAATTTGCCAGCAGCCAAGGGCATTCTTCTATGTATGAACATGCGTTCTTCGTATGAACATGCCCTGTGGAGCAAGTCACTAGCTGAATATCTTCTGGATTCTGACACCAGAGAGAAGATTCCACAAACTCTCACATGGCATAGTCTAACAGTAACCAGCTCAAAGCAGATGTGGCTGCTTTTAACACTGCCTCCCTCTTGGCTGCAGCAGCCGTCTGTATCAAAAGGCACACCTGGCTTCAACTTCTGTATTTTTCTCAAGATGTCCAACAGCAGATAATGAATCGTCCTTTTGATGGCGCATACCTGTTTGGGCAGCAGGTGGAACAGTCTCTTAATGCCTCTCAAAACTAGGATGGCTAAGATTTCCAGACCTGCTCACCCTCTGAAGGGAAAAATGACATGGTTTCTTTCAAAATGAGGTAGGGGATCCTGAAGCAAATTCAAACCTCTCCAACGGGAAAAGCGCAGTTGAAAACATAGGCATAGAAAGCACCTATGTGCCAACCTCTAAAGGTCTGGTCCTGCCTCAGCTGGTCTATCTGCTGGGAGTGTAAAATGCTCTAGCAGATGCACTACTAAGCCAAATGGTTGGCTGATCCTTGAGTGGTCACTAGCTGTAGACCTCATAAGATCAGTTCAAGTGGGGAACTCCAGTTGTGGACCTTTGTGTCCCACTCAAACCAAACTGCCTAGATTCTGCTTCAGAAGTCCAGGACATGGTGTTTTGTCAGGATGCATTCAGACTGCAGCAGCATCATCTTTCTGTATGCTTTTCCTCCAGTTAGTTCAGGAGGTATTGCTCAAACTGAAGGCCTATGGGAGCAAGGTGATTTCATCATCCCCTACTGGCCTTGACATATGGTTTTCTCTGAACAGTGGCAACACGATGAGGACTCTTCTCCTCAGGATGGACCTACTGACTCTGGGCCCTTGGATCCATCCTAGCCTGTGCTCCCTTTATCTTCAGGTTTGGCTCCTGAAGTAGAAGTGAATAGGTACAAGGAAAGGGATACTCCTGGTGGCCCATAAGCTTGCCACCAGAAAGGCTTAGAGGAGAGAGAAAGGCAGTCTGTTTTCTGTCTGGTGCCCTAAATCTCTCATTACCCCTTTTGGTGTCAACCTGGCAAGGTATTGGAGTATTTATTGGACCTTTCTAATGCTGGCCTGCAGTACTTCCCAGTCGAGGTCCATTTGTATGCGATCTTGGCATACCACATACCCTCTACTTGGCTCCAACTGCTGCTTTTTAAGAGGTTCCTTAAGAACATCCTACATACCAGGTCTCTGGTCAGGAAACCTGAAGTTGCCTGGGATATCAGCCTTGTGTTGGATATACTTACCCATAAACCTTTAGAGCCCATGGGAACTTGCGAGCTGAAGTTTTCAACTTTTTTTTGGGGTGGGGGAGACTGCTTTTCACTACTGGCAATCACCTCTGCCCCCCAACATTTCTGAAATGCATGCTTTGGTAGTGGATCCCCTGTGTACTGTTTTCCAGAGACAAGGTGGTCCTCTGCACACACCCAAGTTCATAACCAAACTGGTGTCAGATTTTCATTTAAATGAGCCTTTTGTTCTGCCGATGTAGTTCCCAGGCTTCCAGAATAGAGTGCATTCTCTGTATGTCAGGAGAGTCCTGAAGTTCTACCCGGCTGAACTATAGACTTCAGGCAGTCAAAGCAGCTATCATCTTTGATCCTAATTGGATGGAACAGCCTGTTGCAGTCAAATGCATTCATGCCTGGATTGTCAATTGCCTTCATTACTGCTATGATATGGTGCAGGTAAAGCTGGAAGGCCAGGTATGTGCTCACTCCACCGGAGTGGTTGTCACATCCCTGGCAGAGATTCATTCTGTGCCTGTCTGATATTTGCAGAGCTGCCACTTGGAGCACAGTACACACTTTTGTCAAGCATGATGTCCTGTCAGGCACCACGCCCCCTTTGGCAGGATTATCCTGAATGCACTTCTATCCTGAGTGAGCCTCTGCTCCTACCATCCTAGTCCAGGAGTATTTTCATCTGAGCTTGGTACTCTGACCCATGAGTGTGAATCTGTGGTGAAGATGGATTCCTGGAAGGTAAGAAAATGATATACTCACAGTAACTCTCAATTTTCTTCTAGAAAGATCTTCACCATTGATTCACATGTCTACCCACCATCTCCTGGGCTCCTTCCAGACTGTTTGTTGGTCTTCACCCTTGTTCTTGGTTTGTGCTGTGAAGATGCTGTATTACTGGTTTGTTCCTTCTTAGTCACCAAGGCTCTCGTGCCCGTAGGTGTAGTGCATTAGTGCTACTTGTGCTGCTTGGTGGTACGAACATATGAAATTGCCTGCAGATGGAGGCCTTTTGGTCTATTGAGTCTGCTAGTGTGCAGCACCCAGTTTATTAAAGTGCCACTACCACCCTGCCCTTCTGATTTATTGCCCTTACCTCTGAATTCACTCCCCCATCTTCCCTTCAGTTTTGACCCTGTCTCACCCCTTCTTGTAGCTGCCCACCGTCCGCAGTGATCACTTTCTCTGGCAGTGCATTCCAACCAGCCACCACCCTTTCCGTGAAATAGTGCCTCGTCTTCCTCCTTCCAATTTCAGACTGTGCCCCCTGGTGTCTTCCCCCCCTTAACTTAAATAAACCCTGGTCTCATGCATGCAGCTTGCCTTGGCGCCAGGTCTCTTAAGTTCTAGCTCCCATGGGGTACTAGTGCTTCCAGCTCAGAACCATGAGTGAATCAGTGGTGAAGATGTTCTTAGAAGATCAAGGACTGCGGTGAGTACATAATTTTCCTGCTATCAAATGCACACTGTGGGAGCAGCTAGTCAAACTGCATCACTGCTTTTCTTAGTTTTCTGCTGCCCCACATGATAAATTCTCTCCGGCACAGTTTTTCTTCCAGTTCCGCATTTGTCTTACTTCTGCACTGGAACTCTTTACATTTTTGGTCTGTCACTGTTCTGGATCACAGAAGTCTAGGACAAAGGCAGCACCTCCCTGTCAGTGCTCCTGCAGAGGCCCTATTGCTGTCCAGGATCCGCATGTGAAATGTTGGACCTGCCTTGGCACTGTCTACAACATGGATGGGTGCAATGCCTTCTTCTTTATGGACTGCTGCACCCTCTAACGCCACAAGTCAAAGTTGTGGTGTTGGCCTCCACTTCTAGAGGTGGATGTCTCATCATGGATGCCAAGTTGAGATTCCTGGGCTGTTCCCCAGAGCACCTTCCTTGTATCTCTGGTACTGAGGAAATGCAGGATCCTTTCCACGCTCACCTCCGAGACATTGGAGGTTGGGGGGTTCTGGTTGACTGTCTGAATCCTCCAGAGGGCTGGCTGAGTAGCACCCCATGCTGCCAGCCCTTTGGGTCTGTGGACACCCTTGATGATGATGAAACTACATGCTCAGCTCCATCTATACCAGTGGGCAACTGTCATAGCCTGGTGTTGCCCCCAGCCCCTGGTACTGTGGCTGGTACTAGTGAGTGGGCAACTCTGCCCATGAAACCAGGCCTCCTCCTGGCATTGCCTACAGTGCCAGCAGAGTGAGTTAGCAGTAGAATTTGAGTCTGAGATGGTTCTTTCCTTCCCTGAGCAGCCTTGGCAGCCTGGAGGACAAGAATTATTCTGACCTTGAGTTTAGAGATGGATCCACCAGAGAAGCCACCCTGGGCTTGATTCAAAGCCCGAGTCTGGACCTAGTGTCTCCTGGGTTTACCCCTTTGTCTAGCACTGGGACCTGTTGTTCCACCCACAGTGCCAGGTTGTTTCAGTACCATCCTCCATGTATGGTCTGGTCCCAGTGCTGCTCACAGTGCCAGGTCTGTGGCTAACTTCTGGAGTACCTCTGCTCTGGATTTTAGGCTTCATCTGGGAATAGTGCCAGCCTTGGTAAGGGGATGAGTAGTGGCACTGGGCCTGCAGCTGACCCTATGACCAGTGCTGGTGGCAGCACTACCCAGGGTTCCAGCAGTAGCCTGGTGACTCTTCTCACTTGAACTGACAATGTCATGGGTGAGGATCCGGGCCACCCTGTTGACCCTGTAAAACTCCATTCTCCCCACCTGGGGTCTCCTGGGCACTGTTTGGATTGGATATCTCAGATGGTTCCAAATGGGTGAGTTTTCCAGGCCCTTCCTCTGGGAGAGGTCCCCTGAGCACTCTTGCAGCCCTGGCAGAGGACCTGTCATGGGCATTCATGACACTCCTCATTCTCCCTCTCCTCTGCTTTACAAGGTGTTGTGGGTCCTCTGGGGCCCATGACCTGGCAACAACTCTAGGAATGGCTGGTGTTCACAGTCATTACCAGTTTAGGTCCAACCTGGCCCAGTTCAGGCTTATGGCCCCAGCACCACTGTTTAGAGAATCTAGCTTATCTCCTGCTTATTCTGGCAGAAGAATTTTTGATTCCACATGTCCGATGTGGAGTACTGTGTACCAGTGGTTCCTGATGGAGATGATGCAACATCTGAATGTGGAGTCTCTTGTAGGTTACACTACTGCTACTCTGGCGTGGAGATTCCTTGGAGAGTTCAGTGACTAGTTTGTCATCCCACTTTGTCTGTTTTTAGAAGTCCCAGTCAGCCTGGCTGCCACATTCTGCGCCAGCTGCAAGTAGCAGATATCAACCCCTGGTAGCCCTAGGTAGAGGGGATTGCAGTAATCAAGATGGGCAGTGACAAAGGCATGGATCAATGTTGAAAGATCATCCGGCGGGACCAGGTGTTTCACCCGGGCGATATTTCTCGGATGATAAAGGATTTGACGACAGCTGACACCTGAGATTTTAGTCAGACCATCCAATATAATGCCCAGGTTACACACCAGATCTGAGGTAGTGACATGCCACCAAGTAATAAACCTGATGGTTGTCCCACGCCCACCCCGGATGACCTGGGTCCACTACCAACACTTCGGTCTTATCTGGATTCAGTCTCAGCTAGCTAGAACTCATCCAAGAACTGATCTCAGCAAGGCAGTTATTTAGCACGGAGAGTGCATCATTTTGTCCGGGCATAAAGGACATTTACAGCTGAGTATCATCTCCATAGCAGTGAAAACTCTATCACCTGATATCTCCCAATGGCAGCATGTACACTGTAAACATGGGGGCCAAAATGGAGCCCTGCGGCACCCCACAAGGCAGGGAGTGAGCACCAGAGGGGAAAAAAATCCAGTGGCAACCTGCCCGTGAGGTATGAATTAAACCATTTAAGGACTTGTGTTTGTTTATTTTTGGATGCTATATACTTTTCCTACTCCCTTGGGCTTGGAGTCCACAGCCCTCTCTCCTTTCCTCTTCCACTTATGTTCTTCTGGCAAATAGAATTGAAGGGGGCAGGATTTGTTCCTGGCTCACTATGTCCATGTTGTGGGCGGCGCCAGCACAAACTTTAGTCTTCTCCCTAAGCTACAGAAGACTTACTCCCCTGAGGCCTAGCACCTTTGACTTAGACCCATCAGTGTGAATGATGAAAATGTTCTGGAAGATCAAGAATCATGATGAGCATGTAATTTTTCACTACTAGTGTGGGACCATAACATGGTTCTGGAGACCTTTATGGCACCACCTTCTGAACTGGCTGCTACCTGTGACATGCTTTTTCTGTCATAGAAGTTGTTTCTGGTGATCATTACCTTGATATGTAGTGTCCAGAGTGCAAGCTCTGGATGCAGGGCCTCCTGGTCTTTTAACAATCTGGTTGTTCAAAGCACCAATCCTAATTTCCTTCTGAAGGTTGTCTCTGACTTCACATTTACAGACTAGTCAACTTCATGTAGATTTTCTTTCTCTAATCTACTACAGGGGAATGGTTATTGCATTCCATAGATGCTTGTAGAATGTAGTTTCTGCCTGGATTGTACCAAGGATTGTAGAAAATTAACCGATTCTTCCACCTCAGAATGGTGGGATCCCCTGTTTGTAAGCGGTGCCTTTCCACATGTTGGCATCCTCTGATTTTCTGTTACTTTATGCATGTAACAGAGCTTCAGGGTCTTGTTTGTAGCCACTTCACTTGTGGCATGGGTACTTCTGTGGCTTGTTTTGGAGTATGGTTTGCACATTCGCTAAACATAGTCTGAGCATTCTCTCAAGATGTGCCCACTTTGGCCATGCTGTTTTGCAAGGCCTACTGTCTTGAGGTCGGTGATCTTCCTTGCCTCAGACTGTGCCTATTGAGTACTGCTTGGTAATTGTTCTGTAGGTGTGACTCTGTGCAGGGAGATGTCCTCAGTTCAGTTACTTACCATACCAGTGGATCTTCTCCTATTTAGTCACAGCTCACCCTCTTTCTCTTTACTTCGGGTGGTGGTAACTGGGAGTCCTGCATGTTCTTAACATGCCCTGCCTGTTCTGCCCACTCTGCCCTGTTAAGGCTAGATTATTCGATTCCATCCCATTTGGGTACCAGGTTGTGGTTCTGGTTTTCCCAGCCCCTGCCAGTATGATGCATCCTCAGTTTCTCTGGTGGGGAACTCTGGATGATGGGGCTATCCATGTTGGCACACATTTCCAGTTGGCCCTGATGCCAGTACGTTTCTGTACTATACATGCGGCTCAGTTGAGATTCTCCAAGATCTACTGGTACAGTAAGTAAATTTTGACTAGTGTTTTCATATCCTCAAACCCATCCAGCCTCCCCTGGCAAGGCTTGCTTTGGATTCCTCTTCCAGCATGCAGATCTGAGGGCAGTGGTATAGAGCCAGATCACCACATGGCTGGGTGGCAGGAGTCTAGCTTAGACTATTCTGATTACTGAGCATGCTCAGTGGAAGACTGCCCAAGTGTAGATGTGAACTAAATACTAGTCGTAGAACTATGATAAAAGTAAACTTGGCTAGATGGGCAAGGACAGCTGGAAAGTTGAAGATAAAAGAATGGAGAAGGAAACTCTTGCGTGCTACATTAACTGTGATATTTTGTTCTTTGATGCAATTTTTGTACCAATAATTTTCCTTGTACTATTGGAAGAACAGATGTCCTTAGAAAAACAGGTAGCATTAATACGTGACAAAGGGCTCTAGTGGGGAATTACAACCGCGTTGGAGCATGAGGCCATAGGCAGGGTGCTGCCAACCAGGCATTAATTCCATAGTAGAGCCAGACTTTGGATTAATGTGCTTGTAACATGGCTAGTGCAAGGTGACTGTTACAAGTGGTGTACATGTGGAAAAGGAACAGCAAGTCACAATATTGTTTAAATCGATATTATATGCTGTTCAAGTCTGCACTTTCGACTTAACACATAGGCTATGTAAATGTCCCGATGTGCACGTTGACAACTAGATATTCATTAATATTGTGACTTTTACTGCACCTTGCAGTGTTATGTTTCAAGTAAACACACTAAGATAAGAATCATTTACTTCTGTTATGGAGCTCTGTTTAGTTTCGTTTTTTTACTTCTAATTCACTAATGCATTATGGGTGAAGTACAAATATTTACATATCTGTACTTCTGCATGTCCGTGTCTTGCAATTTAGACAAGCAAATATTGGTACTGTCCACACATTGCACTACTGACAGAAGTAATTAGTCTGGTGATCCCTCCATTGTGCTGAAGTGCGGAGTTACAGTGAGATGGACAGTGATTACTGCTGGTGTTTCTCTTATCCACTGCTGGAGTTCCACGGGGCAGCTGTGTGCAGTAAGTATGGAATTTTCTTCACCCTGGATGAGCGTGTCTGCACTTTTTCTACTGTTATTTCTCAATTAGTGATGCAGTCAAACTTAACGTCTGCTATCTGGAGGCTCGGAGGAAAGAGATGTGGGACACGTGCGATTGTTTTCCTCTGTCTCTTTCCAAGTAAGTGCGCTCCCAATGGCAAGCAGGCATTACTAGGAAATTAATGCCTGCTTGATTTTCTGTCACTGGTTTTTTGAACCAGTGGTATTACTGTATTGCACTATGACATTAATTGCCATGTTACAAATGTCCTTAGAAACTTGGACAGTGCTTATTTGGTGAATTTCAAATAATTTGTAAATGGTGACAAGATATGCTACATTGTAGTTTCAGCTGTTTTATTTTCTTCCTCTGCTAGACATGCGGACATGCCGATCGACTGAATTCAGCTGTGGTGCTCGATCAGCACTGTGCCTCCCAGCTTCCTGGAAATGTGATGGAGATGATGATTGTGAGAATGGCGAGGATGAAGAAAACTGTGGTAAGTGTAATCTGGTACATCTTGCAGCTGCCTTTTGGAGGGAAATGAACACTACACCACATTTTTACACTTCAATCTCTTGTTCCAAAGTTTTGGCAAGATGAGCAGTAGGTGAAAGGCCTTCTGGCAGTCAATATCAAATTGGTTACATTGAAATGCGCTAATTTTGGGAGTGATCAGATGCAGCTAGTGTCATTCCAGTCAAACCAGATAATTTCTCTGCAGTGTTAATGGGGAAAGGACAGAACAAAGTTTCTTGTATAGTGCTACTCCCCGCCCGCTATATGCATTCCACATTTTGTGATCAGTGTACTGAATCATGGTAACAGTAGAATCCCAGTAGTCCCTGAAGGGACTTGGGGTCCATCTTGTCCACCCCTTATGACTGAAGTACAATGAGTACTGAACTGGACTATGGAAACATTCAAGCTTATAAAATGAACTGGCCCAGTGGAGGAGCAGTTTAACTTCGTTCCCCACGCTGGTGACCTGGTTCGGGCATAGACAGGGTCACTTGTTGGGCCAGAAGGGTGAGGGATGATCAAGCACCCAATGGCAGCTATCCTCCCTCAGGAGGGGACATGGTTCCTGCTGCAGGGACGGCCACCTGACAGAAGCCAAGCAGCAGTGCAGTGCGAGTGCATGCAGTATGGGCAAAGCTAGAGCGTGACGTGCTGGCACACATGTCCCGATGCTCCAGCTTGGAGGATAAAACTGAGGGAATGGGCTGCTACATGCTTGTACCCCCCTCCCCCGCAGGCTCTCACGTGACTGACATGACTGGCTAGCCACCAGATAAGGTCCTGTGTAAATGGGGGGATAACTGGTAAATGTAAGAGAAGGTTGGTGACTGAGCTCGGGGGAGCTTATAAAATGAATAGGTTAAATACCAGATGGTGGTTGGCTGTGGTGACACCATAAACTAATCTCTGCATATGTCTCCTAGAATAACAAAATACAGAGTGCCTGCCTTCCTCTGCACCAAATGGATCCTTGTGCCTTCAGAATTTCCACAACTTTCCCAACCCTTTCTGATTAGGCAAACAGATCAAACCAATGCAAACTTTTTTGTAGAGTTGCTTAGCTTTGTGTTCTGCCTGATCTGCCTGCAGCTTCTACGTAAAGAAAAGTGAAACAATACACAAATAATTAAAATTGATTGCATACCAACACCTAGAAAAAGGATCTTGTTCCTTTAGCACCCTCTGGCTATAGTCTTCCAGTGGATGAACTATTCAGCTAAAAATATTGAAAGATGTTTGGACATATGAGTAGACTACCACAATTCCAGGGGCTGCAAGGCAAAGTGCCACAGTACACCCCCTGGGCACACAGTGATCTCTGCATAAACCCCACCTTGTAGTTACTGCCTACTTGGCTGGAATAATTTCTTGCATACAGTCACCCTAAATGCCATTCTCCATCAGGAATCTGTCCAGCCCTGCTTTAAAACCCAAAGCTGTGCTAATTTCAACAACTTCAAGAAATCAGTCATTGAACTCAACCTAGCAACATAAATAACTGCTATCCACACACAAAATACTTTTGCAGAATATAGCAGTTTACTAATGGGCAAGGAAAGAACAAAGCACCTCGATCAGAGGTGGCCACAGACAGACTAGTCTTCTCCTGACCTTACCCTCTCCTAATGCAGCCCAGCATTGTTTGCTGTCTTGTCTATGGCAATACATTGCCAGTCTGCCTTCAGCTTACTGTCCAAGTAGCCCTAGATCTTTTTCTTTGGTTGTGATTGCCACTGGTGCACTCAATGGGCTATACTTTATAACCCAGCATCCTTGCCTTTGTGTGTGCCACCCTGTAGTGCATCCTTTGTTATGCCAATTTAACATGCATGTCAAACTTCAGCATTACAGTTGTGTACAGGAAGCAGTTAAAGTAATTTGAGACATAACACTGTATAATTATACCCATCCCTTTTCCCTTACAGTACCACATTTCCTGGATACTGGAAATACAGGACATAAAAAACTGCCAACCCTGCCAGTGCAAAGTTCAACCAGATCACATGCCATTCCTAAAACTGTTCCTACTTCAGTGGTGTAAGAGCTATCCAGCACCTATAACGGGTGTGTTTTTTGTAGTATATGTGCACTCAGAATTGCCCTTTTCCCCACTAAAATAGATTTTCTACATCCATATATTTAACTTAAATCTGCTAAATGGACGTCTCCAAACTAAAATGATGCTATAAAACTGCAGTGTTTGGTCAGGAAGTGCCTGCTTACACATGAATATTCAGTGAATTGTGTACAAACTGGCCGGTCTTTGAGGACCTCTTTCCTTAGGCTATACCTTTGGAACTATACCTGCTTCAGCACTAGGACCACATGGAAATGTTTGCTAACTGGGGGGCTGCCTATGGCGACATCATGCATCAGTGCCTACATGAGCAGCCCCATTATCTCCTCAGTTTTCCTGCTGTCTCAGCCTAGTCAGACCTGCTGAAATAACATCGCTAACAGACACTGAGATGGAATACAGTCCTGTCCTTATGGTTTTAGAGGAATATGAGGGAGAACTGTATGTGGCACCCCATTCTGCTTCTTCCCCCTCATCCTGCAGTGAGGACTTGGTGGTAAATAAAGATTTGCTGTATTTGGAGGCACAAGGTAACTAGTCTTAGAGTGGTGTAGGAAAAGTCAAGAGGAAATGTACATATTTGAGTGGTAATGTCTTATGTTTTAATTTAGAATACAACATTGCTTTATGGGTCCTGACGAAATGGCATCGGCTGTGAAACTGTTGCCCGAGGCTTTAGTGTGGACTTACTGATAAAAACGTTTGTTCTTGACTAATACAATTTGAAGTGGAGTTCATCCTATACTACTGTGTTGTTTGACTTGACTGCCCTCATAGGATGACCCACATTTTTTTAACCTTTAGCATGTTAAGGGCAACCTGAACCAGCATAGACAGGGACTTGGTGGTGTACATCTCCATAACCTAAGGATCCAAGCCATGATGCAGCAGATGCAAGCTGCCATGGGCTTTGCGGAAGAGGATTACACATCTGATGGAATTCCTGAAGGTCCCAGTCTCTCCCATAATCATTCCACCTGTTTATCCTGTATTGGAGGATGCTACTTTTGCTGTATAGTACAGACCTAACTCTGTCTGCAGTGCATAGAAAGACGAGCAGTAACCTGCACCATCTGCTAAGCCTTAATATGTCAACTAGCCAGCAACTGACTCATCATGGCTGCTCATGACAGATCTAGGGCACCTAAACATGAGTACCCTACATCCAGATAAAGTATTTAGGCAGTTGGATGTGATGGGCACGTGTAATTGTATCACTGGGGCTTAGGACAGCAAATTCATACCCACTTGATAAAATCAGAGTAGCCTATGAAAAGCTTCCAAGGCTTTGCTGAAAGGCTCTGCCAAGAATGAGTTGATTAAAGCTAACTTAGGGTGCTGTAGTCTGCATACATTTGTTCCACTTGGCGTATGTCTTATGCCTCTGCCAGGGCTGCAGCTTCTCATTTGTATGATACGATATTCTTGGCTGAGTGGCATGATTTGCCAAAGGTGTGCAGTAGGCCATTTTAGAGTGCCCCTTTTAGAGGGACAAAACTTTTGGGATGTGATGTTGAAACCCTTGGAGGCCTTCAGATATTAGAAATGACTCAAGTCTGTATAATTCCTGCATCGCATGCCAGCTAGAGGGGAACCTTTCATCCACCTGCTGCCAGAGGTGTCTGGCGTTTCCACCCAAAAGGCCAAGGTAAGGGAGCTGGCAGTCTGCTGGGTCCCCTTCCCCCAGGTGCACATACAAAAGCACCCAGAGCAGCTGCTGGTGGCAGTGCCCTCACTGGCTCCACTTGATGTGTACCTGGAACCAACCTCACTTCCACAAATACTTGCAGGAGAGTTTACCCCAACCACCCCTGCATCTGGAACAGTAGAGGGAGATTAGAGTAGGTCCTGGAGATAATGGCAAGGGAGCATATTCTGGAGTGAAGACACCCCTCCAGATGGTCTCTGCCGCCTCATTGTTATCCACTGACACCTGTCCCTCCTGAAGGAAGAAGTGCAGTCATGGCTACAGAAATGTGCCATCAAACTAGTTCCTCCACAATGGAGGAGCAAAGGGTTCTAGTTCAGATAACTTCCTAGTCCCTCAAAGTGGTCGGGGGTCTGCAGCCTGTGCTACTTCTTGGACCCCAGATTCTACATATAATAAAAAACATTTGGGATGATATCCCTACAAACTGTCACTCCTCTTCTGCAACAAGGGGGGGGGGGGGAGACTGGCTTCCTTCTGTGGATATGAAGGATGCTTAATGGAATTGTGTGGTGTCACACGGGCTTCATAGCCCGCTACCCTGGGGTGGTGATAGCACCACTGTGTAAAAAAAAATAAATATTTTTTACTCACTGATTAGTTTGGGAAAGGATCGTAATTTTTCCAAACCACGAGCTAGCTGATCCGTCCCACTTCTTAGACTGCTTGCTCTGCCCATGCGCTCCCCTGTTTTGTGACGTGGTACCAGGGAGAGTGCGGGGACATGCCCCATGCAAGTCTATGGGGCTTATTTTCCGAACATTTTTAATACTTTAAACTACCTTTTGATAGACACTGCTCAACTAATAGGGTCCGTATTAGTTGAACAGTGCCTTTATCAAAAGGTAGTTTAAAGTATTAGAAATGTTCGGAAAATAAGCCCCATAGACTTGCATGGGGCATGTTCCCGCACTCTCCCTGGTACCACGTCACAAAACGGGGGAGCATGGGGGCAGAGCATTTTTGAACCCCTTCACTACCTCTGCTGGAAGGCTGTTCCAGGGATCCACCACCCATTCTGTGACCAAGTATGTCCTCTCATCCCTCCTGAATTTCCCACTCCAGCTCATAGCATGTCACATTGTTCTAGAGCATCTTTTTCTCTAAAATACTCTCCTCCTGTACTTCTTTAACCCCTGTTGGATATGTAAAGGTCTCCGTCATATTCTCCCCCCTCCTCCTCCAGGGTGTACATGTTGGCTCCTTTAGCCTCTCCTTGTAGGGCTTTTGATGCAGACCCTACACCATTTTGGTAGCCCTTCTCTGGACCGCCTCCACTCTGTCCTTCCTGAGATGTGGTCTTCAGAACTGGACACAGTACTCGGTGAGGTCTTAACAGCAATCTATATAGGTGGCAGCACCACCTCCCTGTTCCTGCTGGCAGTACCCCTTCCTTTGTACCCCAGCATCCCACTTACCCTTCCAGCTGCCTTGTCACACAGCCTGACCACCTTTAGGTCATCCAATACATTATCCCCAGGTCTCTTTGCTGCTTAGTTTTTGTCAGTATCACACTGTCCACTTTGTACTCCACTCCCGGGTTTCTATGGCCCACGTATATTTTGCACTTGTTGCAGTAAAACCCAGCTGCCATACCCTTGTCTACTCCTAGTCTTTTCAGATCCCTACCCATCCTTTCCACCCCTGAGTGTCCACTTTCTCAGATCTTGATGCCATCTGCAGAGAGGCACTCCTCTTCCAGTTCCTGTCACTTATAAAGACATTGAAGAGAACTGGTCCCAGCATTGATCCCCAAGGTATCCTGCTGGTCACCCTCCCTTCCTCAGTGAACCGTTTGACTGCCCTCTGTGTCCTGTCCACTAAAGTTGTTTTACCCAGGTTACCACCTTATTACCCACCTCAAGCTGGCCAACTTATTTATCAGTCTATGGGAACAGTGAGCCTTGCTGGTATACATAAGATCCTGATCCATGCATCATATATCCTGCCCTATTCCTCTCCTTGTATACTTGGGCTGGTTTAATATCCTGGTTCTACAGCAGGTGACTGAGGCAGGATGCCCACATTTATACAGATGCTGACTTGTCTGTGGGTGGCCCCTGCCTAGCAAGTTTCCATGTGGTTCTAGCGCTGATGTGGGTATACAGTACAGTTCCAAAGATGTGGCCTAATAGAAGATTTTGAGGACGTACTGTAATGGTATGCACATAACTGTTTATTTTGGCACAATAAAACCTGGGTACTGGAACTGCTGCAACCACTAACATGGCAAAATAGATTTGCTTCCTCCCATATGTGGTTAAATGTGGTTGCATTGTTACGGTCTTCCATGAAGTAACCAATCAAGATTCAAGGCCAGGAGGGCAGATCTGAGGAGCTTCTAAATCCTCCTTTGCCAGTCTGGACCCCCTCTTTCATGCTGTCATTTTGCCTTAGACTGTCCCCCTTGTACCCAACACTGATCACCGTACTGTGCCCTTTCACTCCCCCTCTCGACGCCAGGCACTTTTCCCATTGTACCTCCTTTATATCCAAATTCTGGTTGGGTTCCCTTCCCTCGTGTCTTACATCCCTACTGTCCTTTAAACTTCTCCACAGTAATGGTTCCCATTCCCTCTCTGTTCCTTCTAGGAAATCTACTGTTGGTCCATCTGCTTTCTCCTATTGCTTTCCTGAACTCGGGTCCTCCCTCTGCCTCTTCTGCAATCTCCCTAAGTCTCCCACCAGCAACTGTCCATGACTCTTGGCCTCTCTCCCACTAGTATTGCCCTGGCCATTTTGCTTCCCTAATCCATGTATGCCTAGGCTACATCTGTAAGTAGTTCCCCCTGCCTATCGAATATCTACTACATACATCTATTGTACTGACTTGCCTTAAAGTGTTTGATTATACTCCTCTGATGTACTGTATTGTTTGACTTCTGGTTTTGTAATGTTAACACCATTCAGTTTTTCTACCTTTGATCTATTTCCACTTCCCCTCACCTCCAAGACATGTAGAAGTGAGCTGTTAGCAGCTCATTGTCATTCCTTGTGAAACTTAAAATAAAGTGGTTTCCAAGAACTGGAGGATGGAGCACATAGTTCCACTGCAAAAGGGAGAAGACGAGTAGCAGCTGAGAAACTATAGATCAGTCATACAGTACCTCCATGTTAAGAAAATGGATGGAGGCACAAGTCAAAGAACCCAGTGGAATATGTGGAGAAACCTAAATCAAGACAGTAGGCAACAATGGTTCATGTCGGGGACGTTTTGTCGGAGCAGCCAGATAGCATTCTGTGACTGGTTATATAGAGAAAGGGCACACAAGAAGGCATTCAACTCTAAGCCACCCTGAAGGGTGCTGAATATGGGAATCTGGGAACAGCTAAAGAAATAGTAAGGTGGGTAAGGAGTTGGTTGGAAGAGATTAATCAGAGTTGTGGTGAATGAGGTCAGATCAGTGGAGAGGTTACCAGAAGAGTACCACAGGGATCTGTGGGCCTAGTCATTCCATATGCTCAGTAGCATAGAAGCAGGAATCCAGGGCAGGCTGTTTATTTGCAGATGACATTAAACTCTGGTAGGGTTGACAATGTTGTGGGAATAACTGAATTGCAGAGACAACAAAATTTGTCCAGCAGGTGTGCCAAGAAGTGCAAAGTGATGCACTTGGAGAACAAAACCCAAGAACAAGAGTATTTGATTGGAGGGGTTAAGCTGGACACATCAGTGGAAAGGGACCTAGGAGTCCTTGACTCCCTTAAACCAGCCAGTGTAACAAGGCCTTCAGAGGAATTCAACAAGGCCATCAGCAGAGCCAACCAAATGCTAGGGTGCATAGGGAGAGTTTCAGTAAAAAATGGGAGGCACTATTACTACTGTATAGGTCTCTAGTGAGACACACCTGGAGTACTGTACCCAGTTGAGTCCTCACCTGACAAGGATTGGCTAGAGAAGGTGCAACATATGATGACCAAGATGATTCAGGGCAAGGAGGGCAGATCTAGGAGGACTGGTTAAGGGTGCCGAACATGTATTCACTCTGAGAGGAGAGATGCAATGGAGACCTTAAAGTTCCAGAAAGGAATTGACGAGGTGAACTATGAGGAGCTGTTTGCCAGAACAGAAATGGTTGGACTCCGGGTTGGGGGGGTGGAAAAGGATGAGTAAATGTACAGGAAGGGTAGTAGAGCCATGGAATGCTTTGGCAGCAGATATGATGGGTGCCTGAGCCATAAATGACTTCAAACATGACTGAGATGGTAAAGGATATAGTAGCTACTCGACAAGAAGAGGGAGGTGGAAACGCTGAGGAAAAAAGGGAATAGTGTAAGGGAAGACCCCACAGACAGTAGGTCCTAGGATGTTGGAACGTAGAATGTGCAGACGGGAAGAACCATTGGTCTTTCTGCCATCTGTTTGTGTTGCCTCTACTCTTATTGAATTGCCCAAGCTTGAACTTCTGCTGGTTACTTACTGGTACCGATGTCTGCCTCTGGCTGAATATTCTTGGTGATTCCCATTACCTCCCTGTTATGAACTAAAATATTGTACCCTATGCTGCAAACTTAGTTTTGTACTTCTGTTTAATGCTATGAACCCCCTTCCCAGGATGTACCTGAAAGCAAGTGGATTTTTAATGCACCTCGTCAAATATTCTTCCTAAATATGGTACAGTACCTCAGAACATTAGTGAATGGGTATGAGGCAACAGACTTCTAGAAATTCAGTAATTGAACTTACAAGCTCAAATGGGCAGACTGGGTGTGCCATAGGCCCTTATCTGCCAACAGTGTCTGTTTCTATGAATAATCTTGTGAAAGATGTGTGCCTGTTGCCAACATCATCCTTGCCAGTGTCCGGAGAAGCTGACCTTGATGTTTTGACCATTATAGGATTAAAGGTCCAAGTCAGCCAGCATTCTTTTGTAAGAATCTCATCTTGGGCTGCACCCCTGCCAAAAGCAATACACAAATGTAGAAAACTAAAATGTCTGCAGAAAAGGACTGGTAGGCCCATCTAGTCTGTCCTATTTTCCCCTGCCTGTTACTATGCCCTGGACCCCATTCAATCACAAGTGACTTTTCTGCCTCCCTTTCTTCATGTTATGTCCCATGTTACTATCCCATGTATTCTTGAACCCTTCCGCTGTCTTCACCCCCACTTCCTCCGCAGGTAGGCTGTTCCAGGCATCCACCACCCTATTCATGAAGTATTTCCTTGCATCCCTCTTAAACTCCCCCAGTCCAGCTTTATAGCATGCCCCCATGTTCTGGTGGTGCTCCTCTGAAACAGACTCCCCTCCACCTTGTTTTCCTCTGAGGTACTTATTGGTCAGTCATCCATCCATACTCTTTCCCTCCCCTCTTCTCCAGCAAGTACATGCAGAGTCCTTGCAGAAACATAAACATAAAGTTGACAGCAGATAAGGACCACAAAGCCCATCCAGTGTGCCCATTTTTTCTGCCTTATGAATGTGCCATTGGCCTTTGCTCTGTCAATGGCCTATCTATTTATGCTCATCTGTATAACTCCCTTATGCCTATCCCACACCTGTTTGAAGCCCTGCACTATATTCATAGCCACTGCTTCCTGAGGTAGGCTGTTCCATGCATCACCACCCTTTCTGTGAAAAAATTTCACATTACCCCTTAATCTGCCTCCCTCTAATCTCATGCTGTATCCTCTTGTCCTGCAATTTTTCTTATATTGAAACAAGTTAGAATCTTTCACCTTGTTAATGCCATTAGGGTGTTTAAATGTTTCGATCATATCACCTCTCTCCCTCCTGTGCTCTAGAGTGTACGTATTGAGCTCCATTAATATGTCCATGTTTTCTGATGCAGTCCCTGCACCATTTTTGGTTGCCCTTCTTTGGACTGCCTCAATTTGGGTTAATGTCTTTGTGAAGGTGTGGCCTCCAGTACTACATGCAGTACTCCAGATAGGGTCTAACTAGTGTCTTGTAAAGAGGGGTTATTACCTCCCTCTTATGACTTGATACCACTACTAATACACCCCAACATCCCCCTAGCCTTACCTACTGCTTTAGTGGTCTGCTTGGATGATTTCAGGTAATCGGTGGTGATGATGCCAAAGTCTTTCTTCCTTTGACTGCCAGCAGTTCCCCTCCCAGTCTATAGGTGGCTTCAGGGTTTCTCTTCCCTATGTGCATGATCTTGCACCACTTTGTGTTAAACCCCAGTTGCCATTCTTCAACCATTTTGCCAGTTTATCCAGATCTCTTCTCATTCTGCCCACCCCATCTACATCATCTACTCTGTTGCAGATCTTGGTGTCATCTGCAAACAGGCAAACCTTGCCCCTCCATGCCATCTGCAGTGTCACTGAAGAGATTGAAGAGGACTGGCCCCAGGACTGATCCCTGAGGTACCCCACTTGTGACTTGCATCTCTTCTGACTGTATACCATTTACCACCACTTTTTTCTGCCAGTTGACCAGTTTGCCACCCAGTTGACCAACTTCTGACCCACCCCAAGACTTCCCAGCTTATTAATCAATCTATGTGGAACTGTATTGAAAGCTTTGCTGATGTTGAGGTAGACTACATCAACTGCTCCCCATTGGTCCACCACTCTGGTTACCCAGTCAGAAGTCTGAGATTAGTTTGACAGGACCTTCCTGTTGTAAACTCATGCTGTCTTGGATCCTGTGCTCCTACTGATTCCATGTGTTGGACTATCCTTTCCTTAAGGAGTGCCTCCATAATCTTGTCCACTACTGAGGTAAGACTGACTGGTCTGTAGTTCCACATGCAGCTTCTGTTTCTCATGCAACCCTTGCACCATTTTGGTGGTGGTCCTCTGGAACACTTCCACCATGTCAATGTCCTTTAGATGTGCCCTCCAGAACTGGACACAGTACTCCAGGTTAGGGTTTGAGTGGCAACACCACTACCCTTCTGCCAGAAATTCCTCTACCTAGTGCCCCAGCATCCAGCTAGCCATGTCTGCTGCCTTGTTGCACTGTTCTGCCACCTTGATTATTAGACAAGACCTTAGTATCACTCTCTTGCTTGAAGTACCCCCATCTTGTACACAGCTCTTGTTTCCCTGCCCTGGGTGCATGAGTTTGCATTTCTGGCATTGAAACCCTGCTGCTACCCACTAGACCACTCCCATAGGTTCCCTACATCCCTTTGCATTCTCTCCACCACTCCTGGGTGTCCACCCTGTTGCAGATTTGTTATCCCCAGAGACCTCTTCCTCTCCAGTCCCTCAGCATTGTCTCTTATGAAAACGCTGGAGAGGAGATATACCAGTTCCAAACCGTATGGTACTCCACTGGTCGCTCTCTTGTCCCCTGAGTGGTGTCTGACACTGACAGCTGGTTCTAATCTATGATTTTTGTAATGTAAAAATGTGTTATTGAATGTCTCATGAGAGATGCGGACAGTCTGTGGAATGACACCCCCTCCCAGGTTTTAGCTACAACATGTGACCTGGAAGGCCAAGAGAATTACAGGCTAGAAGAGACTTAAAATTTAGGGATATCCTTTTTATGTGACTAATTGCAGCTTGCCAACTGCCAAGATCATAAACTTTTATAACATTCAGAGGAAACTGTTAAAATTCACATGGTGATACAAAGCATGTTGCACCTCCGTGAGATCTGGCAGAGACATGACAAGTCTTGATGTCGTGGAAAGGGGAAGCTGCCCATAGATCAAAAGGTCGTATGAGAAAATGAGTTGTGCTGAGGTCACAGAATTTTAATTTACCTTTGATAAGACATTCTGTTTTGCATAGATATTTTTTATATTCTGACAGGGAGGAGCTAGGTGACCTCATGCAAAAAGGTTGGCAAAAGTATTCTGTGTTCCGTTTAAACACACATGTTTGGATTCTGAAAGAAACCTTTACAGCACTGAGATGAGAATACCTTGGAACAGACAAGTCCATGTGTATTAATGGTAGTAATCTGCACTTTCTAAAACCTTATTCTTTTAAGGGATTTGTATGTTTTGTGATATATGGTTGTTTACATTTTGCATCCTTATCTATTTAAGTAAACATCATTTTTAAATAGACTATTTGTCTGCCAAGTCCTTCAGTTTTTACCTGTGATGTGTGGATGGTTGAGTAACAGTGCATGAGCTTATATGGTAATACCAAACTGGGAACAGGGAAGAGTTATCTGAGGTCTTAAAGGTTTTAAGGGTTCATCTTGTACGCCTGGTTAGGTTCCCTTAGGCAAAAGAGATCTGGCCCCCCTGAAGAGCAGAATTATCTGAGCCTGTACATTGGGTACACTAACAAGAGGTTTACAGTTTGAATCCCACCAGAACAGAGGCCAAAGGTTGATTCGAACCCACAAAACACAGGGTTACCATGTTTGTTTCCTGTTCACAAGACTGCTCTTGGAGGTTGGCACTTTGGGAGTAGAGGGCCTGACCTGCTGAGTGGGTTTGTGACAGTGTCTACCACCCTCTACCTCCTATCCTTCAGCCAGTTCGATACCCAGTTTACCACCTTCTCCCCCAACCCCCCAAGTTGCCGAGTTTCTTAATCTGCCTCCTATGTGGTAAGTGTTGGGGTCATACAGGAGTCCTGATGGGAGACATCCACTACTCTCCCCTGATCCATCTCACCATTTATTCAAAGAAATCTATTTAGATTTGTTTGCCATGACCTCCCTGCTGTGATATCCTTACTGTTGTGTGGTGGACAGTGCTGCAAACCCTGCAGTGGTCTGAAACCATTTGAAATGGTACACAGAGATTTAATGATGCTCAGTAAGTGCCCTTTTTCTAAAAATTTTTCTTGAATCTTTTTCTCCAGGCAATGTAACTTGCAGTCCAGCAGAGTTCACATGCGCCAGTGGCCGCTGTATTTCCAAGAATTTTGTCTGCAATGGCCAGGATGACTGTGGTGATAACAGTGATGAACGAGATTGCACTGTCCCAACCTGTGGAGCACATGAGTTCCAGTGTTCAAACTCTACTTGTATCCCTCTGAACTGGGTGTGCGATGAAGATGTGGACTGCACAGACCAGTCAGATGAATCCTTGGAGCGTTGTGGGCACCGACCAGCCCCTCCAGTGAAGTGCAACACCAGTGAAGTTAAGTGCGGCTCGGGCGAGTGCATACACATGAAGTGGCGCTGTGATGGGGATAAGGACTGCAAAGATGGAAGTGATGAGGCCAACTGCTGTAAGTAATACCGGGCTACCTACAGTAGCAAGGAAATTGGGATTTAGTTTAGTGGTCCTATAGTTGAAACCATTGTAGAATCTGCCATGGGAATTGTGTGATTTTTAGGTAGTAAAGTAACAAATTAACCTGAATATATGCTGCCGTGCTGGTGGGGGATGTGCTGTAGTTGCTGGCTGTGTTTGCTAATCATTCTAGAAGAGCAAGTGAGCATAGTCCAGACCCCAGTTTAATGGATTGCAATCTCACCTGACCAACTGCTGCACTTGTACTCTTGAGGTGAGTGCACCGACATGTTGGTGTACCTTGGAGATTCCTCATCATAGAGGTAAAACAGCAGTTTGTCACCATGTTGTGCCAGCAGTGCTGTCTGGGAACTACTGGTTACAACTGCTTTAGAATGTTTACTTTTCATTTTTTATTTATTTCAGTACTCTGAACAATTTGTGCTCAGAGCTCTTTACATAGGTTCCACATCAGGACATTTCCGTATAACAGGTGGTATTATACAAAGGATTACAGAAATACAAAGGTAAACGAAGAGGATTATATAAAACACAGTACAAGTCACAGGAAAACAATTTACAGTGCCCAACAGTGAAACCAGTCAATTATCCACAAACAAGAGGTTGTTTGGAGCGTTACTAAGTGCTAAAGAAAAGAAAAAAGGGGGGTGAAGGGGAGGAGCCCAAGTGCAATGTGCAAAAGGAGTGTGTAATAATAAAGCAGTAGGGATTAAAGGGAGGTGACTAGATTAGAGGCGGAGGGAGAGGGTGCTAGATGTGTGGAGGGGGGAGGGAAGGGTTGAGGAGGCAGTGGATGGAAGTAGTGATGGGGTGGGTGGAAAGGTGGTGCTAGCGATGGCAGGCACACTGAGATTCATGTATCATAAGGAGCTTATAGTTTTTAAAAGTACCCAGTGTGGGCAGGTTCACAATGTTCTCCTGGAGGGAGTTGAACCACAGTGGTGCACAGTAAGCAAAAGACCTTTGTCCTTGATGTTCCACATTTCGGAGTTAGGAAGGACTGGTGTTTAGAGTTACGGGTGTGCTGAGGATTATTGCTGGGTTCCAGAAGTTGTTGGACCCTTGACGGTAGCTGACCAATGCAGATCATTTTGGCCAGAAGGCAGGATTGATATTTTAATTGGCCATTGAGTGTGAGCCAATGTGCACTGGCAGAGATCACAGGTGTGAGTCAGTTGGTGCGCACCTAAGGTGAGCTGGCAGCCTGTGTTGAGTGCAGTTTTTATGTGCCAGAGAGTAGCATCTGTGGCAGAACCACAGTAGTCCACCAGGGAACCCACAGAACTGTGAACAGCTATGCTGAGGGTTTCAGGGGAGAGGCTATGCTTGAGACTATATAAAGCAACCCTATACACTTGTTGATGGCTTTGGCTGTGTTCAGTGTGGAGAGTATAGGAGAGGGAGTTGTCGGTGATACCGAGGTATTTAAAGTGTTTTAATAAGTTCAAGGGAAACCTCACCACTATTGCATATTCAGTGGGTAGTTTCTGTGTTTAGAGAGCTGTAAAACAGCATGGTTTGTTTTCTTGTAGTTCATTATCCATTTATGATCTTTGAACAATGTCTCTACACTGAAGTCTCTCTGTAGTTGCTGCTTAAGGGCACTGGGACCGGAGCCATTTTGAGAAGACAGCCACATCTGCATAAAGGAGGATACGGCCTTGACTGGCTTGGGGGAGGCAATTCAGGAATAAGCTGAATAGAAGGGGACCCAGTATTGACTCCTGTGGAACGCCTGCATGATGTATAAATGACTGTAGGTCTTGAAAGATTTCCTATGTACCCTTACAGAGGCTCTTTGCTTCTGTTTGTGACTTTTGCCTAGATGTTTATAGTAGGAATACTGTGCACAAGGGATTGTGGACTTGGACCTATTTGCATATGAAGTTTCTTACAGCAGTTACTCAACAGTCCTATTACAGTTAATCAGATGATTCTGAATAGTTTTCCCTTATGTGCACATTATGCAGCTATCTGTACTTTCCTGTAAAGTCTGCTGGTTTTACTAGGAGTAGATAACTATATTTCTCCATGATCCAGCCAGAATACTGTAGTTTGTCACTGCCGTTGCTCTGGAATTTGTGGATTACTGCCTCACTGGTCATCTCTTCATATCCTTAATAAATTTTGCTTTGGTAGAAAAATGACATTGGAGTGCATTATACTTTGGATTGGGTGTGTACATGTGCTGACCCCTAGCAGCATAGTCAACAGGGATGAAAAATACCAGTGCCCCTTCCAAACAATCTGAACACTAGCCTTAATCAACTTTACTAATTTTTAAACTTCGGTAAACATCCATGTAGTACAGCACTGCTGGTAGCATGAAGGCAGATGCATCAAGGCTACCCCTTGCCCCTGACTTTTAATACTAGAGACAGAAGGTTGATTATCGAAGCACCCTCCGCTCTCTGCTACTCCACCTGATTGTAAGTCAAGTTTAACCATGGGCTGTTATCCACCATCTGGAAACCCTGAAGTGGTAACTAAAGGGAGACTACTCCATATCGAGGGTGGGAGGTGACAAGAGGCCAGATTTTTGCAGTGCAGGACGATTTTTATAACACTGCTCTGTACTGACTTATTGCCAACAGTGATTCTGGGGGGGGGGGGGGTGTGATTCATTTAACCACACTTTGGGAGTTTCACTGGAATTGTGTTATTGGCTGGACATCTTTAAGCTAATCTCCCTCCACCACCCAGGCAGTATATCCTCAATTCTACCCTGTGACATCGGATCATTCTTTTTGCAGGAAGAATGGGTCACCTCTCTTGCAACTTCTGCTTACATTATCTGTACCATAGGTGAAGTTAATACTGTAGTCAGTTCATTATTTCTAAGTACTTGTTTAGCAGTTTCCTATGACTGTCTCCAGACCAACAATGGCCGACAAAAGCCAGGCTTCAAATTCTGCATTACGTGCTGGCAGAAGATATGTCCCTGATCTGCATGAAGTGTGTACTGCCTGGGTCTGAAACACGATGTGGACAGGTGCGGAATTTGCGAACGTATGCTTCCCAGGTCCCTTGGGCAGGAAGGTATGACTCTCACTTGGTCAGCCTTCAGAGAGGGATCTGAAGGACTGCCCTTAGGGCCACAAGAAGGCCTCAGTTGCAGTTTGATTGGCTGAACAGCTTGCTGCACATGAGGTGGCAGTGGTGGCTGCTACTGTTCCCTAAGGCCAGCATCTGAGGATTTTTCATAGACTTTTGAAATGCGTTTCCCGCCAGATCTTTGGAGAGTCCTACCTCCCCCCCCCCCGTGGTGCTAAAAGTAAGCACCGCCAGCACCAATTGGAGGATCAGGCATGATCGAGGTCCTTCCGATCCCTCAACTAGTCCGACTGCTTGACAACTGTTGAGTGCCGCTAGTGGCAAGTTGACTGCTCTTCAGTCCCACCCCGTTGAGACAGTAGACTGACTCCAGTCGAGCAAGCTGAGATTTTTCTTGAACCTGTCACCAGATGTCTGACCAGGTTGAGGAATCCGTCTCTCAGACTCCAGTGTTGCAGTCCTTACCCCAGAGGATGGGAGCCGGTTATTGTCCCTGTCTGGTCCATAGTGGGATCAACCTCCACTCAGGGTTAGGTCTTTGGCACCTGTGTTGCTTAATGCAGACAGGCATGTGCTGTAGAGCAACCTTCTGGAATATTTCTCTTGCCGTTGACTGGTCACTTGATGGCCAAGGTTGCAGTAGAGGCATACGCGCTCTGTCCCACTCGACCGGGAGGCATCACTGTCAGTGATCCTCAATCTCTCTCTATCCTTGGGTGAGGAGAGGCACTGCTGCAAGATGCGCCAGTGCTACATAGAACTCCTCTGGCAACAGTGGACCATTGCAAGGCAGGGTAGTAGGCCTCTACCCTCAACCTTTGACTTCCTGGCTGGCACTTGACACCCTCCCCAGTCCATACCATGTTGCTGCAGCCCACAGCTGCTTCTACACCTGTTCAGTTGAAACTGCTGTCACCATAGCTGAAGGTGGGCACTCTGACCAAAGCCCAGTTACTGGCTTGCCAAGCCAGTTGTTTGAGGATCTCTCCAGGTGAAGATTCCCAGGAGGTCCATGGCAAAAAGCAGCTGAGGGCAGTTTTTTGAGGAGTTATCGGATGAGACTGATCAAGACTTCCATGATCTCCTCTGAAACTTCACTCTCTGATTATAGTTTGGTTGAGGAACTTTCGAGCGTGGCCCGGTGTCCTTCAGGGCACTTTTCAAAGTCATGTCAGTCCTGCTTGAGCCAGTCCAGAAGAAGGCAGACTACCCTCCGACATTCTTGACTGTTGGGACAAATTCCTGGGGGTTGCCTTGTCTGTGGCTGAGGCCATTTTGGGACCAGCCCTGGGGCTTTGGCAGCATCAAGCATCCTGATCAGCACCCTCTGACCATGTGGTCCATAAGTATGTGGCCAAAAAGAGGTCCCTTTGGGAATTTTGGACCTTCTTCTGAGGTGGGTGTGGTCATGGATTTGTTCCATAAATCTGGACACCAGGGGGATGTGGGCAAGCCTCCAGACAAGGAGTCTGGTAAGACTGACCTACTGCTAAAAAGGTTTGTGCTGCAGCATCTCTAGATCTCTGGCAGGCTAGCTATACCTAGATGATGGCTGTCACTCCCTGATGGGAGTCCTTGTTATCCTTCCTCACCACCCTGTTGAGCAGCAGTTGGCGGTGAAGCTCATCAGACTAGTCCATAGTTAGCTAAACTGCTCCAGACAGCCTTGGACATGAGTGATTTTTTTTGTAACCTTGCTGTGGTAGTGTCTGTCTTGGTGCATCGCAGGGCATGACTGCGTTTTGTCCATCTTCATGGCATACCCCCAACATAAGCTGTCTGATGTCCTTTTCTTGGTACTGACCTTTTTGGCCCTGGGTGGAAGGACATCTCACCTGAATCTAAGTTCGGTGTCACCCTGGATTCTATTCCTTCATCCCAGAAGGACCAGAAAAAGCCTAAGAAATGGGCTTTCCTGTACCAGTCCTTCCAATTGCAGCTTCCCTGGCAGCAGCCCTAGCAGTGGCAGAAGTCTGGTTGCCAAGCACCCAAAAAAGGGGGCCTGGGATGGTGGTGCCCCTCTGGAAGCAGTCTGCTCCACAAAAGCTGCCTAGTGATGGGTTGGGGGTACAGTCCCTGTCCTGTCCCCGACTGCTCTTGCTGTTTTTTTATTTAGTTGTTTAACCAGGTATAGCACACTAAGCTGAAAACTTTTTTTTTTTTTTTTTTTTTACAGGAGTGACCTGGGAGCACAAGGAGGTTAAGTGACTTGCTCAGGGTGTCACAGTATGCAAGTGGAAGCTGTGGGGGATTCAAACCCAGGTCTGGTCTGCTGGGTGTCACCAGATTTGCAGCTCGGAGCCTTAGACCACTGCGCTATACTGCCTCCTATTGGAGGCCAGCTACATCCTTCTTACAACGTTGGTCCACTGTCGTAATGGACAAGTGAGTGTTGGATGTAGTGGACAGAGGATAGTCATGGGCTTAGAGGCTCTGTTGCCCTACTGCCTGCATGTGCATCAAGAGTCCAGGTTGCCCTAAGGGTGGACATTGCTCAACTCTTTGCGAATGGGGTGATAGCCTGTGTCCCAGACACCTTGACCAGTCAGGGTTGTGCAGAGTACCTTTCTGGTCCTAAAAAGGAAGAGGGGCTGTTGCCCCATACTGGACTTGCATGATCTCAATCAGGTTATGTGGAAACTCAAGTTCCAGATGGTCACTCTGAACCAGTTTACAGTATAATCTCCCTGGAGCGGAACATGTGGTTCCACTCCCTGGACCTCCAGGATGCTTTTTTCCACATTCCCATCCGATCCCACCATCGGTACCTCTAGTTCTTTGCCACTAGAAATCAAATTTGTAACTCATGACCAACCATTTAAAAGCCAGTAACTTTGTAATACAAAATGGTAAGATAATAAATTTAAGATTAGATGGCAAAATGACACAACTAAAATTCTTTCAAACATTCTATATACAAAATACCTTTATAATCTTTGCTCTGAAATTACTACAAATGCTGGTATACTGGAGTAAATTATTGACTGGCACAATTAAGATATTGGACCCTTTTTTATACAGCAAAAGCTCATCTTCACCAGAACACATGGTTTAATAACTTTTGCAAAAACAAAAAAAAACCTTAACAAGCTAGTATGTTGTATCAAACACCCAACAAGAAACAACTTTAGGGTATTAAATTGAGCAAGGAAGAGAACAAAAAATGTGGAACAAATTTAAGATTGCAGCTCAGAAGAGAACAGACAATTCTGGTTAGTCAAGGATACAGGCAGTTTTTATTGGGCATAGAGGCTTCTATTACTCCAAGTTTGGGAATGCTTTATTAGACATCATTATTGGATGATTTAGGCTCTTTGGACCGAAACAGCAAAGTCTATTTTGCAAAGCCTTTCTGCATATACCAAGAAGATTATGGAGGCCTTCTCCTGACTAAAACGTAACAAAGCCCTGGGCACAGACAGAATCATTGCAGAGATCTAGAAAAATTTTTTCCGGACTGGTGGCTCCCTAGTTTTAATATAATTTTTCATAACTTCACACAAGGAGCTTTGGGACATGAAATTAAACTGGCTTGGACAAACTCAAGGCTTACTTCTGTCTGTAATCCAAAGCTATAACCTGCATCAAGTAATAACAGAGCCATCAAGGATCTCCCCTAAAGCAATGTCTAGCACACTGCTGGATTGGATGTTAAATGTGGTTGATAGAACTGTGGATGCAGGCACTCTGCCGGATACTATAGCAGATCACTCCCTTATTTTTTGTGTGTGGCAACACTCTAGTTCCAAGTCTCTGCCCCTATGCTATATCACTTTCAGGAAGTATGCTGATCAGGAAAGGTTCCTGTATGAAGTCTCATCTATTGACTGGTCTTATCTTTCTCACACACACTGGATGTACAAACAGCTCTTGACTACTTTCTAGACAATTTTCGTGCAGTTAAGAGTAGACATACATCCCTTGTGACCCGATGTGTTCATGGGACACCCACAAAGTGACTACACAAAGATCTCCTGGCTGCATTACATGTTGGGGACAAAAGCTGGAGGTGCTTCAGCAAATCTGGGCTCATTGCTGACTACCACACCTATAGGACCCAAAGAAGTGACTGTAAAAAGTGTATCAGACTTGCAAAAAGCACTTATTGCAAGGGGCTTCTGATAGAAGCATCAGGTGACCCCAGGAAGTTCGGGGCACACATGAAATCAATCCTGGGTGAAAAGAAAACTCACTTGGATGATGAAATAATTATTAGTGGAGTCCACTGCAACAACCCCAAGAGCATTGCAGAAGCATTTAATAAGCAATTCTCTGACCTGTCCAGCTTTACATCTGCCTTCCTCCACGGTCCGTCATTACCTCCACCCACCCCGACTACTTCCTCCTCCTTTTTATATTAAGGCAGTATTAAAATCTGTGCTGAGCCTGCTGAACACCATTTCTGACAATACTAGTGTAGGCTCTGATGGCATTGAACCCAAACTTCTGAAACAGGCCGCTTCATTTATTGCCAAACCTCTGGCAAGGATCTTTACTCTCTTTGTAATTGAGTTGTCACGGATATCTGGAAAATGGCCAGAGTTGCACCGGTCTTTAAGAAAGGGGATAAACTGGATTTAACTACCAGTCGATAGCTATACTATTAGTTCTGTGCAAAATAATGGAAAAGTTGGCATCAATACAAGTTATTGAATTTATGACTGAATGTAACCTCCTCGCCAATCCAGTATGGCTTTCGGAAAGGTCATAGCACCTCCATGGCCTTGCTCCACCTGGCAAATGATACTCTAACTGCTTTGGAGAATGGCCACCTCATGGGGGCTGTTTTTTATTGACCTGACAAAGGCATTTGACATTGTTGATCATCCTCTTCTAGAGTCTCCTAGCCCTTGGCTTCTCACAGACCTCAGTTGCCTGGTTTAATAGCCATCTAGCATAGAACTTTGCTTGTTAGATTCAACTCTGCTGTGTTCAGCCCTATAACCATCAACCTAGGTGTTCCCCAGGGATCAATATGTAACTCCCTTGCAAATGGGGGTTCCCAAAAGCCTCCTAGGAGCTTGCCTAAGTGCTCCCAGCCTGAATGGTGTTCGGCGTTTAAGCAGTTTATCTGTGAGTGCTTTTAGAGCCTCTGGTACTGTCTCTAAGAGCAGTCTGCTTGCAGGCATGATTAGTTTGCATTGGGGGGGGACTGTTTTCCTGCTTGAGTTGCTGACGAATCGCTCCGTTACTGCTGTCACTAAGTGGGCAGGAGCACTTATTAGAGATGTAACTGTTTGTCCCATATCATTGAGTATTGGTGGAAATGTAATTTGTCTAACCTGCCTTTCTTGCACCTGGGACTCTGTTTTGCCCCTCCATTTTGGATCTGAACTGCTGAATAGATCCAATCAGGCAGGAGGGGCCTCTAAAATGGAGTTTAAGTGGACCAACCAGGATCGGGACTCTCTTGGGAGCCGGCTGGCCATAAGAAATATAGCTAGTAATTCTGGGAAGTGAAGTTCTGGACCTTGGCGCCTGTTTACACCAATAAGGGGAGTTTTGAGTGATTGACAACTGGAGTCCATGCAATTGGACCAGGTGGCTCCCAAATGGAATACCCTGCCTTGTGTCTGGAAAGGCAGATCCGTTCTGACTGACTGTGGAAGGAGCTCAGAGCTTCTGTGTTGCAGAGTTTCGCACAGGAAGCACGTGTGGAGGCCTAAACTCGGGTGGCGCGTTTGCCGTGGCAATTCAGACTGAATCTGCAGCTATCGAAGAGGAGAGGCTAAACAATTGGGAACCTGGCTCACCCAGTAGAGGACTGGAGAAACTGCTTAATCACGCTTGGTCTGTCAGGAAAGTGAAGCTGCAGTGTGAACTCCCGGGTTAGCAGTAAGTGTGATCGGGGCCTGAGAGCAGCTGCCTGGTATAGTAATTTCCTTTACATATAAATGTGTGAGGTGTTTATGAAGGACAGCTAAACGAGTCCTCCAGTCCCATGTGTAGACGGGAAAGCAGTTACATGCAGGCGGACTGAATCCGTCGCTGCTTGAAGCTGTGTGCCTGCTTGTGGAATTGCAGCCCCCTGCTGTGCGAGGGCATCCGGTAATTGATGACCCCCTTAGTGACGGCTTTCAGCATCAAGTTTGAGTGCAAATCAGGGTAGCTCCCTGCGATCTGTACATTTAATCGCAAGCGTTTCATCTGATTTCTTTTTCTTCCTTCATGAACTGAGTCAACCGGCTCCGGATTACAATTGGGTATTGTGCAAGTGTTTTTTCCATCACAGGGCCCCAACCAGCTGCACTGATCCTAGCTAGCCCCCCACCATCCTGGGTGCCTAGTAAAGTGACATTTTGGGAATCTGAACATGCACACAGTGCTGTGATTATTAATGCATCTAACATAATTAACCTGATTTCCTCCTGTCCTTGTTACAGCCCCTTAAATCAGATCTGTGTTTCAGCAAAGCTACATTGACTGAGGTATTTGTTTATGTTGAAGTATTGTACTGTGGCTATCGTATCACATCATTTTGTTTTACAGGGGGTTCCCAGAGTCGAGCTGACCGAACCAGTCCTGGGGGTAAGTGTAAATAGTGAAAATACTCATGGTGTATTGTGTGGGCCACTAATAGGAATAAGAGGGTCTGTGTCCCAGAGGGCTGTGACCAAGTTAGTCTAACTATTGCAAACCCTGACCTCTGGGTGGAGGCACCCACCATAGAACCTAGGCCCCTCAACCTGTTAGTAGTCAAGCAGACTGGGCTAGTAGCCCTTGGGATAGCACCAACTGGGGGTTACAAATATTAGGGCCCCTTTTCTCAATTTTTATTAACAATATCTTGTTTTGTATCCCTGATTGCTCCGCAGTTCTCTACACGGACGACCTGGCCTTGTACTGTAGTGATAAGAATATACACCACATCAACCCGACTCTCACCACTGATTATGGCTATTCAATCCTGGCTTTTCCACCATAAGCTAATCCTTAATGCAGACAAGACTTGTACTATGCTGTTTGTTTCTACAGTAAAATTAAATAACTGGGACCTTTTATTAGTTTCTGGTCAGGGACAGATGGTCCTTGAACCAGTTTGCTCTAAGTATGAGTACTCGTTGATGAAAAGCTTAACTTTGATAAGCACATAACAGCTACCTGTAAATCAGTTAATGCTAAAATTGGTGTGCCCTACAAAACCAGCTGCATCCTTTTGCAGTCGGCCAGATTAGCCATAGCCCATGGTATCTTGCTCCCATTGTTATCCTATGGGGTAGTCACTTATCTCAACACATCCATACCTCTCCTCAGGAAGTGGGATACTACTTATAACAGCATCTGCAGGTATGCCTCGGCCCCTCCCTGGTCAAAACACCGTTGTCAGCTTTATGCAGATATAAGTTGGTTACCTCCCACTGCTGCTTGAACTCTTGCTTTTGCCTCCCTAACTGATAATATTGTTAGATCAGGAATCCCCATCTCACTAGCCTCCCTTCTAACTCCGCTGCCTTCCTACCACAGTCTTAGCTCATCTAATAAATTGCTGCTGCTAACAAGATGTAAATCTAACAAAGGAACCATTGCTTTCTCACACTCTGCAGCCAAACTCTGGTATTCCTTGCCTAGATGTTTGCCAAGCTCTGTCACGCCCAATTCAAAAGCAATTTTCACTCCTTCCTACATTCCCTAGAACCTACATCTCGGACCCTTTCATTTCACATCTGCTGTGAATTGTTCTCTGCTAAGCCCATCTAGTCATGTTATTAGGCACTTGGGTTTCATTTTTCTGTGCTTAAACTGCTCTTAACCTAGTTGTTAGCTACATGTAAATACTAGCCACTGCATTAATGTTTATGTATCACTCTGACCTGTCTTGTTACTCAGGTATTTTGTGAAATCTTGATTCTATTTATACTATTGTTGCTTCCCTCAAAATTCAAAAATGTATTTCCCTGTTTATCCCTACCTATTGTAATCTCCTGGGTCGTGCCTGAAAATAGTCACGTCTTGGCTATGGTACTTACCCGGTAAACAAAAACTAAATATTCCACAAAGTTGAAAAGGGAGCATTATTTGTCCTACCTTTAAGAAAAAGGGAAATCCATTAGGACTGGCAATGTATAGACACTTCACAGAAAATCTTCTGTAGAATAATTCTAAATAGACTTCTGCTTTGGGTTCAGGAAAACCATATACTCGGAGAATTCCAAAATGGCTTTAGATTTGGCAGATCAACTATTTAGCACTGCTAGGCTCTGTCCTATGTAATTTGGAAGTTGATTAGTAAAGAAATATATTGTACTAGCCAGCCCATTGGCGCAGTGGTTGGATTTCCGCTTGCGGCGCTGGCAACCTGGGTTTGGGAACGGACCTGGGTCATTGGAGGGCTGGCCGGGTGGGGTGAAGGATGGAGCATCCGATGACCCCTCCTTCTCTGGGGGGGGGGGGGGGGGGGAAGGGTGGGGCAAGTGCCTGGCACTTGATGGACTCCTGACAGAGGCCAGGGGCACCACAGCTACTGGCACCTAAATGTTCCAGGGGGCGGGCAGATGCAGGACATCATTGCACATCTCCGAACAACAGAATAAAAATGGGAGAACTTCGGCCAGCCGCTCAGGATGATGCCACTCTGGTGCTTCAGCCTCTGTGGCTCTCCGCAGCACAGACTAAGTCCCAGTTCCTTGCCACCATTGATGCCTTCGAACCCTGCCCCAGGGAGAAGCTAGGGAGGTAATGTCAGCTACTGCCGACACCTTTCCCATCTGAGAGGGGTATGACATGGTGCCGGGGCCCCACCCTGGGGGGCAAGCCATGGAGTATCTGTGGCGGCTGCTATAGGAGTGAGGTGGGTTGCCAGTGAAAGGGCTGAGAATAGAACAACCTGCGGCCAAAAACAGTAAAATAAAAGATCAGTTATACTGTTGCTTTGTTGACCTGAAATCTACTTTCAATTCGTCTCATCTTATTGTGGCAAAACCTTCAATCATTCAGCATCAATACCACATTACTAGGTATAGTTGGACTCCCTCCAACATTCATGGATAAAAGTACAATATAATCAGTCTGGTGATCTAGCAAGAATTAAAACCAATCTTTGTCTGACAAGGGTTCCTGCTGGCCCAATCTTATTTAACCTTTACATCAGTTCATTAATGGAACAAGTGGACTGGTGGCTGGCCTGCCGGTGCAGTGGTTGGATTTCCACTTGCCATGCCGGCGACCCCGGTTTGGGAATGGTCCAGAGTCATCGGAGGGCTGGCCGGCGGAAGAAAGATGGAGCGTCCCATGGACGGCTCTCCTTTCTTCACGGGAGGGTGGGGAAGTGCCTGGTGCACTGAGGACTCCTGGAAGAGGCCGGGAGATGCTCATGCCAGTGGCGTTCATCTCATGGGAGGCAGGGTGGACGCTGGTGTCATTGCACGTCCCCACCTCCAGGAACACAGGAAAAAGGAGTAGGTCTGTGGAAGCCATTGTCTAAGTGATTCCCTCCTCGGGGCTTTGAGCAGTGATCGCTGCATCCCCCGACCAGTCACTAGTTCCGCAGCGCGGATTAGGGACCATTGCCATGGCACCACCCTCTGGGGGGGGGGGTAAGCTGGGGGGTAACTGGGGGATTAAAGCGGCAATAGAGGATGGAAATCCCAGGGGCAGTGACCAGGGCTGAAGATTGACAGTGGCCCTGCCAAGGAAAAATAATTTTTTTTAAAAAGTGGACTGTTCTGATTTTCACGCTCCCACAGTAAAAAGTGTCGGCCTACGTGGATGATCTTGCTCTTCTGTCTTAAATGGTGGGTTTACAATGAAAAATTAACCATTTTACAAACCTAGTGTTTACAAATATGTTGGCAATATACAAGCCTAAAACTAATATTTGGTAATACTAAAAAGAAACCATTGTCTCTATATGTAGGGAAATTGAAAATGGTCAAATGTTATGATTATTTAGGAGCTCGTTTTTTCACAATTTCTACTGGTCAAATTATCTTGAGGTAATGAAACACAAAGCAGTAACTGCATTTGATACATTCGAGATTTGGTGCCTGATTGGGCAACAGTTCGGTTTTAGGTCTCATCAAAGAAGCTAAAATACATACAAGGCTACTTTATGCCACAAATATGGGCACCAACTGCTCCAAAAATCCTCTAGACAAACTGCACAAGCTATATCATGTTTGGGTGCCCCAGCTGGTACCTGCAGGTATACTTGGGGCATATTGGGACAGCTGCCCTTACCTGTTCTCAGAAAAAGCTAACATTCATATTGAAGCTCTTTCTCGTCCTAGAACATGGGCTACTAAGATTCTGTGTTGAAATGGAATATATTAGTTGGGGATTAGTCTTCCCTATGATGAAAAATATTATACTTAATTTATTTCCCCTTGAGTCTGGGTCGCATCTATCAAATTTATTATAGCCCCTTCAGTGAAATTCTATTTCAGAAGTCAAGGACACTCTCTATTCAAAAGATCTAGCATCATACAATTATTCAAAACTTTTAGATGGCATAAGATATTAAAATCTGATCATAATTTTGAACCTTATCCATATCTAACTAACCCAATGACATGTAGAGCCCTCACAATATATAGAATGGAGCTTTACACAGCCAGCTACGTACATTTTAATCAAAACACCTGCAGTCCTAGCTGGGAAAAGGACCAAAGGTGGTAGCCCAGAATGCTAGCCACAGGACAAGCAAGGGGATCCAACCCTGTGCCGTGATGCCAAAGGGGGAATCTTGTCCATTAGAAGGCATTGCATCTGCGAGTTGACACATTCCTGGAAGCTTCCACAACATGAAGAGCATGCAAGACCCAAAGCCTGGAACTCTAGCTACTTAGGAACCAGGCAGTGAGGTGCAGATGCTGAATGTCTGGTTACCAGCCTGCATCTGGCAAGTGGCTATGGCCTTTTGACCCTGGAGAAGTGTTTTCTGGACTGGCAGTTTGGGGCACAGTGATCCTGGAGTCTGGAAAAGGACTCTCAGGTTTCTCAGGTGAATGCTGTCAATCTAAGGAGTGTGATCACACAGTGTTAAGTTCTGCACTTCCCTGATTAAAATACAGTGATGTGTTTGTACTTATGACAGCATGATGTGGTGGATGCAGGACTGCTGGAATGCAGAGCGAACAGGTATCTCAATGCCATTTTCAAAAGTGCTTAGGCAAATATGCACTTTTACTAAGAAAATGGGTGGGCTCCATAGGGTTAAGGTGCACCTGTCTGCCATCTCTGCATGCCAGGTGCAGGTTGGTAAGTGCAGTGGCCCAGGAAAAGGTGATCAGGCACCCTTTCAAAGGCCCGGATCACTTGTTCCCTTCAGTGTGTGTACCACCTTTACTGTGGGACTTACTGCTGGTTTTGCCAATGTTTATGGGCGAGCAAGCCTTTTAAGCTGGCGCACAGATGTGAGATGTTGCACCTGTTGTGGAAGATTGCCTTCCTGGTGTCCATTATGTCAGCAAGAAGGATTGGGGAGCTCCAGGCCCTGTGGACTCCCTCTACCTGGTGTTCCACAGGGACAAAGTAATCCTTTGCCTAGCCCAACAGCAGCAACCTGGAGTACTGTCCACACTTTTTACTAATTAGTCTAGACATTGTTTCTCACAGATGAGCAGGCTTCAGCCTTGCTGTTTTACTGGAGCTACAGTTGTGGGCAGACTGCACCAACCTCATAGTTGGCTTTCAGGTCTGCTTGGACTCTTTACAAAGGTGTGGCCTAAGGGAACAGATATCCATCCTCTAACATAGAACAGCTATGTAGTTACTAACAGTAGATCTTCGATAATCTTTTCCCTTCAGCCATACTGGCCCTCCCTCCCTCCTTTCCCCTTTATCAGCTGAAGAGGAATGAGATGTACTGTTAACTGTTCGTTTCTGGGGAGGAATGCAGGATATGAGCCAGCACCATTTTCTGCTCATAGTATTGTTACCCTGCACTTTCATACCTTGGATTACAGCAGAGACACTCTAGTCGTCCCTTCATCCCTCTGCCCCTTCTCCAGGCCCAAGGATTGCCCAGCACAGATATTGTGCTCCCATGGGGTCTTCAGGTACCATGTCGCATCCCTCTCCCAGGATCATGCTCCTGGACACCCTTTCTGAGCCTAGGTGTCTGGTGCATGACCATCCCCTGACTGATTCCACGGTTTGGCACAGCACAGAGATCCCACTAGTTTGGGTGCATAGTGACCTCGGGGCAAGAGATAGAGGGGAGTGGTCAGTTCTCATTCTCCTTAATCTGTCATCAGCATTTGATACCATGGACCACATCGTGTTGGATCGCCTTGGAGAGTATTGTGGACTCCCCCGTACTGTCATCCACTGGTTTGAGTCTTTTCTCTCTGGCAAGACAGAGGGTAGTGATGGGGAATTTCTCCTCCTCCCTGATGCCCCTGACCTGTGGACTTCCTCAGGGTTCAGTCCTGTCACTGATGCTGTTCGTGGTATACATGCTGCCCCTGAGGAGGCTCATCAGACAGTACACTCTCGGTTTTTACTGTTATGCAGAGGATACCTAGCTATACATCTCTTTTGCACCGGGGACAAATGGTACTGTTGAAGTTCTGAATAAATGCTTAGCAGAGATCCAGGACTGGGTGAACTGACTGAGATTTAACCCATCAAGATTGGGGTACCAGTGATAGAGTCCAGTCGTGGGCGTGATGGGGGATGCCTCTGGGATGGCAACAGGTTCGGTCCTGGGGTCGACCCAGTTGATGACATGTCCTAGGGTGAGAAATCTGGGTGTTGTCCTTGATGACAAGCTGACATTTGAAGCTCAGGTGTCTGCTGTTCAGTGTTTTCACCCTCTGAGGAACATTGCCTGTATTAAACCTCTAATTCTGCCAGAAGACCTGCCATCACTGGTGCATGCCTTTGTAACACCCAGACTCTACTACTGTAATGCTGTTTCTCTGGTAAGTGGATGGAACCTCCACCAGCTGTAGCTAGTGCAGAATGCAGCGGCCAGGCTGGTGCTGTCAAGGTCCTGTCATGACCTTGGTCCTGCAGGGTCTGCACTGGCTGCCAATCGAGTGGATTCTCTTCAAGGTGGGCTTCACATATAAGGCCCTATACGGATCGGGCCCTGGCTACCTGTCAGACCTCCATACTCCTATCCCAGCCCGTTCTCTTCATTCCTCCACGGAGGGCCTCCTGGCAGTTCTGAGGAACAGGCTGAAAACCTCGGGTGATTCATTCATTCATGATGGCCAGCCCGGTCTTCAAACTCACTGCTAAGACCTTTGAGGGAGGGGCTAAAGACTCCTCTATTTATATAATCTAAATGTTTTTACCACTGTAAATTTTTCTATTGTATGGCACCCAGAGCTTCAGGGAGTGGGCATCAAACAAATAAAAAAATTACTTTGGGGCAGATGGGTTTTCTCAGTGGCACACACTGTGATGTGCATTTTGGCCCATCGGACAGTTTTTGGTAAGTGCCTGTGGACGATGCTAGGTCAGCTTCTAGCATTGCTACCAGTGAAGCAACCAGACCATTTACCTTTAAGGCACCAAGCAAGGGTGTCATGCAAGCAACAAGACACGGGGTGTGTGTATAGAACAGATTTTGCTGCATGCCAGGGGCATAGTGAGGCAAGAGGCCACAGGCCAAGTGCTGTCGTCCCAGGAAGTGTGTGGTAAAATCTGTTCCATGTGCACCCCTAGAGTGTCATGTTTTTATAAAATGGCAGGGTAGAATCCAGTAATCTGATTGGCTCTTCTATATGTGTAAAATATGGTTTACACATGGTTAGCTTGCTCAGCATTGAAGAGTCTGGAACCCAGATCAATGGGCATTTGGAACACAAGCATTTCAGTTGGCCCCCTACAACCAGAAATGACCTTCCACCACAAACATGGCTGCTAACTTTACACTGTAAAACAGTCAACTGGGCCCTAAAAATAAAACTACCTTAAATAAAAAAATTAAATGTTTCCCTGATTATCACACTCTCCTTACATACATAAACAAATTAGAAACAATAAGTATTGTTTATAGTTTTCACTACAGCCGTTTCTTTGACAGAGATAAATCCCATTTATCTTTACCTGCTCATCAGGGAACTCTCTTTTTGTGCCTGGACAGTGAGATGGTCTCTGGCTGTAATAAATGTCTTCACTGTGTGTGGTAGAACATTATATTCCCTAAAAAAATCTGTCATTTACTAGTCTTGTTGCACCATCCATGTGATGTCATGATGTTGTACCATCGTGAGTAAGTCACATCAATGGTACAAGATAGAATGTCTTTGCGCCTGCACGGTTAGCAGAGAATTGACCGTGGCTGTGAGTGCTCTCATGGAACTGAACAGCGCACAGCAGTGTTACAAAAGTAAGATCAAATTTATTTTCAAATGTTGCTTGATACAAAGCGGTGCCTGTAGTTTTTTCAAAAACAGAAAAATCTACTCTGAGCATGGACAAGAATCCGTTCCTTGCACTGGGGGGTGCACAGTCTGAAAGCATGGCAGCAACCAGAAACTCGCAAGAAGTGCTCAGCTTTTGTTACTGCTGCCTGTACACTATAAAGGGTAATGGATGGGCAACTGTAAACATCACTGAGCTCACTTCTCGAGGTTGTCAGACAACCAAAGACCTCTAGCTTTGCTCTCGGTATACAAGGTTGTCATGACAGCCTCTCTAAGCGAGCACAGCATTGTTCACTGTTGCCCATCCATTATCCTCTGTTGTATATGTGTACAGTGTGTTAGTAGAGAAACATTCTGCCAGTGGAACTCATGTATTCCGTAGTAAACATTCCATGATAACATTCCATATCTTGAATGTGGAGAAAAATGGAGAAAGAAACTAAGTAGGCAGTAATACAATGACATCACTTGCAGTGGGTGGAAGGAATATTGCATCACGAATGCACACAAGTAAATCTATTGTCTACATATAAACATGCTTCTCCAATTGCTGTCCACCTTCAGTTTTAGGAGTTCTTTCAGAACCCTTTGTTCTGTGAATGGACTGGTAACGACCTCCTTATCCAGAATGCTTCTATTCTTTAAGTACCTCACCATCCTCTTGTGAATGCTGAACAGAAGTATTAATTCAGTATCCCTGCTTTTCACTGTCCCCCGCCCACCCTCCCTTCATTCCCTTTATTAAGCCTGCTATCACTCCCTTGGTCTTTTTTCACTCCCTACTGTACCTATAAAAGGTTTTATCCCCTTTACTGAGTTGGCCATCTTTTCCTTGGTCTAGGCCTTTGCTATTCTGACTGCCTTCCCTGCTTCCTTCTGCTTTAACTGGTAGTTATCTGTCTTGCTCCTGTTTCCCCTTATACTCCCGAATGCTACCTTTTTCTCCTTCACCTACCTTCCCTGCCATCTCTTGGGAACCATAGTGTTTTTTCCTTCATTTTGCTTTGATTTGCTTCCCACAAAGGCTTATTGCCTCTGACTGTTTTGACTTTTCCCCCATTGTTCTTTCACCCCTCCATCTTGCCAGTTTGCTAGTGCTTTTCTGAGGCACTCTTACATTTTCCTAAGGACAGCCCTCCTAAAGTCCAATACTCTTGCTTTTGTGTGGCTTGATGCTATGGCTGTGTTTATTGTGAACCACACTGTTTGGTGGTCACTTGTTCCCAGATGGCTACCCACTTCTAAATTGGAGATCCTTTCTCCATCCCCATTTGACAGTACCAGGTCTAAAACTGCTCTCTCCAGAGTGGGTTCCACCACTAGCTGTCTGAGGCATGCACCTTGTAGGGCATCTAATAGCCCTGCTCTTGGATGTGGCTGCAGCAAAGGTGCTCCAGTTAACATCTGTAATATTTGGTTCCCCATCAACAATATCTCCCCTTTTTCTGCCATTCTAAGGATGCCTTCTAACATGTCCTTGTCCATTGCCTCCCCTGAGATGGGGGTCTGTATACAACCCCATGCGGATTGTGGTGCCATATCATGTCTCCAGGGTGACCCACAGTGCCTCCTCTACTTCCTGTTTATCCTTTAGCTTCATTGCTTTGATCCCTTCCCTTACATAGAGAGCTCCTTCTCCTTTTTAACCTCTGTACCTCGAGTACCCTGATAAGTGGATATCCCAGTCGTGGTTCTCAGTGTACCATGTTTCTGTGACTGCCACAATATCCAGGTGTCCTTTTCCATCAAGGTCACTGGTTCAGGGAGCTTGTTACAGCCTATGGGTATTGGTACTCATTACTCTCCATTTTTTGATGGCCTTACCCCTTTAGCCCTATCCCTCTCCTTATTGCCTCTTTCTGCAGTTACCCCTCTCCTGCTCCCTGCTGACTTCTCTATCTTAGTGTTTACTCCTCTAACTACTGTTTTGTGGGGTGGGGGGTGGCTAGGTTTTCCCTGTTCCTTTTCAGTGCCCCACCCCCTTGGCTAGTTTGAATGCCTGCCAGTGAAGCAGCTAAACCTATCACTTAGGATCCTGGTTCCTCTCCCAGACAGATGGAGACCATCACACCAGTATGGGCCTGCATCCCTCCAAGTGGACCCCCAGTTCCCAATGAAGCCAAAACCCTGAGCTCTGCACCAGTTCAACCATTCATTGAATCCCATGGTGCAGAGTACCCTAGCATCACACTTGCCATAGACAGGTGGCGCCTCCCAAGGTTACTGTGAATGCTACTTGTTTAAGGCCCCTCCCCAACTTTTCAAACTCCTCTTGCACTGCTGACCCCATTCCCAGTCAGGTCATTTGTCCCTAGATGGACAATGACATCCAGCTCACTCCCTCATGCAGCTGCTCCTGCTATCCTGAGAATTCACTCCCTGTCCCTCCAAGCTGTGGCACCAGGTAGACATCTTATCTCCCTCTCTCCTTCCTCCCCCAGTTCTACTCCCCTAACAATTGAGTCTTCCACCAGGAGTTGTTTCCTTCCCTTGTGGGGTCCCATGCCACCCTCCTGTGGGTCTCCTTTGTGGAGGTTTCCAGCATCCTCCTTGGTCTCCACTGCAGATGCCTCAATAGAGGAACCACTCTCCACCAGAAGTGTATGAATTGTGGAGAGGTACAACCGGAGGAATGCGCCTCTGTTCCACTACAGCCTCCCTCCCTGAGCCCACCTTGGTCCAACTGCTCCTCTTTCTTGGCAACCTGAGGTAGTGGTGGTGGTCCTTGTGTGAGGGAAGAGGTTTCACGAATCCTAGCAGTCTGCCTGGAGATGAGCAGCCTTCTCCCTCAGACCGGAGAGGTGCCTACAAATAGGGCAGCATCGCAGCCTCCATAATGTCTCCTGGAAGACTGCCACTCCACAGCCATTGCGCTGCACCACTCCCATCATGTCTTATTTGTGGCCCCTCTCCTGTTGCTTTGTATGTTTATTCGCGCCTCCCTGTTTGTTAGCTTTTTCCTCCTCCTGCCTATGTGCCCTTACTGCTCTCGCCCTTCCTGTTCTGGGACAGGAACTTCCTGTATTCTGGAGTCTCCTCCTTGCTCAGTTGGACCTCCAGCAGCTAGGGGGGGGACAGGGAGAACTAATTTCCTTAAAGGACGATGAAACACAGGTCTCAGTGATCCTTCCCTACTGCCAAACAGGAAGTTCCTGTTGGTTAAATCCAGTGCCTATAAAAGTACTGGCTAAGGGGGGGGAAGGAAGGCAATTGGTGAAATAAAAAAAAAAAAAAAAATTCTAGCTTTGTAGTTTGCTGCTCCTTGCTCTAAAAGCAAGCTTTCTGTCTGCCAAAGCTAGCACTAGGGAACTGTAATTGGAGACACCTGCATTTGTACTCCTAAGCCACACCAATTAACTTCTCCCCTCCTGACAAACTCCCTTTCTCTAAGACAGAAAAACATGCTATTTTTTAACCTTAAATGAGACCCCCCACTTCTAAAAGTTTTTTTGTAATCCCAACTGGCACTGATTTCTGCTCAGATAAAAGCGTTCTATTAGTAAAAAAAAATTTCTAGTTTTGTAGTCTGCTGCTTCTTGCTCTAAAAGCAAGATTTCTGGCTGCCAAAGCTAGCCTCTCCCACTTGTTTTTCTCCTGGCAAACAGAACCAAGGAAGTGGAGGGCTAGCATGATTGCTGGCCAGAGTGTCACATCATTGCACCTGCCTCATAAGTGGTGCTGGCACTGACATCTGTTTCCCCCCCAAAACTGTAGAATTCAAGACTTTGCTCCCATGGGATCCTAGTACTTATGGCACAGACCCATAGGTGGTAATGATAAATATATTCTGGACAATCAGAATTATGGTGAGTACGTAATTTTCATTTCTGCAAGTGGTGTATAGTTGACATCCACACCACCTACCTGGCAAGCAGCACATGGATTCCCTGCTTCCAATGTGCAAGATCTGATGTCACAGGGTGGAACTGGAGGGTATACTGCCTGTGTGGTGGGACAAGCTTAGCTTGAAGTAGTTTTGATGAATCAGCACTGACAGTGAAAGTCTGTAGTTATGAACTATATACCACTCCTAAAATTATGGTTACAGGTGAGTATCCTATTTAAGGACAAATGCTTATTTTCCTGTAAGGCTAATGCTATAGTAGGTGGAATGTGCGTTTGGTAAAGAAGGCTAAATGCCTTTAAATGATCCATTAAGTGCATGACTATATTCATTAAAAGAAACCATTCCAGCCCAGCCCGTCGGGGCAGCGGTTGGATTTCCATCTGTGACACTGGCAGCTAGTTTGGGAACGAGCTTGGGTTGCCAGAGGGCCGGCCGGGCGAAAAGGATTGAGTGTCCAGAGATGCTCTCCCGGGGAGGGGAGGGCCACATCCTGGCACCTGCTGGCGCCTAGCAGAGGCTGGGGGCATAGTGGATGTAGGGGCCCAATACACACGGGGAGGGTGGACATCGGCAGGTGCCTTGACGTCAGCATGCCACCCCAGGGGAGAAACCAAGAAAACCAGCCAGATGACAGCTGCTAGGTCTCTGGTGCTGCTGAAACCCTCCAAGGAGTTGTCCCACCCACCTCAGCAGTATCCCAGGGCCTAATAGTCGGTGCCAGGTAGCTGTCACTGGTGCCTTCCACCCAAAGGGGGACCCACTCAGCGAAGGGTTACGCTGGGATACCCTGGAAGCGGCTGTGATCAGAAGTCGGGTGAGGAGGGACTCGAGGGAGGTAAGTAGGGGGTTAGCTGGAGTTCCAGGGGGCCTGAAGGAGGAGAAAAATATAAATATATATATATATACCTTTTCTGGAAGAGTTTGCACTGGAGGTCCTCATAGTCACGGCAACCACTCAGTGGAAGAACAGCCTTGTGTATGGGCTCCCATAAACTATCCTATGTATCTTATTTCAAGACCCTCATTATCTTGAGTACAGATATTGTTTGAGCCTTTTTGCCACTGGTTCTCCTGGATAAGGCTGTTCAAGTGAAGAGGTGGGTGAAGGTGAGGGCATTCATGTGTGGTGCCATGGGCTGGTTAAAGGTGGACTCTACTCTTCCTCTGGGGCAGTGTACCACAGTGCATGTGATCAGTGGTAATGCGATTTCCACCCTCACCCCAGGGAGGTCCCATATCCCTCCAAACCATAGGCAGGGTGCTTAGCCACAAACCTCTACCTATAATAGAGCCAGGTATAAAGGAACTGTATTCTAAAACTAGAATGTACTTCGTGATCATGGCATTTGGGACTGGAACAGTATGTGTAACTTTATGCACAAAAGACCCTTAATAGGAAGGGTTGCTGCATCAATCATAAGATGCAATGCCTAGAGCACAGAATACCATCTCATTGTACTTGTTTTTACTCTGTATTCAGCTCCCCGTACCTGCCAACCAGACCAGTTCAGATGTGGTGATGGCAGCTGTATCCATGGCAGCAAACAGTGCAATGGTGTGAGGGACTGTTTAGATGGCAGCGATGAAACCAGCTGTAAAAAGGGTATGTAGATCATAATGAAATGGCACTCTTCCTCTTAAGCATTCCAAATGGCTTCAGTTTCCATATAAATTACCTTTCTCTCATTCCTCCAACCATGTTTTGCAGTTGACCAGTGCTCAGGTCCTGGAAAATTCAAGTGCCGAAGTGGGGAATGCATAGATGTAAATAAAGTGTGCAATCAGCAGCAGGACTGCAGAGACTGGAGTGATGAACCTCTCAAAGAATGCAGTGAGTATAGCTGCCTTTTGCATTGCATTCTGGCTATCATTTCAAAAATTGGTGGAGAGTGAAGAATTGAAACTTTTTTTTAAGCAGTCTAGTATTTTTGTTCACTCTTACCTGAAAGGCTGCATCAGTGACTTATGTTGGTGTGGGTTACTAATTGTTTTTGCTAATCAATTGTAGCCCCTCTCTGCTGCCATCCTAGAGAGGGCCATTATCCCTGCCATGCAGGCCTGACCATGGTTACAGGGCCTAGGTTCCCATTAGCTGATACATGGGATCCTTTCCCAAAAGATGAAAGTGAAAATGATGGTGCCTCCACCCAAGTACATTTAGTGGGTCTGATATCCATACAGTACCAACCTACCTCCCCAAAAGTTACCCCAGCCATGGACTTGCCAGACATTAACATCCCCACATTTCAAACAGTTGGCACTTCACATTTCGGCTAATAAGATGCTCACTAAAATTGGGCACTGAAGTCTGCCCTTTGTAAAACATAATTTATTCACACGGGGAGGGTTAGGATGGGTAAAGAGGTAAGCACACTTTTTCGATTTTGCGTTTAAAGATTTTACAATTCCCACAATCACTTTCCTTTTTATTTACAAAAAAAAAAAAAATGCTACCACCCGTGTCTAACACATGCAGGTAATCCCAATGCACATACACAGGTCCCAGTCCAGACTGAGATCCAAAGTTCTATCCCTGGGTACCCAGATGTTAGTTGTAGGCCTGAGGTGCAGCTGGTCGGCTGGCATTGGCACGTGTGATTAGTTTTTTGCATTTCAATTACATCAAACCTTTATCATCTCCCTCTACCCATAGCCCTAGTAGGCATACTTTAACTATATATAGTCTCCAGGATTTTACAGGCAATTCCTGCTGTTACTCAGTTCTGCAGAATCAGTCCTAGGGTGGCACAATTGAGTGGAGTCCTGGGGATGAATGGAAACACAGGCAGAACTAGGCTACCTGGGAGTGGCCCCACAGCCTGGCTCAGTCACAGGTCAGAGTGCCCTAGCACTTGGGTACAAGACCCATGGCCCGCTACAGCCGGCACACCCCACTTGATGGGGGGAGAGGAATAACAAGTTCCCCACGTGGCCCTGGAATTGAGATTGCTGCTTCAGATCATTGTCTGTGTTCACAACCTGCTAGAGTGTGGAGCCAGGCAGTCTGTTACCTTCCTGTCTCCCAAACTGCTTTTTTTTTTTTGGGAGAGTGGAATCTGAAAACCCATTACCACCACAACAGTCTTATTTCTTGCTGTATCTCGGGAGAAGTTAGCAGGTACTCGCCTGAGATAAGCACTTACTTGTCCTTCTGCTTTCCCAGTCTCAACTTTAAAACGGCTGCATTCCCGCTCTGGCTCACACACAATTCCAGAGCGCTCTCAGAAAACATTTCGAAAGTCGTGTTTTCTCACCATGCAGGTGCATAGCTATTCTTTGGTCTGAAGAGGCTTTCTGTCTTCACAGTACTCTCAGCACAGCTCTCCTCTCGCTTGCCTCACCAAATAGGTGCAGATGAAAGTACCAGTCTCTTCCCAGGCTCAGATGCATGTTTTGTCCTTTTCCCAGGCTCAGGACACAACCTTTTCCTCTCGCCACTGTGGTGCGTCTCTCTGCCACAGCAAACTTCTCCAGGAACCTGCAGCTTCATTTCTGTTCCAGCAAAGCTGTTCGCTCATCTTTCCATCTAGATGGGGGAAGGCATGACTAGCTCTAGGGGACAGATAGCTGGCAGCCCCAGGCAAGGCCTTCTCTGCCTTAGAAACCGAAACCTAAAAGTTGACGGCAGATGAGGATCACAAGTCCCATCCAGTCTGCCCATTCATTCTACCTTATGAATGTGCCATAGGCCTTTACTCTGTCAATGGCATGTCTATTCATACTCATCTGTATTGCTCCCTTATGCCTATCCTATGTTTGAAGCCCTGCACTGTATTCGTATCCACCACTTCCTGAGGTAGGCTGTTCCATGCATCTACCACCCTTTCTGAACAATAACTTCCCCTCATTACCCCTTAATCGGCCTCCCTCTAGTCTCATGCTGTCCTTTTGTCCTGCTATTTTGTTATATTGAAACATGTTACTTTTTCACCTTGTTAATGCCCTTAAGATGTGTGAATGTTTCGATCATATTACCTCTCCCCTTTACTCTACGATATACATACTGAGCTCCATTGATCTGACCAGATATGTTTTCTGATGCAGTTCCTGCACCATTTTGGTTACCCTTCTCTGGACTGCCTCCATTTTGTTAATGTCCTTGTGCAGGTGCAGCCTCCAGTACTGCACGCAGTACACTAGATGGGGCCTAACCAATGTCTTGTAAAGAGGGATTCTTTCCTCCCTCTTCCGACTTGTGATATCCCTACTAATATACCCCAACATCCCCTTAGCCTTACCTACTGTTCTAGTGGTCTGCTGGGATGATTTTGGATAATCTGTGATGATGATGCCCAAGTCTGTCTTCCCTTGTGATTGCCAGTAACTCCCCTCCCAACCTATAGGTTGCTTCAGGGTTTTTATTCCCTATGTGCATGATCTTGCACTTAACATTGAACCCTAGTTGCCACTCTTCCAACCATTTTGCCAGTTTTTTTCAGATCTCTTCTCATTCTGTCCACCCCATCTGGATCTACTCTGTTGCAGATATTGGTGTCCTTTACAAACAGGCAAGCCTTACCCTGCAGTCCATCTGCAATGTCACTGAAGATATTGGAGGACTGGCCCCAAGACTGATCCCTGAGGTACCCCACTTGTGTCTTGCATTTCTTCTGACTCTATACCATTTATCCCCACTGTTTTCTGCCCACCAACCAGTTTGCCACCCAGTTGACCACCCTCTGACCCATCCTGAGCCTACCCAGCTTATCAATCTTCTATATGGAACAGTATCAAAAGCTTTGAGTCAAGGTAGGAGACATCAACTGCACCCCCTTGATCCACTGCTCTGGTTACCCAGTCAAAGAAATCTGACATTAGTTTGACAGGACCTCCTGTTGTAAACATATGCTGTCTTGGATCCTGTGCTCCTTTGGATTCCAGGTGTTGCACTATCCTTTCCTTAAGGAGCATCTCCATAATCTTGCCCACTGCTGAGGCAAGACTAACTGGTCTGTAGTTCTCTGCCGCCTCCCTGCTGCCACTCTTGTGGAGTGGGATCACATGAGCCGCCCTTCAGTCTTCTGGGACCTCTCCTGTGCTAAGACTCACTAAACACTCTCTAACAGTTCTTCTAATGGCTGTGCTAGTTCCACCCTTGGCTGCTTTAGTAACATGGGATGTATGCCATCAGGTTCTATTGCCTTGTGCACCCTGGGTTTAGCGAGCTCTTGTAGGGCCCTTTCTTTTGTGAAGGGACTTGGTGCACGCACACCTCCCTCCCCCTGTGTCCATGGTGCTGAGCTGTGGGCACTGCCTACCTTCTCAGTAAATACTGAGCAGAAGTATTTATTTAGTATAGATGCTTTTCCTTGGTCCTCCTCCACACACTCCCCCTTTGATCTTAGCAATACCCCCTCTGGACTTTCTCCTTTCACTTGCAGCCCAATTTCCTCACAGGGCCCAGACTGCCTCAGAATCTGAAGTTCTGTCCTTTTGGGAACTTTCTGGATGCTCCCTATTGGCTGAAGCCACTGTCTTTAAGAAAAATTAATATGTATGAGGCTCCCTCATTGGTGCTTCATAGTTTGATTTTCAAGTTTTAGCAGCTGTAGGCCGTGAACGGACTTGCCACGTTAGGAGATGCTCCCATTTTCTTTCCTGTGTGTGTTCGTCTAGCTTTTGTTTGAAATTTTCCATTGTAGGGGCTTCCACCACATCATGTGGCAACCTATTCCATTCTCCAGCCACCCTTTGAGTGTACCATCTCCCCCTTCTCTGCATTCTGTATGTCTCTCCTAGTAATTGGTGTGGGTGTAGTCTAGTGGCCCTAGCTGATACTTTTTTCTGAGTCCAGCACACTCCTATCATAATTTGTCATGGAAGCATCTATATGTATTGTATAACACAGGTCTCCTCTTGGATAATGGCATGACAGAGTAGAGGCCTAACTTACATAGTCTATTCTTATACTCCATGTCCCGGATATTCAGACTGCACCGGGCAGGGGCACAAGCCCAGGCACAGCATAACTGGGCTGCACCAGGGCATGGACCAGGTGATATTCAACGGTGCTGCACCATGGCTCAGCACCATTTAATATGGCACTGAGGGTGCACACCGTAACGGGAGCAGCAGTTGCACTAAGCGCATCACCCGCAGTATTCAGCACAGGGCATGCAAATGAGTCCATTTGCATGTCATTATGGCCCCATTTGCATGCGGTGTACCGATCCCCGGCGACTTGCACCTGGCTCCCTGCCAGGCTGCAGCTGGGGGGGGGGGGACCGTCACCATGCCAGTGCAGTCCCCTGCTCCCCTATGCTGGATCACAGGCATATGTAAAGCAAAATGCTGGTGGTCCAATGGTGTGCTCCCCATCGCCTGATCACAGGCAGGTGAATTCCAAACTGGTGGTCCAGCGGTACCCCCTCCCCACTCACCCACTGAGGTCCCCCAGCACCCTGGTCGCCCGCCAATTGACAGCGTACAGTACAAACTGTATGCCTGTTGGTCCACTGCATGGACCAATAGGTGTGCAGACCATACTGTAAGGCCCAAATTGTGAATGAACACGTAGTGGACCAATAGGCCTACAGTTCCTACTGTATGCTGTCAAATCTGCAGGCGGCTTGTGGACAGGGTGCTACCACCTGCTGTGGTGGGATGCTGGATGGTGGGGGACCTTAGTGGGGAGGGGGGGTACCGCTGTACCACCAGGGTTTGTCCTGCTACTGCTGCCCATGATTGGGGGGGTTACCACTGGACCACCAGGGTTTGGAATTCACCCACTCACAATCTGGCAATGAGGAGGGGGGGCACACCACTGGACCACCAGGGTTTGATTTCAACCTGCCCATGATCGGGCGATGGGGGGAGATTGTCACTGGGCCACCACGAAGTCTGTATACATATGATCTCGATGGTGGGAGCACAAAGCTCTCGGGGCAGGGGGGCTTGTGGACAGTGTTCTGGGTGGGTGGCCACCTACAGCTGGTGGCTGCTGTTACTGCCCTGCAATACGGCGGCTCACCCATGGGTGGCCAGGACTTGCTCCTGGTTTTACCAGACACATCTTTGCACCCCCCTGAGCGGTGCAAGGTGGAGTTGTGCCAGCATGTGGACTGCACATCCCTGGCTGAATATCAGGATGTGCCACATATGCATGTGTACGCCCCTGCACATGCGCCACATACATTACCATTGCGCATCACAACTTGCCCCTTTGAATATGAATATCCAGGTCTGTCTTTAACACCTATTTTCTTCATGTAGCTACGTTGCACTCTTTCTATTGATTTACCAGTACCATTTCTTGTGGGGAAATGAAAGGTACTCCGTACTAAAAAAAAAAAAAAAAAAGGCCTTACCAGGGATCTGTACAAGGGCAACATGACTTCTTCATGCCAACTTTTTATATTTATCAATATGTTCCCCATTAGTCTATTTGCTTTTTTAACATTTCTATATTATGTTTACTGAATGTTAATGTATCAATTAACCCTTGCTGTGCCGCGGACAGGTATCGGTCCAGAATTCATATACGTGATAATTCTGTCGGCAGCCTAAGGGTTAAGACCCCCAGGTGTCTCTCAGACTTTGTAATGGCAATTGTTACATTGTTCAGTTTGTATTCAGCTCTTTTGTTGTTGGCTCAAAAGTGCATGACCTTACACTTGTGTCCACATTAAAGCTCAAATGATGGTTTGCAGCCCAGAGTTCCAATTTGTACAATTGGTCCAGAAGACACACTATTGCTTCCTGATTGTTTACCACAGTTCCCACTTTTGTATAGTCTGCAGATTTAGAGAGTCCATGCACCATCAGTAACCTGCATGGAAACGATAAACAATTTAAATAGTAGGGGACCCAGGACGGAGCCCTCGGGCACCCCACTTGTCATTTTTCCCCAGTCGAAAAGAAACCCCCAAGTTGGACCCTTTGGGTTCTATCAGTAAGCCATGCCTTTATCCAAAAGCCTAGCTGCCAGTGTACTCCTAGATCTGTTAAGGTCTGTATCAATGTTCGATGTGAAACTGAGTCAAATGCCTTGGCATAGTCCAGATACAGGACATCCACTGGGAGTTCACCATCCAACACCTGACTTACTGATTTGAAGAACTGAAGCAAATTGCTGGTGCAAGATTTACCAGCCTCAAATTCATGCTGACTGGTATCCATTACCTGGAGATGCCTTATATTCTGCTCAAATAAATCCTTTACACAGCTTTCCATTACTTTCCCTACAACAGAAGTAATACTAATAGGCCTATAGTTTAGTTTTCTTTTTTTTCCCCAGACTTAAATATGGGTGTTACATGTGCTGTTGTCCACTCCTCAAGCACTATACACTCTTAGTGACCTATTGAACAGCATACACAGTGGTCCAGACAGTTCATTCACTAGGTTCTTCAGAAGCAGCAGGTGGTATCCATCAGGTCCACATGATTTAGAACTCTTTAAATTTCTTAACTTCTCTTTAATTTGCATTTCTGTAATTTCCAACTCTGGATATTCCTTAAGTACTGCTTGTAGCCCTACATCAGGCTCCCTACCTGGTATGTCCAGTCTAAATACTCCCAAAAAATATTCATTAAAGGCTTCGACCATTTCATCTTTTTCCAAGGTACTGTCCCCCACAGTTTGTTTTCTTTAAACCTCCAATATAACTATAAAAATTTGTTTTTATTACATTGTGCCACTTAGCTCTGCTTTAGCCCTAGCTCTCCTTATGTTTATACTTCATCAGCATGAATTGTTTTTTCTAGTATCCAAAGGATCTGCCCTATATTTTGTAGACTCTCTCCTTTTTTTGCCAGTCGATATATGCTTCTGTTGAACCATGTGTGTATACGACCTTTACAGTCATTCACCACTTCTGGTACACATTTTTATACATTCCTGCACTTTTTGTTGTATCCCAGGTAACGTTCAAGTCTAGATCTGCTTCCAAGTTCCAGTGTAGAAAAAGGTGCCTGTATCTCTTCTCCCCGAGTCTGTTTACAAGTCCCACAATCCTCCTGGATAATCCTGGCACTGGTTGACTGGTATCACAAGGGCTGCAATCATGGCTGCTGAACAGGCCCACTACAGATTTTACCAGTGTCCCAAGTTCTGACACTTCGTGCAGCCAAACCATGTACTTTTATTTTATTTCCCCAACATTTGGTAGCCACCCCTGTTCCGTAGCAAGTGACTATACTTAACATGTCCAGTTGGCCCTCTTGCAGTCGCTGCTGCTGTTTGTAAGTGTCCCCAGGCAGCCACACAGTCCCAGTACAGTTCATGCACTGTCCCACAGTATTTCCTTTGCTGCAGACCAAATAAAATATTTATAGCCCCATTGTCCCACATGTGTAGAAACCCCTTTTCCCTTTCCCTTTGCCATAAGTTTTATTTTTCCTTTCTTGCCTGTCACTAGTGCTATTCACTGTGCCCCAGTGCTAGATGGGCTTCATCTTATGAATGATGCATGAGCCACCTCATTAATATTCATGAGGTGGCTCCTGATCCCCTGAGCACGACTGGCGCTCAACAAACTGGCTTTCCTTTTCCTTGCTGTCTTTCCAGTCTACTGACAATCCTAGTCCCTCTTACTTAGCCCTGGGTCTGGGACCACCAGAGAGACTGATCCAAAGGCCACCAAAATGGGTGATTGAAAATGCACTACTGCGCTTGTATGGAACTCTGCCCGGCACCGGAGTGCCAAACCGGGCAGCAGCTCCATGAACTAGCTGCTGTGGCCCTGCCTCTGCACAAACCAATGCAGGTGCCAGCAGGAGGATCATGGGACTACCAGGGGGCTGCCCAGGAGCAGGGAAAAGAGATGGGTGTGGAACAAAACCCCAGGGGAATACAGGAGCCATTTTGGGGGCTGTACAGTTAAGCCCCCAATGGGAGGGGGTTTACACAATAGAAAAGCATTTCTTGAAGACTTTGCATCCTACATTCTATGCTCCATGTCCTTACAGTCCTTCTGTTCTTAATGTGTGATCTAAAGATCATGAAACAAGGGGTTCAAGCTTTCAGTGTTGTCTGCTGGACTAATGGGAAAAGACCCCACACAGGACACTCATGTTCTTGGATATCTCCTGCATTGGGCCACACCTTTGGAACTTTAAGCCATTGACATTTTGACCACTTGGAAATGTTTGCTAGCCAGCGGCCATCCAAGATGTGCAACATATGCATCTATAAACCAGGGGAGGCCCTAATAACACTCAGTTAACCACTCTGGAGAAACAACTCTGGATTTTCAACTTTATTTTCTAACCATCTTATTTTCATGTCATAGAACCTTTATTTAGGTTTTGTACTTGTGGTTACAAGACCTGCAAGGACAACACTCACACTGCTTGTGTTTGCTGTTTGAGTCTATGCCACATTGTAATATCTGGCAGGGATTCAACCACACCACAGGGAGATGCTGAAAAAGGCCGACACCTTCATAGCCATTAATACCATGGAAGCTGCTGCCAAGGCACTGGGCTCCAAGCTGGCTTCTTCTCAATCCCCTCAGCCAGAAAGTCTCCCTGGTGTTCAGCCCTGTCTGTCTGGAATGAAGGACAAAGACCAGGAAAGTGTTTTTTTAAATCCTCTTGCAGCCATCATAAGTATAAGGATAGGGTTTTGCTCCTCTGGTGAGGTGGAGGTCTCCATTAAAGGTGGGTAAAGTCATCCTCTCTGGCAGTGACCACAGCCCCCTCACCATTTCACTCTCCAAGGTGGGGGTATGGCTGGAGTGCTGCCATGCATACTACAGATGGTATGCAGTCTCCATTAACTGGTACTACCTAGTCAACCGTGGTAGTCCTGGACCCTTAACTGGGTGTCGACTCCCATGTCATGCTGGCAGTGGTCTTGAAATGGGTTTGCTGATTCTCTCCCATTGATGATGGCTATTTGGGGCCTACCCCATCAACCTGGGAGTTGACTTGCTCCTAAAGGAAGTATGTTCCTCCCTCTCAGCTGCCCACCATAGCCGGCACCTCTGCCTGTGCCCCAGTCATGGGTCCAGATGGCAAGGAGTATTCTGATCTTAACATGCTGTTAACTGCTTGGCATTGCAACCAATGTACTGTTTAATTGTTTGTACTCTGTATAATTTACTGTAACTACTGTATATTGTCTTGTTAATGTATCTGATGTAGAACCTCTGAGCGAGCATCCACTCGGTGTCATCCAAGACTTCAATAAATAAAATATGGAAGATTTAATGGATTAAGGGAGCATGATCCCTATGAGGGTGGTTAATCTTTTAGTTCCACCACCCTCTTGCAGTGAGGACATTGATATTAATACTACAGTCTCCTCCTGAGCCTCTTTCCAGGCATTACTGAGGTAAATACAAAGTGCAGTGGACTTTGCTACAAAGGAGGAAGACCTCTATCAAAAGGCACGGTCACCAGGTTAGAACCAATACCGGGACCAAATATTGGAACTGAAAACCAGTGCCAAAGCCATGGCCTCTGGGACACAAGTGTGCCACTTGGACAATCTCAGACATCTGGTCAGGATTTTGAAATTTTAGCTATTCTAACACTAGCAGATATAGGATAGTAACTTACAGCATACAATATTTTGTATTTTGTCTAACAGTAAGCAGTTGGCAAAGCAACAAGTAAAGGACAAGATATTTCCTTATATTCCTAACACTAAAATTGTCACAGGTGCCTAACTTGTACAGAATAAAGGACATAACACACAGAGCAACATAGGTACAGACTATTGTGGGGGGGGGGCTGAGGTGCTGAAGCCCCCCCGGGAAGATTAGGGTCTCTGGCCCCCCTGGAATTTGGAGTTGCAGCAACCCATATGGGTTAAATTGAGGTAGAAGGGTCTGGAATGCAGTGCCATCAGCCACCACCAGCAGTTTCATATTAACTTGCCTGCTGCCAGCCCAGCCAATCCGTGTGCACCATTTTGAGGAAGAGCGACGACCAATCGCTGTATTTGGAGTACAGTACAAGCCAGCTAAATGGGACGTGCTTAGGTGGGATGCTGGTGTGGGAACGGATTTAGCTGAATGAACACTATAGTACCCTCAATTTGCTGAAACAGGACACAAGTAACTGCATATGCTGCTTTAAAGACTCGTGATAGGTAATCACCTGACACCTTGTTTGATTTCAGTAGCCTGTTAATGGACTCTAATCGGCTGCTTTGCTCGCAAGAGCCGTGTATTAGGCTGTGACTCCGAGGCTGATCTGTTGCTCTTTCCTTTGCTGAGCTTACCTTTGTTGCTGCTGCCATGTCTGTTCTCCCATGGAATGAGCTAACCCTCACTGAAAGGGTGCATGTCATTGAGGCACTAAACTACCAGGCCCATCGCTATCCTCTGTAGCTGCAGAGTTTAAAATCTGTCAAGCAGGTCAGATAAGAACCGCGAGTCTATTCTCATGGAGTGGTATGCAAACTCCAATCCAACCCGCAAATGGAAGAGAGGACATGGATACATATGTTGATGCCCTGTTGCGGTTCTCACAAGCACTGACGAAGGGTGCTCGGATATCTGGGCCAATGTTGAAAGTCAAACCAGGTGACTTGGCTACTCAAATGGGCCATGACTCCAATGTGACTGGCTGTCCAGGTGGAAGCAGCGGCATCCAATTGTGTTCGAATGGGAACACTGTGAAAAACAAGATGCAGACACCAATGCTGCTAACACCTGGGCAGTAGGCGTTCTCCCAGGGATAGTCGCTGGCTACCAACCTTCTGACGTATGGAATGCAGAAGACTTATTTTTCCATGGATACCCTGATCGTGGGCATGCTTTGAAGCATACCAAGCTGATCAGGAAGAAAGCTAAAGACCGCATCTCTCATGTTGTGCTAATCAGACTGGGCCTGGAAAAAAAAGCAGTTGCTTGTGATCGGAAAAAGTAAATGCCCTCGGTGTCTGCCAGAAGATGTTAAGACACTGCCCAGAATGTACACCAGATCATCCAATGCCTGGATATATTTTTTTCAGGGGTGGTTGACTACATGGAATGCCGAGCTATGACTGAGAAGGAATATCCTACTGTTTAGACAATTGCTCAGCACATCCCCATGACATGAATTTTAACATTAATAAAGCTTGCCTTTTTTCCACCACACGACCAGCATCTTACAACCCATGGACGTGGGTGTGATCAAGAATGTTAAGGGCCATTACAGATCATATGTCACGGGTAAAATCATCAACACCATTGATGAGGGAGAAACGTCCCATGCAGTAGAAATGGCATGAAAAGTAAATCTGCTGGATGCGAGTTGCATGCTGCACAAGGTATGGCAAGCTGTTAAACCAGAAACAATTCAAAATTGTTTCAAGAAAGCTGGATTTGGTAACGCACCAGAGGAAGACAGCTGTCACTGGGTCGGAGAATGTGGCTATCCCTGATTTCATAACAGCAGACGCTTTCAGTGCCTTTGTGGCGATGGACGTCACGGAGCCAACAGGTGAACTTTTGGACGTAGATGTCCGCACCGTTACCAAATCTGTGGATGTCTGCATGAAGGACTAAGATGACACTGAGGATGAACAGCCACAAGTAAACACATAGTAAGTACTGGGTGGATTACAGTTTGCAATGACATGGTGTCAGCAATGTGGTTAATCCATGATGTGGGATGCACTGTTCAAAGCAGAACAAATGCTGACATACAAAAAAAGGAGCAGCAGAAGAGAATTGGACTTCTTCAGCACACCATCTGCTGCGTCATGCTCCAAATCAAACTTCGTCTTCCTGCTATCTGGTGTCACAGTCCACAGATTTGCTGCTGGGGGAGATTTCTTACTGGAGGTTTCCCCGAAGAACCAGTTTACACCATACTGTAGATACAATAGCACAATCACAATTATCACAAGCAAATAGGAGGAAAGTGTTTTGCACAATCACAACCTAACAAAAGTGCACAATGCATAGCCCATAAGTGCATACAGCACTTTATACATGCTAGTCTAACACCCACTTGGTTGCATTTGAAAAAAACGAGCTTTGGTTTTACAAGACTACCGCATAAGCAGGACGATGAGACTACCACCAGGCCATCCCACTTATGCAACTTGTACTGTATCTTTGCATCTCAGCAGTGACATGGTCACATACCACTTGAGCGTGATTGGCGCCAACCATGCCACTATGCCAGTGGTTGATTTCCTTGCTCACTCATGTAGAATGGTGCTGTTTGTTGCAGGGTCGGGTCCCTCGCTCACTCCTTCCCTATCACTCTCTCTTTGGAGTCAGCCGGGTCAGGATCGACACCATTGTCACGTCACTCCCTAAGTGCAAGGTGCTCTGTAGGAGAGGAGTGCAATATGGCATGGAACGGGCCAGGGGAACATGGGCAGTGGGGCGGTTCAGCTGGCAGTGATGAGGGAAACAGCAGCAGCAGCTGGCTTCGGAGGACTGGGTGTGGAGGACCGGAGGTAGTCAAAGCCTAGGAGGAATTGTAGCAGAATGCCAGAAGGCAGTTAAGACTTCCCACAGGTAGGACATGTGGGAAACGCTTAAGCATTGGTGATGAGTAAACTAATTAAAAATTGTATTGGTGACCAGTTACTTGCTGAATGGGAACAAGCATTCATAGTAAGGACTGAAATAAGGAAAGCTTTTATTTCAGATTAAGGCCTTGGTTGGCTTTGATTACCATGCACAATGCAAATATGACCCGATTAGTTACTTGTTGGTAAAGGAAAGAAAACCAAATGTCTCCAACTCTCAGGCAGCTACAATTTGAATAAGCCAAAGAAGGATGTACTTTGCATTACTGAGCTAAAATATACAGCAGCGGAGTGCTAAATAATCAGTGACTGGCTAGGTAAGAAGACAGAAAAGAATGTAGGAATGAGAGGGCAGCAGAAATGAAAGGAGATGGGAGGTCTTAGAGTAGTTGTAGATTATCACAGAAGTGCATGGAAGGAGGTAGAAGAGGCAGAACAGAAGTGAATTGTTTCAGAATAGTAATTTGCACTTGTGCTGTATACCAATTATTTGTCATTCTTTTCTGTTCACCTGCCGTATTAGAAGACATAAGAACTTGCATTTTTATTCACCATCTCCGCACCTTCATTCTATTTGAAATACAGGCACTGTAGTATACCAACATAAATTGCCTAGTGGGTGGAAGCACCTGATGTTGTCGAGTTGTCATTCAGGTGTGGGAAGCCGTGGTGACATAAGGCTAGTCTGTCATTTAGATATTTTTTTTTTGGGGGGGGGGGCAGTGGTGATGTGACTAGTCAAGCACCCTGATCTGGGGAGTTCTTGTGATGAGGGTTAGGGAAGTTGAAACTGTACTGTGAGGCTTGTCATTCACACCAATTTATTAGAAAAGTCTGATTTACAACCTTTGAGTCCGTGGACTCCATTACAAAGGCACCTCATCGCAGGGGAGTAGACAGTTGCATAGTGTGGTTACAACAGTGAGAACAGTACAGGTGCAGAACATTAAACAGAGTACACATACATTGCATAATGTTACTTATAATAGGTTGGTCAAATACAAGGCACCCAAGGGTTACATTAGGGGTACAGTCCTGGACATGCCTAGCTAATACCTGGAGAGGGTGGAGGTGGGGATAGGGAGTGGGGTGGGAGGGGAGAGAATAGGCTGTCCGGAGGATGTCAGGGAGGCCTGATAGGAGGATCCCACAGTGGGATTAATTAGGTGCATCTACAGCAACGAGCATCTAAGAGATGGTTCCAGAGGGCAGTTTTGGCAATGTCTGATGCAGGGTGGGATGGAGTTGAACTAAGCAGGGGCTCTGTAATGGAAGGACCTCTGGGCTAGTGATCTTAGTTCTGGGCACCAGAAAGGTGGCCTTGACAAACCTATGGGTGGCAACAGATGAGGACGCATGCCGTAGGAAAGAGACCCCCGGGGGGAGAGCCCATAAAGAGATGCTTTTTTTTTTTTTTTTTTGTGAGTAGGCAGGTCTGGTAGTGCAGACACTCCTCAAAAGTGAGCAGGCCGGCGGTGAAGTAGAGCAGGCAAGTGAGTGCCGCTAGGGGCTCCAGTTGGGAGCCTACAGGCCTTACTGATTTGAGAGCTGGATTTTGGTCATTTGGTATTGTCCACCGCAGTGTAAATGGGCAAGCCATAGTCTACTAGTGATAGGATGGAAGAGGTGATGGCCAGCCGGAGGGCAACTTGGAGGAGGCAATCTGACAGTATAGTAGGCCTATCTGAGAATTTATGGTGGAGGATAGGGCATTGATGTGGGCGTGGAAGGTGAAAGTCTAAAGTGATGCCTAGATATTTGTAAGAGGTCACTGCTGGCCACTGGTGGCTTGTCTGTCACGGTAGGCCATAATGTGGGAGCACTACTAATGTGGAATTTGTCAGACCCTCAAAAGTGAGGAGCACTGGTGTGGCAATTCAGTCACTCTGGGAGTTCTTTTGCTGTTTGTGCCTGCCTGTCACTGAGCTAGGACTTGAGAGGCAATAATGTAGTGCTTGCCTGTTCGTCAGTCTACAGCTCTCACTGATTGGGGAAGCCAGGTGAGACAGACTCCACCTGCTTGCTGTCACCAGCAGCAAGGAAAAGCAACCTATTACTGTAGTTTTTTAAAACATTGGCTAAAATGCAGTTGGTGTGGAGTGGACTTGTTAAGGATAGTAAAGATTTTGTGGGAAGAGGTGAACACTGCCTATTTAGGGTTTGTTTGGCAGTACAGTATATATGTTTTGAAGGTGATGCGCCTAGTGGTACAGTACTTCAGTTGTACTTTTGGGGGGGGGGGGTGCTGACATCTTATGTTAATGGTTTGTGTATGAAGCTTGCTAATTGCGGTTATCTGCTTTAAGAATGTTATAGCTCCCAAACTGTTGATTCAGAATCCTAAACTTGTTTTATTGGTAAAATGCATCACAAAAGGTTTTACCATCCAGTCAAGTTGGAATGTGCTTGGGTATCAAGAACTGCTTCATTTTCTTTCCCCATATTGTGTTTATGCTCCTTCTCCAGTGCCCCCTTCTGATGGACTCCCCCAGCCCTGACATCATGGAATTACCAGGGCTTATCTTTCTGTCCTGCCCAGGAGTGCAGCCTGCGGAGAGTGTCTTCATCCTGCGGCCAGAGATTTTTCCTCCGTTTTTTTTTTTCCCCGCCAGATCCCCATTGCTGGGACGCACACACCAGACATGCGTGCATGGAGGTACATGCACGTCGGCAGAAGTCCTGCAGACCCACACTTCCTCCCCAGGTCTCCACCTGGGGGCAGTCATTTGGAGGCGCAGTCCCTCCTGGGAGAGGAGAGTGGTCCCCTGGATGCTTAATCCTCTCCCTCCCTGCTTATCCCCACTGGGATCATTCCCGAACCCGGGTCGCAGGCATGGCGCAAGGTGTGGTGCCCAGTACCTCAACCCACAGCACCCCTGGGCCGGCTCTGCTTCATTTTCTTAAGGCAGGATAAGTCTTTACTTTTGCATAGCAACCTCTGCTGGTCCCTACTGTGCACCAGAGGGCTTCTGACAGTACACATTACATGTTATTAAAATGCCACCCACTTTCCACAGACCAGGGATAGGACAGGAAGAGATCCCTTGACACTGGGAAGTTGTGGCATTTTAATATAACAGCAGACAATATTTTTGGCAAATTCATTTTATTGTGAAAAGATTTGAGGCTTGGATTACAGAAAATGTCACCAAGAGAGGGACACCACAAGTGCCTGTAACAGTTGATGGGGAGTGGGTCAAGGTGGTGAATGACTACACCAGAGGATATGCCAGTAGCAGGTGAGGGGGTAAGGCTGGATGAGTGACTCCACTAATGTGTGCAACACTTACTGGGGAGTGGGTCAAAGTGGGTGAATGATGCCATCAGAAGCTCCGCCAATTGCTGGGGAGGGAGCAGTGTAGGTGAGTGACACCACCACTTGCTGGGCAGTAGGTCAAGGTGGTAACAAAACCAGGCAAATATGGGCAAGATGCAAGCACTGAAATGTATGTTGTGCTGTGCTGTCTTGTCGGCAAACCCACCCAAAATGCACCACAGAGCAGCAAAAACCTTAGAGCTTCTGGGGGCCTTGGCAGACCGCAGACCCACAACCACTTAAGCTCCCCGGGAACAATAAGTTGGCTCCTATGCAGAGCAGAAACAGTTACAGATGTACTTCCCAAACCCAAACCCAAGTAGACGTTTCTCTCCCAGACAGTCTTGCATTTAGTAACTTATCATTTTTATCATACTGTAAGTATGATATACAAGCCTAGGCAAATGTAATTAATCCCATCATGGAATAGACCTTAACTGACCATTGTTCTGTCTACTTATGGTCCTGCATGTGAAGCTAGTCTATGCATGAAGCACGAGCCAACTTCTTGCCAACAGAACCTCCAGTCAGTTCATTATTCTCTAGCACTCTTGCTTGCCAGTGACTGGCTAGCCCAGTTACTTGCTGGACAACAGATTTCCCTTGACCTTCTCAGTGTCTTCCCATATTGTGAATTTCTAGTTCTACTTGACTAGGAGACTAGAGAATCTTCCAGCTAACTGAAAAAATACCTAAACTAATCAGGGTCTTTCTAATGTTGGCGAAGATGGTGATTTCCAGAATCTCCCCTCCCCCCCAACAGTCAGAATTCTACAAACCAGGTGGTCCTCAATACCATATGCCTAATGTGGAAGGGAGGAAGAAACTAGTGCTGATCAGAGAATGGTTTTGCAAGCTATGACCTAGATTAAGGCTGGTTTGAGCTGGCATGTTAGAAACGCAGAATCTAGGCCATTGTCTCAGTTGCTAAAACATCATAGCTTCTTTCAATTACTGTGGCCTATTTCAAGCTTGTGTTTGTTCCTTTTGGCCACTCTGGCTAATGCCTGGGTGTCCCCTAGGTCATTGGGGGAGCCTGCCCTGTGACAGAACTTGAAGATCATGTGCAACGGTTTTTACATATTTTGTTATAAAAGCTTGAAAAGCTGAATTTCAAGTCTTTGTCATGATTAGTGTTCCTGAATTTCATGCAATTTAGTTTTGTGGCTTTCTTTAAATCAGCATTTGTTAACTTGCTCTACAGTGGCTGAAAAGTTATTTCTGCCTTCTCAGTCAAACTTGGAGTGCGATGACATCATTTTGGAGTAGCTTGCTGGTTCAGATTCCTATTCAGAGCAGTAGTTTGTAGAGTTACTGGTTTGCTGAGCTCTCCAAGTTTCCTACAAACCCAGTCTCTGGTTTGTGTTTAGCTAGATCAGCTTAAAATATATAATTATCTTCTCATAAAAAGCTGATCATTTCAGTTTCAATGCTGAATTGAAGTAGTGGAAATCTTCCTCTGTGAGAAATCAGTTTGTCTATCACAGCTTCCAGTTCTTTCTAATCAAAACTTTGATTTTTTTAACTATATAACAGGGCTATTTAATGGATATAAAATCTAAATTTTGTTCATTCACAGAAAGTCGTTGATGTAGCCTTCATAAATACATTGATGTAAAAACATTTTTTCATGTCAGATTGACACAGTACATGTGCTTGAAATACTGTAGCAGAGTGTGACAAGCACCTATCTGAACTCACAAATTTCAGTTCTTTGGTGGTTTGTGTGAAAATATCATGTATGTGTATAACTAGAAACACTGTGGCATCCCAATGCACAGTGTCTCTGCCCCATGGCTGAGACAGCTGCAGTCTACTGCCACCTGTCCCTGCTCCACAAGCCCCCTGCCTTCTGCTTCACATTCAAGGCTGCTGCATCCTGCTGCCCACTGTCTTCTCCCACACAGCCAAGGATTGTGCACCCAGCTGCCTCCATCCCCTGCCTATAGAATCAGGGCTGCTGCACCCTGCCGTCCCCTGCCTAAACAGTTGGGGTTGTGGCACCCTGCTGCCCTCTCTCCCCACCTTCAGTTAGGGAAGCTACACCTGTTGCCCCTGTTCCTGTCTCAACAGTCAGGGCTGTCGTGCTGTGCTAAGCCCTAGAGTGCCAGGTTTCCTGCATCCACAGCTAGGGCTGCTGTACCATGCTGCCCTATCCACCAGAGGTGGGGCTTTTGCTACACCTTGCTACCCACTTCCATTGCCCCAAATGGGCAGGGCTGCTGCACCACCTGTACCCCATCTCAGTCAGGGCTGCTGTACCCTGATGCTCCCTGTGTTCTGCACCACAGTCAAGACTTCTGCACCTTGCTGTCCTCTTTCTTGTGTCACCAGAGACTGAGCTGCTGCACCCTGCTCCTTTCTACACAATTGGGGATGCTGTGGCGTGCTGTGCTGTAGAGCCCCATGCCTCTGCAGTTTGGGCTGCTGCACCATGCTGCCACCTGCCACAAGATTCAGGTCATTTTCTGCACCCTGTTGCATGCCTCCACAGTTGAAGCAGTTGCACCCTGCTGTCCCCTGCCACAAGAGTCAGATCTTGTGCTACACCCTGCTACTCACATTCCTTGTCCCAAACAGACATGGCTGCTGCACCCTGAACTATAGTTTGGGCTGCTGTATCCTGATGCCACCCCTTTCTCCTGCCTGAACATTCAGGGCTGCTACACCCTGCTGCCCTCTGTCCCCACCCCCACAGTCAGGGCCACGGCACCCTGTTGCCCCCTCTTTCTCCTGCCTGAACATTCAGGGCTGCTACACCCTGCTGCCCTCTGTCCTCACTCCCACAGTCAGGGCCACGGCACCCTGTTGCCCCCTGTTCCTATTTCCACAGTCCGGGCTGCTGTGCTATGCTACACCCTAGAGTATCATGCCACCTGCATCCACAGTTGGGACTGCTGAACCCTGCTACACACTTTCATTGACCCAAATGGGCTGGGCTGCTACACATTGTGCACCCTGTGCTATTGTCAGGGCTGCTGTACCCTGATACCCACCTGTGTTCTGACCCACGGTCAAGGCTTCTACACCATGCTGTCCTTTGTTCCCTGCTGCACCACAGAGCCCCTTGCCTCCACAGGCAGGGGACAGGGTGCAGCAAATGTCCTTCCTCTTGTGCTACACTCTTCCTGAACAGTTGGGGTTGCTGCACCCTGCTATCCCCCCCCTCTCTCTCACCCTCAGTCGGGGACACTGCACATGTTGCCCCCTGTTCCTGTCTCAGCAGGGTGTAGCAAAGCATCTGCCTCTGGTGGCAGGGGGACAGCAGGGTACAACTTCCTCAACCATGGAGGCATGCAACAGGGTGCAGCAAATGCTCTGAATCTTGTGGCAAGCAGCAGCATGGTGCGCAGCCCTAACTGCAGAGACATGGGGCTCTAGGGCACAGCAGGCCACAGCAACCCCAACTGTGTAGAAAGGAGCAGGATGCAGCAGCCCTGTCAGTGGTGGCAGGGGATAGAAGACAGCATGGTGCAGAAACCTCGACTGTGGGCAGGACACATGGGGCATCAGGGTACAGCAGCCCCAGCTGTGAGATGGGGTACACATGGTGCAGCAGTCATGACCATTTGGGGCAATGGAAGTGGGTAGCAGGGTGCAGCAAAAGCCGCACCTCTGGTGGTTGTGGCAGCATGGTGCAGCAGCTCCAGAGGTGGAGGCAGGGAACCTAGCACTCTAGGGCTTAGCACAGCAACCCTGATTGTGGAAACAGGAACGGGGGCAACAGGTGTAGCATCCCTAACTGTGAGGGTGGTGGAGAGAGGGCAGCAGGGTGCAGCAACCCCAATTGTTTGGACAGGGTGCAGTAGTCGTGATTCTGTAGGCAGGGGATGAAGGCAGCAGGGTGCACAATCCCTGACTGTGTGGGAGAAGACAGTGGGCAGCAGGGGGCTTGTGGGGCAGGGGACTGGTGGCAGTAGACTGCAGCTGCTTCAACTGTGGGGCAGAGACACGGTCGGTGCATTGGGATGCCACATAGTGTTTGTAGTTATACACTTACATGATGCATTTTCACACAAACCAAGGAACTGAAATTTGAGCTCTGACAGTACATGTGCTTGAAATACTGTATCAGAGAGTGACAAGCACCTGTTTGTCAATCAGACAAAAAACATTTTCTTGCATGATTGTATTTATGAAGGCTACATCAAAGAAACTGTTTCTGTGACTGAACAAAATTTAGATTTATTTTATATTAAACAGCCCTGTGTTATATAGTTTGAAAAAAAAATCAAGGCTTGATTAGAAAGAACAGAGCTATGATACAGACAATCTGATTTCTCAGAGGAAAAAGATTTCCACTATTTCAGTTTAGCATTAAAACTGAAATGATCAGCTTTCTAAAGGAAGAGAATGATATATTTTAAGCTGATCTATCTAAACACAAACCAGAGACTGCGTTTGTAAGAAACCTGGAGAGCTCGGCAAACCATAAACTCTACAGAGTACTGCTTTGATTGGGAATCTGAAACTGCAAGCTACTCCAAAGTGATGTCATCACACTCCAAGTTTGACTGAGGACAGAAATAACTTGACTGTTTTCAGCCACTGTAGAGCAAGTTAACAAATGCTGATCTGAAGAAAACCACAAAACCAAACAGCATGACATTTTAAGGAAACACCAATTATGACACAAGGACTCGAATTTCAGCTTTTTAAGCATTTATTAAATATGTAAGATACATTGCACATGATCTTTAATGTAGTTTTTGGAGAGCCATTACTACTCTGTCCATTGTCCTACCGCCAGTATCATGCCTTAGATGATGCCACTTTTGCTGTTTAGTTGAGGCCCAGTACTTTGCCTGCAGTGCCCAGAAAGACTGAGCAGTACACTGCTCCTTCTGCTAAGCCTTAGGCTTACCAGCCTGAAACCGATTCTGTGGTTATCACGGCCACTCACGATTGCTCTAGATCTCCTGCACACATGAGCACTTTAGCCCATAAAATCCAGCCTCCTGGATTCCTTCATCAGGAGATAAAGTGTTTATGCCTCTGCTTCCTTCGGCCTCAGAAAAGCGAATTACCAAGCCTGTATGATTAAATATCGGTAGAATGTGGAAGTCTGCAATATCCACTATTCTGTCTTTGCCCGATAGTCCTGCCAAAGGTGATTTGCTCAGAATTGCTAAGAGCTGCTTGAGCTTGTGTACTTTTTTGTTTTAACGAGGAAAATGACTGGGCACAGCCCTTCAGTCATGCCTGACATTAAAACAAAGTACATCACATAATAGATACTATTTATATTTGTTAAATATTGTATTAATATGACAATTACGCAGTTCACTGTTGTACAAGCAAAGATTCAGGCTACCATAAGAGGCCATTAGTTTACAATATTTTGTACTACTGCCATTTTAAATTATGAATGAGAATTTGTTCAACAAAGTTGAACCATACCAAGAGAATGAACGCCTGGCCATTGTCTGTTTAACAGAAGATGGATAAAATAATGAATCTGTGCTTCTCCTTGTCAAATGGGAGCCATCTTGTTTTATGACTTTCTCAGACAGCTAGGAAAAGTGTTATGATAAACAGTAAATGTAACAGTATTATATTCTATTTGTTTTGGGGACAAAATGTTCATTCTCTCAGTTAAGTGGTGTGTTCTTACTGGAGCTCTTAACACAAAGCGACTAATATTGTTTAAAATTATCTTGTATTTAGACATAAAGGAGATCCCCTGATGAAAAAGCACAGTAGTCCAGTATCTGTAACAACTTGCCTGGCTATGATCAACCTAGCCTCATCAGTCAAGGCATTTGCTTCTATACAGGAAGTCCAGTTTTTGATTTATTTTTTTACCGGTAATGTCGATGTCCCACATAAAATAAGGAGGGGTCCAGGTAAATGCCCAGATATATAATGGATTGAACTTGAAATCTTCACCCTTTTGCTACTTTTGATGCACAAGTCTTCCCCAACGCTGACCAACCTCTAGGCCGTCCCAAACAGCATAATTTTTGTTTTTGACTCATTCATTCAATTTTCGGCTTTTCATGGATAACCAATCCTCTAACTTTAAATATTCTTCTTGTAAAATATCACATATCTCACGAACTGATGGACCTGAGGTGAGGAAGACGGTCATCCGCATATAACACGCATTTCAATTTACAGAACTCTTCAGGTATATAATTTACAAAGATGGAAAACAATGGCCCCAGTACCAAGCCCTGGGGTACACCTACCCTTACTTTTGTTGGCTCTGATAGAGCACCCTTTGTACAACACCACAAATGGCTATTAAACCACTTCAAACCTGCTTCAGATATCCCACGTAGTTGTAATCTCTGGAGCAACAATTTGATTCACTAGATCAAATGCCTTGGTTAGGTCAATGAACACTGCTCCTGACATCAGCTGCATTCTGCATATGCCTCTGCTTTGGCCAGGGCTGCTGCCTCTGGGATTTGCCTTTGGAGATGCTCATGGCTGCATGTGGCTTGTTTTGCCACTGATGTGTAGCAACTGTTCTGAATGCCCTTTTAGATGATCACTGTCTCACTTTACAGTTTCAATTCAGACTCCCCAGCTCTCCAGGAGACCTGGCAGGGTGTTCTTTCTGTAGTCTCACTGCCTCTGGTGGCTGTGCTTCCCAGTCAACTCTGCTCCTGGTTGAGGTCCCCACCCAGTCCGCTCCCCTGGTGCCCATGCTAAGGCACACACAGGTATCTGCTAAGGCAGCCATGCTGCCTACAGTACATTCTGCCTCTGCACCTCATCCCACTTCACTGCTACCTCCTGTTGGTGCAGGTGGGGGGAAAAATCTCCCTTCATCTTCAAAACTGGAGGGAGATCACGAGGGTCAAGTGGGCCCTGGAAATGGTGAACAAATGGCATGCTCTGGAGCTGTGGTCCACCCTACAGTGTATCACCTTTGTCATTCTCAGAGCTATTTGTCCCTCCGATGACAGAGGTTGACACTCTTACAAAAGGCATGCTATTGAACCAGTACCCCTCAAAGAAACAAAGGTTTCTGTTCCAGATACTTGCAGTTCTGAAGTGGGCAGTTCTGCATATACTGTACTGGACTTCTGAGACCTGAACCTGTTCATCGAATGCATAGTTTTGAATTATTTCTTCTGGCTGTCGTTGTTCCTTTGTTGCAAAAGGGATTGGCTGTGTATCCTGGATATGAAGGACGCATACCTTCATATAAAAAGTTGGAAAATGCCACAAGCAGTACCTCTGCTTCATGCTGGAGGGCAGCCGTTATGTTAAGAATCCTGGCCTTCGGCTTATCCTTGGCTCTGCAAGTATTTACAAAGTGCTTGGTGTCTGGCAGCAGCCCATCGGAGAGAAGGGCTTTTTCTTCCATATTTGGATGACTGCCTTCCCAAGGCCCCATCCAGGTAAGCAATCATGTACAGTATATATTGTCCAGAACGAGACCATTTGAGGAACGAAGTGTCAAGGAACAAACTGAAATCCGTACTGTTTCCTTGTTGGTGCCTCCAGTGTATTGGAGCTGTGGCATGGCAATGGGTAGCATCTTCTTGCCCAGGCCCAGCTGATGCACAGAACTTATTATGCATCAGCTCAGATGATGCATCTGCTAAGGCTGATGGCTAGAGCCATCATTACGGTCCTCTGCCAGTTGCCATGTAATAATCCCATATTGGACTCTTTGTCTACTATGGGATCAGCTGACTTGGAACAAATTGTTCTCATGTCCCCTCTCCATCCTCTGGTGTGCTGAATGAATCAGCTGCATCTGCTACAGGGTGTTCCATTTTTCTCCCCAACTTCTGTGCACATCCTGACAACCGATGCCTTAGTCCAGCTGGGGTGCCTCTCTGGTCCTCATAGACCCAAGGATTGTGAGCTTACTGGATTCAGATCTCTGTATCAATAATCTGAAGATGTGGTCTGTTTTGACTTGCCTACATGCATTTCAAGCCCACCTTAGCCCTGGTCCCTTGTTAATTTGTCAAGCTCCAGGAAGAAACTGGCACCAACACCAAACCAACTGTTATTTCAGTTTAGTGTGCAAAAATCCAGATAAACACAGCACAGTGTGGCAAGGACAGGATACACAGCAGAGTGGCCCAACTGCTCACAAGGGTCTTCACATGTTTTGATTTCCATGTTTTGCTATCCAATTTGTACATAACATTTTTTTAGGATGCTGTTGGCGCCTTTTTTGGGGGGAAGGGGAGACATGGTGTGTGTGGGTTTCTAATTGTCATGTTAACAAATAGCTGCTGTAAATTTTGCAGCCATTTGGTTTTTCAGACACCCTCCCTCCTGGAAAGGGAGGTTCCTTTACACCTTTCCTCCAATTACTCATTCAAAGGGTTTTGCTCATACTGTAGGCAGAGCATACCACCATGATATTGGTGGATCCTGTCTGGCCTCCTCATTTGGTTTCTGCTTCTGTAGCATCTGCCAGTGGAGCCTCCTGTGCAGCTTCCCCCTGCATGCCTGGCTTTTGAAGACTTGTCTATTTCAGGGGTTCCCTCCAGGTGGCTGGTATATTGCTTGCAGCTAGAAAGCCTTCCATTAGACAAACATTCTTTGCAGTGGAAGCACTTCTCCCTATGGCGCTTCCTGGTCAGTGGACCCATTTAGGTATCTTATCAGTACTGGACTCCCTTTTGTCCCTTTCTGACTCTGGTCACCAGTACTTGTCAATTAAGGTGCACTTGGCTATGGTTTGTGTTCCATGCCTTTTTTTAATGGGTACATGGTGGCATAACTAGAGGTCTCTCACATTTTTAAGGGTATTCTGCACATACATCCTCCAATTTGTAAACCAGACCTGGTTTTCATGCTTTAAATTGACTCTGGCTGAGTTGGAGTCTGCTGCAACTTGTAAGAGGTTTCTTTTTATGGAAAATGCAGTTTTGGTCATCAAATTTGTGAGCTTCATGCTGTGATGCATGAGCCTCCTAAATGAATTTTCCACAAGGACAGGGTGTCTTTGTGGATCAGTTCTTTCTACCTATGCTGAATCAGACCATACATCTTCCTGCACATTATCCTGAGCATGCTAACAAGGGTGAGAAATTTCATCCATACACTTGAAGTACATAGAACACTACATTTCTATCTGCCACACCAAGAACCGCAGAAAGTCCTCAGATTTTTTTTTTGTTCACTCTGGGAAAGACTGTACCCCTGTGTCTAAACTGCCTGTCCAAATGGTTGACTTATTTGAATTGTTGGAAGTACAGTAAAACTGTCACTGGTGTGGCCACTTCTATTGCTTGCTTTCAGAAGGTTTCTACAGCTGACACGTGCTGCGCATGCTTTCACTAAGCACTATATTCTAGACATCTTCTCTTGTAGGTGTGCTGGCTTTGGTTTTGTTGTGTTGCAAGGCCTTCTGTCCTGATTGCATTTCAGACTTTTTCCCACTCTCACCAGGTACCTTGTGTACCCCTCAGAAATCATTCCAAAGGTGTGGTCCAATGGAGGAGATATCATTGAAGATGGAACAGTTGCTCACCGTAACAGTAGATCTTAGAAAGAATCTCCCTCCACTGAGCCACAGCATCCCCCCTTCTGACATCAGCTGGCAGGTTTGTCCCCTGCCTTGACTGGAGCTGTCCCTATATACCTTATGTATACTATAGTCCCTCTCCCATGCCTCTCCTTGTGGGCCTGGTTCAGTCTCCTGTGGCCTCACAGTAAGAGGCCCTCAAAGCTTCTCTCCAGTGGGGCTGTCCACAGTTATATAGGTGCAGACATTACACATCATGGGCAGCCCCAGCTAGCTGAAGTTTGAGTGGCTCTGGTGCCAGCTGCTTACCATTCCAAAGGTGTGGCCAGTGGAGGAGATTCTAAGATCTACAGTTATGGTGAGGAACTGTTCTTTCCATATGGTCAGTTTGAATCCTCGATCGGGGGGAGTGGTTCTGATCCCTTGATCCTGCAGGATGCTTTCTTCCACTTTTCAGTCCATCCAACTGCCATTGCCTCCAGTTCAGGGTGGAAAGGGTATTGTACTGGATCAGACATGCCTTTCAGCTTGATGGTTGCACAGAGAGGGTCTTCACTAAATGCTAGTAGTTGGCCTTAATCTGGTGCATTTGTCTTCAGGCTGTTCCCATACCTGGATAATTGTCGTAGTTTGCTTCTCCAGGGAGACAGTGACCAGTCCAGGTATCTGCCCCTTCAGATGGTTTGACTTGGGCATTCTGGTAAACCTGGTCCAGTCAGAACTGGCCCCCAAGCAGGTAAAGTACATGGACCAGAACTGGACTCCTTTTGGGCCTGGGCCTGTCTTTCTGTGGATGGCTTCAGATCTTGCCTCCTTTGCCCAATCATTTCAAGTTGGGTAATTTCACCCTGGCTTGGGAATTCCTCTGGCTGTTGGGGAACATGGCAGCAGTGGGGCACACTGGCAAATGTTTACCCTCCAGTGGGAGCTGGGCTGCAAGTGGTCAAAGTGCCTCTGTTCCATGGACAAACTGGTTTGGGCGACTGTATGTAAGATGTTATAAAATGGTGGCCCTCCATCCCAGAATGTGGAGGAAAGCATTCCCTTTTCTGTCCAGAGCTGTCCATCACTCTGCCAGACATGTCTGAGGTTGGGAGCTGACCTGGGAGATCGCAGGGCCCATGGGTTCTGACCACCCTGACAGTCCCAGTTCCGTATCAACCTGCTGGAACTCCTTGCAGTGCGTCTAGCTCTGACAGAATTTGCTCTGATTTGGGATCAGGTTGTTTAGGACCAGAAAGACAACCATCATGGTCTACTGAACAGGCAGGGCAGGACACGCTCCTTTCTACTGTTGAGGTACTCTGTACTTGAAAGGAGCTCAGCCTGCAGGCTAATCTCCTAGCGATCCATGTTGTGGGAAAGAACCAGCTAGCAGATGCTGTCTGCCAGGTTAGAGAGCTGTTGCATGAGTAGTCTGCATCAGGAGGTGGCAAACTAACTGTTCTCCCAGTGGGGGAAACCCAGACAGTTCTACCATGATCACCTCAGCAGCAGGTACTGATGGAGGTTTTCTCTGACCTGCTGATGACTTATGTGGACAGTAGTACTACTACAGCTGAACCTTCAGTTCCTGCACCCCTTGGCCTTGTTCTTGAGCAACTAGATATCCATGGCTTGGGCCTGTTTTTCCATGTCATAGAGGCCTTCCTCAAGGAATACACTTGCAGAACACACTTGTTCAAGTGGAAGAGGTTCTTGGTGTGGTGCCGAAGGATCTGGATCCTCTCACATGCCCAGCAGCAACAATCCTCTACCTTTGATCCCTGTCACAGTTGGACTGCAAGCCACAACCCTATAGGTGCACCTGGCAGCCGTCTCTGCATGCTGGGCATGGGCTGGTGTACAGACTAGCACATGAGGTGGTCAGATGCTTTTTCAAAGGTCAGGACCACTTTACCCCATTGGTGTGCAAACCACCGCATCCATGGGACTTACTGCTGGCACTGGTTGTGCTCACTGGCAAGTCATTTGAGTCTATGCACAAGTGTGAATGTCCCACTTGTCATGGAAGACACCATCTTAGTGGACATTGCATAAGTCAGAAGGGTGCTTGAACTCCAGGCACTCAGTGGAGTTCACCATACGTGGTGTTCGCATGGAGAGATTGTCCTTTGCCCTCACACAAAATTCCTCCTGAAAGTAGTGTCAAGTGTTCACCTTATCCAGGTGACTAACCTCCCAGTTTATCTGACCTTGGATGCAGATTGCAAGCTTCACACCCTGGACCTGTGAGGGCACTATTCTGTTATAAGGAGCACTTGGCAAATTCATAGCAAAGCTCACCAGCTGTTTGTCACACATGCTGAAGCCACTTCTGGTAGATCAGCAGTGGATAGTTGTCTGGTGGATCACATTCTGCACGGACGTCTGTAGGTTGGCTTTTAAGGAGTCCCACAAGGTGCCAGGACTCAGTGGGGATATCCTGGTCTGCTTCCAGGAATATCCCCATTGAGATGTGCAGTGATTGTAACCTAGGCCAATCTACACACTTATGTCCCACTATGCATTGAGCAAGTCATCCTGATGTGGTTTCTGGTGTCTCAGTCCTCCAGTCTCTATCAAATAGGAATGCATGCCTTGCCCCTCTCCTCCTGGGGGACCGCTAGGAGTCTGCCAGTGTGGATAGTGAACTGTAGTTACTTCTGTAGTCCTCATCCATACAACCAATCCCTAGGAAGTGACGCAGGGATCCCTGTTTTCAGGGTGCAAGATCTTACACCAATGTAGCATAGCCAGATGTCCCCATAGGTGGTGAGTGGGGCATAGGCTGAGGATGTTCTGGTGACTTTGCTGTCTCCAGTGGACTGCCAGTGTGGATGTGAACCATATACCATGAATAGAACTGTGGATACAGGTGAGTAACCTGTATTTATTGGTCTGAATGATCACACAGCACAGCATTGGAATTGCCAAAACTTTGGCACCCTCTCACCAAGCATTGGTGTGAGCTATACCTGTAATGACCTTCCTTAAGTTAGAGCAACCTCAAAGCTGCATTGCACACAAGAAATAAAACATTGATTCAACAAGGCTCAAAAGAAATTTACCTTAAGGTCACATTTCCTAAGCAAAATCATTCCTAACTATAGTAGTTTTTTTTTAATAAATATAAGCTGTGGCTCAATCTGATGGATGTTGGTCCTGGTCATACTGGTTATATTTTTGTAACCCCTAGGTGGCGCCATCCCAAGGGCTACTACCCCTGCCTGCTTGGCTAGTAGCAGGTTAAAGGGCCTGAGTTCTGAAACGGGTGCCTCCACCCAGAGATCAGGGTTGGTAGTGGTCAAGCTAACTTGGGCACAGCCCTCCAGGACACTAACACCCCTCTAGTGGCCTGAACACTGTACAATAATCACTTTCACAATACCCCTGGTACACCACACAAATACCCACACTGTTTGCACTTATCACCAGGGCTGGTTCCTCTGGCTTGATCCTGGGGACCCCCTGGAAACCAAGGTTATGCACAGCAAATGGCAACAGTACAGTATCTTGAGCACAAACTGGATCCACAGTCAGATTACATGCAGTAAGTTGGATCTGATTTATTCAGGGGACTTGAACAAGGTAGGGGCAAAATCAGGTTAATTAGCTTAAAGGTTAAATCAATCAAGCAGTTATGCATGCTCTTTGAGTCCCCCCCAAAGTCCACCTCAGAGTACCCAGGTGGAGAAGAGATGGGCTAGCCAGGACCGATGCCTGGGGTTGCAGCTGGTTGGGGCTCTGATGGAAAACACAACATGCACAGTACATAATAATTGTAATCCAGAGCCAGAGGGCTCAGTTCGTAAAGGAAACGAAACCAGACAATCGGATGACTCACTCAGATTAAGCTTATGTTCCAGGGAGCTACCCTCTTATTTACTCACGATACCAAAGACTGAACACAGGCTGGATGAAAATTGAGACTACAGGTGGTTGATCTGGAATGCCAGGAGAAGCAGGGCCCACATGAGTTGCAGAGGCGTCGTTCCTGTTCAAGCATGGAGCAGGGGGCTGATCCCCAGGCAGGTCTCTCGTTAGTCTGGCTGGGCCAGTCTGACAAGGCCCAGACTGCATGGAGACCAATTTGGATGCAGTCTGTTTTGGGCTGGATACAGTGTCCAGCAAGCAGAACACAGTTCACACAGTGGGGGACTAACTCACGACCCACAAGCAGCTCATAGCACATTTACATGTAAGGAAATTGTACTGTACCAGGCAAAGTGCTCCCCAGTCATAATCGCAAAGTGTCTGCATACACCAGGAGCTTAGGGGTAGCTGGAACTCTTGACAGGCCGATCGCATTCAGCAAAATCTTCTGTCTTCAGGTTGAGCCTGACCCACTTCAGTAGCTTACTTTAGTCACACAAACGTGGATTTAGTCCAAAATCATTCTCTTCTCTTCCTCTCAGGAGCAGCACACAGACATGCAGGCCAAAAACTTGGCCTTTTCACAGTTCTCCCATGCGAATCTACTCAGGATTGCTGCTCAGAATCACTTCAGCTCCTTCAGCTTTCAGCTCAGATCTAACTGAAAACTGCAAGCAGCTCGGGACTTCCCCAAGATCCAAAAGATTTGGTTGGCTGATTTGGCTGTCAAAGCAAGAGCTCCCCCTTCAGTTGTAAAAAAGGCACAAAAAAAGCTCCAAACTAAAGTGATTTTGAATTCAGACAACTCCTGTAGTCCGGCTGCATTTTAAGTCCCACCAGTACTGTTTGGTCCAATTTGCAGTCCAGGACCAAGATAATGGAGACAAAGCAGTCCTTGCTACAAAGAAAGCAGGTTAGACAAACTACAGTATCACTCTAAATGATTTTCAGCAAATAGTTGCGTCTTTCAACAGAGCTCCCTCTCAGATTACTTAAGCTGCAATTAGGCAGCTCTTAGAGACAGTACACAGAGACTATACAGGCTCTGGTAATCGCAATTAAACTGCTAAAACGCAGGACACCAGCCTGGCAGTGAGCATTCAGGCAAGCTCAAGGAAGACTTTTTGGGAACACCCATTTGTAGGGGGGTTACATTTTGTTCTCTGGTATATTTTCTCTGCAGATTGCAAAGAGCTGCTTAGATTTATGATTTTTGCTGTTAAGGTGATTACATTGCCAAGTCTAGAACTGGAAATGCAATTGGTCAAGGGTCATTCCATGTATAGATATTCCTAAAGTCTCAAGTTGAAGAGATGAGCTGAAAGCTATACTGTAAATGTTAGGCAGGGAGCATTCTTCTTCTTTTTTAAATCATTACTTTTGAGTCTGGTCCAGGAGTTCTACTTGGATTTTATAGTAATTGTTCTTTTGTTGCTTTCCTTCATTCGGAAACATGTAACATTCTTGACTCGTTCCATTCATCTCGTTTATACTTGAAAACTGTAGTACTTTTAGCAGCAGTACATCATAAGAACGTTTGCCTGAGGCTTTCTAAAATATAAAATCCACTTTTACACAGCAGTTAACCTTGTTGCTAACCTACTTGAAGCTGATGTTAAATGAGCAGGATTATCCTTTTTTACTACTGTAGCATGCAAACTGTTTCATAGCAGTAAGCCTGCTTATAAAGATGCTGGCACCACGTTCTGTTTGCATCATGTCTTCTGGTGCACTTGAGAGTTATAGGATTGCTATTGACCCAATTTCCTTTGATTCCATTGACACTAAAAGTGGAAATGGTAGTCTTATCCAGGGAATTGAGCCACCTCACTTAGAACCTTCGCTCCACTGATTGCATCATCGTGAAATCCTCTAGGACAATGGGCTACAGAAGGGTATTCTATTCTCTCATCTAAGCATATCCAGGAAGTTACTGAATGATTTACTTATACCCCTTTCCATATACAGTTGTCTGGGAGTTCCAACCTATTGTGTTAGTTTTGGCTACTATAGTACCACTGTACTAGGAAGAAACCCCTTTTTTAGAGTGTTGGCATCTCTACTGCAGAGGTGCGGCTGGCAACACTGGGCTATTTACTGTTGTCTTCGGGTGGGTTTTCTTGAGCAAGTTTGTCATTTTTATCCCTTGAAGATGCTAGTGGCTGAGATGAATTGGCTGTCTTGGGGCTGTTATAACAGTGCTGAATCTCCTCGAGCTGATGACCATTTGAGAACATTTACAAACATACAAATCTGCCAACAGACTGTAAGGCATGTTTCTATCAAGTTAGTCCGCTTGAATGTGTAGCTAGCACCCTTATATTGCAGCTGCCCCACCCTCCTCTCCCCCTCACCTTTACCCCCTTGCACTCTGTCTCATGCCCTTTTAAAACTGCCCACTGTGCTACAGGATACCACCACCTCGGGTAGTGTTCCATTTCTCCACCACCCTCTCTGTGGAAAAAATGCTTCCATCTCTGATACCCTTCACCCTCCAACCGGAGACCATGCCCTCTGGTGTCCCTTCCTCTCCTCAGCATAAATGTCCCTTCTGTCAATCCCCTTCAAATATTTGAAGGTCTCAATCATATCCTCCTGATCCCTTCTCTCTTCCAGTATGTACATATGCAACTCGGTCAGCCTGTCTTCATAGGTTTTGCCCTCCAACCCCTGGATCATCTTAGTTTCCGTATGCTGCACCCCCTCCAGCAGTCTGATATCCTTCAGAAATGGATGGCAGAACTGCAGAGTACTTCAGATGTGACCTGTAAAGAGGCAGGATCACATCCCTATTTCTGGATGAGATTCCTCTAGCAATGCACCCCAGCATCTTGTTGGTCTTGGCTGCCACCTTCCTGCACTGAGCCAGTTGTCCATGTTACCCATTATGATCACTCCTAGGTCCTGCTCCTCCTCTGTCCTCTGTCTGAACCCCTCCCAACTGGTAGCTCCTCCCTTTGTTCTTTGCTCCAAAGTGCATAACCTTGCACTTCGCATTGAAGCTCAGTTGCCACTTTTTTCTGGCCACTCCTCCAGTTTGATCAGGTTCTCCTGTAGCCCCCACCTCCCATCTGTCATCCACCACCTCCCATCTGTCATCCACCACCGCCTCCCATCTGTCATCCACCACCCCTATCTTGGTATCATCTGCAAACAGACTGATCTTACTCCTAACATCATGTGAGATATCCAATGTGAATAACCCAAACACCAGACCCAGGACTAAATCCTGTGGCACCCTGCTTGTCCCTGACCTTGGGGAAGAGGGTGCCCCCACCAGCACCACCTGTTGCTGCCTCCCCTTCTGCCAGTTCACAATCCCATTTACCATCTTTGTCCCTGCCCCCACATATTGCAACTTAACCCCAGCCTCCCATGGGGCACTGAGTCGGAGGCCTTGCTGAAGTCTAAATACAGCACATCCACTGCATGACCTTTATCCAGTTCCCTCGTTACCCCGTCAGTGTTCAATTAGGGTGGCCTGGCAAGATCTTCCAGAGATTAATCCATGCTGCTGACTATCCTGGAGTCCATTTTCCTCCAAAAAAGGTCATCCGCCTCTTTCAGGATTGCTTCCCTAAGTCTTCCTACAATGGATGTGAGGCTTACAGGTCTGTAATTGCCTGGTTCATCCTTTTGGCCACTCTTGTGGAGGGGCCCCATGTGGGTCATCCTCCAGTCCTGTGATACACAACCTGTGTCCAGGGAGGTATTGAACAGGTCTGCCAGCAGCCCCAATACCCCCACCAGTTTTCAGCACCCTTGGGTATTGGGTATTTTGCTGTGCTCTGTTGGACACCCTTTAACTTCGTTATTTATAAAATGGCAGAGTGAGATCTAGTAATCTAACTGGCGCTGTGTAAAATATGGTTTACACATGATTAACAAAAAGGACTGCTCAGCAATGAAATCTGTAACCCAGATCGATAGGCATTTGGAACACAGGCATTTCAGTTAGTCCCCTACAGCCAGAACTGATCTTCCACCACAAACATGGCTGCTACCATTGCACTGTGGGGGTGGGTGGGGAAAAAATCAAAACTGGTCCCTAAAAATAAAACTACCTTACATAAAAATGTTTCCCTGATTATACTATACATAAACAAATTAGAAACGCATAGGATAGTGTATGACTAAGTGTTCACAACAGGACTATTCTTCACCCAAGTAGTTACTGTGACAACTGACCTTGAGAACGCAGCTTGAGAGGTCCTTTAGTCATCACAGTAATAAGGGTAAAGAGTAGCCCTGTTAACACTGTTTTACACTTTTCTATATAGAGTATGGTCTAACCATATATGAGACACAAATACAAGGAGACCACAGTAAGCAGGCGAGAAATTTTACTATGATGCAACATATGCTACTTTTTTTACAACAGGGCGAAACAAATGGCAATAACAAACTTCAACACAAATGCGAGGAGACTCACTGTTTTGCCGCAGTGACTGAGGAGAGACGAGATAAGAAATACAGCATACAAATTGTTTGACTTTCATTTCTTTATGAACAAGCAGTCTGGCTACAGTAAAACAATCAGTTGGCTTTCTCTCTACCCCCAACAGCAAGTACCATGACGTGTGTGTGTGTGTATGTGTGTGTGTGTGTGTGTGTGTGTGTGTGTGTGTGTGTGTGTGTGTGTGTGTGTGTGTGTGTGTGTATGTGTATGTATATATGTGTGTGTGTGTGTGTGTGTGTGTGTGTGTGTGTATGTGTATGTATATGTATGTATATATATATATATATATATATATATGTGTGTGTGTGTGTGTGTGTGTATGTATATATATATATATATATATATATATATATATAAAAATATAAATATAAAATATAAATAAAAACACACACCTCTAGCCCCAAGATGCCTTGCCCTGCCTATTGAGAAGACTGTATTGGCTGCTGATTGTGCAAGAAAGCTTTGTTGTGGCAGAACGAAAGGATAGGATTTGACAACTGCCAAAACTTACAGTAGGACATTCAAGTGTGACATCCATACTGCAGCAGAATGAAAAGTCGTTAAGCTACACAGAGGACGTCACTAGTAACGTAGCACAATGTTTTGAAAGTGGTAAATCTGTTGTGAACTATGTTCCACCGTACACTTAAGTATTGTTTATAGTTTTCACTACAACAGTTACTTTGACAGTTAAAAAAAAAAAAAAAAACCTTCTGTCTTTACCTGCTCATCAGGGAACTCTCTTCTTGCCCTGACAGAGATAATTGAGTCTCTGGCTGTAACAAAGGCCTTTGTCTGTGAACAGTATGTTAGGAGAGAAACATTCTGCCAGTGGAACTGAGCAGAATTTTGAATCCATGTATTCCGTGGTAAACATTTTACGAAACATTCCTTATCTTTAATGTGGGGGGAAAAAAGGGGGACGAAACAAGTAGACAATACAGTGACATCAATGATATCACTTGCAATGGGTGGAGGGACTATTTTATCACAAATGCACACAAGAAAATCTATGGTTTCTACATATAAACATGCTTTTCTCAACAGTAAAGTAAAAAAATGAGCTAATTTTTATAAGCACAATAAGGCAGTCAGATTTGTGTAACATTTTACATCATGTCCAGTGGTTGAAGTCACTCAGCCTTTGGCCTCATGCCTTACTACACCCCTGGCCATGCTGTGTAACTTGTTTTACACACACCCCTTCATGCCCTATTGCTTGCCTAATAAACAGTTTTGCTACCTGGGGAACATCAGATCACTACACCATAGCAAAGCATACAATACTCCTCTTACAGATTCTAGGACTAAACAAAATCATAAAAAGAAACAAGTGGTTGTAAAAGCAACATAAAGTTCTCTTATTTGTCCTACCAGCTTCCCTACAGGACAGTCATACATTGCATACGAATTATGTAACATACGCACCCAGGAATCTGGTGTTCTCCAACACTGCAGTGTCATGCAGGGTTTGTCTGCGTCCCCCTCTGAGAGGGGGCATGGGGGAAAGGGGTTCTATACCTTGATAAGATCAAGGTCTGGTGATAGCCAGCTCATGTGCAAGTGATGATCGCACTTGCTGTTACTTCTATTACTCAATTTGGGGGGGCAGCAGAGTATTATCTCAGTTGCCCTTTTGAATGCTACAATTGTAACATTCTACTCATAAGAATATGCTTATGTCAATGACATTCTTATGGCTGAAACATTTTTATGTTGTGTGCACGCCAGCCAGCATTTTGCAGTAGTAGCAGATTTGGAGGTGTGGTCGCTGGGCAAATGCAGGGCACACATCAGTAGGTGTGTCCCTCATTCCCCAATAAGCCAGCGTGCAAGCGCTGACACCAGGCATACGTAAAGTGGCCACCACATGTAACAAAACTGATGCTGCAGTGAGGCAAGCTCGTTATGCAGCGGCACAATAACACTCATCCTGATGTGCCTTTACTGGAGATGTTTTCTAGTAAACATGGCAGCACTGAGTGCCGCTGCGCACAGTGCTGACCTTAGGGGTGCCCAGTCCCCCTGTCGGCATGCGCCAACCCACTTCATTTGCCGATAGGGGAGCCCACTCCCATTCCAATTGTGTGCTCAATCCTCCTCTGCATCATGTGTGCACCCCCCAACAGTCTTATTGCCGATGGGGGGCCCAGTCCCTGTCTGCTTCAGTCCCCCCTGCATAATGTCCCCACCACCAATTTGTGCTATGCCGAGAGTGCCCAATCCCCTTCTGCATCTTATGCCCCCCCTTTCTGTGACAGGGGGCCCAATCCCCGTCTGCTGTGGTCCCCCTCCCCGTAATCCAAGTGGCACACTGGGAGCCCACCCCAGTGTACCAAGCAACACCTGCAAGAAAGAAAACCGACCCTCTTCTTTCTCTCTCCCGGTGAAACAAGAAAATGGTTCCTTGTGGTTTCTCCTGCCACTCCCCCCACCCGCACCTACCTTCTGCGTGCCCTGCCTCCCCCCCACCCAATACTTTCCACCAGAGCCCAGTGTGACCATCTTCAGTGGACCGGGAACACGTCTGCACTCTTCAGAGCCGACTGCCAAGTGAAGAAATGCCGGTAAGCTGTATGATGGAATGAATAGGTTTTTAAAGCATGGACATGTTCATCCACACTCTTTGGCATGTCCCTTTCCCTTTAAGGATCCACCGAAAGTCTTCAAGCTGACTCTTCCCACCCACCTGGGTGGTATATACCTCTGCTCTGCCCCATGATGCCAGATCTTCCTTTCCACTGGAAGATTCAGGTTGCCTCCCTCGTGCTCACACAATTCGTAGGCCCTGGCTTTCAAAACTTCGGCTTTACTGAAATTAAAAATAATTTTTTTAACACTTTTTCTGGCTCCGCTTGAGCCCCTGAGAATTTTCTCAGGCATCCACTCGCCTTCAGCTCTATCTCCTGGCCTGAAACTCACCAGCGACCTGGCACCAGCCTGGCTATCCCCTCTATTCTGATCCCTCCCAAGGTGGAGCCACCCTATCTTCCCAGGGTGCTCTATCTGTAAATTTGGGCTGGGCTTGGCCCAGGGGCTGGATGAGTTCTGCCAGTGGAGTGTGGCTGTAGGGTGGTGCCGTCGCCTATCTCCGGGAGCAGAGGATTTTTCCTTGTTGGTTATGCCCTTCCCTAGCAGAGTCCCGACGTGCAATGATGCCAGGGGACGTCTTGCCGTGGCTCTGCAACCCTCTACTCTGACCCTGAAGTGTTGCAGTACCTCCAGTCTCCACCAGAGGTTGCCTCTGTGCGGACATTGTCCCTGGGTCTCTTCTCTCTCTCTCCCCAGGAAGGAGAGCTGTCCTCAGGATGCTCAATCCTTCCTCTCCCCTGCTGACCCCTGAAGATCCAGGCTCATTCCCAAACCTGGGTTGCTGGCGTGGCATCCAGCGCCTCAACCCTCGGCGCCATCGGGAAGGCTCAAATCATTTGTGTTGGCGATCACATTTTTGCATCTTTGATTATGGAAGAAAAATCTTCCCCAGATTTCGCCGGTGTCCTTGCAGCCGGAAGATGTGTATCAATCCCCACCTCACGTGCGTCTACTGCCCAAGTGTCTGCCATGACACCTCGTCCTGCAGCTTTTGCTTAGCCTTCCATCCCAACGTTCTGGATGACTGCCTGGCACATTTAAAATTGGGGAGACTGGAGAAAAGGAGCCCTCCGGTGAAGGCCCAGTAGGCTAGGTGGGTGGTTTCTGTAGCTGTGGGCTCTGCCGAGCAATCGGAACGCGTGCAGGCATTCAAGAAAGAAGCGGCTCATGCTGCAGAGACTCTGAGCTTCTTTGTTCCACTCAACCTAGGTTCTACTTTCTTGGGCTCCTTCCGGGAGCTGTGCCAGTCTCTTCCCACCCAGGGAGAGGCACCTGCGGGCTCGCACTCCTCCAATCACTTAAGCGGAAGAAGGAACGAAGTAAGTCTTCGTCTCTGTGAAGGCACTCTTGGGACCAAGGGAGGTCACAGTCCCAGGAGCATGCGGTCTCTATTTTGGTAGATTGCTTCTTTGGCCGCTGGTTTCTAAGACCTTCCATCAGGCCAGCTGACCGAAGATGTGATCGAGGTCAAAATTCATAGACCCCATTGACCCACTGTCGCAGATTCCGGTCGACTCCTTGGGAGGACTCCAGCCCTTTTCTTCCCCAATGAAGAGACCCAGCCTGCTGGTGTCCCCAGTGGGGATCCAGTTCTGGACTCCCTGGAAGTCACCAGTTTCCCCCAGGATGTTTGGAGTGACCAAGTTGGCCCACCCGATCTCAGTCAAGCTCTAGAACCCCTTCGACCAAAAGGCTGAGGAAGAGCCATAAGCACTCTCAGAAGTGATGCCATTGGTCATCCTCTGAGGAGAGGCTCTGGCAGAAACTCTGGCACTAAGAGGACCTTATGTGATAACAGCTGATCTGGTCCAGGCACAAGCCTGCTCTAGCTCCTACCCTGGACATTACATGGATTTTGCCGCCTAGGCCGGAGCCAACCCCTCTGGAGCGGAAATCTTCGGTTCCTCCACTCTCAGGGCCAGAAAAACCACCTTCGGCTTAAGCTGGTCTCTCCACCCATTGTGGTGGAACCACCGCCTAAGCAGCCTGTGGGAGGGGCTCCTTCCAAAGAACAGACCAGGCACCAGGCTTCCCCGGCATTTATTGGTCAGTCACTGTGGACCACCCCAGCGTGTCGAGGGTGACTTGGGCAGCAGGTCACTGTATCCAGACTTGTCTGATTCTGATGTCACCGGGCTTCACTCTCATCCTGGGGATGTCCTCCATTGGCCTAGGGATGGAGGAGGTTCCTTCCTCCTTCCAAGGGATTCTTCACCTCCTGAGTCCACAGGGATGCCCCTGGAACCCATCCCAAAACAGGCAGGGTACCCTCTTATGGACATCCTTAAGAGGGGATACCCCAATGGAGGCCTTTCCTGTGGCCGAGGCCATTGTTGGTCCAGCACTCTAACTCTGGCAGCATCCTGCCTCTTATCCAGCCCCATCGGCCCACATGGCCCGTACGTACACAGTGCACATGGGGTTCCTAGCACTGTTCACAGAGCACTCTGTGGCAGAGCGCCTGGAGACCACCTCTGTTCAGGTGTACGGGCAGTTCTGCTGACATGGACCGACCTCCCAACAGAGTCCAAGCTGTTGGACCATTCAGCGAGGAAGGTCTAGGCGGCTTCCTCCTTGGGCCTTCATCAGGCAAGTCCGGCTGTCGTCATAGCATGCTTCTCTCACGTCCTTCTCGGGTCGTTGAAGTCCTCCCACATCTCCCTGCGGATGTGCAGACCACAGTCAAGCAGGTCCAAGACCATGGCTGAGCTGTTTCCAAATAGCAGCTCCAGATGGCCCTGGACATTGGGGAGTCTTGTGCCCACTCAGTGGCTGCTGCAGTTGCCACTTGCCTCAGGGCTTTGCTGAGGTTTTCCTCCTTCCTGCGGGATACTTTGCACAAATTAGCGGACGTGCCCCTTCCTCGGCCCAGGAGTGGCCGGTCATCTTCAGTGCATAAAGAAGTCCAGTGCCACCTTGGACACCACTTATGCCAAGGGTTCTTTGGGCAAGAACCAGCAGAAGCCTTTTCAGCACTCTTCCCCTGTGGTTCAGCAGTCCTCCTTCCAAGGGGGATGGACAGCAGCACCAGCATCAGCAGTAGGCTCAAGCTTGGTGCCCTTGGCCTAAGCCTGGACCCCAACAGGCCTGTAAAGGAGGCAGAGGCTCAGGTTCTGGAGCCTCCTTCAAGCCTACTCAGTGACAGGGTGGGGGCTGCCACCCCCACTCCTGTCACTCCAGCTGTGGGTCCTGGGGGAGCTGCCTCCATCGCTTCCTTTCTGCTTGGTCCAATGTCACTTTTCGGACAGGTGGGTTCTAGAAGTGGACGATCAGGGACTGCCTCTAGTTCGAGCAGTACCCTGCCAGCCATGCCCGTGCCCCTCAGGAGGAAAGGATCTCCGCTCACACACCCAGTTGGCTCTTCGAGATGACGTTGCTCAGCTCATTCTCAAGGAGGCAATAGCTCCTGTGGTGGATCATCAAGTAGACCCAGGCTTTGTCTCCAGGTACTTTCTGGTGCCCAAGCGGACAGGGGGCTGGCGCCCCATTTTTTTAGATCTCCACAACCTGAATCAATACCTCGGGTCTTGCAGCTTTCAGGTGGTCACTCTGTCTCAGATCATACCATCCTTGGAGTGAAGCATGTGGTTCTGTTCACTGGGTCTGCAGGATGTATTCTTTCACATCCCGATCAGTTTGTCCCATCAGTGGTTCCTCCGCTTCAGGGTCGAAGGGACCCTGTAAGAGTTCCAAGCCATGTCATTCAACCTGTCATCGGCCCCACGGGTCTTCAAATGTATTGCAGTGGTGGTGGCCCATCTTTGGCATCTGTGTGTCTCAGAATTTACCCCTACCTCGATTGGCTCCTAGCGGGTCCCATCCAACAGGAGGTGGAGAGCTCCAGGGACCTGGACCTCCTGACCTGCTCCCAACTCTGCCTCCTGATCAAGAAGGCCAAGTTGGAACTTGTGCCTTCTCAGGTGATGGGCTTCATCAGGGCAGAGCTCAACTCTCATCAAGCCAGAGCTCGGCTCCCGGTGGACCGGGTGGAGGGTATTTCCTCCTTTGCCTAATAATTTCTGGTTGGGCACCTGCACCCTGCCCGGGACTGTCTGCACCTTCTGGGTTGCATGGTGGTGTGCACCTCCATGGTCCGTTGGGCCCCGGTTGCACATGCACCCCTCCAATGGGAGCTGGCAGCCCAGTGGATTTAGTGCCATGGTCATTTGGACTAGCTGATCACCATAACCCAGAAGATGTGGCGCACTCTCCAATGGTGGACCGCTCCAGACCGGTTGCAGAAAGGGATCCAGTTTGTCCCCCTGGAGCAGACTGTCGTCCTTACAACTAATGTGAGCCTCATGGGCTGGGGAGCCCACATGGGGGACAAAAGGGCCCACAGCCTCTGGACCCGCCAAGGAGTTCCAATGCTACAGCAACCTGTTGGAGCTCAGAGCAGTTAGACTGGCACTGTCTGCTTTAGCTCCTCTGCTGCAGGGTCAAGTGGTTCAAGTCCAGACGGACAATACCACAACCATGTACTACTTAACCAAAGAGGGTGGCATGCACTCCCATCTGCTGTGTAAGGAGGTGCTCCACATCTGGACCCTCATGAGCAGATTGGAGGTGGATCTCCTAGCCATCCAGTGGCAGGAGCCTCGAACCATCTGGTGGATGCTCTCAGCCGTTTAGGTCAGACATCCCACGAGTGGGCTCTTCATCCAGAGGTAGCTCACAGCGTGTTCTCCCGTTGGGGCAAACTGATGGTGGACTGGTTTGTCTCCAGGGGAAAATGCCAAGCTAAGGCTGTTTCATGTCCAACCCCCTCAGCAGGGCTCGCTGCAGGGGGATGCCTTCTTGAGGCTGTGGACCCCAGGACACCACCTACGCCTTCCTTCCCAATTTTCCTTGATCCACTAGGTGCTTCTCAAGATGAGGAGGGACAAAGGCGAAGATGATCCTGGTAGCCCCAGACTGGCTGTGCCAGTTCTGGTAGCCAGATCTTCTCCACCTCAGCTGCAGGCTGAGTGGCTTTGCACATGCCTGGACCTGGACCTGGACCTCGGTCTCGGTCTGTGTCTGGTTCCATCCAGACCTTCAATCCCTGCAGCCTGTGCCTGAGCAGCTATAGTTCCAGGATTTGGGTCTTTCTGAAGATGTCTACACAGTAGTGGAGGCATCCAGGAAATGTTATGCCTTCAAATGGAAAAGGTTTTCCATTTGGTGTCTGTGCAAGGGCCTGGACCCTCTGTCCTTTAGCTAACATTCTCTACTACCTTTGATCTCTCTCCAGATGACTGCAGGAGACAGTGGCTGGGTGCTTTTTCAAAGGCCTGGATCACATATCCCCTCCGGTGCATGAACCTCCACCTCCGTGGGATTTACTGCTGGTACTGGCAAAGCTCATGGGCAAGCCATTCGAACCCATGCACAAGTGTGAGCTGCCACACTTGTGGAAGACTGCCTTCCTGGTGGCTATCACATCAGCCATAAGGACAAGGGAGCTCCAGGCACCTTCGGTGGACTACTCTTAACTGGTCTTCCACGGGGACAAGGTTGTCCTGTGCCCCCACCTGAAATTCCTTCTGAAAGTGGTGTCAGTTTCACCTTAACTAGGTGTTAACTCTGCTGGTATGCTACCCAAATTACACCTCTGAGGCAGAGTACAGGCTCTATACTTTGGACCCAAGACGTGCTCTCTCCTATTACAAGGAGAGGACGACAGAAATTTGGGGAGAAGTTCGCCTGCTGTTTGTCACCTATGCTGAAGCCACTTCTGGCAGACCTGCAGCAAAGCGGACCATTGCAAGATGGATTACATGTTGCTTAGGTTTATGAGTTGGCGGGCAAGGAGTTTCCCAGAGGGATAAGAGCTCATTCTACATGCCATACTGCTGCATTGGTGGCTGCTTCCAGGGACATCCCTGTCCAGGAAATCTGCCAGGCTGCTACCTGGAAGTCAACACCTTTGTCACCCACTACCACATCAACCTCGAGTCACACCGGGATGTTGGTTTTGGGGCTTCAGTTCTCCAGTCTCTGTTCCCTAAGTAGGGGGTGTGTGCCTTGCCTCCCTCCTCCCAGAGAACTGCTAGGAGTCTGCCAAAGAGTGTGGATGAACAACATATCCATGCTCCTAGAACAGGTTACTCATCTGTAATAGATCTTCCACAGAATGGTCTCTTGCAGTAAGTCATTACTTCCGGGAGTTCCTGGTAGGTGGCGCCCCAGCACGGAAGTTTCTTCCAGCAGTCTCCACACCAGGGACCACCCACACGACCTCACTTCCTGGGCTGTACCTATAAAAGTGGGTGGTCCCTGATAGTCTCCATTCCCTGCCAGTTTCAGCTTGGGAAAGCGAGGTAGTCTCCATTCATTTTCCTGCCAGCTTCAGCTGACAGCAACTCTTCCACAGCAGTATATGACGTGGATTGAACACACAGCCTGGGGTGCCTGGACTTCATACAAGGCACCAGATTCCTGTACTAAAGAGTGCTACGATGGATGTTTCCCTGTCCTACACGCAGGGTACTAACTTAAAGGGCTCATGAACAGTCCCATTCAACACATAAAATGGGGAAGGAAACCCCTTCACCTCAAGTCCTGCCTGACCGCCTTTCAACTCTTACCTATGAAACAAAGATAAAGACTCATTGACGGGCATTCACCCTGTCGATGGCAGGCACTACATCAAAAGAGCACAGATGGGCATTCACCCCTATCAACAGGCTCTTCATCAAAAGGACCATTCCTCATCGACTGAGCATCATTCAGCGCGCCCCCCCCCCCGTCGAGGCTTCACTCGGTCAACAACTGAGGTCCTGCAACTTTCCCCATCAAGAAGGCATGCTCCCAATCAATAAGGGCTCTACAAGACATCCTCATTGATAACACCTCCTCTGTCGACTAAGCACATGCTACATGCTCCAAAGCTGCACTGTCAATGGGACGCCTACCACAGTCAGCAGGTATGCCGTTCTGGAAAAGTGTGGTTCCTCTATGGAGGCACACACAGTGGAGACCAAGGAGGATGCTGGGAACCTCCACAAAGGAGAGCCACAGGAGGGTGGCATGGGACCCCACAGGGGAAGGAAACAACTCTTCGTGGAGGACTCTGTTGTAAGGAAGGTAGAACTGGGGGAGGAAGGGGAGAGGGAGGTAGGGTGCCTGCCTGGTGCCATGGCTTGGAGGGTCAGGGAGTGAATCCTCAGGATCACAGGAGCAGCTGCACAGGGGAAGGAGCTGGATGTCATTGTCCACCTAGGGACAAATGACCTGGCTAAGAAAGGGATCAGAGCAGTACAAGAAGCATTTGTGGAGGGGGGGGGGTCCTTGGACAAATAGGCAGCATCTCAGAGAAGGTTACTGTGTGTGCTGTCTATGGCACAGGTGAGGCTAGGGTGCTCCACACCATGGGATTCAATCAGTGGTTGAAAAACTGGTGTACAGCTCAGGGATTTGGTTTCATTGGGGACTGGGGGTCCACCTGGAGGGATGCAGACCTATACTGGTGTGATGGTCTGCATCTGTCTGGGGGGGGGAACCAGGATCCTAGGTGATGGGTTTAAATACTTCATTGGCAAGCATTTAAACTAGCCAAGGGGGGGAGGTACTGGAAAGGAGCAAGGAAATCCTAGCCCGCCCAAAAAATCAGGGTACTGAGGTGGACACCAGCATAGAGATGTCAATAGGGAGAAGCGCAGGGGTAAATGGAGAAAGTGACAAATGCAATAAGGACAGGGATGGGGCAAAAAGGGGTGATGCCATCAAGAAATGGAGGGTAATGAGTACCAACGCCCATAGTCTGGGCAACAAGCTCCCTGAACTGGTGGCCTTGATGGAAAAGGGATGCCTGTATATCGTAGCAGTCGCAGAAACATGGTACACAGAGAACCATGACTGGGATGTTAACATACCGGGGTACACAACCTACTGGGGAGATGGAGAGGGCAGAAGGGGGGGAAGTAGCTCTCTATGTAATGGAAGAGATAAAAGCAACTGAACAGAAGAGTAAATGGGGAGGAGAGGAGGCACTGTGGGTCACCCTGGAGACTGGAAATGGCACCACAATCCGCACAGGGGTTATATACAGACCCCCATGTCAAGGGGAGGGAATGGACAAGGATATGATAGAAGGCATACTTAGGATGGCGGAGAAAGGGGAGTTCTAGGGACATGGATATGTTCATCCACACTTATTGGCAGGTTCCTTGCCACTTTAAATCTTGCCGGAAGGTATTCAAGCTGGCTCCTCCCACCCACCTGGGTGGTAAAACTCTCGGCTCCACCCCATGACGCCAGATCTTCCTTACCGCTTGGAAGCTCAGGTTCCCTCCTCAACGCTGTGTATGATAGACTAGATCCTAATTCTTCGGTTCGCCCAAAACTCATTTTAAAATTTTCAAGACTTCGGTCAACTTTCTCCCTCATGGCTGCGATGGACAAATCGACTCCCGGATTTCGGCAGTGCCCTTGTGGGCAGATGTCCAGGACAGACACGCACTCCACATGCGTCTACTGCCTCGGCCTAGAACACGACCCGCAGGCCTGCGAGTCATGCTGTTCATTTTCGGCCTACGTCCTGGAGGACCGCGCTGCCAGGTTAAAGCTAGGGCACTCCCAAGAAGCGCCACTGCGGTTAAGTCAAAGGAGGCCGCTAGGCAGTTACCGTGGTGGCTGGCTCGGCTGAGCAGCTCGAGCAGATGATCGCCCTCAAGGAGGAGGCGGCCCAGGCCGCATCTTCCTCTTCCTCGGTCGCGGCACTTATCCCGCTCTCTCTGGGTACCTCGTATTCAGCTTCGTTCAAGGAGCTTTGCCAATCCCTTTCCATGAAGGGAGAGGGGCCATCGGGACATTCCTCTCTGTCCAAAAAGGACTCTAAGGGTTAGTCCCATTGTCTGCGTTCGTGGGAGCAGGAGAGGTCTCCTTCCCCAGACAGCAGACTGTCTACTTTGGTCAAGGTTGTGGCTAAGGCTGCTGGCTTCACAGCGTCCCAGTCAGGCCAGCCGGCCGAGACATCCGTCGAAGCGGTCAATTTTTCTCGACCCGTCTGGGCTGTCGACTGGTGAAGCAGACAACCCTTCACTGGTTCCCCTGGTGGAGACAGAGGATCTGCCTGTGCCTCCAGTGCAGCAGTCCCCGATTAAGGTGTCCGAGCCGAGGGAAGAGCGGGTGTCCCCCGCTCCTTCCCAGACCCGTCCTCGGAAACACTGAGGGTCTCTGTCTTGAACTTCTTCTCGGTCTAGCCGATCCCGCCGACATCGGCGGTCTCTGTCTCAGCACCGAGGTAAGCGGCGCCACCACTCGTCCTTGTCTTCCTCCTCAGAAGAGGAGAGGCTTAGGCGCAAGTTGCATCGACGCTACGAGGACCTGATGTGGCAGGTACTTTAGTCCGGGAGCAAGCTGACGCCTTCCCCAGCCATTAAGTGGCTGTCACTAGAGTGGCCGAAACAACCCCTTGCAGTAGTCGAGATGCCCAAGTCTGGGCTGGTTGTTCGGCCGAAATCTGCTGCCCCACCGATTGTGGTGGAATCTCTGCCTCCACAACCAAAATTGGGGGCACCGACCAAGGACTCTCGATTGGGTCAAGGCCTGCCCCACAGGTTGTCTGTCACTCTCACTCCCGACTGTCCTCAGCAGATGGAGGGTGGCTCAGGCCCCAGGCAGCTCTTCGCGGACTCCTGAGTCCGACGACTCCCTGTTCTCTAGGCCGGTTGACCTGGAATCCTCCGGGGGTCAGTCGTTGGATGAAAACCCATCGTCCTTCATGGGTTTGCTTCGGCTCATCTCAGCATCCACCGGGATGCAGCTCAAGCCCATATCCAAATGGGCCAAGTATCCCCTGACGGAGATACTGGACTGAGGGGATTCCCCCACGGAGGCCTTTCCGGTGGCTGAGGCCATTGTTGGCCCAGCCTTGGAGCTTTGGCAGTGGCCTGCTTCCTGCTCTGTGCCTTCGGCCAGGATGGCCAGGAAGTATGCGGTCCCTACCGGCTCTTTGCCCGGGTTTTTGGAACACCCCTCTGCTGAGGGGTTGGTCATCAACCGCGTTTTCTGGCGTTCCAGGAACGCTAGGGACATGGACAAGCCCCCCCCGACTAGGAGTCCAAAAAGCTGGACTACGCGGGGCGCAAGGTGTACGCTGCATCCTCACTTGGCCTCCCAGGCCAGCTTGGCCGTGCTGGTGGCACACTTCTCCCATGCCCTCATGGGCTCCCTGGATGAGGTGATCCCTCATATCCTGGCCGACCTGCAGACCACGGTCCAGCAGGTTCAGGACCAGGGTAGGGCAGTGGCTAAGCAGCAGCTCCAAATGGCTCTGGACATAGGAGGAGACTCCAGTGCCAGATCGGTTGCAGCTGCGGTGGCCATGCGCTGCAGAGCATGGCTGAGGATATCCACCTTCATGGCAGATACCCAGCACAAATTGGCGGACATCCCCTTCTTGGGGACTGACCTCTTCGGCCCTGAAGTGGAAGGTCACCTCCAGCAGATCGAAGTCCAATGCCACTCTGGACTGTCACCTCCACCCAGGACAAAGGCCGCTGACAGCAGCAGCACAAGTCCTTTCGCCCTTCTGCGCCTGCGGCACGTCCGGCCCAACAGCACCAGGGCCAGCAGGCTCGCGCTTGGCATCCCAAACCCAAGCCCCTGGCTTCCTCCAATAAGCAGGGAGGTAAAGGCCCAGGAGGTCCCTCGGCCAGTCCCTCCTCCAAGCCTGCCCAGTGACGGGTTGGGGGGTGTCGCCCCAGCCTAATCACTTCCTCCTGGGTTCCCCCCATGGGGGGGACGGCTGTGCTACTTCCTTTCCGCCTGGTCTGATATCACCATGGACCACTGGGTGTTGGAGGTGGTAAGACAGGGTCTGCCTCTCGAGTTCGATCAGGCCGCACCCTTCTGAGCCGTCGCCCCTCGGGGGGCCACGGAGTCCGCAGCGCCTCTGTCGGCCTGCCGAGCTGATATTGCCTTGCTCCTCGAAAAAGAGGTGATCAGGAAGGTGGCGGATCTTCCTCCAGACCCGGGGTTTGTGTCCAGGTACTTCCTTGTCCCAAAACGGACAGGGGGGCTGGTGCACTATTCTCGACCTGCGCGACCTGAACAGGTTCCTAAGGTCTCGGACCTTCAGGATGGTCACTCTGGCTCAGATAATCCCATCCTTTGAATGAGGCATGTGGTTCTGCTCCCTGGACCTCCAGGATGCGTTCTTTCATGTCCCAATCCGTCCGTCCCACCAGAGATTCCTCCGCTTCAGAGCGGAGGGATCCCTTTACAAGTTCCGGGACATGCCCTTGGCCCTTTCCCTAGCTCTCAGGGTCTTCATCAAATGCATGGCAGTGGTGACAGCATTCCTGCGACGCCGAAGGGTCCGGGTGTACCCCTACCTGGATGATTGGCTGATTGCAGCCCCCTCCAGAGCGGAGGTGGAACAGTCCAGAGATCTGGCCCTCCAGGTTTGCTCAGGTTGGCCGCCTCATCAACGAGGCCAAGTCGGAACTCATGCCAAAGCAGGTGATACAATTCATCGGGGCACAGCTCGACTCTCTGTAAGCCAGAGCACGGCTCCCGGTGGACAGGGCCGAGGTTCTTTCCTTCTTTGCCCAATCATTTCAGGTTGGGCAATCACGCCCTGCTCGGGACTTCCTGCACCTCCTGGGCTTCGTGGTGGCCTGCACCAGCGTGGTCCATTGGGCCCGCTGGTACATGCGTCCCCTTTAATGGGGACTGGCAAGCCAATGGTCACAGCATTTTGATCCGCTGGATCAGCTAGTGACAGTGACCCAGGTGATGTGGAGCGCTCTCCAGTGGTGGACCGTTCAGCACATCTGCAGGAGGGAATCCCATTTGTCCGCCTCAAGCAGACTCTCTGTATCGACCGATACCTCTCTGATGGGTTGGGGTGCTCATCTGGGGGAGCACAGAGCGCACAGCCTTTGGTCCCCTCAGGAGTCCTGATGCCACATCAACCTGCTGGAGCTTCGGGCGGTTCGTCTAGCCCTCACCACCTTCACTCCATTTCTACGGGGTCAAGTGGTTCAGGTCCAGACGGACAATACCATGACCATGTACTACCTAAACCGCCAGGGCGGGATGCGCTCCATGCCTCTGTGCAGGGAAGCTGTCTGCATTTGCTCACTCATGCGCAGCCTGGAAGTGCATCTCCTCGCCATTCATGTGGCAGGAGCCTCCGATGCCCTAAGCTGGATAGGGGCTGTGTCCCACGAGTGGTCTCTCCTGTCAGAGGTAGTACAAGGTCTCTTCTCCCTCTGGGGCATGCCTCAGGTGGACCTGTTTTCCTCCAGGGAGAATGTGAAGCCGAGTCTTTCATGCCTGCCCCCCTCAGCAGGGCTTGCTGCAGGGGGATGCCTTCTCGAGGCCATGGATCCTGGGCCTCTTCTACGCCTTCCCCCATTTCCCTTGATCCACAAGGTGCTTCTCAAGGTGAGGAGGGACAAAGCGCAGGTGATTCTGGTAGCCCCAGACTGGCCCCGTCAGTTCTGGTATCCAGATCTTCTCAGTCTCCGCTCCAGGCTCCTGAGGTGGCTTCCAGCCCGCCCGGACCTGATCTCAGTCAATCAGGGGAAGGTATTCCATCTGGACCTTCAATCCCTGCACCTGACGGCCTAGTTCCTAAGCAGCTAGAGTTCCAGGCCTTAGGTCTTTCCGACGAGGTCCTCAACGTCGTTGTGTCCTGTAAGGAGTCAACCAGAAAGTGCTACACCTTCAAATGGAAGAGATTCTCCATTTGGTGTCAGGGCAAGGGCCTGGACCCTTCCTCCTGTTCCTTGGCAAGCATTCTGGACTACCTGTGATCCCTTTCTCAGCATGGGCTTCGGTCAACGACCCTTAAAGTGCACCTGGAAGCCATCTCTGCTTACCGGGTGTGGGCCAGGAAGCAGTCGGTGGCGCAGGAGAAGGTGGTCGGCCGCTTTTTCAAAGGCCTTGATCACACATCCCCTCCGGTGCGAGAACCTTCACCTCCGTGGGATCTACTGCTGGTGTTGGCTAAGCTCATGGGCAGGCCATTTGAACCAATGAACAGGTGTGACATCTCACCTGTCGTTGAAGACCACCTTCTTGGTAGCTATCACGTCAACCAGAAGGATGGGAGAGCTCCAGGCGCTTTCCATCGAGTCTCCTTATCTGGTCTTCCACAGGGACAAGGTTGTCCTGCGCCCCCACCCGAAATTCCTTCCGAGGGTGGTGTTGGAGTTTCACCTTAACCAGGTGTTGACTCTGCCGGTGTTCTACCCCAATCACACCTCGGAGGCCGAATATAGGCTCCATACTTTGGACCCTAGAAGAGCGCTCGCTGCTTATAAGGAGCGGACGGCTGAAGTTTGGGGAGAGGTTCGCCAGCTGTTTGTCACCTACGCTGAAGCTGCACCTGGCAGACCTGCAGCCAAGCGGACAATAGGCAGGTGGGTCACCTCCTGCATAGATCTCTGCTATAGGTTGGCGGGCATGGAGCCTTCCAGAGGGATAAGAGCTCATTCTACCTGCCATACCGCTGCATCGGTGGCTGCTTCCAGGGACATCCCTATCCAGGAAATCTGCAGGGCTGCTACCTGAAAGTCGGCACACATCTTCATCACCCACTACTACATCGACCTTGAGTCATGCCGGGATGCTGGTTTTGGGGCTTCTGTTCTCCAGTCCTTATTTCCAAAGTATCGGGGGTGTGCCTTGCCTCCCTCCTCCCGGAGAACTGCTAGGAGTCTGCCAATAAGTGTGGATGAACAACATATCCATGTCCCTAGAAATACAGGTTACTCACCTGTAACAGGAGTTCTAGGAATGGTATGTTCATCCACATGACCCACCCGACCTCCCCAGCTTCGACGCACAACCTGGCTTCCAGCGGGCTAGATCTGGCATCATGGGGCGGAGCAGAGAGTTTTACCACCTGCGTGGGTGGGAGAAGCCAGCTTGAAGACCTTCCAGCAAGATTTAAAGCGGCAAGGAGCCTGCCAATGTGTGGATGAACAACATATACCATTCCTAGAACTCCTGTTACAGGTGAGTAACCTGTATATACTGTTGATGGGGGATGTTAACTGGAGCACCTTTGCTGCAGCCACATCCAAAAGCAGGGCTATTCTTGATGCCCTTCAGGTGGCATGCCTCAGACAGCTAGTTTTGGAACCTACTCATGGGGGAGCAATCTTAGACCTCGTACTCTCAAATGGGGACAGTGAGAGGATCTCAGATCAAGAAGTGGGTAGCCATTTGGGAACAAGTGTCCCAACAGTGTGGTTCACGATAAGCTCGGCTACAGAGTCAAGCCATACAAAAGTGAGGGTGCTGGACTTCAGGAGGGCTGACTTTGGCAAGATGGGAGAGTGCCTTAGAAAAGTACTAGCAAACAGGCTAGAAGGAGGGGTGGAGCAACAATGTGGAAATATCAAAACTGCCATCAGAGGCAACAAGCCTTTGTGTGAAGCAAATAAACAAATCAAAATGAAAGAAAAAGCCGCTATGGTTCTCAAGAGGTGGCAGTGAAGGTTGGGGAGAAAAAGATAGCACTTAGGAAGTATAAGGAAACGCAGAAGGAGCAGGACAGAGAACTGTACCAGTTAAGGCAGAAGGAAGCAGGGAGGGTAGTCAGAATAGCAAAGGCCCAAACTGAGGAAAGGAAACTCTGTTAAGAAGGGGGATAAAACTTTTTATAGTTATATCAGGGAGCATAGAAAAAGGGGGGAAGGGGATAGTGAGGCTGAATAGAATGGATGGTGGGTGGGCAGAGTGACGGTGAAAAAGAAGGGATACCGAATGAATACTTCTGTTCAGTATTCACAAAAGAGGAAGTGGGGCAGGTGCCTAATCCTATTAACAGAAACGCTCTGGAGAGGGGGTCGATCCCAGTCCTTTCACAGAAGAAAGGGTTCTGAAAACTCCTAAAACTGAAGGTGGACAAAGCAATGGGGCCAGATGGAATTCACCCCAGAATTCTAAAATAATTAAGCAGAGAACTAGTGACACCACTGACTACCATTTTTTTTAACAAATCATGGAAGGATGGTGTGGTACCTGAGGACTGGAAGAAGGCCGATGTGATTCCCCTTCACAAAAGTGGGACCAAGACAGAGGCTGGAAACTACAGACCTGTTTTGACCTCTGTGGTAGGGAAAGTGATGGAGTCACTTCTGAAGGAAAGAATTGTCGAGTACCTAGAGGCCAGTGGGGCACAGGATCCAAGGCAGCATGGGTTCATAGCAGGAAGGTCATGTCAGACAAATTAATTGATTGCTTTGACTGGGTGACGAAAGTAGTAGACCAGGGAGGGGCTGTGGACATGGCCTACCTAGACTTTAGCAAGGCTTTTGAAACAGCCCACACAAAAGATTAGTAGTCAAATTAACCAGCCTGGGAGTGGGTCCCAGGGTAAAACATTGGCTGAACAGGACACAGAAGGTAATTGTAGAGTCCACTCTGAAGAAAGAGGGGTTACTAGTGGGGTACAGCAGGGTTCAGTACTGGGTCCAGTCCTTGTCTCTAAGTGACATTGCAAAAGGACTGGAAGGAAAAGTGTGCCTCTTTGCAGATGGCACAAATATCTGCAACAGGGTTGATGCACAAGGAGGTGTGGAAAGAATGAGAAGGGACTTGGCAGGGTTGGAGGAATGTTTAGAAGCATGGCAGCTTGGATTCAATGCAAATAAGTACAAAGGAATGCACTGGGGAAACAAACCCAGGGGAAGATTACATAATTGGGGGTAGTAACAACAACAAAAATGGAATAGGACCTGGGGGTAATCCTATCAGATGACCTTAAGGTTGGCAAGCAGTGTGAGAATGCAGTAGGGAGGGCTGGGGGGATACTGGGATGTATAGGGAGAGGTTTCACCAGCAGAAAACGGGAAGTTATCCCTCTGTACAGATGGTTGGTGAGACCCCATCTGGAGTACTGCATCCAGTTCTGGAGACCCCATCTCTGCAAGTCCATAGACAGGATGGAGGCAGTTCAGGGGGGCAACTAAAATGGTGCAGGGTCTGCAAGAGAAGCCATACGAGGAGACTACAGGAGCTTAATATGTATACCCTTGAGGAATAGAGGGAGAGGGGGGACAGGATAGAAACTTTTGATTACCTCAAGGTAATCAAAGTCCAAGAGGGTAGCATCTTTCAGAAAGATGTACAAGAACAAGGGGACACAATTTGAAGATGGGGGGTTATGGCTCAGGAGCAATGTGAGGAAGTATTTTTTCACAGAGGGTGGTGGATGCATGGAACAGCCCTCCTGAGTAGGTCGTAGGGTCTAAAACTGTGGGAGAATTCAAGAATGCATGGGACAGATGTAAGGCAGTTTTTGTGGGGGGTAGGAAGAAATAGGCTGGTTAAATAGGATCTGCAGCTTATCCTCTAGGTAGGGAAATGGGCAGACTAGGTGGGCCAAGCAGTCCTTATATGCAGTCAGTCTGTTTCTTCGCTCTGTTTCTATTCACCTTCTCCTCGTTGACAGCATTTCCATCATCGATGGAGCATGTACTGCCTTCCTCATCAGCTGAGTATATTCTGCCATCGACGGAGCATGCTTGTACTTGCTCTTCATCTATAAGACATAGTACATCGTCAACGAGGCATCCTTCTCTTCTTCCGTCGATGAGGCTGCTGCCACCATCAACAGAGCAGCCCCTGCATATAAAATTATGGAGGATCCTTAGGTTTCCCATGGAATTACATGACTACTTTCAAAAATATGCGTCAAAAGGTACTTATGGGGCTGCATCACTACAAAATAATTATATGCTACAGAATGCAGGGGCATACCAGCCTCATCTGCTGTCATGTATGATACTCACTCCAGTCTGTGATTGGGGGGGGGGGGATTCAGAAATGCGATTACTGAAGCATGGAGTTGACCCATAATGGCACAGGAGTTTGCTAGAAAAGCACACAGGCTCCATCAGGCTCCTCTTTGACTAGCCATATTTAACAAATATGGCCTCTGTGGATTCTGTGGTTTTCGTAGCTGCTCACAACCGCACTGACACACCTCAACATACGAGTACTATAACCAGTGTTGGGTAAGTATCTCTGCTGGAGACCTTATAGACCACCTGCATCCCCTGAAAAAGATCAGGATATGACATTACCGATGCTTCAGCTTGAGCCTCTGCAGTTTGTATTCTGCACAGTCAGGCATGGCTCAGACTCTCAGGGCTAGCACCTGATATTTAACAGAATGTGGCTAATGCCCCTTTTTCAGGTGACCATTTTTTGGCCCCGGGGCTCAAATGATGCTGGATAACTTACAGACCTCAAAACCAGTGGCTGCCGCTCTGGCTGGCTGCCTCTTCTCACTAAAGACTTCAACTAAAAACTGAGGCCTTCCACAAAAGGCTCTACATCTAGCCACTTTTTCAGAGGTATTACTGTTGCAAACCATCACGGTCATTCCATCGGGATGCCCCTCTGCTTGTGCGCTGGACTCCATGTCTCTCCCATGAACAGGTCCACCTACTACTACTTGCATGCTGAGACAATCAATATATCCTAGTATGGATTATATTCTTCTACTGCTATATGATGCTTTCACTTTATCAACACAGATCACATAAACAAGGGTGAGTACCTTACACAGAAATCTTAAACTCTTTTTTTCGCTTGGTCAAAAAAAGTATACATACCCATGTGTTTATGTAATCTCAAGAATGAGATCCACTTCCTTGATTTCAATTATATTCATTATTTTAGCTTCTGTTTTCCAAACAGTACACACAATGGACTCATCATAAGAACATTTTTGATTTACGCCCGACAAGGTTGCAGGCCCTGACATACCTGGGACCCTCTTGTAAGTAAGATTATTAATGCAAGATGGATGCATCATCACTTACTTTACGTTCTTTAAACCACCTGCAAGATTGGTTATAGCTGCTGATTCTAAGAATCAGACTTCCTTTGTCACAGATGCATTGTTTGATTTAGCAACATTATCTGCAACAGTATCCTATTTATGCTAAATGGATACAATTTCTACTGTCTGGACAGACTGGTGAATACATAAAACCTGTATAAACTGCAAGATTTATCAAACTTGCTGATCCACCCTACTTGGACAAACTATGGACAGGTTACAAACCATATTTTCTTGCATTTCAAATCTCACATGAGATCAACTGACTCCTAAATCTGTGTGCAGATCATTGTTTACATGTCTGTTCACCCCCGACAGTATCAACAAAGGGCCCATCATACTAGCATTTCAGGTTTCCTCCTGGCGAGGTGGTAGACCATGGCATACTTGGGACCCTCTTGCAGATGAGATTACTAACATATGATGGAACTGAATACATCCCCCAGTTGCATTCTGTCTTTACCCTAAAATGGCTACAGTGTTGCCACTAAGTGCCACTGGATACCTTCATGAAATGGATGCATTGTTTCACAGCAAAAAAGACTTTATTGCTACATTGTAGCACTACAAAATAACATTGTAGTATTTGGGTTACTATCCAAGTCTCGGAACCCAATAGGATTTGACATACTCTTTTCCAGTGCATGCCACAGAGATCTACCAGTTACTCCGTTATATGGCTGACTTTCTTAGGATCTATTACAGTACTTGATATGCCATACCCTAATCGGGTTTACATCTGCTTGAACTCATCTGACGATGCCAACTAATAGCCAGTCTGGCTTGTCTTTCAGCCATAATCCTATAACGAATGCCATAATGGATTACTTACAAAATCCTTTTACATTCTGATACTGTTTTCAGACCCTTTTGGTCCTAAGACCACACTAAGATATAAGGTAGAATGCCATATATGGCCATCCTGTGCTAGATAACTGCTTGGGAATCTCCCAGAAGTATTAACTTGCTGCAAGAGATCATTCCTTGGAAGATAAATCGGTTACACAAAGACTTTTGCTGTAACAGATCTTCTAGGAATGTCTCTTGCAGTAAGTAGTTTCCCTCTTTCCAACCCCCTGCCATTCTGCAACAGGAAAAACGATGTAGGGTTGGGGAGCTTTGGTACCGCTGTTCCCCTTGGTACCTCGCTTTCCCAAACTGAAACTGGCAGGGAATGGAGACTATCAGGGACCACCCACTTTTATAGGTACAACCCAGGAAGTGAGGTCGTGTGGGTGGTCCCTGGTGTGGAGACTGCTGGAAGAAACTTCCGTGCTGGAGCACCACGTTTTGGGAACTACCAGAAGTAATGACTTACTGCAAGAGACATCCCTAGAAAATCTGTTGCGGCAAAAGTTTTTGCACAACTGATCTTTCTAGGAGTGGTATATGTTCATCCACACGGACCCACCCGACCTCCCCAGCTGCAGACTCAACACCTGGCTTCCAGCGGGCTAAGATCTGGCATCATGAGGCAGAGCCGAGGTATATACCACCTGGGTGGGTTGGAGGAGCCAGCTTGACTTCTTCCAGTGGATCCTTAAAGGGAAAGGGACATACCAAAGAGTGTGGATGAACAACATATACCACTCCTGGAACTACTGCTACAGGTGAGTAACCCGTTTTCAACTTTGGTGCATATCTCCGGTATTGTGGGGAGTTTTGGCACCACATTTTCAACATGGGGTTATTTGGACCCCTCCTCATGAATTCAGTCACTGTCATCTGGTTATTCAGTCCTGAAAGGTGATTTTTGCGGTCACTGCGTGGAATCACCTTTCGGGACCGTTAAACAAAATGACAGTGCCACTGTTCATGAGGTGGGCTCTCAAAGCCTGTTGCAAATCTGATGGAAAAAAATCACTTGAGTGTGCATTGCATAGTTTCCACACACGCTCGTAACTTTGTGAATGCATAATTTCACTCCAGTTTTTCAACAGTGGCATTTTTCCACACGTCCTTATGAACAGTACAGCTGTCATTTTTCACATCCTGCCCAAAATATGTTCGCACCTGTGGCGCACAATGGCATGGTCGCTGTGGGAAATCAACTTTTGGCACAGATTAACAAAATCACAGTGCCACTGTTCATGAGGAGAGGTCCCAAAATGCCTATGTTGAAAATGTTTTTTAAAAAAAAAAAAATCCCAAAAATAATTGGTTACGGATGTGTTGCGCAGTTTCTATGTATGCTCACGACCAGTTTTTCATATTTTCACTCCAGATTTTTAACGTTGCCATTTTTACACCTCATGAACAATACAGTTGTCATTTTTCACATCCTGCCCAAAATGTGTTCGTACCTGTGGCACCAAATGGCACAATCACTGTGCAAAACCACTGTTCGGCTAGCAAACTGATAATGCTGCTCTTCGTAAGGTGGGGTCACAAAAAGCCCATGTTGACAATTTGGAGTGAAAACACCAACACACACCTATAGCGTTGGGGGTTTCCAACTGTAACACCCCTCCCTGTAGAGACTGACGGGTGTCATGGTTGTGACTTGGGATCATCAGCTGTAATGCTCACTCCATTCCGCCCCCACCCTGCAGCCAGTGGCAGGCATCGAGATGTGCTTTGGAGTGTTCTGCCCCAAAGTTCACCCCATTCTCCTATACTGCACCCACCTCAGCGTATTTCCTCATGGAATGGGGTAAGTATAGGGCCCAAAGCATACCATACTTGTTAGTCTACAGGGTAGGCTGAGGTAAAATGGCATAAACGTTATAGCAGATGATCCAAAGGCACACCCAAATGCCTATCAGTCTCTGCACAGTGGGGGTGGTGCCAGTTCAATACTTCACTGCCATTCCTGTTATGCATCTCAACTCCTGCACTACCAATGCCAGCGAGACAACATTCTGCACTGACAAATGCTGCTTGTAATGTATCATCATGCTCTCTGAAAGGTCCATTTATAAATGATTGCTGTGGTTGCACATGACACCTTAGCTGTAAAGGGCACTCCTGGGTCATAAATCATATTTCTGACATTATAGCAGCAAAATAGCAGTACAGTTGTAGCCTAGAATATCATTTGTGGTTTGTCTCTAGCCTATAGGATCATATGTAGGGTGAAGGTCGTGCTTCAGAAGCAGTGCAGTGTCATAGCTTATATCTAGGTTCTATGCAAGAATAGTCAGCTAGCCTTGTGTAGGTTTCTTTTTAAACCAGTCACAACCCTTGTATATGTAGATATACCTTTCTTTGTAATGCAGCATCTGGAACTGTTGGCCACTGGTGTCAGAACCACTTGAAACCTTTGCTAGCAGGGGCCACCCACATTGACTTGCATTGACGCTGACCCTATACAACATGAGTGGCCCATCCTCTAGTTCTCCTGCCATTAACCATTCATTGGATCATGCTGAGAAGCAACACAGTCGTTTACTTGACTATGCATGTTTTCATTTTGTATGCCACAATCTGAGTGAGTTATTCCTGTTATGCTGTTGCAGTACTTAAGATCTTCTGACCATCTGCATTCTATCCGTTTACTGTTCTGCCTCTAGCAGGATATGAAAGCCTGTTCCATTTGTGAGGGATTCAACCAGGCCACACAGATGCCAAAGTGCTGGAGAATTATTGGGGGGGGGGAGTGCTTCCTGTACTATTCCAGCTTCTACTAGAGGGGTCTCCAGGTGTTGCTGCCTGGCAGTTGCCTTAACAGGCCAAAGCTGTAACCACAACAGTTGCTCACAACCGTAAACATTTCCAGTGTTTATTGCCAACTTTACCAGCCACGATCTCTGCATCGCCATTGACTGTGACTGGCCTTTTGGCATTTCTGCTGCTCTCTAGTCTAGTGTATTTGTCATTCCTCCCACACTGCAGCCATCAATGACTGTTCATCCTGTGAATGTACTGTAGCTGTACCTCTTTCTGAACATAGAGGAAAGATTACAATCCTGACTTTATAATGTGAAGGAGGAATTTGATGGTAATCTGGAGTTACCAGGCTGCATTGGCTTCAGTGCCACACTTCCCTCCTGTAGTAAATGTCAGTCTCCTCAACAGACATACTTGCAGGCCCTTTCATGGCAGATGCAGGAGATGCTAGGAATTCCTGTTGAAGGAGAAGACTCCTAAGTATAACATAGGAGTTCCTGGAGATGCCTCCAGTTTGTCCTGATTTTAAGGGATGCTACCATTGCAGCTTGTCCTATACCATGCACTCGTCTGCTGTACCTAGGAAGGTAGATAAGAGATCATGTCCTTATAGCAGACTTATTATTCACAACCTTCACAACTTGAGGCAGATTAAGTTGTGATTATGGGCTGCTTGTGACTGTTCCACATCACACTGTCGCATTAGTAGTTTGCCTCCTGACAGACCAGCAGACTTTGACATGGGCAAAATAACATGTGCCTCTGTGTCCCGAGGTCTTAGAATTGCCTGCTAACTACTAAACTGACATGATTAAGTATCAGAATATCCTATGGAAATCTGATCTTTGTGGCTGATGAGCTGAACATTCTTTCCTAGTTTTATGAAGGTACTCATTGGGATGCCATTGTCTTGCTCAGGTTGGGGATCGTAGGTGATTTGGAGCAACTGTGTGCTTCACAGGCACTGCAGTGAACACCAGCAGCTGCTAAGGTCTTAAATTGGGGCATGAAGTACCAGTTAGAGCCCTACCAAATGGAGCTAGTTGTGCATTAAACAGACTCTCCAATGCATTTAACGTGTTTAAATTAACTTTAGGGAGATGCAAATGGAATTGGAAGTTTCAGCTTCTGCACCAACATGGACTGTGATTGAGGTATGCCTTTAAGTGCACTTTACTGTAATTCCATTTGCAATGAATGGTCATTTCAGGGATACTTGGATATACTGAAGCTTTTCATGGGGTTTCAGTGTAGGTTAGACACCAGTGAATGGCTGCAAAGGACTCGCTAATTTGTAGATTCTGGGGTATAGAATGATCTAGTGATTTTTGAGGGGGCTATAAAAACTGCTGCTTGATAGCTGGGGTTAAATGAATGGAAGTAGGTAGCTGATTTTAGCATTTCTACACTCGCCCATAAAAAAAGTTTAGAAATGGTAGTTATAACCACTGATCATATTCTTAACCAAGGACCTATCTAGTTTAGCTTTGAAAGTTTACTTTTATCAGCGTATCTAGAGTATGTCCTTTCTCTGTGGTTCCCAGTACAGAACACAGTACTGCAGGTGCAGCCTTAAACACTGCCACGTTTGAGTAGTATAACCTCCATGACTGATCCTGTTTCTTGGGCTGCCACTGCATACTGTGTGAGCTCTTCAGAGAGCTATATTTTTCTTCCATGTCCTTCTGATATGCAGCTGTGATTTGCCCCCAAGATGTTGCCGTAGATCCATGCATCCAAATTAAAAGCAGTAGACACTTTGTTGCCCAGCTCCTTAGTACAGTGTAACCCAGCAGGATGAAGCACTCCAGATACTGTGGTCAGTGTCCTGTAGACTAAATTCTGTACTGCCATTGAATCACAAGGTGTTCCAGCAGGATCCTGCAAGATGACTCCTGGCTGCGTCATTCTGGCAGGCATCATTGTACAGTGCATCCTCCAGGATCAGATGCACACTGATTTCAGTTTACTGTGCGACAAACTGGGATAACTGGATTCCATTGAAATCATCTTTGAGGATATCTCTTCCATTAGGCCACATCTTTTGAAATGCAGCCATCAGGCACTAGGACCACACAAACTTTTGCAAGCTGGGGGCCGCCCATGATGACTACAAGCATCAGTGTCTACATAAACATGGGCAGCCCCATCACTCCTCAGTGCTTTTCCCTCCATCTTTGTCATAGGACCAGCTAGGCAAACATCTAGCCACTGCAGTTCACTGTTTTTCGTTGTTTGTGTGCTGCCAAAATAGTCAGTTACAAAAAAGTTTGTGTGCACGTGTGCCTGTCTCACAACACGAGGACTTTTCAATCTGCTAGGACTTCGGCCAAGCAGTAAGACAACGTTGTAAGAAAGCTTTAGAAAATTTCTTTAAACTCATTGGCAGCCATGAAGTAATAGGGCCCAAAATTGCTGTTGCCATCTACACTGGCAGAGATGTAGCCACCAGAGTTGAAAGACTGGGCTTGGGAATGGTCATTGTCACTGCCTTCTGAATCATCTGGGCATAAGCATAGTGTTCTTCCCCAGCAAGATCCCAGTCACCATTGAGGCAAATAGCTCTTCAGCATCCTCACCTGCTGAGTGACAACAGGCCCGCCTGGACTGTCATTGAGACACCAAGGTTGGGGTCTGGCCTAGATGCTGCTGTATCTACTGTTGATGGTATAACACTATTGTCAGGCCAAGGCCAGTTGTCTATACAAATGGTCACTGCCCCGGCCAAGGTGTTAACTCTCAGGCTGTGCTGCCAACTTTCAGACATGATGCACTGCATTCTGCCTGGATTACTTATGCAGGCTGCTATTCCATCAACAGTGCCAGTGGGTACTCTGCTCCCATTGACAGCTTCGAGCACACAAATTCCTCCTCAGCTGCACCACTGTCTGGTGATGACAGGGGCTCCCATCCTTCACAGGGAGGTTGGTGAGGTGGAATATAGTCCAGACATTATGGTACTGGAGTAAAATTTAGAGTAGTATGAGGGAGAACATTATGTGGCACCTCATTCTAGCTCTACCCTCTCATCATGCAGTGAGGACTCACTGGTGTATACCCAGATCCTTTTCTGAGGATACTACTTTGCACACCATGATGCAGCAAATGCAGACTGCCCTGGGCTTTACTATGGAAGAAGGTTCCATGAAGAATTTGATGGCATTCCTGTAGGTTCCTTGATGCTCACTCTCCCATTATAATTCCACCTGTTTATCTGGCATTAGAGGATGCTAGCCTTACTGCATGGCACTAACCAAACTCACTGCCTGCAGTGCCAAGAAAGGCTGACTAGCAGTATCCTGCTCTATCTGCTAAGCCTTATTATGCTAAGCAGCCTGAAACTAATTTTGTACTTATGGCTACTCATGATGGGCCAAAGGCACCTAAGCACCACACCCGAGTACTTTGCAACCTGACAAGGAGTCTAGAAGGCTGGATGTGAAGGACAAGTTATACATATGCCTCTCTTACTGGGTCATAGATCTGCCAGTTATCAGGCCCATATGATTAAATACCAGAACAGCCCATGGAAAGCTGCTAAGGCTACAACCCAACCTTTGCCTGAGGGTTCTGCCAAGAATGAGTTAATTGAAACTTCTGAGGCTATGGTTGGCAAACATTTTAAGGTCTGCCTATGATGTCTCCTTACAGAGCTGTTGCTTCAGGCATCTGAGATGCCATTACTGGCTTAGGGTTGCTGGTTTTGCTAATGATGTGCATCAGGCAGTTTTGAAATGCTCCCTTTAGAGGGACACAACTGTTTGGTTATGATGAAGAGATGCTCTGGAGTCTTCAAAAATCCAAAATGACCCTCAGATCTGTTCCTTTATCCCACACTTCTAGGGGACACGGGAGGGGATCCTTTCATCCACCTGTGTAGTAAAAAAAAAAAAAAAAGTCATGCCCACCATCAACAGGACAGAGGTGTAGGGCAGGTGGTTCTTTGTCGGGGGCCCACCCCAGGTGCCCATTCAGAAGCACCCAAAGCAGTTGGTACTGGTAGCTCTGCCCCCACCAGTTCCATATGATTCTTTGCAGACTTCAACCCCACCTCCACTGTTGCCTCAAAGGGTAGCTGTGGGGGGGGCAGCATCTGCACCTAAACCAGTGGTAGATTACAACAGATGAATAAGTTCTGGAGATAATTGAAAGGGGGCATGTTCTGGAGCTGTTGGGGAACCCCTTCACATCATTGTCCACCTCCTTCAAGTTATCCTGTGGGCCATTTGTCCCTTCTGAAAGTGCAGTCATTATTCCAAAATGGGCTATAGAACTTGTTTCCCCAAACCAGAGAATCGAATGGCTCTATTCCAGATATTCCAGGTCTCTAAATGGACAGATCTGTGTCCTGTACTGGGTCTTGGAATCTCAACTTCTACATAGAATATAAGCAGTTTCAAATGCTATCCCTGCAAGCTTGGAGTCCCCTTATGCAAAAAAGTGGACTGGCTGTGCTGCCTAGACATGAAGGATGTGTGCGTTCATATGATCAGAAAAGCCCACAGACAGTATCTACAGTTTACGTAGGAAGGGCAACATTATCAATTGAGTATTACCCTTTGGCTTAGAAACATAGAATTTGGTGGCAGATGAGGACGGCTTGGCCCACCTAGTCTGCCCATTTTCCTACCTGATGGATACGCTGCAGATCCTAGTTAACCAACAGCATACTTCCTGCTACCCCCACTAGGACTGCCTTATGTCTGTCCCATGCATTGTTTAATTCCTCCACTGACTCCACAGCCTCCTCAGAAGGCCACTCCAGGCATCCACAACCCTCTGGAGAAAAAATACTTCCTCACATTACCTCTGAGCCATCTCCCCTCTATTCAAATTGTGCCCCTTGTTCTTGCACATCCTTTTCTGAAAGATACTACTCTCTTGGACATTGATTCCCTTGAGGTACTTGAAAGTTTCTATGATGTCCCCCTCTCCCTTCTTTCCTCAAGGGTATACATATTGGCTCCTTTAGTCTCTCTTCACATGTCTTCTGGTGCAGACCCTGTACCATTTTGGTTGCCCTCCTCTGGACAGCCTACACTCTTTGTGGAGATGGGGTCTCCAGAACTGCACACAGTACTCCAGATGGGGTCTCACCAACTGTCTGTACAGAGGGATAACTTCCTGTTTTCTACTGATGATGCCTCTCCCTATGCATCCCAGTATCCCCCCCAGTCTTCCTTACTGCCTTTTCACATTTCTTGCCTACCTTTAGGTCATCTGGTATAATTACCTCGGGTCCCTTTCCATTTTTGTTGTCAGTATTACGCCCCCCATTATGCACTCTTCCCCTGGGTTTTTGTTTCCCAGGTGCATTACCTTGCACGTCTTTGTGTTGAATCTACGCTGCCATACATTTGACCATTCCTCCAACATTGCCAAGTTCCTTCTCATCCTTTTCACTCCATCTTGTTTATCAATCCTGTTGCAGATCTTTGTCTGCAAAGACATACTTTTCCTTCCAGTTCCTCTGCAATGTCACTTTTATAAAGACAATAAAAAGGACTGGTCCCACTACTGAACCCTGCTGTATCCCACTAATAACCCTCCTTTCTTCACTGTGGAATCTTACTATTACCCTTTGCATCCTGTTGTACAGCCAATTTTTTATCAAGGCTACCACCGTGGGACCCACTCCAAGGCTGGCTAACTTGTATATTAATCTTGTGTGGGGACTATCAAATGCCTTGCTAAAATCTAGGTGTAGGCCATGTCCACAGCCCCTCCCTTGTTTACTACTTTGGATGCCCAGTCTTGACACGACCTTCCTGCTGTGAATCCATGCTGTCTTGGGTCCTGTGCCCCACTGGCTTCTAGGTACTCAACATTTCTTTCCTTCAGAAGTGATTCCATAATTTTCCCTACCACTGAGGTCAAACTGGTCTGTAGTTTCCTGCCTCTGCCCTGCTCCCCACTTTTGTGAAGAGGAATCTCATCCGCCCTCCTCCAGTCCAAGTACCACTCCATCCTCCCATGATTTATTGGAGTAGCCAGTGGTGTCACTAGTTCTACCCTTAGTTCTTTTACAATTCTTGGGTGAATTACATCAGGCCCCCTGGCTTTGTCAACCTTCAGTTTTACTAGTTCTTTCATAACCCTTCTGTGAATGGACTGGTATCGACCCCTGTATCAAGAGTTTCTCTTGTTTGGTTTAGGTACCTCCCCCTCCTTCCTTTGTGAATACTGAGCAGAAATATTCATTTAGTATCCCTGCTTTTTCACTGTCACACTCTGCCCACATTTCCTTCCCTTAATTAAGCCTCAATATCCCTTCCTTGGTCTTTCTTCACTCCCTAATGTACCTGTAAAAGGTCTTATACTCCTTAACAGAGTTGGCTGTCCTTTCCTTGGTTGGGGCCTTTGCTATTCTTACTGCTTTCTCTGCCTCTTTCTGCTTTAACTGATGTTCTCTGTCCTGCTCCGTCTGTTTCCTTATTTCCTGAATGCTGTCCTTTTCTCCTTAACCTTCTCTGCCACCTCTTGAGAACCATAGCATTTTTTCCCTTTGTGGTGTTGATTTGCTTCACACAAAGGTTTGTTGCCTCTGATGGCTGTTTTGATTACTCCCCATTGTTCCTCCACCCCTCCTTCTTGCCTGTTTGCTAGTGCTTTTCTGAGGCACACTCTTATTTTCCCAAAGTCAGCCTTCCTAAAGTCTAATACTCTTGCTTTTGTATGGCTAGACTCTATGGCTGTGTTTATCGTGAACCACACGTGAAGATCACTTGTTCCCAGATGGCTACCCACTTCTAAATCAGAGATTCTTTCTCAATCCCCGTTTGAGAGTACCAGGTCTAAGATTGCTCCCTTCCGAGTGGGTTCCAGTACTGTCTGTGGCATGCCCCTTGTATGGCATCAAGAATGACCCTGCTCTTAGATGCGACTGCAGCAAAGGTGCTCCAGTTAACATCTGGCATATTCAGGTTCCCCATCAACAATATCTCCCATTTTTCTGCCATTCTAAGGAAACCTATCATTTCCTTGCCCATTCCCTATCCCTGAGATGGGGGTCTGTATACAACCCCCATGCAGATTGTGGTGCCATTTCCTGGCTCCAGGGTGACCCAGAGTGCCTCATCTGCTCTGTTTACTATTTAGTTCTGTTGCTCTGATCCCTTCCTTTACATAGAGAGCTGCTCCTCCTCCTTTTATCCTCCCAGTCCCTCCTGTAGAGATTGTATCCTGGTATATTGACATCCCAGTCATGGTTCTCTGTGACCATGTTTCTGACTGCCACAATATTCAGGCATCCCTCTTCCATCAAGGACACTAGTTCAGGGAGCTTGTTACACAGACTCTGGGCATTGGTACTCATCACCCTCCATTTTTTTTATGGCCTTACCCCTTTTAGCCCCATCCCTGTCCTTTTTGCCTTTACCTTTTTGTCCTCTGCATCATGGATCTTCACCAAATGCTCAGCAGTTGTGGCAGCTGCCCTTCACAGGGAAGGCCTAGACATATTCCCCTATCTGACTGAACTAGCTTCTGAAGGCCAACTCCAGGGAGGCTTTACTACATACCCTGTTGAAGAAGATAGTTGTGCAACTTGGGTGTCACAGTGGGTGTGCCAAAGCTGGTTCTGACTCTCTGCCAGAGACTGTACTACATGGGGGTAGGCTTGGATACAGAGAAGGGATGTGCTTTCCTGTCACAGAATGGGGCAGAAAGCCTGATGTCTCAAGCACAGCTCTTATCATGTTATCAGAAATTGGGCATTTATAAAATTAGATCCTTTATTTCCTTAAACTAGAAAATAAACTGCTATGGGTTCATTGAGTCCACATTTTGATTGATTATCCCACCTTTATTTAAATTTGAGTTGTAAAGTGTCACATGTAATATGTATTTTGTCTGCCCCTTATCAATCTTTACTTAGGTTTATCGTCTCCAAGAGCTAGTTTATTTTTTTGGTTGTTTGGTTCATAAATCTATTTTTTCTTCTGGCTTATTTCCTTTAACTGATTTGGTTTCTGTTCGTCCAGTGCTTCCCAAACTTAAATATGCTAATGGTATATTATTGAATTAAATTTCCCACAAATATGGTTTGCGTTCTTTCTATCACAGCTCCCTCATTTTGGAATGCCATGCCTGTAGCTCTCTGCTCTGCATCGACACTTGTTTTAAGTTTATTTTTAAGCAATTTTTGCTACAAAATACTGTGTAAATGTTAATTTTTGTATTGCAAGTTTTGTTACAAGTTTACTTATTACTTGTCTCTGGGTCAGACTTGAAAAAGGACTTGTCCAGTGTCCCTACCTGGTTAACAAATAGTCATGGTTTTTCCTGCACCGGTCATGTTGTATCTTGTGGACTTCATGGTTGCAACCATTGTGATGGTGCCACTGGCACACTTGCACATGAGGATACTACAGTGGACATTAAGGTCCAGTGGGATTGACTGACAGACTAGCTGGACCAACAAGTCCTTGTCACATGCCCATTGTGCAGGGTGCTACTATGGTGGATGGATTGTACCAGTCTCGCAGGACATTACATTTCTTGTACTACAGCACAGATCCTCACCACAGATGCCTCAGGTTCCAGATAGGGTGCACATTTGGGCCCCTCCCAGGTACAAGGGTTATGGTCCCAGGTGGAATCCAAGTACACATCAGTGCTTGGAAATGAGTTTTAAGTCTCGAGACATTTCAGGAGCAGTTAACAAATCCTTTTAATGCAGATGGACAATGCCAGTGTGATACTTTACAGCAACAGGAATGCACCCATACCTATCCCTTCTGCAGGGAAGCAGTGAGTATGGTACTGGGCTCTGTTCCTGCCTCAAACTGTCAGCCATACATCTCTCTCTCTCCCCCAGGTACACACCATCTTGGCAGACAAGCTAAGCAGGTCACAGTCCCGGGTACAAGAATGGGAACTGCTAATCTCCATGGTACATTACCTTTGCACAAGATGGGTTCTTCCAGAGTTGGTACTTTCTGCATCCCTGCACAACCCAAAACTACTGCCTTTTTGGGAACATCTGACTACATTGCTGATATGTAAAAGTAAGTGTGGAGCTCTGTCCTCATCTGGTAAAGTAGCTTCCATTTCAGTGGTTAATACTACACTATTTTGGATCGGCACCAAATTTGAAGCTACCAAAGCTGATGGGAGGCAGTAGGAAACCTAGACATAGTAGCTCCTCCATGGCTGCTTCCAGCTTCTCCCCAGCTGTACCTCCACTGAAGAGCAGCACAGGTGACATGATGACCAGTGGCTCCACTGAAGTAACACAGCTTATGAATGGAACCATTTTAGAGGAGCTTCGTGAGCTTCAAGCTGAAATTTGATCACTTCACACAGAGCTCAAAGAAAATGTAGCAGCCTCAGCCTCAGGAACCAAAGTAACTGACTTGGAAAAGTATGCTACGGAAGCAGACTCCAGAGTAGATCGCCTGGAGCAGGTTGTAATTAAATTAATGCAAAAGCAGCAGTCTGGTTGATGCTGAGAGTATTTGAAAAATAATTTGTGGAGAAACATCTGTATGTATCTGGTGTGCCAGAGGAAGAAGATGGTGGTGATATGCTTTTTTTTAACCTTTGATTCTTGAAGGGACGGTCTCTGCCCTCTACCTATTAAACATGTGCCCGTATTCCTAAACCCTCCAAATTGAACTAGTCTTTGCTCCATAGCTATGCTCTTCTACAACTTCGCAGTTAAACATGTGCTTCTTTAAGCTTCGTACAAGGGGCTTTATTACTTATAAGGGCCATTTGTGTGTTGATAACTGCTATTCAGCATTATTTGCCAAGCATAAAGCTTATACTGCAGTCCTGTGCTTCCTAAAAGCACATAAATCAAGTTTTCAACCCCCTTATCCAGCCTGCTTACACACTTTCTTCATGGACAGCTCTAGATATTTTGATTACACTGATGCTCTCAGCACAGGAGCTTTGATTCAAGTATGACATTCCAGAGGAACCAGTGGATCAATTGGACTCCTGGGAGGGGGGAGAAACTGGTTCTATAAAGATTCATGGACTAATTCTCCCCGTAGCAAAAACAGGCATACAGAACAGGCTCTGAATGAAACAAAACCCCTGCTACAATCTTTGTCGTGAGGAGACCCATAATTTTAGCATACACTTGCTCCTCTTCTCTGGAGAGCGAATACTTTTTTTTTGTTACTCTGTTTACTCCATTCTCCTACTGCATTCCTTGAAAAGATTACAGCCTTGTAGTGCATCCATCGGATGGACTGGTTAGAATCCTATTTCCCTGCAGTTGACACAGTATGACTTGCTGTGCCCAGGTGCGCTCTGGCTATGCATTTTTTGGCACATACAATTTACCAGGCATTGGTTTTATTTTGCCCTGGCCTAATCTACTACTGTTGGCTTATTTTGTTGGGAACCATGGTCCTCTTAGAGATGTGTGCCTGGTAAATGAGACATGGTCAGCTTCTTTCTCACTTGGGGATGGCTATAGTTCACACTGCTATTGAGAGATGGTCCCTGTTAACATTTGTATTTGGAATGGCCCAGAAATGTAATAGGAGCTGTGGTTTAGTAGAAACAGGGGTAAGGGAGGGTATATGAGCCTTGGGTGTCTTTGGTGGCTCTTCTATGTTCGGCAGGCAGCTTCTCCACCCCCTTTTTTGGTTTGCTTTTTGAAATGATTGACACCATAACGTTTTGCCTTGTTTTTTCTTCCCCTTCAAAGGCTATAGTTTGGACCTATAAACTGGACGTGTAGGACTTGGGCTGCCCTGCAGCACAGACTTGAATGGTGAGAGTTAATCTATCTGGTTCTATAACATTATTATGGGGGGGTTGGAATATGGGGTACTCCTTACTGTGTATGGATTTCTTTGCCTAGTATCCATTTCTGGTTTCATGGGAGGGGTCTTAAGTCTATTGCTCTTGTTTCCCTCCCTGGATCCCATTCATTTCTCCTTCCTTTTTGTTCATATATATTTTCTCCCTTCCATCTGCATATTGCAGTTTACTGGTTTTCCCTTGCATCCATTTCCATGGATTGACAGACTCCCTTATTGGCTCTATTTGGTATTGTCACTTCTGTTTCTTCCTTAGCAGTTTCGCTTGTTTAATCTAGCAATATGGGAGCTTTGGTGGTGCAAGGGAGCTTCTGAGTGGTATTCCCTTGTGGAATATTGGCACTTGATGGCCTTTAGTACTTATGATTCATGCTCTGCTATCCCTCACTACGTTACTGGCTCACTAGTGATGGACTTGGTGACGGTTGTTCTGTTTATGAATGTCAGTTTGTTTTTTTTGATCCGGCTCTGATTGAACCTAGGGGGTCCTGTCTAGACCTGATTATACCCCCATAACTTATCTATAGAAGTTACTTAGGCACTAGGTGTTATACACCACTCCCTACCTTGGAAATGCACCATGTTTAATCTTTTTTTCCCCTTGGTTTTGACTGTTTCAGAGTTGAGATTCTGCCCTGTTGGCAGGTTGCTGCTTTGTATTTCTTACCTTGTTGCTTGGGATGGACACATACTACAGGCCTTTATTTGGATGTCGATGCATTGACTTACTTAGCAAGGCATGGTGATTATTTCAGCTACTGGGAGATATGACAGAGGGTTTGTGACCCAGTTCGGGAGCAATCGGCTGAAGTTTGCCATTGTTTTTTTACTGTTAATCTTTTACTAGAGTTCTATCATAATGTAAATGCGGTACATAACCTGGTAAAATATTGCTTTCATTATCTTTGGCAAGAATGTGCTGATATTTTCATCCAAGAGACCCATCTATTTCCACATGAGCATAAAAAATATTTCCTATTAGGATTCAGTAAAGATTTTTCTCTCTCCCATAAATTTGGCCATAGAAGGGGGGAGGGTTGACACTTTCAAAGAGGATTCCCATTTGAAAGCAGGATGTTGTCATAGTTACAGGTAGCTTATATGGGTGTCCTCTTGTGCTAGTGAATACCCATTTTCCCACCAGGCATGGACCACAGTCTTGCCATCTTTCTTGCATCACTTTGAGTGGGCAACTCGTCTGGGGAGGATACTTTAACTTTACACTGAATTCTGACTTGAACGATTCTAAACTGAAGTCTTATTGTTCCTCTGTAGTGCAAAAATATTTACAACACACCCATTGTCAACTTGGCATCTTAGATACCTGGCATCCTCTTCACCCCTCACAAAGGGATTACATGCATTATTCACCCCACCATGGTAGCTATGCCAGGCTGGACAATATCTTCACAATAGAATACATGGGTAGTCTTCAAGAGGTTCAGTATTGCTTGTTGCATTTATCTGACCATACTCCTCTTTGCACCTTTTCCTCATTGGGGAAACCCAGTCACCAAATCATTTGGCATTTACACGCAGGCCTCTTGCGTGATAGAGCTTGCTGTGAAACCAGAGTCAAGTCTGTTTCTTCTGGATAATGAGCATACCACACTTAGTATGTTGTGGGATACACTTAAATCTGTTAGCCACAGCATTACTATAGCACATGCTACAGCCCTACATAAGGCACGAGAATGTAAACTTCAGGAACTTCAACACACCCTGTACATCTTGCAAATGATCTTCATGCAAGGAGATGCGTATGCAGGTTTAGCTTTTGGAAACTAAGGCCCAATGGGTAAGGCTAGCATGAATGCTTGGATGCATATGGAGAGGTATCACCAGCAGAAGGGAGGTAATTCCCCCGTTTAGATCACTGGTGAGACCCCACCTTGAGTACTGCGTACAGTTCTGGAGACCCCATCTCTGGAAGGACATTGATGGGGTGGAAGCAGTGTAGAGGGCAACCAAAATGGTCTAGGGTCTACATCAGAAGACCTATGAGGAGAGGCTAAAGGATTTGAATATGCACTCCCTAGAAGACTGGACGGGACTGGGAGATATGATGGAAACATTCAGGTACCTCAAGGAGCAAACAAGGTGCAGGAAGGGAGCATTTTCCAAAGGAAAAGATGCTCCAGAACAAGGGTAGGCTCAGAGGAGACATGAGCAAATATTTTTTCAGAGGGTGGTGGATGTTTGGAAAAGCCAGAGGAAGTGGTGAGGGCTAAAATGGTCACAGGATTTTAAGAATGCATGTAATAGATGCAAGGGAATCTTAGAAATGAGAGGGGGGTGTAGGCTGGAGTCCAGGTAGGGTCTCCAGTAGCACCATGGGTACGGAATCTAGGGCAGACTGGATAGGTCAAGTGGTTCTTATCTGCCAACAACTTCTATGTGTTTAGGTTTCTATGATTCAGAACGTTCTTGATCAGAAGGTTGAGCATGCCCCTCTTTTACCTCAGACATGGGTATTATGAGGGTGGGGCTCAATGTTCTGGCACTCTGGCTCTGCTCCTCGGAGCATATAAGGTAGAGGCCACTATCACTAAGCTGTGCAACTCGGAAACTGGCTCAATTACTCATCACGTGGCTGAAATGTTGAACTAATCTGCTCCCGTGGAGGCAGCTCCATGGTATATAAAGTCAAATAGGTTTTAAATTTGTTCATTTCTTCATGTCCACCTTCCAACACTTGTGTCTGAGTGGGCTCAGGCTTCCCCTATCACTTTAGATGTAATTTTGTGGCATTTGATCTGCCAAAACAGGAAAATGCTCAGGTATAGACTGCTTACTCTCTGAATTTTACAAAATATCCCCCATCTGTAATCTCCTTACTACTTTGCTCCTTCATCTGTGTTGCTCCCTTCAGGAGGGGGATTCTCACCACCCTCAGATTTCACCTCACCAACTTCGTATTGCCCAGTTTCTGTTTTGAATTTTGATTATAAATTGTCTATTTGGGCTTTATGATTGGAAGGCCTTCTCCCCTCATTGCTGGACTCTGGGACCAGGCAGGGTTCGTGCATCACCAAGCTTATGACAATATCTAAAGAACATTGCTCCTTTTGGATTGTCAATCAGCAGTCTATAATACTGGTCCTGGCTAGCTTGGATGCAGAGAAGGCCTTCAGTCATGTGTTGTGGCCCTGTCGGCCACGTTGAGTGCATTTTGGTTTTCCTCTGGACTTTCTTGCTATGCTACAATCACTAATTATGCCTTTGTTGGTGAATGAGACCACCTTATGTTGGTTTTTAGGGAGAAGCACTAGGCAAGGTTGCCCTCTCCTGGAATTTTTCTTGTATATAGAGCCACTAGCCTCCCATATTCGGCTTTCTCAAGGTGTACAGGGGATTCCTCTGGGTGGATGAGATGATAGGATTGCTCTTTTTGCAGACTATCTTAATTAGTTACTGACCTTACAAAGTCTCTTTGCAGTCTGTGAAATACTGGCTCATTTTGATATTGTGGCCAGATTTGGGTTAAACAGATTCACTATGGAGGGAGGTGTTGACTTTTAATTATACCCTACCCCAGGGCATAAAGATCTGTTCAGTATTCACCGGAACTAAAACTTTGAAATATCTTGGGGTATGGTTAATTAAAAACTAGATCATTGAGAACTGCTTTGGCAGCTGTGGCAGAGGATTTGGGCCATTGGTCTAAGCTAGGCCTTTCTTTTTTAAGGAGCGTGAAAGTTATTGGCTTAAACATATTATTGAGGATATTTTACTTGCAGATGCTTCCATTTTACCTGCCAGTTTCTATTTTCTTGATTGGCACAGATTTATATTGCGTTTGCTATGGTGAGGACACAGACCTAGAGTTTCTCTCTACTTCATCTAGTGGTCAAGGTGGATTAAATTCGCCAGACTTACACCTGTATGCATTTGCTTATCTGCCCTTGGACCCCTAAATTATCAAGCTCATTGGAAGGGCATAGAATTTATCCTCCATGATCTTGATAAAATCTTTTCTCCAGGATAAATCCCCCTTCTCTGGCTGTCTCTTGCTATTCGGTAACGACACTGGGCATGGTATGTGGTTAGTATGAAGATGTTGGGTGAGTGTGTGCCCCTTCCAGATTCCTTGGCATGGACACAAGCAAATCATTGTCACAGATCCTTGCGGCGGTGGGCCTGGCGAAGTCTTATTTACTTGCATCAGATCCTAGACCTCCAGGGAGCATGTCCTTTCTCAGAACTGAGTTGCATATTCCATCCTGGTTTCTGATTATTGGTATTTACAGATTTGCACACATACAAATGTTATTCCCTTCATGTATACTGCTTTCAGATCCACTTTCAGCTTTGAGTACACAGTTCCATGAACAGGACAAGATACAAGAGCACTTGATTGGCAGATTATATGCCAGTCTTGGAGACCACTCGAAAGATTCCACACTTTCCATTTTAAACCAGTGGAATAAGGATTTGCAGATTTCCTACAAGCTCTGTCCTATGGGATAAATATTCCCTTCCAACATATAAACTTTTTTACATTTTATTAAAGGATTTTTAGAGGTTCCAACTTCACATAAATACATTTGCTTGGTTACCGGTGATAATTTGTATATCTTGAGTAACAATACTGTAAAACTTTTGTTGGTTTAATATACAAATGTTGCCTATATAATCTTAATATTTAATGACTATCCAGCCCCTGCCACCCTTCCAGAGGAAGGTTAGGGGGTTTCCAAGCTCCCAAAAGTTCCAGAGCATGTTTCCTCCCTATTCCCAAATTCTCCCTCTCTCTCTCCCCCCCCCCCTTGGGGGAAGGGGTATATCCTATTCCCATTTGTATTTCTAAGTTTCCCTATGGTACAATATCTGGGCAATGTATTGACATGCTTAAAACACACTATCAATCTGTTTCTGGTCTACTGTGGGTTGTAGTTTAGCAGTTATTGTTTCCATCCTGTATGTCTTGTACTATATCCTGCCAACTTGTTGATGAGGGTGGTTCAGGGCTTAGCCAATTTCTGATGATGGCTTTTTTGTTGCTATTAAAAGTATAGCTATTACATAAACTGCCTACTTTTGTTTGAAATGTGTGGGGGGGGGGGGAGAAGAGATGTAGGAGGGCAGTGTGAGGGTGCCCAGTTTTGGGAAGATTTCTAAAATTAGGTGTTACCCCTGTCCCAATATTCCTCCAGCTTCTGGCAATGCCAGAAAACATGCACATGTGTTGCCACCTCCACCCCCACATTTCTTCAACAGGAGGAATCTCCTGTCAGTGAAAATCTGGCAGTTATTTGTGGTGTTTTAAAGTATCTCTAGTGACAATCTTCCACCCGTATTCTCGCTAGGTATGAGTTGGTGATTCGGTGCTGATTGTGCCAGATCCAGAGCCAGTTCATTGGGGTGAGTTCTGTCATCAGGTCTGCTTCCCAGTTCTCCTGTGTTGTGCACCAACTTGGGTGCAGGTAGGACATCTCTGCTCTGTACAGGTGGGAAATTATATGACCAGGTGTTCTTTTGATGCTTGTATCAGTAACTCAAACAGGGGGGTTGTTAAATCACTGACATTTAGGCCAATTTTGGCGTCCAAGTAACTTCTAAATTGGATGTAGCGGAAGAAATCTTTCTAGGGTAATTAGAATGTTCTCAGTTGTTGAAATGTTTTAAGATTCCCTGATTGAATTAGAATGTGTAGCAGCCCTGTTTTAGCCCATCGGCAGAATCTGACACCTAATTTTGCAGGTGGAAAGGAAATGTCCCAGGCAGGCAGTTCTATCCATTTTGCTCCTTGATTTTTGGTCCATGTTAGAAAATTCAGCCAATTCTGTAGGTATTTTTATGTTTGCTAACACGCATGTGCAAGAAACATAGTGCCATCATCAGAGTTTTCGGAGGTGTGGCAGCCCTGTTCTAGTTCAGTGTGTTTGCAGGCGCGGCCGCAGTTCTCCAGTGGATGCTGGAGCGGTCTGACAGCAGTCGAAAATGCAGTGGAGTACAGTTGAAAGGGGGAGCTACGCTTCAGTGAGCAGTGATATGGCCTGCTCATGCGCGCTCCCCCTACACACACACACACGCATGCTGCATGTTCGCCCCCCATGCGCACACTGTATAGCCGGGGTGCTCAATCCCCCATCGGCTGTGCTGCGCTCCCCCCAATCAGTTCCACATGCCCCGCTGGGTGCCCACACATCTTATACCTGGGGGTGCACAATCCCCCGTCGGCTCCACTTCCCCCAGAGGGTACAGGGTGCCACGCTGGAGCCCACCCCAGCGTGGCAACAGATGCTATCGCCGACAGGGTGCCCAATCCTCCGCCGGCTCCATGAACCACCAACAGCCATCCTTGTGCCATGCTGGGAGCCCACCCCAGTGTGGCAAACATCCCGCGTCATCATCCCTTTTACAAAAAAAATTCCCTGAAACACAAACGGTCCCTCGCTGTCTCTGCCCCCACCCGCGCACACACCCTGCCTACCCACACACCCCCCACCTCCCCCACCTCATACTTGCCTCCGGACTCTGGCGCGACTATTTTCGGTGGACCGGGAACACGTCTGCACTCTTCAAAACTGACCGCGAACTGAGGAAATGCCGGTAAGCTCTATAATGGGATAGATAGGGTTTTTTCAACTTTTTTGCATATCTCTGGCATTTTTGGAATTTTTGCACCAAATTTTGAACATGGGGTTTTGGGACCCTTCTCATGAATGCTCACTGTCATGGCGTTAATCTGGCCTGAAGGGTGATTTCAGTCACTGCACGAAATCACCTTTTGGGACAGAGTAACAAACGATACTGCCACTGTTCATAAGGTGGGCTCTCAAAAAGCCTATGTTGAAAATTTGGTGGAAAAATTCCTAAAAATGACTTTTACGAACATGCGTTGCTCAGTTCCTACGCACGCTCGTAAGTTTATGAATTTTCAATATTTTCACTCCAGATTTTCAACATTGCCATTTTATTACACTTTCTTATGAACAGTACAGCTGCCATTTTTCACGTCACCCAAAATGCGTTTCCGCACATGTAGCGCACAATGGTGCAGTCAGTGTGCGAAAGCAATGTTTGGGGCAGATTAAGAAAATAAGTTACACTGTTCATGAGCAGAGGTCTTAAAATGGCTATGTTGAAAATCTGGTGAGACAAGTCCATAAAATGACTGTTACAAGTGAGCATTGCGCAGTTTCCACTCACCCTCGTAAGTTCATGACTTTGTAATATTTTCAGTCCAGATTTTTACCAGTGGCATTTTTCCCACACTTCCTTATGAACAGTACAGCTGTCATTTTTCACAACATGGCCAAAATGTGGTTTCACACTTTCAACACAGAGATGCGTGGTCGCTGTGGGAAATCATTGTTCGGGACTGATAAAAAAAATCAGTGACACTGTTCATGATTGAAGGTCCCAAAATGCCTGTGTTGACAATCTGCAGTTTAAAAAAAAAAAAAAAAAAATTACATTAGGGGTGTGCGTTGCACAGTTTCTATGCACGCTCATGACTTCACCAGTATTTTTACTGCAGATTTGCAACATTGCCATTTTTTATGTTTGCTTGCACGCATGTGCAAGAAACAGTGTCATCATCTGGGATTTCGGAGGTGTCACCTCCTCCTCCAATTCAGTCAGTGTGCTGGCAGGCACGGCCCCTGTAAGCCAATGCATTGTGGAGCTGTCTATGACATGCTCCAAAATGCAGTGGCATACAGTTGAAAGGGGGAGCTATGCTTGAGTGAGCAGCGATAAGATATCGCCTGCTCATGCGCAGCTCCCCCCCCACCACGCACTGTATAGCCAATGGGGTGCCTAATCCCCGTCGCCTGTGTTGCGGTCCCCCCAAAGGCTTCCATAATGCCATGCTGGGGCCCACCCAGCATGGCAGACGTATATAGCCGACAGGGTGCCCAATCCCATCGGCTCCACAGTCCTCTCCCCACCCGAGTAATAAGTGCCATGCTGGGAGCCCACCCCAGCGTGGCAATGTATCACTGGGCAGGGGTGCCAATCCCCACAACCATTCTTGTGCCGCTGGAGCCCACCCCAGCGTGGCCAAGCATCCAGCGTCGATTTTTTTCTTGTAGTTGTACCTTGAAGAAACGGTCCAACGTAGTCTCCCGCCCCTCCCACAACCCGCACTCCACCCACTGCGAACCCAGCCTCCCACACACCCTCATCTCATACTCCTCCGGACCGGCACGACAATCTTCAGTGGACCGGGAACACGTCTGCACTCTTCAAAGCCGACCGCGAACTGAGGAAATGCCGGTAAGCTGTATAATGGGCTAGATAGGGGGGTTTCAACTTTGTTGCATATCTCAGGCATTTTTGGGAATTTTAGCACCAAATTTTCAACATGGGATTTTTGGGGACCCCTTCTCATGAATGATGTCACTGTCATGGCGTTATTCGGGCCCGAAGGGTGATTTCGCAGTCACTGTGCGAAATCACCCTTCGGGCCTGAATAACGCCATGAGAAAGGGTCCCAAAAACCCATGTTATAAATTTGGTGTCAAAATTCCCAAAAATTACTGTTTTATGAGCGTGCGTTGCGCAGTTCCTACGCAGGCTCGTAAGTTCGTGAATTTTCAATATTTTCACTCCAGATTTTCAACATTGCCATTTTACCACACCTTCTTATGAGCAGTACAGCTGTCATTTTTCACATCTCACCCAAAATGTGTTTCCGCCCATGTAGCGCACAATGGCACAGTCAGTGTGCGAGATCAATGTATGGGACATTAAGAAAATCAGTGACTCTGTTCATGAGGTGAGGTGTTAAAATGGCTATGTTGAAAATTTGGTGAAAAAATTCCTAAAAATGACTTTTACGAGCGTGCGTTGCACAGTTCCTATGCATGCTCGTAAGTTTGCAAATTTAATATTTTCACTCCAGATTTTCAACATTGCCATTTTATTAAACTTCCTTATGAACAGTACAGCTGCAATTTTTCATATGTCGCCCAAAATGTGTTTTCAAGACATGAAGCATACTGAAATGTGAAAGGAAGCAATGTTTAGACAGATTAAGAAAATCAGTTACACTGTTCATGAGCAGAGGTCTTAAAATGGCTGTTGAAAATGTGGTGACAAAAGTCCATAAAATGACTGTTATGAGTGAGCATTGCGCAGTTTCCACGCACCCTCATTAGTTCATGACTTTGTAATATTTTCAGTCCAGATTTTCACCAGTGACATTTTTCAACACTTCCTTATGAACAGTACAGCTGTCATTTTTCACAACATGGCTGAAGTGTTTTCACACTTTCAGTGCAGAGATGCGTGGTCGCTGTGGGAAATCATTGTTCGCCACAGATAAAGAAAATCACAGTGACACTGTTCATGATCGGAGGCACCAAAATGCCTGAGTTGACAATCTGCTGTAAAAAATCCCCAACCTAATTATATTACGGGTGTGCGTTGCACAGTTTCTATGTACGCTCGTGACTTCACCCTTTTTAATATTTTTACTACAGATTTGCAACATAGCCATTTTTTACACCTCCCCATGAAAGAGTACAGCTGCCATTATTTACATCCTGTTCGGAATGTTTTTGCACCTGTGGTGCTAAATGCCGTAGTCACTGTGCATAAGCAGCTTTCGGCTAACAAACTGATATTCACCCTGTTCATGAGGTGGGGTCACAAAACAAACATGTTGAAAATTTGGAGTGAAAATACCAACGAATGCCTGAGGTATTAGGGTTTTCAACTATAACACCCAACCCTATAGAGAATGACAGGCATCAGGGGTGAGACTTGGGATTCTTGCCTGTGATGCTCATACCATTCCACACCCTGCAGTCAGTGAGAGGCATCGAGGTATACATTGGACTCTTCAGCCCCAAACTTCACCCCATTCTCCTATATCGCACCCATCTCACCATATTTCCTAATGAAATGGGGTGCGCAAAAGGGCCAAAGACCACAAGGAACATCGTGACACTTGTCAGTCTCTGCAGGGTGGGGTGTGGTGAAATGGCGTGGCCGTTATGCCCGACGACCCAAACGCACACCCCAATGCTTGTCACTCTCTGCAGGGTGGTGGCGGGGTTGGCTTCAGTTCAATACTTCACTGCCATTCCTATTACGCAGCTCTGTAACTTCTACACTACCACTGCCAATGCCAGCAAGCAAACATTCGGCATTGACAAATGCTTGTTACACCTCCCATGAACAGTACAGCTGTCATTTTTCACATCCTGTTCGGAATGCGTTTTTGCACCTGTGGTGCTAAATGCTGTAGTCGCTGTGCATAAGCAGCTTTCAGCTAACAAACTGATATTGCCACTGTTCATGAGGTGGGGGGTCACAAAAAACCATGTTGAAAATTTGGAGTGAAAATACCAACGAATGCCTGAGGTGTTAGGGTTACGAACCATAATGCCCCACCCTGTAGAGAATGACAGGCATCAGGGGTGTGACTTGGGATTCTTGCTTGTAATGCTCATACCATTCCACACCCTGCAGCCAGTGAGAGGAATCGAGGTATGCCTTGGACTCTTCAGCCCCAAAGTTCACCCCATCCTCCTATATTGCACCCATCTCACCGTATTTCCTGATGGAATGGGGTGTGCATAAGGGCCAAAGACCCCAAGGCACACCGTGACACTTGTCAGTGTCTGCAGGGTAGGGTGTGGTAAAATGGCGTGGCCGTTATACCTGACGACCCAAAGGCACACCTCAATGCCTGTCACTCTGCAGGGTGGTGGTGGGGTTGGCTTCAGTTCAATACTTCACTGCCATTCCTATTATGCAGCTCTAACTTCTACATTACCAATGCCAGCAAGCAAACATTCGGCATTGACAAATGCTTGTTTGTATAGTATGGGGATTCTGATGCTATCCATTGCAGAATTGGCTAGAATATTGTGATCTAGAGGTAACTGGGAGCACCATCTTTCTATTGTTACCCACTGTGGCTCCTTTCCAGGGGGTGCTAGCCACGCTATCATGTGAGTTGGTCTGCTATTGCGTAACCTGCCAGGTTTTGTAGTGCAAGTTCTCCCCTTTTCTTCAGTGCTTAGTTTGACTAGGGAGATTCTGGGTCTCTCCCCCCCGCCACAAGTAGTCAATCTATTCCATCTACGTTCCTCTTTCTGGGAAAGTGGGAGGGAGATATTCTGCATAAGATATAATATATGGGATAAAAGATTCATCTGAACAGATTGTGCTCTATGAGGGGCATAGGTAGGGGTTTCCAGGTTTTAAGTTCTAGATTGATTTTGTGTGAATAGGATATTATAGTTAAGGGGGTATACCTTCTGAGGGTCTGCTGAAATATCAATCCCTAGATATTGAAGGGATGAACAGTTCCATTTATACTTAGATTGTTTATCGAAGCTCTGTAAGTTGCCCTCCTAAATAGTGTCCATTTTGGATGTATTTATTTTATATCCTGTCAGGTTCTTTTTCTTTTAAACTATTCTAAATATTTTGGCCGTTTACAGTTCAATTAAGTATCAGAAGATCATCTGTATAAAATGCTACATTGTGTTTATGGTTCTGGATTTTAAAGCCTTGTATCTCCATATTTTGTCTAAGGAATTGTGCTACTGGCTCTACATATAGGGCAAAAAGGTAGTGGGATAGCAGGCATTCCTGTTGAGTGCCTCTGGAAAGAGTGAAGCTCTGGGAACAAGTTCCATTAACTGAGCATTGCTTTGGGGGTAAGATAAATCCCCTTTGTGTTTGATAAAGCTTTTAGAGAATCCAAAGTTTGTTCGGGACTGAAAGGAATTCCCATGGGACTCTGTCAAATGCCTTTTGGGCATTTAGACTAAATCATTGGTGTGTGTGTGGGAGTGATGGGCATATTCAGTTAGTAGTAGGGTTCTTTTAAATATTATCCAAGGTTTGTCTAGTTTTTCAAATCCGGCTTGATCAGGGTGTATTTGGGGCATAATGTTGTCTAATCAGTGGACTATTGTATGTATTTTATAATCTTGGTTGAGTACAGAGATTGGCCGATTTGGGGGGGGTCTAATTCAGTTTTAAAATAGCTGAGATTATTGCTTGTAACCATGACATTGGGTACTCTGCTGTAAGATGTTTTTTAATTGGGTCCCAAATTGCCTTATAAAATTCTGGCCCATAGCTGTCTGGGCCCAGAAATTTCCCAACTTTAAGGTTTTTGATATATATTTCTGGTATTGTAATAGCCTGGGATATCTTGAAATTGTGCCTCAGACAAGTGATGTAGGGTTAGTTTTGTGTGTGTGGTTTTAAAAAAAAAAAAAAAAAAAAAAAGTCTGCAAAGACGACAGGTCAGCGGTGTATGTAAATGTCTAAATTTTAGGATTTGGGAAGTGGATGTATGTGCCCTGTTCGGGTCTTGGGTACTTTAGTTTAAGTTGGCTTTCAGAGGCGATGAGGCTCGTGCTCCCACTATAAATGTCCTGGCCAAAGAAAAGCCTGTTCGGTTTTTGCTGCTAAGTCTCTATTGCTTGGGGAGTAATCTCCCTGCATATGGGCCTCCTGTTTATATAAAAAAAAAGTTTCTTGAAGTTCTTTAAGTTAAATCTCTTCCTTGCATTTTATTTTGTGTGGTGTAGGCTATAATATAGTGACAGAGCACTTGTCTTTAAGGTGTCCCAGAGGAGCTGCGGTGAGACCTGAGGATTTCGGGGATTTTTCTTTGAGCATATCTATACATTCTGAATCTTGTAATGAGTTGCTTAATCTCCAAAAATTATTTTTATACTCCACTCTGCATGTTGGGTTTAAGAAATGGGGACATGGTCTGAAACTTATATTGAACATATTCACCTGTAGAATTTCGTCTGTGCTCTGCAGTTATGCATAGGTATTCTAACCAGGAGTAATGTTTATGGGCATGGGAATAAAAGGTGAATTTCCTGCTTGTGGGGTGGATCTCTCCAGGTATCAGTCCCATTTCTTTCAGTAGTCATCTTGGGTGGAATTGACCAGTTGTTAAAAGGAGGGGGGCCTATTAGCCGATGTGTCAAGGGAAGGATTAAGCAAACAGTTGAGGTCACCCCCCAGTATTAGTGTCCCTTGCTTTTGTGAAATCTTATCAGCTGTTGTATTGAGGAGGCATCAGTGCCCAGGGGAAATGTATAAGCTTGCAACTTTGTTGGATCCTGGTAGTGGCCTACCACGATCGCAAGTCAACCCTCCGGGTGACTATACGAGCTCAATAACTCTAAAGGGAGTCTCTGGGTAGGTGTATTGCAGTCCCTCCTTTTATTTAGAGAGAGAGAGAGAGAGATTTTACACACTCAATTTGGGAGAAGCCAAATTTTGTAAGTTTCTGATGTTCAATAGAAGATAGGTGGGTCTCCTGTAGTAAGAGTAAATCTGGTTTATATTTTTTAATGCAAGTGTCTGGTAACGTTTCACCAGACCAGCTAAACCATTAGCATAATGGGAGACTAGGTGAAACTGATGCATCATCAGGCAGTGCTTTGTCTCTGATCTAGGGCCATTCCCCAGCGGCCCCTCTTCCCTCCCTCTGGGCGACCAGCCAACAGATTGCCAAAGCAGGTTCTCTCATACTGCATTCTCATTATTAAACCAAGGTATATAATATGTCGTGATTTCCTCAAAGGTACTGTGTTCACTAAAGGCACTTTTACACACAGGTGAGTACAACGGAATGGCAGTTACCAGTGTGCCACTGTTGTACTCTGTTCCATTTGTGGTTCACTTTACACGGAGGGTATTCCGGCAACCCCCACATCTGTGTTCTGTATTTGTGTTTCAGCTTCCCCATGGAGTGTGGTGTTCTATGGCTGTTTTTTTTACTTCTGCCGGAATGGCTGTTTTACACAGCCAGACTAAACGGATCACAAAGGGACGAACTGGGGAAGGAAGAGATTGCTGTTCGGGTGAACGTTCACCGGTGTAACGGAACAGATGCATTTTACACACAGGGGATGTAATGGTATACTGTTTCCGTAACAATCATTCCATTACAGAAACCTGTGTGTAAAAGCGCCTTAAAATTAGAAAAGGCTTAATAAAGGGAAGGGAGGTGATGGTGAAAAAGCAGGGATACTGAACGAATACTTCTGCTTGGCATTCACAAAAGAGGAGGAGAGGGAGGTACCCAAATCAAAGAACAGAAGCACTCTGGATAGGGCAGTCGATACCAGTCCATTCACAGAAGAAAGGGTTTTGAAAGAACTCTTAAAACTGAAGGTGGACAAATCAATGGAGCCTGACTGGATTCACCCAAGAATTCTAAAAGAACTAATGGTAGAACTACTGACACCACTGATGTCCCTTTTTAACAAATCATGGGAGGACAGTGTGGTTCCGGAGGACTGGAGAAGGGCGGATGTGATTCCCCTTCACAAAAGTGGGAGCAAGATGGGCAGGAAACTACAGACCTGTTGGTTTGACCTCAGTGATGGGGAAAATGATGGAATCCCTTCTGAAAGAATTGAGCATCTAGAGGCCAGCAGGGCACAGGACCCAAGGCAGCATGGATTCACAGCAGGAAAGTCATGTCGGACAAATCTAAGATTTTTGATGGTGACCAAAGTAGTAGACCATGGAGGGGCTGTTGACATGGCCTACCTAGGCTTTAGCAAGGCATTTGACACAATCCTACACACAAGATTAATATACTAGTTAGCCAGCCTTGGAGTGGGTCCCAAAGTGGTAGCCTGGATAAAAAAATTGACTGGACAGCAGGATGCAGAGGGTAATAGTAAAGGGAGATCTTACTTTGAGAGGGTTCCATCAGTCATTACATAAAGGACTGACACCACACGGCAGACTTTTCTAGCAATCCCTGATGGGCTGCCCACCCGATGTCACGTGACTGTCCATATGGCCGTATATAGTGGGCAGTCCTCACGCCCGCCCTTCAGTTTTCCCGCCATCTCCTCATGTCAGTCGCATAGCAGACTTCCAGTAGCAATCGTCTTGTTGGTTCCTGCGTCGAGAGTGTATGATCATCTGAGCTCAGACCACCCTGTCTCATCCTGCTGAGTGCCATACATTTAATCAGGCCACCAAATAGCAGAGACAGCAGGCTTTGGAGGCCCATCTCTTAAATGTCAGTCTTGCTTCTCTAGCAAAGCAAATGGATTGGATCCACGAATCGTCTTCAGAAAATTCTCCTTCCTCCAAGAAACACCACAAGGGGAAATCTCAAGCAGGAGTGCTCCATGGAGGCCCAGCTTGAGGCCTCACGGCCCTTGACGAGCAAGGCTGCCTTACAGCTGCTGCATAAGAGGACTTTGGATGGTAAGTCTGATAAACCTTGTGCAGGTCAGTCATCTGGCTCCTCTGGCCACATGGCCACTAAGTCAGTCCCCGGTTCCAGGGACCATCTGGCCGCCAGTAAGTCTGCTCCCCAGGCTTTGGGAACCCTCCTGGCTACAGCCGAGAAGTCAGTCGGGGGTTCTTCTCTTCTCTTCTTCCCCCAACAGGCCTGGCTCTGTTTGGTAAGACTCCTTTCTCTGGCTGCTCAGGCATGGTTCTCCTATCTGGGCCTAACAGCGCTGCCCCGAATGTCCGGCAGAACCGGGGGGAGACTGCTCCTCTCCCCTCTCCTTCCCTGCCAGTACCCTCCCCTTCTCAGGCGGGTACCTCTGGCAAGGATAGTGTGGGACCCCTTGATGTCCAAGACCATTCCTCAGTCAGTCCCACACTCCCCTGATGGTGTCATGGGGAATGAGGCTCCTTCTCAGCAGTCTGGCCTTACGGTGGAGGCCCCTTCTCCCCCATCGGGTGGGATCCCTTCAGACCCGGTGACTATTCCGGTTCCGATCTCGCCATCGGATCTGGCAATTCCCAACCAGATGCCAGAACCTCTGACTCTTCCTTAGCCTGGGCCCAGTGGTCTGTCCCAGCATTCGGCTCTGGCACCAGACACTGTCCCTCTGTCGGGTCCCCTTCTGGTGCTAGATCGGGTGGTGCCGGTCCCGACATCTGTACCCCTGACGTTGGCTTTACCGACGCCGGACCCCCAGCAATTTATATAACAGCGAGTCCCCCTTGACGACTGGGATTTATTCCAGACCCCAAACTGTTCACTACCCACCGGGGTATTCTGGGGACCACTACCCGGTTGGCCGCCCTCCTGATTGGAGTTCCATGGGACAGTACTACACTGGTTACAGTCCCTACCAGGGTTACTAGGGGTATCATTCCCACCTCCACCGGTAATTCTGCCTCCGCCTCCTCCACCACCCCTTCCACTGTCTCTGGCTATACCAGATTTCAAGACCTTAATCCAGTCTTGGCAGCAAGAGGCACGCTCAGAGTTGGTCTCAGATCTGGAAAGTAGGCTCCCACCCGTCCCAGATCGCCATCCCCAAGGAGCTCCTCTCCTTCCATGGTCCAGGTCTCTGACACATCAAACCATTGTTCTTCTGGACATTTGTGGCCTTCCAGACAAGGGGGCAGATGGTGGTGAGGAGGATCCCGATGAATCTGCAGAGGATGTTTCTGAGGAACCAGATGGTCCAAAGGGCAAGGTTCTTTTCCCTCTCCCCAAGTGGACCCTGCCTTTTTGGATCTGCTGAGGTCCATGAAAGATTTATTCCAACTGGGAGTCAGGATCAGGACCCATGAGATGGAGACTAGCCAAACACCTGGACTTGGTCTCTGTCTCCTGTCCCGATTTCCTCCTTGGAGCGGACCTCACCTGTACAGTCTGGCAGATGCCTCATTCTCTCCCAGCTGTCTCCAAGAAGGTGGACAGTGTACTGGGTGCCGAAGGAAGCTCCTTTTCTCAATACTCATCCCAAGGTGGACTGTCATTTCAGCTGCTCATGATTGCTCCTCTGCACCCAAGCACATCAGCACCTCTTCTCCAGACAGTCAAGACAGATTGACCACTTCGGCAGGAAGGTTTATGCTTCAGCCACATGTGCACTCTGGTCCCTTAACTGTGACCCACATGGTGTCACACCAAAAGGCTACCTTGACCAGGTTAGAGGCCAGTGTCTAGGCGATGAGACTCGAGGGGTCAAAAGAGGAGCTTGCCATGGATCTTCTCCACTCTCTTCTCCTGTAGGCATGCTTTGTGGGCTACATATGACTCCATTGATTCTGTAGCTCATACTTCAGCAACTACTGTCTCCTTAAGACTGCATTCCTTGCTTCATATCTCTGGTCTTGCCAACAAGGTAGTCTTCAATTCAGGATGCTCCCTTCTGGGACTCTCTGCTTTTTGGTGGGGACACCAAAGATATTACTGATTTCCAGGACAGAGGCCTTGCCCTCAGATCAGTGAGGGGTCCATGTACTGACTGGGCACTCAGCAGCAGCAGCCCTTTTGGAAGGACCTGGAGGCAGAGGAAGCAGGCCCTGGCTCGATGCCAGGGCAAACTCAATGCCACGGGTTCCACCACTCCTATCTCAAATCCAGAGACCCCCTGAATTCCCTGTCACTTCCTGACTCCCTGTTCCCACTACTTCCTCAGTCATGACGAGGAACAGGTGGGGGGGGTTTTCCCGCCATGCACAGGAATGGCAGGCAATAACCTCAGACATAAGGGTCCTGCAACTGGTGTCAGGACACACTACAGAGTTTCTGGAAATTCCTCCAGAATCTCGGCCAAAAAGGTCTACTGACTCCAGGGATCAGGCTCGTCTCGTTTGGGAAGAATTTCAAAGCCTTTTGTTCAAGGAAGCAATAGAGCGTGTACACCCTCCGGGAAAGGGTCAGGGGGTTTTACTCCCATTTTCCTGGTTCTAAAAAAGACTAGACTTGAGACCCATTCTCGACTTGAGCAGTCTCAATCTGTTAGAGTACAAAAAGTTCCGTATGCCAACGCTCCAGAGTAGTCTTCCACTCCTTTTGGAGAATCATTGGTTATGTGCTCTGGACATGCAGGATGCTTACCTGCACATCCTGATCTTCCCCAGCCACTGCAGATTCCTGTGGTTCCTTTTCCAAGGGGAGCACTTCCAGTTTTGGGCCCTCCCCTTTGGATTGTTCTCAGCACCTCTGGTGTTGAACAAGTCCCTGGCGGTGGCTGCCTTTTTGCGCTGCCAGGGTATTGTGATTTTTCCCTTACCTGGACGATTAGCTGATCTCAGCCCCTTCCAGGGACTCCTTACTGGAGGCTCTGTCCTTTACTCTGGACCTTTTTGGAAAACTGGGAATTACTGTCAATATTCCTAAGTCACCCATAACCCCGTCCCAGAGACTACAACTCATTGGGGTGGTCCAATGCAGAGCCTTCCTTCCTCCAGACAGGACGGAGACCCTGGTCCGTCAGGCTTCTTTGGTGGCTTCATCCAGGACCATCCCTGCCCGGGAGGTCCTAAGCCTTCTTGGCCTGATGGCAGCCTCAATCACTACCATTCCACTGGCGAGGCCCCACGAGTCACTCAGTAGTCCTTGCAGGTGCAGTGGGACCAACTCCTGGATGAATCAGACCATCCGGTCCTGGTGTTCTCAGCAGTTTAGAAAGAACTGCTGTGGTGGAGGGACCCCTGAAACCTTTCCTTGGGTCTTTCATGAGCCCGGCTCCCTCAGCATCCCAAATGCATCAAACATAGGATGGGAAGCACCTCTAGGGGAGCACCAAGCTCAAGGACTGTGGTCCAGCTTGGAAGCATTATTACACATCAATCTTCTGGAGATGAGGGCGGTCTTGTATGCCTTGTAGGCCTTTCAGACCCTCCTTCCCAAGGGATCACTGCTGGTACAAATGGACATGTCAGTAGTCTGGTACCTCAAATGAGGAGGAACTTACTTGTGTACCCCCTGTGCAGGGAGGTGATGCGGGTGTGGAACTGGATAGTCCAGCACAATCTGGCCCTAGTGGCTGTGCATGTTCCAGGCATTCAAAAATGTCCTGGCAGTTTCAGCAGGTCTCTGACCCTAAATCATGAATGGGAATTAAATCTGGAAGTGGCAGAATATCTCATGCTAAGGTGGGGGCATCCTGAAATCTACCTCTTCACCTCCCAATACAATGTAAAACTTCCCAGTTTTTGCTCTCTTGTACCAGGGCATGGTGCTTTCTGGCACAATGCGCTGTCCCTATCCTGGACAGGAAAATTTTTGTATGCCTTCCTTTTTCCCATTCTCCAGAGGGTCCTTCTCAAACTTCAGGCAGAGAAGGTGAGGATGATCCTCATCACCCCTCTGGCCAAGAAAAGTTTGGTTCCTGCTGCTACAGCGGCTAACGAGGGAACCACTGGTTCCACTTCTAGTGACTCATGACCTCTTGACTCTGGATCAAGGTCATCTTGTCCATCTGGGGCTCGGGACACTGCATCTTCATGCATGGCTCCTGTAGACATGGTGATTTCTCACTTTTGGGGTCTCCTCGAGTTGCTCAGGTATGTGTAGAGGCTAGAAAACCCTCTACTCGTTCCACTTCTGCCATGAAGTGGAAACATTTTTCCATCTGAGTGACTTCCAAGAATTGGAACTCCTTTCCTTGTTCTGCCCCACAAGTCATGGAATATCTCCTTCATCTGTCAGACTCGGGTCTGTCATATCCTTCCTTGAAGGTCCACCTTTCGGCAATGTTGGTATACCACAAGCTGGTGGATGGTAAACCTGTGGCTCAGCTGGAGGTCTCAAATCCCTTTCTGAAAGGGATTCTCCATCTGAAACCCCAATCTGCATCCCTACTCCACCCTGGGATTTTAACTTTAGAAACAACCCCCATTTGAACCAGTGATGAGCTGCGATTTACACTTTCTTTCCTGGAAGACTTTATTCTCAGTTGCCATTATTTTGGCTCGAAGGATTTTGGAGTGTCGGGCTCTAGTTTTAAGAGCCTTATCTTATTTTCCCCAAGGACCAGGCTGTCCTCGGGACAAATCCTAAGTTTTTACCCAAAGTGGTGTCAGAAGCCACACTAAACCAATCAATGGAGCTTCCAGTTTACTTTCCGTCTTCTATGAACAGAGGTGAGGCACTCCTGCACACCATGGATGTCCATCTGATCCTGCAATGCTACTCGCATGGAACAAGATATCCCTAGCTGCGATCAGCTTTTTGTCTTTGCCCCCAGGTCTGTGAGCAAGGCTGTTCTAAGCAGTGCCTTTCCAACTAGTTAGGCAACTGTATTCGGTACTGTTACCGAAGGTACAACAAACCTTTGCCAGGTCCCATCCGAGGTCATTCTACTAGGGGCATGGCTGCTTCTGCTGCTTTTTTGCAGAACGTCACTGCAGCTATCTGCACCACAGCCACTTGGAGTTCTGTCCATACCTTTACTAAACACTACAGTCTGGGCATTGCTTCTAGGTAGAGGGCAGGTTTCTGCCTAGCCATCTTGCAGGGCCTTCTGTCCTAGGCTGGGTCTGATTTTGTTCCCAGTTTTGCTGGAGTTTATTTTCTCCTCCTCCTCCTGTGTCTTTCTCTCTCTCTCTTTGGAGGAACTGCTTGGGACTCTGTCCTATATGTAATGACCTGCTGAAGGAACCCTCTTGAAGTACAGTTGCAGAGGAACTTACCATAACAGTAGATTTTCGAGAGGGGTTCCTTCAGTAGGTCATATTTTTCCTGTCCTCCTTTTCCCATTTTTTTCATTTCATATACAGGGACTCCAAATCCAGTTTACTTCTGCTGTCAGGCCTTTTCCTGGCTCCAGCAGGAGAACTGGAGGGCAGGCGTGGGGACTGCCCACTGTATACGGCCACACTGACGTGTCTCATGTGACGGGTGGGTGGTCCCCATCAGATTGCTAGAAGTCTGCCATGTGGCCTGACGCCAGGTGGCATCAGTCATATATGTAATGACCTACTGAAGGAACCTCTCTAAGATCTACTGTTACAGTAAGTTCCTACATAACTGTACTTTCACTCTGAAGAAAGGGGGTTACCACAGGGTTCAGTACTGGGACCAGTCCTCTAATGTCTAAGTGGCATTGTGGAAGAACTGGAAGGAAAAGTGTCTCTCTGCAGACAACACAAAGATCTGTAATGGGGTTGATGGAGAAGGTGTGGTGGAAAGGATGCAAAGGGACTTGGCAAGGTTGGAGGAATGGTCAAATGTATGGCAGCTTATATTTAATGCAAGGAAGTGTAAAGTATTGCACCTAAGAAACAAACCCAGGGGAAGAGTGCACAGTGGGGGGTGAGATACTGATGACAAAAATGGAAAGGGACCTGGGTTAGTTATATCAGATGACCTAAAGGTGGGCAAACAATGTGAGATGGCAGTAAGGCGAAGGCTGGTGAGATACTGGGATGCATAGGGAGAGACATCACCAGTAGAAAACAGGAAGTTGTTATCCCTCGGTACAGACAGTTGGTGAGACCCCATCTGGAGTACTGTGTGCAGTTCTGGAGACCCCATCTCCGCAAATCCATAGACAGGATGGAGGCTGTCCAGAGGAGGGCAACTAAAATGGTGCAGGGTCTGCACCAGAAGGCATATGAAGAGAGTAAAGGAGTTTAATATGTATGCCTTCGAGGAGGGAGAGGGGGGACATGATACAAACTTTCAACTACATCAAGGGAATCGAGTCCAAGTTGTAGCTTCTTTCAGAAAGAGATGCACAAGAACAAGGGGGCAGAATTTGAAGATTGGGGGGGGGGGGATGGCTCGGAGGTAATGTGAGGAAGTATTGTTTCACGGAGAAGGTTGTAGATACATGGAACAGCCTTCCTGAGGAGGTAGTGGGGGAACTCAAGAATGCATGTGTAACCCCTAGATGGCGCTATCCCAGGGGCTACTACCCCTGCCTGATTTGCCAATAACAGGTTGAGGGGCCTGGATCCAATGGTGGGTGCCTCCACCCAGAGGTCAGGGTTGCAATAGTTAAACTAACTTGGTCACAGCCCTCTGGGACACTGCAACCCTTTCTTCCCACTAGTGGCCCACACAATATATCAGAATTACCTTCACAGTATACACTTACCCCAGGTCTGGTTCCGCACTGGGACCTCCTGTGAAATGAGATACAGTGCAACAATCACAGTACAGTACTTTAACATAGACAAATACCTCAGGCAGTATAACTTTGCTGAAACAAGCAACTCTGATTTATTTGGGGGATATAACAAGGACAGGGAAATCAGGTTAATTAGCTTATCACTCTAATAATCTACCTATGGCTCTGTGCACAGGCCTATCCCTATCAGTTACTGTCCTGGGTACCCAAGCCCTAGTGGCTAGTCCAAACCGTGGCAGCTGGTAGGGTCCTTTCACACAGAAAAAGGAAAATTAAACAGTCAGCAGTACAGTAATTCCATTTGGATTTAATGTGGCAATTCAACAGGGAGCGACCCTGAATTAGTACTCACGACCTCCAAATAAGATAGGGTCCTTCAATATCAGCAGGGCTCACTTGAGGTACACAAACCTCTTCACACATCCATATAAAAAAGCACTATACCAGGCAGGCTGCATCTGTATCCGATCGCAATTACTGCACAATACCGGGAGAACACACAGCAGATTCAGTTCCTGACAGACCGAATGCAATTTTCAGCAATTCCTCCAGTCTTCTACAGGGTGAGCCTGGTTTCTACTCTTCAGAGATCCTTTGATTCTTTTCACAGGACGGATTCAGTCCTAACAAGCTGTTACACAAGCTGCAGACGGAACTCTGGGCCTTACACACGTTTTTGACTAAAACTGCACACTGAAAAAGCACAGGGCTCCTTCCTTCTTCACTGCCAAAGCTCAACTGAAACTCCAACCGACAAACCGGGCACTTCCTTTGAGTTCCTCCCAGTTCTTGACTGGATTGGCTGTCACTCACAATAGACTGCTGCTGTTGGTCCAAAAAGGCACTGAAGTCTAAACTACATCTCCAGAGTCACTGCCCATACAATCCTCTTGTGGCTGGCTCAGATTATGAGTCCAAGTTCTGATTCGTCAAGGCACCATTTTAGAGCTAGCTTACCCCACACTGATTGGTCCAGTTCAGCAGTTCAAAACTAGAATGGGAACTAGCAGACACAGTTCTGACTGCAAAGAAAGCAGGTTAGACAAACTGTAATTTCATTATTACTGTAAATGATTTCTGGCAAACAGTTACATCTTTCAGATAGGTTCCTTTGCACTCCTAGTGACTGCAAAAATGGAGTGAATTGGAAGCAGTTCAAGTGGTACTCAAGTGAAAACACACAGTCCCCCCATACAAACTAATTATGTCTGCAAGCAGACAGCTCTTAAAGAGACAGTACCAGAGGCTCTAAAAACACTCACTGATAAATGGCGTAAACGCCAAACACCATTCAGGCTTGGAGCATTCAAGCAAGCTCCTGGAAGTCTTTTGGGAACCCCCATTTGCAGGGGGGTTACACATGGGACAGATGTAAGGCAATTCTAGTGGGGGGGTAGGAATAGGGTTGTCACCTTTGGATGGGGCAAAAACCGGATCCTAAGCTCCACCCCTTGCCCCACCCCTTCATGACTCATCATGCATTGTTCGTCCCAGAAGTCCATTTATTACATCAATAAAAAAAATTAAAGCAGCAGTTCAACAAAAATGTTGATACGGTACTGTACCTGTTAAGTTACTTTCCTAGGTTCATCCTAGTTATTTATGCATGTATTTATTGACATTGGCTTACCAAATAAACAGATGACATAAATATTTATAGATATGATCTGGGGGAGACAAGGGAAGTACTGTACATAGCATACAACAGTTTACATGGTATTTAATAATACTTAAGAAATTCTTTCCTGTAATATGTACTTTATATCTTTTTCTGGCTCCATTCCCTGTCCTCGTCCACAGTACTATTTTAAAGCTAAAGTGAGCACACTTTTTTCTTGAGGAAAAAATATTTAAACAAATTTTAAAATGCCTAAATTCTGTTAGAGATGAAAATGTTTACCAGCATATGAAAGTGGAAGAAAACTGGTTCTATTACTGTTACAAAAGGTGGGGGCAGCTTTGCTCCTGCTGCCACTTTAAGATGCAGTGGAAAAGATTAGGTTAAGTGCTAGTGTTGTTAATGGCCATACTTTACACCTCCCGGGCTTACTGCTTTCACAAACAAAGGGCTATATTGACAACTGCACAACAGAACTTGTCTGTAAGCTGCAGCAAAACAATGAATAATATGACAAGATTTGTTTCAAAAGTATGTGAGCAGTCAGAATGGCTCAAAAACCGGATTACCTGATAGGGACCCTGAAAACCTGATCAGGTAAAAAACCTGACAGGTGGCAACCCTAGGTAGGAAGAAGGCTGTATAACAAGATCTGCTGCTTATCCATTATTTAGAGAAATGGACAGACTAGGTGGGCCATGTGGTCCTACACAAAAGATTAATAGTCAAATTAACCAGCCTGGGAGTGGGTCTCAGGGTGGTAGCCTGGGTAAAACATTGGCTGGACAACAGGACACAGAAGGTAATTGTAAATGGAGTCCACTCTGAAGAAAGAGAGGTTACCAGTGGGGTACCGCAGGGTTCAGTACTGGGTCCAGTCCTTTTTAATGTCTTTATAAATGACATTGCAGAGGGACTAGAAGGAAAAGTATGCCTCTTTGCAGATGACACAAAGATCTGCAACAGGGCTGATATACAAGGAGGCATGGAAAGGATGAGAAGGGACTTGGCAAGGTTGGAAGAATGGTCAGAAGTATGGCAGCTTGGATTCAATGCAAAGAAATGCAAAATAATGCACATGGGGGAACAAGAACCCAGGGAAGATTACACTTGGGGGGTAGTAACAACAACAACAAAGAAAGGGACCTGGGGGTAATCATATCAGATGACTTTAAGGTTAGTAAGCAATGTGAGGAGGCAGTAGGAGGGCTGGGGGTATACTGGGATGCATAGGGAGAGGCATCACAAGCAGAAAACAGGAAGTTGTTATCCCTCTGTACAGACAGTTGGTGAGACCCCACCTAGAGTACTGCATCCAGTTCTAGAGACCCCATCTCCGAAAGTACATAGACAGAATAGAGGCAGTCCAGAGGAGGGCAACTAAAATGGTGCAAGGTCTGCAAGAGAAGCCGTACGAGGAGAGACTAAAGGAGCTTAATATGTATACTCTTGAGGAAAGAAGGGAGAGGGGGGAAATGATAGAAACTTTTAAGTACCTCAGCGGAATCAAAGTCCAAGAAGGTAGCATCTTTCAGAAAAAGAGTGCAAGAACAAGGGGACACAATTTAAAGATGGGGGTTCGGGGCAATATGAGAGGAAGCACTTTCACATAGAGGTAGTGGATTCATGGAACAGCCTTCCTGAGGAGGTTGTGGGTCTAAAAGTGGAAGAATTCAAGAATGCATGGGACAGACGTTAAGGCAATTGTTGTGGAGGGTAGGAAGAAATGGGCTGTTGGTTAACTAGGATCTGCGGCATATCCTGTAGGTAGGGAAATGGGCAGACTAGGTGGGCCAAGCGGTCCTTATCTGCCATCAAATTCTGTTTTTAGAATAGGTGGTCCCTCTTCTAATGCTCTATATCTGATCAGATCCCAACTGGGCAGCTGCCGGTAAGGGAACAGTTAACCTACTAAAAGCTCTGCAACTATACAAAGATGACTTCCATGCAATAGGTGGCCACAATTTGCCAACCTATAAGCGGTGTCCCAAAGTGACACCTAGGGAGGTTGGTGCATCTAGGTACTAGAAAATGTCCCTTAGGGTTCTAGTAATCTGTAAATTGGAAGGGAAGGGACAGGGATGGTTCTGTGGGGCTAGAGTATAACATAACTATCAAGGGTAGGGTACATGAGGGGGGAAAAAAAGGAAAAGTTAAATAAAAGGTGCGTCCTATTGTATAACCACATGTACCCCTGTCCCCCAACAAATTTATTAATTCTGTGGGTTGGGGAAAGAATATAGTATATTAGCATAATTCAAGCATATAGTCCAGAAGAATCGGTGCAGCATTTCTTCACATTAGATTTTTCGATGGTTTTAGGGGTTGGACTCCCCTCGAGTGGAGCTCCCTTGTATGGCGAAATAGTTAACTATTCTGTCATTAGCCACCAGGGTGCTCCTGTCTTCCATCCTAAGTGGTTCTTCCTCCCCCCACCACACCCACCCGGGTTGCAAGGCCAACACAAAATAAACTAAGGCAAAGATTAGGACTGTTCTACAGAATTAACCACCTGCTCACAAAGGAGGCCAAGATTCAACTGGTTCAAGCTACCCTCCTATGTTTAATAGATTACGCTGACCTGCTCTACAGCCACTGCACTGGCGAAGTTGGACACCCTCTACCACAGAGCTATTAAGTTCATTACTGGCCTTCCACTTTCCACACACCACTGCTCCTTGTACTCATCATTAGGCTGGACTTCCCTTCACTATATAAGGAATGGAAATGCTGCCCTATGGGCCTTCAGAGTGGTGACCAAGAAGCTCCCCCATATGTCTCTGATTGCATTCCTCTGAGTGTTGGGCATCTACGCTTTAAGGAGCTATTCCCAAATTGCCCTCCAAGTTCCAAGGATCAAAACTTGTTTCGGCAAAGCTGCTCTAAGCTTCTCTTTACCCACATTGTGGAACAGTTTACAAAGGAACTTGAAGCTGAGCTGCCCTGTTAGCCTGAATATCTTCAAGGCACTCTATGATCGCTACATGAAAGCACCTTGCAAATGTTTTTCTCACCGCTAGTCCACTAATTCCGCAACTCCCCCTTTCTATCCTGATGCTCGCCATGTTTCTGCCCCTGGCTCACTTTCTCTTAACTCTTCCAGCTGCACCCACCCTTCCCTGTCCACTCCAGCCTGGCTAAAGTCCCACCCCATCCATAGTAGTGTCCCAATTATCTACCCCTCCTCCATCATTATAATAAAGTACACGGCGGCCATCGTCACTTTCTGTGGTTTTAGTTCCATTTTTTCTCCCCAGTCATCGGTAATGTATCCTCCTGTTTACCTCTCTAACCTGCCACCCCATACATGGCTTCTTTCCCCTATATGTGTAGTTGCCAGCTGCCTCACTCAAAAGATCTCTGCTTATAACCCCTGTATGCCAATGGTTGATTGTACATCTGCTGACTTCTTCAATTGTAAAGTAATGCTGTTTATTTCAACCTTGTACTGTACAGTATATACTTTTTCTTCCTTGTATATTGCTTTTTGTATACCTGCTTCTGTACTCTGATGTATTCATGACCAGGTTCACCTTGCAAATGAGCCTTGCTCAATGGTGCCCGCCTGGATAAATGGATTTTGATTGACAATGAAAATGAGGTCTTATTCCTCTCCTGTCATTCCCCTTCAGAGTGTCGAGAAAGAGGGGGGAAGACAACCCCCCTTCCAAGTGACCCCCAGGGATTTCCATTTTTGGATTCCCCCTGCCAAGCAGACAGAGTTCTAATCCCACGAGCCCCATCAGCCCCCGAGCAGTAAGGGCCCCCCCTGCACACAGCAGACTTTCCATGGAGAATATTTCTTATGGTTTATGATCTAAAAGAGTAGGGACGGGTCAGCGCATGGGGTGGCGGCCCAGAGATCCATTATAGCTTGGTGCTATTCTCATTAGCTCTTTACTGGATTGTGTTTTTTTTATCCATATACATCTGTGGGGAGATCCAGAGCCCCAGCACCCACCGCTACTGTTTCTTTTAGTTGTTGCAGAGTAATTCTCCCTCACCACACATTTACCCTATTTAGCAGGCATCTGAGAAAGTGTGTTTTCAGGTGTGAGCGAGAGTACCAATAAGGCCTAAGGCAAGAAAAGGAGCTGCCCTATTTAGCTGGCTGTATTCTGCGATCCTTTGTTTTGAATAGGTTCTCCGACCACCCCCCACCACAAACTTGCCCCCCTCCACTTAGTTTCAATTAGAATTGAGCTCCCTGGCAGAAATTCTAAGTGTATTCCCCTTCCTCTTTCTAAAGGGGAAAATCTTGGAGCCTTGCTGTATGCAGTGAGTCGGCCCTCCACGCCTAGTAGCTGACAGACACTGCATATCACCACACCGGATCCCGTCATCAACCAGGAGCTCCAGCATATAAGAATATTGAAATATTTTTGGCCTCACCACCCATGCACACCAGAGGTAGGTACTCACCACCATGTTCTTGCAGTCTCTGTGGTGCTCCTATGCATTGATCAGTCCTGGGAAGGTCCTCTACGTAGCAGGGGTCGAAGGTGTTCTAGTGATGTTGGATCTGCGAGGCGGGGTTGTTAGCAGTCTGTTCATTGGCTTTGTGTTCCAAAGGTCTTTGAGGTAAAGCAATTTTGGCTGGGATGTCTAATCCTCTTTTCTAAGTGTCCATCAGGACCTCTACAGCTGAGTAGTAGGATCATTGCCCTTCTGGGAATTGAAACATAGAAACAGAATTTGACGGCAGATAAGGACCACTTGGCCCACCCAGTCTGCCCATTTCCCTACCTACTGGATAAGCTGCAGATTCTAGTTAACCAACAGCCTACTTCCTGCCACCCCCCACTACAATTGCTTTGTGTCTGTCCCATGCGTGTTTGAATTCCCCCACTGTTTTAGCCCAAACAACCTCCCCAGGAAGGCAGTTCCACACATCCACCATACTCTCCGTGAAAAAAGATTTCCTCAGATGGGTAGGCTGTTCTGAAGCTTAATTTGTGTTGACGCAGAATAGGGAAAAATGGGATGCATCCTCGATGCCTCTTTATTATGTATAGTGCATACTCATTATCGAGAGACTCATAGTGCCGTAGAATACTTTGTCACCAGGCCTTCCTTAAGATTAGTTCCTTCATAATGTATTTGTGAAAATGGATGAGGATTGAGTGGGGTCTTGCCAGTGGTGAAGATGGCTTGGGGCACAACGCCTGATGTACCTGTTCAAGCTCCAGAGGCATGTCTGCATCTAGGGTGAGGGATGTATGGAGTAGGATAACAGATTATGAAATCTCTCCCCTCTGCACCTTCAGGTACAGAGCATATTCTTGTACTTTTCCAGTGGTGTCTCTTTTCAGAGTTGTTCTGCCATTCGGTGGTCATTTTACAGATCTGGATGATTTGCTTGAACAGTTTGTAACTGAACTCTGGAGATACGATGAGGCCTGGTGTTCAACTTTACTGACTCTGCCTTTCATTGTGGTGATCTCCGCTGACTGTTCGCTCATAGTCTTTGAAGGTTTTAACCTCTGTTTTTATATCTGTGAGTTCTGTTTAAATTCTGTCCAGTTTAGCATCAATGCCAGGATCTGGTGGTGATTTATTCTGTTTAGTCCTAGATTTGTTTGGTAATTTGAGTCACTGTAACTGAGCGCTGTGATTTTTGAGTCCCCTGAATCGGCTATCCCCCACTGGATCTGCATCTTGGTCAAGTATAGATAAAATGATTAGTGTTGTCCCTTTACCTTGTGCCATGGTCTCTTCTCACTTAGGATTATTTTAAGGCAAATAGCTCTGAGGTTTTGGTGAGATTAGGCTATATTGGGTGGAGGAGCAGTAAAACTAAGCAGCTATATCTCTGACATCACCAGAAGCCCCCAACCGATAAACTTTTGATGGCACCGTATTTAAGAGTTCGCTGAAGTGTGGGATGTGATTCTTCATCACCAGCGCCCAAATGAAATGGGGGAGGGGGGTGTAGGAGCTGGTTGGCAGGTCTGAGTTTAGCTTAGGGCAGATCATGCTCTTATCTTTTGGTCCTGTCTTGAGACTGTAAGAAGCTGTTCCATGTGTCGTAGAATTGGTGTTTGATGCCCTGCAATATTCTTTGTGTGTGTGTGTGTGTGTGTGTGTGTGTGTGTACACGTGTATGTATGTATGTATATATGTATGTATGTATATATGTAAAATATTGCCACTCTTGCAGAGTGATATCCATGCCTCACGAGGCAAGTGACAATATTTTACATATCCCACTCAGCCCCATCATGTGTTCGATTTATACAATAGGGTAGGTTTGGTAGGTGTTGCTGAATAGCATGTTTTACTGATGAAAATGGGTATTTTACATATCAGTGGTGCTCCGTTGTAAGGAGGCTGCTTTGCTTGTGGATACTGACATTTTTTATGAATGGATTTTGTTTTTTCTTTGTGATTGGGTATTATAGTAGTTGCCGATTTTTCATTGCTTAATGTGTGTGAAGTGGGGTAGAAATGCAGCTCATTGGTTATTGTGCAATGATTGGTTGCTGTTTGTGATGGCGTGATTTTTACTGTGATTGGTTTATTTTGTGTGCGTGGGCATGTACTTACATTACTTTTTGGTATACAGCGTTTCGCGATGTGCTTATAGTGCATGGAACAACTATTTACTTAACGTTAATTTTTTTGCACTTTATATTTGTATGTGCTGCTTGTGACAGTGTTTTGTGACTTCGTGAAGGGACCCATTGACTGCGCTGGACTTCGGACATTTTGACTGCTGTGATTCTCAGGTAAGAGGTTCTAATCTGCTGTTCCGTCGGACATCTGCTTAGCTTTCTTCTGAGGAGGGCTTTCTTTTGAGTGATCTGTAAAAAGAAAAATATTAACATGTGCAGTACTTTACGTGTTAGTGATCGTTTACTATATTACTTTCCCAGTTAACTGTGGTATAAGGTATTACTGCTTACGCCGATAGATATTGAATGTAATGTTTGTAGCAGAAATTGTAGGACTGCTGAAACACGTGGACATTGCTTTGTAAATGTGAAATTTTTTCATTTTCTTGTATGCTTTCTGTTTTTCTGCACGTCGTAGCATGTGGCACAGAAGCTGGCATTTCATTCTGTAGGATAGCTGTCTTGTGGTGTTGCAGTGCAGCTTTACATTCAGCAGAGGTAGATGGCTCTGAGTCGCAGTGGTTGCTCAGTAGATTAGAGATTTTCTGTTTCTGTACATTCAGTTTGGAGTAATCGTTAAGCGACTGCAGTTGTTTGTGTCCCGAGATCTGTATTACCTCCGTTGGAGGTACATTACTATCCACTAGTTTCTGTACCAGGTGTTTTCTTATGGAATGGTTGGTAAGCCTGCTGTCTGTTTGGATGCCTGCAGTTTGTATCATCGTTTTTAGTATGGTAGCAATGGTATTTACACCCAGTGCTTGTTGTTTGAACCATGAGTTGTTACTTGCCAGTTTATATTGGTGATTTACCGCTGAAAAAAGAGGCAGTCATAATTGAATTTGGTAGGTCTTTTCTCCATATAAAATATAAAGTTTGCTACAGGACACTTCTTTCTATTAGCAATGGCATATGCTCGTGGTTTTAACATGCGAGTGTCTTTTGGGTTACTGCCAGTCCTTGTTTTCGTTTGTCTCTCCTGGGAATATTCTATGTATTTGTCTCCTTTGTCATCCGAGCATAATTTTATATCTCCCCGCTTCAAATTCCTACATTCAGAGTTTCCCCGGATACCAAAGAACATTGTTGTGTTGAGCCACATAGTATTTAACAGTGACTGTGGAGTTCTTGGTCCCAGTACATCTTTTTCATAAAGATCATTAATTAAGGTGTCAGTGAGTTCGTCAGCAGTGAACGGTCTATTGCCTTTACCATCCTCCTTTAATTTTTTTTGTTTGGACAGCAACACATCTCTACACTTCAGAAATGCAGGGGAAGTGGATAGCGATTCAGGATACTGGTGCTTTTTCAAGTGTCTCTCAACTTTGAAATTTAGCTCTCAAGCTCAAGGGCTCATACTGAGAACCGTCTTTTTTATTTTTTTTTTGGGCACTGAATGAAGTAATAACACAAAAGGTTGTTTAAATCATGTGCAGGCAGAAATTCCATGGGTGTTGTCTTATTGAAATGGTCTTTGAGATACTTCTGTAAATTGCTAACATCACATTCCGTTTTTTGTCGTGTATTGTCATTTTTTGCTGATTCAATATAAGTACTGTCTAGAAATACTGTTGACGCTGTCGTACAACTTGTTTGTGGATCGCACACATTCGGGATGGATTTCTCAAGTGCAGTTGGCTCTAACAGAGGTTCAGTATCCAGTTCGAATTGCGAGCAGCTTAACAATATTTCCTGCTGCTCGTTTCCATGCTCTGCATTTTCTTCGGCTTTCGTTCCACGGAATCCTTCCATATCCCACTGTAATATGCTGGGTTTTACATACTTATCCATGGCTTTACAATCTTTTTGCTATGCTGTACTGTATATGTAGGTTCTGTTTCAATGCCTACCGTGTAGTTTCATTTCGGGGCTTTGCGAAGTTTTTAATACTGTTGTGTGAATTACTAACAGCTGTGTACTGCGCTGCACGGATAACTCGCTCTACTTCTGTAAAGCTTTCATGATTTTCACAGCTGATTCTCATTTGCTTTAGTTGCTAGGAAACAGCTGCCTGCACTTTACTCTTAATGAATTAGCAACTGTGAGAATATCCGTTGCTGACATAGGAACTGTGTGTAAATCTGCATATCTATCACAGTTCCTACGTGAGCAACATTTACATCTCTTGTGAGAATACATGCTTTTATCTGTAACGTTTATCAGCCACCCCTATTGTATAAGTGTGTGTGTGTGTGTGTGTGTCCACCTGCTGTTCATGTTAGAGGCTGGCAACTCAAACTCTTGATCTTAATTGTCTGCATGAAAAAAGTGATTACCAAATTATGGCTTCAGCCACGGTCCCCTTCGGTGACTTAATGGGTCACGTTAATGGACACCATTTATCACTTGGAAAAGACACTCATTTTTCAAATATTCAGATTTTCAAGGAGACCTGGAGATGGGTTCTTTATAAAACCGCAAAAGGATCTAGAGTTTATTCCGTAACATTTTTAGGACTTGAGGATGGTGCATCCTTGTGAAATATGCTGAGATGCTAGGAGTTATTTTTCAAGTTTGATTATAGTATTTCATACCCACGCTTTGCCTTAGATGTTTTCTTTTTATTTTTCTTATTTCGTGATACTCTATGCTTTAGCATTGCTTGAAAATTTTGTTATGGCCTGTACATTTTAACAGTTTATTTTGGTGTAAGATGTCCACTCTTTGTTAGCATTTGTACACTTTGTTCTTTGTCATTGTTCTCATTGTATGTTTGTAGTTATAAAAAAACCTACAATTTTTCTGCTTGATCAAGGGCCTTCTGACGAGACATGTTGTCCCTCTCTTGGGAAAGGAAACTCCTGTATGCATTTCCCAATCCCTCTAATACAGAGGGTCATCCTCAAACTGTGGATGGGAGGTGCTACCCTCCTCATAAGCCACATTATGGGCTTGCCTGATGTACACTTTGACAGAAGATGAGGACCCCTTGGCCCATGCAGTCTGCCCATTTCCCTACCAATTGAACAAGCTGAAGATCCTAGTTAACCAACAGCCTACTTCTTCCTAACTCCCACCAGGACTGCCTTGTCTGTCCCCATGCATTCTTGAATCCCCCACTGTTTTTGACCCCATGACCTCCTCAGGAAGGCCATTCCACCATGCTACATGAAAAAATACTTCAAATTGCCTCTGAGCTGTTTCTCCCCACCCACCCACACCCACACACACAGAGGCAGGCACTCTGCATGCTTGGGGCCCCCCCACGTGCAGTGTGTAGTCGACGGGGGTGCCCAATCCCCTGTCAGCTGTGCTGCACCCCCCCAGCAGAGTTATATATGGCACGCTGGGTACCCACCCCAGCGTGGCCGCACATTGTATAGCTGACGGGGGTGCCCGATCCCCCGTCGGCTCCACTGTTCTCTCTCCCCTTCCCAGTACAGGGTGCCATGCTGAGAGCCTACCCCAGCGTGGCAACAGATGCTATTGCTGACGGGGTGCCCAATCCCCTGTCTGCTCCATGCCCCTGCCCCCACCAGCCGCCCTGTGCCACGCTGGGAGCCCACCCCAGTGTGGCAAACATCCCTGGCCATCACCTAAAGAAGGAAAACCTGCAAATCAAAACTGTCCTCGGCGCTTCTCCCTGCCCCCTCCCACAACCTGCACCCACCCTGCCTCCCCACACCCCCTCACCCCATACTTGCCTCCAGACTCCAGCGAGCGATCTTCGATGGACTGGAACACGCTCACACTCTTCAAAGCAGACTGCGAACTGAGGAAATGCCGGTAAGCTGTATAATGTAATGAACAGGGTTTTTCAATTTTGCTGCATATCTCAAGCCATTTTTTTTTTTTGGAATTTTTGCACCAAATTTTCAACATGGGGTTTTTGAGACCCCCCTCCTCATGAATGATCTCACTGTCATGGCGTTCATCGGGCCCGAAGGGTGATTTAGCAGTCACTGCCAGTGACGTTTGAGGACGAGATAACAAATGACACTGCCACTATTCATAAGGTGGGTCTCAAAAGCCTATATTGAAAATTTGGTGAAAAATTTAAAAGTGATCAGTGTGCTGGTAGTGTACAGTTCCTACGCACGCCGTAAGTTCACACTTTCAATATTTTCACTCCAGATTTTCAACATTGCCATTTTACCACACCTCCTTATGAGCAGTACAGCTCATTTTTCACATCTTGCCCAAAACGTGTTTCCGCCCATGTAGCGCACAATGGCGTAGTCTGTGTGCGAAATCAATGTATAGGACACATTAAGAAAATCAGTTACACTGTTAATGAGCAGAGGTCTTAAAATGGCTATGTTGAAAATTTGGTGACAAAAGTCCATAAAATGACTGTTACGAGTGAGCATTGTGCAGTTTCCACGCACCCTCGTAAGT